>CM048840.1:67165225-67765225 GCA_026545765.1 Plantago major | reverse complement strand
GTTATACTTTATACTACAATTGATTCGATTCGATTCGGTTCAATTCAATTGATTCGATTCGATTCGATTCGGAAAATTGCAATTGAAGAGAACAGAGCCTTACACAGAAATAGCAAAAATCTTTCAAAGATTTCTGCAAATCTCTGTTCTTCGCTTAGTTATTCTGCAAAGAATCACTAAACTAACACTCTAATCTCTTCTCGACTTTCAAAAATTTCACTATTTAAAGAGATGGCTCCAAAACGTGCTTCTAACCAGAAATCCCAGGCTACCACCTCTGGTACTGCTGAAAAACAAGCACCAGTGTTGGTTATGATGAACAATCGATTGATTAGAGACTTCAATCCTGACCACTAGATTTCAAATCATCAGATGATTTGGGGAGGTGCCATGTTTAAGGAATACCTTGTTGCTGCTATTGAAAACCAAGCTGATAGGAAGTTGATTCTTGGTATGCTTGAAAAGGCACAAATCAAGGGTTTCCTATCTACTATTCCCAGTGGAGTTTCCTCACTGGATGTGTTGGAATTTTACAACAATTCCAGGATTATTTCCTGTGTTGCTGAAGGCACTGAAATAGTGTCTATAAAATCAAATGTTCAAGAAAAGGACATCCTTTTGAACTTAAAAACTTTCTGTGAGTTATTTGAACATCAAAATCTTGGAAATGATTTTGAAATAAACACCAAGGATGATGATCTCCTTGAAGGTGTGAAGCAACTATATAGTGATGTGTGAGATCTTGAAAAATCAAATACACCCATCGACTTCAAACTTGCTGACATCAGAACCAGACATCTGTTGGTTCACTGGGATGTGTTGGCATGCATTCTTCACAGATGCTTTGATGGTCTACAAGGAGGTGTCGACCAGATAAGCCAAGAACGCTAGATGATGATGTTCTTGTTGAATCAACAGAATAAAAGGTTGGAAAACCCTTTCAATTTGGGGAAGTACGCCTTTATGAAATTTGTGAAGAAGATTCAAGGCTTTGAGTCTAAAATCATTAAGGGCCTTGCTGAGACAAAAGCCACAGTAAGCTATGGACTAAAGATTTACTTCTTGCTGGAGAAGCTTGGCATTGAGCTCAGAGAGAAAGCTGACATAGCCAACAGTAACCTACTCTACAAATATGAGTATACAAACATGACGAAAAAGGTTACTGCATCTCAGAAAGGTTCCAAGAAACGAAAGACTGATGAGGTATCTGAGGGTTCGTTGCGACCAAAAAGCCCAAAACTTCATGAAAGAAGTCTGCTGGCAAATCATAAGGCATACCCATTGTGGATGTCGACTCTCAGATATCTGACCCCACTGCTGATGAACTCATCAATGTTGCTGAGTGCCTTGCTGATGAACTTATCAATGCTGATAAAAGCAATGAGAAACTTCAAACACTCTCTGCAGAAGCAACATGGATTGTTGATAATTCAGTCCTAGATTTTAATGAGGAATCTGAAGACGAGGGGGAAGCAATAATCCCCACGGTTGTTGAATGAGAAACTAGTTCAAAGGTTGCTGAAGAAGAAACTGTGTCCAATGTCACTGGACAAAACACACCATCAGAGCAAGTAACACTTAAGCATATTGAAGATGCTCTGATGAGTGGTAACTTAGTGTTGGAGGATACTTCCATTGCCTCAACACTTAAAAGTATGTCTCATGCAGATCTGGATAGGCCCCATACAGCATCACCTTCTTCATCCAGATCAAAATCACCACACCAACCACAACAGCCAATAGTGGATGCTGCTGAGATGATACTTTAGTTACAGCATGAGATACCAGCATCTTTCCTTGCTGAAGAAAATCATGTAAAAGAACACGTTCCCCAACTCAATGAGAGGGATCAAACTGAGGCATCTGCTCAGAATGATCAACCAGGGGAGGCAACTGAGTTACACACTCAGGAAAGGTCTGAAGTACTTGAAACATCAAACAAAGAAGCTGCAATGGAACAACAAGACCAATGCGTAGAAAGGTCACAAGTTCCAGAGACCAATCAGCCTGACACTGATCAGGTAGCTGAATGGTTTCAAACTCTACTTGTGATATTTGGTGCTTATTAATCTTGTTAGTTAATGAAATTTTCTTTGTTACAGGCTGAATTAGAAACACAACATCAAGGGCAAGCTGCAAAGCTTGCCTCAGAATCTGAGAAGGAGGCTTCCATAGCCTCACCACTTAAGGAACAGGAGCCTATCTCACAGGTAGAAGATAGTTCCTTAAGATATAACATCTCAGATATGTGCTTTATACACTTGACTAATACTCTTAAGTGTTTGTTTCTAATAGGCTCCAACTGAGAAAGAAGAAGATAAGGTAGAAATGCCAGAAAAGGACCCTGAAACCGTCAAGGTTTCTGAAGAAAATGTCATTGAGCCTTCTAGTGTGAAGGTATATAAAAATCAGTGATAAACATTCTTCATTATGGGTTAATATGAATTCTTCTCTAATTACTCAATACTTTCTACTTACAGGCTCATTCAAAAGTAGAAGTGCAAGGGGAAAGAGTTGCGACATCCCCTGCACCCATGGAAATTGATGAAGCCTTCAAGGCAACATCACCAGAAAGAACATCAGAAACTGAGAAAGTTTCTGAGAAAAATGATTATGAGCCTCCTATTGAGGAAGTAAGTGAAAAACTCAGAGATCATTGAAGCTTAGTTGCATAAATTATTTCATGACAATTTCCTAAGTATTGTGATAATTTTAACTCTCAGGTTCAAGCAGAAAGAAAGATCACTAACGATTAGACTTCCCACTCTCCTCCTCATATCCAGATATATGAGGCACCTGGAACCTCAGTAGTAAAGTCATCTGAGCCTGTCACACAGGTAACTCAGATACCTTTCTACTCTAAAGCCCATAAATCTACCAAAGTTTTGAAACTAATTCAAAACTCTTTCTTTCAGGCTCAAACAACTGCCACTAAGGTCCATGTTGATGAGAAATAGGACCTGCTTCCTTTCTTCAAGGAACACACTTTGCCAAAGCACCTAAAATGCTTCAAGAAATAGCAAAAGCTTCGATGCTCCGATTGATAAGCTCAAATTATACTCTAAAAAGTAATTAGAGATTAAGCTATAGTTGCAGACTAAAGCCTAACTCGTGATCGATCTCTAGGGAATTAATCAAGCTATGTAGCAGTGAGAGTTGAAAATGCAAGTTGCACTTGATTAGTTAATCTTATCTTTCATGATTCAGTTCAATGTTTGTGTGTGTTGTTGTTGTTTGTGAACTGCAGGATTTCAATGTTGTGCAAAATTGCGAAAAAGTGCCGATACAATGTTGGAACAACATTACGGACAACAGCAGACAACATAGAAAGAAGCAGGCCAATTGGATTGATGACTTGGACTGGAAGCAATCAATTCGAATTTCTGCAGGAATAAGGAAAGAGTTTGAGTTGCTTTGGACATAAGGAATGCAATCTAAAGAGAGAATCTTTCAAGAATATTGTTGAAGAAAGCAAGAAGGAAATATATTGTTGAAGACACTAATATGGGAATTTCCTTCTAGCTGATTATTGAAGAAAACAAGAACATGGAAAATTGCCTTTGCCAAGATCCTATTGCCTTTCGACTTGGATGGGAGCTGTCGATATCTCAAGTATATATACAAGGATTCAGCCGAGCAATCATTGAGCCTTTCTTGATGATCAATCGAGATTTTATTAAAAGAGTTTAGGCTTCTTGTTTTCTGCTAGCTTTAGAGTTTGTCTAAGAGTATTCATTGTAGGAATAACTCTTTCAAACATCGACCTAGAATAGCTTTTACTGTTGGTTCTTCTAGGGCTAGTTTTGGTTGTTTAATCAATAAATGCGTGATTGTATTAAACCCACTTGATTAGATCTACTTTTTACGTCAAGAGATATTTTGCCTCTGGTATTGCTGATATATTTTTCTATATATTGGCTTGGTAATAGAAGTTTCATTCTTATTCATCCGCTGCTATCTGTTAACTGTAGACAGTGTTGAACAACATTGTTGGCAACATTGTCTGTTGGTCTAATTCCAAGTACCAATCCGGGATCTTAAGTTCTAACAAGTGGCATCAGAGCCAGCCACCTAACTACTGGTGTCTGGATTTGGTACTACTACAATGGAAGTTGCAAACTCAAGTGTCTACAGGCCACCTATGCTTGATGGATCAAACTACCACTACTGGAAAATCAGGATGAGGACATACATCAAGTCCATTGAATGTTGAGCTTGGAGATCTGTTCTAGAAGGATTTGTCTGGCCTACTAAAGGACCTGATGCTGATGGAGATATTGTTCCCATACCTGAAGAACGCTTCACTGCAGGTGACTTTCTTTTAAGCTCTTACAATGAAAAAGCTTTAAATGCCATTTTTGGACATGTTGATGCTCATATGTTTAAAATCATTCAAAATTGCACTACAGCTAAACAAACTTGGGACTTACTTCAGAATCATTGTGAAGGTGGTAATAGTGTCAGACAAACTAAACTTCGAATGCTTTGGTCAAAATTTGAAAATCTAAGAATGGAAGAAGCTGAAACCATTTATTCTTATTTTGAAAAGCTTTTGACTTTGTCTAATGATGTTCAACTTCTTGGTGATGCTATTTCCAACAAGCAACTGATTTCTAAAGTCATACGTTCTCTCTCTTCAAAATTTGACACTAAAGTTACTATTTTGGAAGACATTCACAATCTGGCTACTATGGATTTTCATACCTTGATGAACAATTTGAAAAATTTTGAGATAATTGATAACGAAAGAAAAGGTACGAAAATCCTTAGTATGTCCCTTCACTCTAAATCTAAAGCTAAAGTTACTGAGCTTGAAAGCGAGTGATGATTACGAAGACATGGTGAGAAGCCTACAATGACTTGATTACGAAAATTGAGAAACTTAGATTCAGGAAGAATTCTAATAGAGGCTCTTCGAGCAACTCAAAAGGAACTAGAAATTTCAAAAAGAAAACTGGTGTGTCTAACTCTAGCCCTAGTCTTAGTAAACTTAGTAAAGTTAGATGTTTTGAATGTCAAGGATGGGGGCATTATCAGAATGAATGTGCTAACACTCTTCAAAAGGAGAAAAAGACTATGCTTGCTTGTCTCAGTGATGTTTCAGATGACGAACAGGAAGACGATGATCCAGAAGTTCATGCCAAAGCCCTATCTGCTGTTCTGAACAATGTTGAGAAACAATGTTGGTCCAACATGGATGGTCCAACATTGACAAAAGAAGTCTTTTTCGATTATGATGATTCTCAAAACTGTGAAACACTTTTCGGGACTAACCCTGAGGAATCATTTTCTACTAATGTTTTGTGTCTACATGGTTCAGTTGATCTATCTGCAGATTATCACTGGGAAGAGAAAATCGATGAATGAAAACAATGTTGAGTCAACATTGACATCAACATTGTACATTTAAACTGTCTTTTCGATGTCTCTGTCGGAAAGGCATCGTACCCAAGAATAAGCGAGTTGTTGCAGTCTTGAGCAGATTCTGACACTACACGAGAAAGCGTCGAACCTGAAAAGGTGTCTAAACCAAGAACTCCAGTTGGTGTACAAGGAGAAATTGTCAATGCTGACAGCAATGATGACACAAAATTGAGCTCAACATCACAGGCAGAAATTCCATCTGACGGTACCCATGAGAAGAGCATGATAGGTGAACCCAGCACTCCTATGGCTAATGGTCTTATGCTCAGCAGAATCGATGTTGGAGATGATGTTGACCTAACATTGTAGAGAACAATGACTCACAGCCTTCTATATCTATCAACCAGCATACCTCACATCATGTTTTATGTGTGTGTTTGTGCCAAGTATCAGTCTAACCCTAAAATCCCACACCTGATTGTTCTTAAAAGATTTTTCATATATATATCAAGAACTGTTAATCTTAGATTATGGTATGCATGTGATACAAACACTAATCTAGTGGGATTTAGTGATTCTGATTAATTTGGTGTTCTAGATGATAGAAAATACACTAGTGGAGGTTGCTTTTATCTTGATTCTAATTTAATGTCATGGTATTTCAAGAAACAGAACAATGTGTCACTCTCATATGTTGAATCTGAACATGTAACATCTGGGAGTTGTGTTACTCAATTGATATGGGTGAAAAATATGATGCGTGACTTTGGTCTTCAATGTGATACCTTGTTGATGTTCTGTGATGACCTTAGTGCCATAAATAATTTTAAGAAGCCTGTTTTGCACTCACGCACGAAACACAGAGACATTGGGTATAATTTTCTTAAGGATATGGTCAATCATAAGTAATAGTCATACAACACTTAGATACAACCAATCAACTGCGGATATTGTTACCAAGCCTTTGAATTGTGAGAGATTCTTGATCTTAGGAGATATCTTGATTTGTGCTCTTTGTGATCTTCGATGTTGAAACCGGTGTTGACTCAACATCACGATCAACACCGGCCGGAAAAGTGATGTGTTTTTGTTGCCTTTTGATTTTCTTTATTTTTTTATTTTTTGTGTGTCTATGTGCTTTACGTGTTTCATCTTGTCTATGGTCGTTCTGCTTTGTAGCTTACGATGGTGATGCTTAGGGTTTGAAGGCTATTTGAAACCAAGGTTGAAAGGATCGAGTCTCTGTGTGTTTGCTTTATGTAAAACCCACTTTTGTTGCTTTTGGCTATTTTTTTCGCCTTGACTCACACTTGATATTGCCTCATCCTTTATGCTTAATAAATCTAATGAATTATGATAAAAGGACTCAAGTGTTTCCGTCGAGGATCGTGTTGGGCGTGTTTCAAATACTATCCGGATATCGACGTGTGATGTGTCATATGTCGTGAGGGTTGATGGCCTGTACTGGAAACCAACACGCACAAAAGTGCCGATTCTCGTAATGCTGCTGGTTCACTTTCTGAGTACCAAATTACCCAATGTGGTCAAATGAGTGATTTTATGCCATGAGACGTGTGTTTGCCTAACTCCGCATAGGCTTCGGCTTTGGAGCGGATTCATACGTGTTCCAATTATTTGACATGGTTCACGGTCTCATGGTCACCCCCACTCAAACTTATGCTAATTGTTCAATTTACTTCTTGAGGCAATGTTGAGTGTGTTTCTTTGGTATTCCTTTCTCTCTCTGTCTTTGCCTGCAGCATCAGTGGTGTTAATCGAATCTGCACATTTTGAGACTTGGTTTCCTGGCTGACTTACATTAAGAGTGGTCTGATTTCCCGATGTTGTCATCAATGTTGAGTCAACATTGGCTGTCCTTGGAGTACTTTCTGACTTATATTTGCTCTTTTTTATATGTGCTTCTCTATCTGATCTTCTGTGTTTTTGGGTTTGAGGGAGTAGGTCGAGGTGTTTGGTCTAAGGTGTTTCATTGGGGTTTGGGGTTTTGCTTTCTGTTCTTGCATCCAAGTCATTATTTAAGATCAAGATTTTAGTGTCAACCTCCTAGGGTTTATCATTAACTGATTACTATGACTTGACGGATAACTATTTTACTTGCAACTTTAATCTTTTATTAACAGCTATACGCTTTACGTAGCATTGATATATATTTCGAGGATCTTTTAAACCCAACAACACCCATCATGACCATCCACTCTTATCCTAACACCGCTCTCCATTAATCCAACCTCTATTCATGATTCACGCCTTCTTGCGATCCAAACTCTTTTCACGCTCGCTATCACCTTGGCTGCCGATGTTGAACTCAATGTTTTCAACATCATTCTCCAACATTACCTGACTCTTATTGCAGTCCTATAGTCCACAACTCGATTGCACTCATTGCATGTCTTCTTGTCTCCTTCCGTGAACTTGGTTGAATAATCTGAGAGATATCTTTCTTCTCAAAAAGGGGGAGAAGAGAAGAGATTGAACAAAAAGCAAACATACATTATTTTGTTATATTGCTCTCGTCTAATGTTGAGGGGGAGTTCAGTAGTTTCATGCCTGTTATATTTGTTTGTGTCTAACAAGTTTGTTCAGGTGTGTTTTTGTGAAGAAAGACAAAGAGGGAGATTGAATAGTGCAGTGTTGGCGCAATGTTGTGTCAACATTGCGAACGACTTTGTTTCTTGCTGCGATATCTGCGATTCTACGCAAGTTTGTCTTTATTCACTAACTCTTGAAAGTGCGAGAATTGTCAAAAGAAGTATGATATGATGCCCATGATGAGTTCAAAGGAGATGAGTAGACAAAGACATAAGAGGAATTTGAAAGTGCATATTACTGACAATGTTGAGTTCTGTGTTGACTCAACATTGTCCATCAGCATTGATCGATTGGACTTTATCTTTCAGTTCCCAACAAAGGATTCCTCTTGACTTGTTTAAATCCTACTTGTTCAATTTGACTAACAAACTAGTTTTAGGTTGTGTGAAGAAAGATCAGAATTAAGGGGGAGATTGAAAGTGCGATTTAGTGCACTTTGTTTAGTAATTCAACCTTTCTTCGTAACATAACCGGTTCAATGTTTGTAGTTGTTTTTCTATGAATATTTTGTAGGATATATCAAGTTGGGCTCAAACATGCTTATTGGATCAAAAGGAATCAATGAGCCCAAAGGAATGCTATTGCTTGATGAAAGACTAAGATTAAGGGGGAGATTGAAAATGCAAGTTGCACTTGATTAGTTAATCTTATCTTTCATGATTCAGTTCAATGTTTGTGTTTGTTGTTGTTGTTTGTGAACTGCATGATTTCAATGTTGTGCAACATTGCGAAATAGTGCCGATACAATGTTGGAACAACATTACGGACAACATCAGACAACATAGAAACAAGCAGGCCAATTGGATTGATGACTTGGACTGGAAGCAATCAATTCGAATTTCTGCAGGAATAAGGAAAGAGTTTGAGTTGCTTTGGACATAAGGAATGCAATCTAAAGAGAGAATCTTTCAAGAATATTGTTGAAGAAAGCAAGAAGGAAATATATTGTTGAAGACACTAATATGGGAATTTCCTTCTAGCTGATTATTGAAGAAAACAAGAACATGGAAAATTGCCTTTGCTGAGATCCTATCGCCTTTCGACTTGGATGGGAGCTGTCGATATCTCAAGTATATATACAAGGATTCAGCCGAGCAATCATGAGCCTTTCTTGATGATCAATCGAGATTTTATTAAAAGAGTTTAGGCTTCTTGTTATCTGCTAGCTTTAGAGTTTGTCTAAGAGTATTCATTGTTGGAATAACTCTTCCCAACATCGACCTAGAATAGATTTTACTGTTGGTTCTTCTAGGGCTAGTTTTGGTTGTTTAATCAATCGTCTGTGATTGTATTAAACCCACTTGATTAGATCTACTTTTCCTGTCAGTAGATATTTTGCCTACGGCGCTGCCAATATATTTTTCTATATATTGGCTTGGTAATAGAAGTTTCATTCTTATTCATCCGCTGCTATCTGTTAACTGTAGAAAGTGTTGAACAACATTGTTGGCAACATTGTCTGTTGGTCTAATTCCAAGTACCAATCCGGGATCTTAAGTTCTAACAAGAGTAAATAGATACTTGCCAGTAACAGTTTGATTGATGGTTTTGTATACTTCTAACTAGATTGACTGAAGCTAAGATTACGATTAACAATGAGAGAATGATGAATACAGTAGCAAGATCCAATTATGCTAATTCGAACTAGGGATAACACTCATATTTGTCACACAGTTGTTGTACAGTAAATCAATCAATTCGATTCAACCAATTGTTCTTAGAATATATTATATTGGAGAAATCGTGAGTTGTCAATTCACGATCCTTAAACATGAACAATTTAGAGAATTTAATATGGACTTATCGAATTGAAGATTTTTACGAAGATTTTATACGAGACTAACCTATATGAGTGATTTGATAAACCCTAGAACGAATATGCATAATCTTCACATACTACTGTATTCAAAGGTGTTTAGTTACTCATAATAGATAATTGCATACAGAGATTCATGGAAATAATCATACGAAACATAGATGAGAAACTCACATGCAATAACATACAATTCAATCGATAAAGATAAAGAACGAATTGTAAAGAAGAAAGCAATAGAGAAATCAATACCAATAATCCTAATGAGTAAAATCAATGAATAACCAAGCTCCAAAGATGTCTCTATGTCAATGTCTGGATCACGGAGCTCTTTTCAAAAACTAGGTTAAAAAGAAGTATCAGAGAAAAAATCCCAATTCCCAGCTAATAAGGAGAAACAAAAATTATGTTCTACGCATCTCGCCTTGTGAAAGAATAGCTTCATGGCAGCCTTCTTAATAGAAAATATATAGCTCTCCATAATTTACTGCGAAGCTTCAATCTTCAAAGCAGAGCTTCATTCAAAAATCTACATGGCAGACCAATTCCTTCGCCGCGGTGAGCCTTCTTTAATCGCAGAAGATATACATTCGCTAAATCTCGCCGCGGCGAGCCTTCTTGTAATTTCCAGCTCCAAGCTCGTAAAATCTCCCCGAGGCGGACTGAATCCCTCACCGCGGCGAGCCATGCTAAGCAGCTTATTCTCATTTAGCTCAAAAGACATCGATTCCTGCAAAATGTAAACAAAACACCAAAGCGTAAAAACGAACTAAAACGACTATAAAACTAAAGACAAAGACTCACAAAGACCGCTAAAAAGGACCAAATGAGACGTTGGAATATTGTCTCATCACCGATCTATCTGAGATCATAAAGGTGACTGATCACCCCATAAGGAGAGCACGAGCCCTTGACTTGGAAAATTATGTCCATGCTATGTTCCCCATTGAACAATACTCTTTTGGAACATTAATGCATAAGGACTTCGTCAAGAAATTGGCCAGAAATCTTATTCAAGCTTTTAACCAAGCAGATGGTCAGACCAGAATGCAGATGGCATTCAAGCCTATTTTGCCCCAGACCCTACAGTTAATACCCTCTGAGCAAGAGGAAGTCAATGGGCAAATGGTCACTATTCCAGAAGTGATCAATATGGTCTTTGAAGATGAAGAAGAGAAGGAGACTGATGAGAATGATTATGAAGAACCTCCTTCTGACCATCACAAGGATGAGGATGATAAGAAGGATGATGATGATGCCCCTGCACCAGGGACAGGAGGGATTGCACAAGGAAACAATGCCTTAGTTTCTGATAAGCACACTAAGAGGATATCACAGAAATCCCCTCCTCCATCTCCTCAGAAAACTACCGATCCATCTCCCCAATAAAAACACACTACTGAACAAGTAGTTGAGCACTCTGAGAACAACACTCAGAAGATATTGAATGCACAAGCCTGAGTTGCTCAACTCAAACAATTGTTGGAGGAAGAACAACAGCTAAATCTTCAATTGGAAGAAAAGATAGTTGAATCCAAAGCAAAGATCTAAAAGATTGAAGATCTTACCATCAAGGAAATGGAAGCTTATGCTGAAATGAAAGAACTCCAGCTTGCTGTTCAGGAAATTGCTGAAGAATTAGATACTGAGCAAGTATCTGAAGACAAGCATGATGCTAAGGCTGCATTACCACAAGATGTACCATCCTCCTCACTGAAAGGAAAGAAGCCCATCTCTGAGATGGTTGCTGGACTAGAAAACGTTGATGAAAATGTCCAAGAGGATGAAGATCACTGGGCTGATGACTCAGATGATGAAGAAGAGAAGAAATCGGCAGATTACCGAAATGAGCACTTGGTGGTGTCTCACCTGAAAAGGAAGCTGATTGCTCCTAAAATTTTCAACAAGCTGTCAAATGTCAACTCTAATGAATACTTGAACAGATACAAAGTACTGGCTAAATTGAACAATGAGTTATCTTTTCAGAATGAAGCCTCCATTGCATCAGTCCCTGCAAAGATGAAGAATTTCACTGAGCTCATCACTCAGAGAACAACCAGTCTGGTCATTGCTCAGAAAGACCTAGGCATGGTTAGGGATGATGACCAAAACTTGGCTTCAAAAGCTTTTAAAGAGGCAAGCTATGCTGCTGGAAAAGCAGATGCTATTCAAGGTTCACTAGCAAAGCTCACTAATAAAGACAATGGACTTATCAAACAAAATCAGGAGCTCAAGGCTGATCTGGAAAAATTGGTTGCTGCTTACATCTATCTGCAAGGCAACTTTGACTCCCTTTCAGAATCTTTTGTGATTCTTAGTCAGTCAACAATGACTAAGGGGGGAGGATCTCAAGGTGCTTAGAGAGGAAGAGGAAGAGGAAATAAAAGAAAATCTGAACCACCACCTCTCAGACTAATTGAGCCCTCATTTAGTCAAGCTGCTACTCAGATAGTAGCAACAACTTAGCAGATTCCTGAACAAGGAATGATAACAAGGGCTAGATCACAGAGACCTCGAAAGGGAACCAAGTCCCCAAGGAGAAGTCAAGTAAAAGGGATTGAAGAGTCTTCTGAAGAAGAAGAAGAAGAAGAAGAAGAAGAAGAAGAAGAAGAAGAAGAAGAAGAAGAAGAAGAAGAAGAAGAAGAAGAAGAAGGCCAAATGAAATCCCAGGGCAATGAGGAAGGCTGCAAATCACCCAACAAAAGAAATCTGGAAGATGATGATGAAGATGAGGATAAAGATGAAGCTCCTCTTCACGGAAAGAGAAGAAGGGTTGATAGCCTAACTGAGCCCTTAGCTACAAAACCAATAGTCAAGTAAAAGGGATTGAAGAGTCTTCTGAAGAAGAAGAAGAAGAAGAAGAAGAAGAAGAAGAAGAAGAAGAAGAAGAAGAACAAGAACAAGAACAAGAACAAGAAGAAGGCCAAATGAAATCCCAGGGCAATGAGGAAGGCTGCAAATCACCCAACAAAAGAAATCTGGATGATGATGATGAAGATGACGATAAAGATGAAGCTCCTCTTCACGGAAAGAGAAGAAGGGTGATAAGGGTTGAGCCCTTCAAAACCAATAGCGAAAAAACCCTCTGGAAATACCAAGTCTATCCGGTGGTTCTTCAAGCAATCCCCAAGAGAGAATTCAAGAAAGGAGAGGAGGAGAGTGAGCAACAAAGAAAACTTCAACTTCCACTCAGGCCAGAGGATGCCAGAATTGAGTATGTAAAGACTGATGAACATTCCTCCTACAGGTGCATCCAACAAAAAAATGGCTATTGGATACTGGAACTTAAGCACTTGCTTGTAAATGAGAAGGGGTTTCCAGTATCCATCCATCAACAGCTCATGGCATGGAGAAAAGACTAGCCTACCTTGATCAACACCAATCATATCAAGAATTGGTTGGATTTTGAAGTGATCAAGAGAATAGAAGCCATGAAGAAGGACCTCTCTGATGAATGTCCTTATGGAAAGCCAGATGATGTGCACAGAATTTCCAACCTCACTGGAACAGGCACAAGAGCAAGACTTGCTCTGGAACCCTATGAGTCTTATTTATATGACTCAAGAGCAATACAAGGGTGACATAAGATATCTGAGGATCATATATGATTACTTCAAGCTATCAGATATCAGAATTGAGCATGCCTGGAAATGGGGAAAGTATCTGTGGGTCAAACACTTTGCCAAGAAGAATCCCACCAAAACCTACAAGGAAGTATGTGGATTTGCTAGGAACACTGAGATGATAGTCAGGACCTTGCTCTATGACTACTCATATGATATCAAAAGGTTTGGGGATAGGGAATTTGCTAATTTATCCATAGATCTGCTGATTAAAGACTTGAAGACTAGTTTATTAGGATGTCTACTTGGAGCTTGGCTACTCCTGTTGTCCTAGTTTACTATGTAATTTTGTATCTTGCTGACTGTAATTTATTGTTCTATCATTGTTAAAGTTATCTGTGAACTTTCTTTGTAACATATCTGATGAACCTACTCTCAGATATCAATTTATAAAAAGATAACTTGTCAGCAAAGATCACACCTTGTGATTTGGTTGATGTTTACTTTCTGCACTTAATTAAATGAATTGAAATGATCATAAGAAATGATTAAGTGTTGGATTGTTCCCTATTCCAAGTTGTAATAGGTTTTAAAGATAGTCATCGTTGACTGATCAAAGAGGGGGAAATTTGTTAGGAATATCTGTTTAGATTTTGATCAGCAACTTAATGACGTATCTTAGCTCAGAAAGGTGGTTAGTACTCTTGGTTCACTTGAACACTGTAAAAGAGGAAGATCACTAAGTATGTTCAACAAATTTGAAGATTTGAAGACTGCACAAGATTGATGAAGACGAAGGTCATTAGATACCTATGTCCAGATAACTTAAAGAAACAAGTGTTTTTCAATATAAAAGTTTTGCAAAAGATATCTGAGAACACAAGGTTTCTGAACGAGGAAAAGTGCCAGATGCCTACACTCAGATACCTTGGACAAAACTTTGTTTCCAGGAACAATATTTTAATAAAGTATCTAGAGATGTGAAGGTCTCTGGAAAGGGACATGTAATGCTTTAGAAAGCGTGCATAGTTCCATTGGCACTGCAGGACAAAAATAGTACAATGCAATAAATGCGCAGACAGAGACATCTGAACAAAAGAGGAAATCTCTGAAAAGAGACAAGGTCTTCTGCAGTACTATTTTCAGATATCAATAGTTTGAATTTGAATTGAGCATAATAGATACTATTCAAACGGCTTCAAATTCTAAATATCACCACTTAGAATGCCTGAAAGACACACTACACCTTGAACTTACACTGAAAAATACCAAGCTTCTCTGATAATACAACTAGTGGTATCTTTCTCTCAAGCATACAAGCCTTCAGCCTACTTAATCTCTAGCTTACAGTTGCGACTAAGCACTTGAATTCTAAGTAGCACGAAAGTTCTAAGTGTCCTGATCCTTAACAAGCATTGCTATCTGTGAAGGAGTTGAATCAACAGATCAAGTATCTGAGTTTCATTCTCCAGAACATTTAACATAAACTTGGGTCAGCAAAGAACATATTACCACACATTGTGAAGTGTGTTAAGTGACTCTTGTTCAAAAAGGTAGTATTACATAACTGTAGAAGTTATTAATCTACCAATCTGACAAACTCTCCTTAACCAACACCTTAAATGGCGTGGAGTACAGGAAGTACTTAGTTTGGAAAACTAAGGAATAACTCCAAGGTTATTGAGCATAGGAAGTACTTATTTTGGGAAACTAAGGAACAACTCAAAAGTTTCGAAGTATAGGAAGTACTTGGCTGGGAGCCGGGGAATAACTCAGGGGGAACGCTTGGTTGGGAACCTAGTGTATTTAGGAATCGAGAGAAGATATTTGTAAGATGAACTCAATTATCTGTCTTAGTGGATTCTAGGTCGGAGAAAGGCCGAAGTGGATTAGTTGAAGGATTACGCCACCTTCAGATACCACTATAATTTGCTGTGTTATTTACTTACCGCATTTACCTTGCTTTAGTCATCTTGTTAAGTACTTACACACTACTAAGCACGTGCACTTATCATAAAAAGTCTTCCGCTCTCTGAAATTAAGTATCAGATATCTTCACAGATATCTGAGAAATTGTGTTTATCGACAATAGTTGTAAAAGACTATCCCCCCCCCCCCCCTCTAGTCTTTTCCTTTGCCATTATCTGGACCAGCAGGTGCCATCTCTTTAAATAGTAGTAGTAGAGAAGTGAGATTGAAAGAGATTAAGGTTGAATTCGGTAAGTGATTCTTTTCAGAAAAAATTAATAGAAATTCAGAGGTTTTAGAGAAGATTTGTAGAGAAAAGATGAAGGAATATGCTTCTTTTGTGCTAAGAAAAATGTGAGTTTAGGCGAAAGTGATTTCTTTTGCCATAAACTGGGTTACTGCGCTGATGTGCTCAAATTATTACTTAGAAAACAAGTAGTAAGCAGTTGTTGTAGACAGACAATGCTAACCACAGGATCGTTCGCTAAGGAACCAATTAAGCTACCACAACGGTTTGAAAGCAAACAGTTAATTGTGAAAATAGATTGATTTGTAAGATGGTTGTTTCTAAAAACTAGAATAAGATAAAGCAAATAAAGGTTTTTAACAATGAGAGAAGATGAACACAGTAGTAATGATCAAGTAATGCTAATTCGTTCTAGGGCAATCATTCATATTTGTGACAAGGTCGGCGTACAGAAATCAATCAATCCAATTCAACCAATCGTTATTTGAATATTTCAAACTAGAGTAATCGTGGGTTGTCAATCCACGATCCTTAACCGAAAACGATCTTTGAAAGTCTTGGACTAGCTTATTGGATTGAAGGTTTTACGAAGATTTTGAACTAGACGAACCTATATGAATGAATCCAAAACCCTAGAAACGAATATACAATACTATCACATAACTACCGTGTTCGGAGTGGTTTAGCTACTCATGATAGAAGCAAGGATCAAAGAATTCAAGATACTGCTCATGTTAAACATAAACAGAATGATAATCGCATGCAAGCTCATACAATTCGACAGCAACAACAAGAACGAATTGTAAAGAGATAAACAATAGAGAATTACCACAATAATAAGGAATTTGATATCAATCCTTCAATCAAAGATAAAACCAAGCTCCAATGTGTTTCAACGTCAATGTATGGCCCATGGAGCTTTTCTCAAAACTAGGTTAAAAGAAGTATGAAAGAAAAGAAATCAAAATTCTAATCTAATAAGGAAAATAAAATCAATTACGATCGCCATTGCATAGCCTTCTTATCGTGATCAGTATATCCATTTCGCATAATCTCGACGCGGACCAATTCCTTGCCACAAGCTTCAATCTTCAAACAGAGCATCACTGCTAAATCTACTTGCCAAGTAGCCATGCTGGAACTTCCAATGCCAAGCTCGTAAAATCTCACCGCGGCATGCTAACCGACTTGTCTTCATACGGCTCAAAAGACACAGATTTCTACAAAACACAAACAAAACACCAAAGCGTAAAAACGAACTAAAAAGACTACAAAACTAAAGACAAAGACTCACAAAGACGGCTAAAAAAAAACCAAATGAGACGTTAGAATATTGTCTCATCAAAATCCCCAAACCGAACCTTTGCTTGTCCTCGAGCAAACACACAACCTAAACAAACTAGACTCAAAACAAAAACAAACAAGAAGCACATAAATGAGTTGAACTCCCAAGTGACCGAATCTACCATTGTAAACATTAAATTCACAAGATGCAAAGGTTTTGCACTCAACTAACCTTGGAAGAATAGTGCACAGAAAATCAAACAAGAAAGTTTCTCATGTAAATAGCACTTAAGTCTAACTCGCTAATCCCTCACAAGAGGATCCTATGCAACTCTCTCTCACACTCTGGAAGCGTTCAGTGGGTTAATCACTCAAGAATATCAAGAGAAAGGAAGGTGACTTTCGTCACAAAAGTGCCTCAAATAACTCATGCAATGTACTCAATCAGTTAAGTCAGAAGGGACTTTTTCCTTGCACATAGCAGCTTGCAAGAACATACAAACCAACTTCCATATCACCATATTCTTGCATACTATGAATTATATGCTAATCAATTGGCCACAATGGACTCTTTTAGTCTCACTTTTTTGGTAGTGTCTGTTTTACCGAAGTCCGCATTTTTGTGCGTGTCAGTTTAGTATACGTGCCATCAACCCTCACGGTCATATGGCTTTTTAGGACCACGCCAGTATACAGGTAGTATCTGAAACACGCCTAACACGACTGGTGGTGACAAGCACCACAGATACACTCCGAGACGAATCAACTAATCAGGGGAAGTAATAAATATTACAAAAAATGAATAACAAACATGTCAACACAGCAGATTTCTTCTCCCCAAACTGGTTCTTCGCAATGTACTGGCTTTTGATAAAATGAAACATGAAGAGCATGTCATTCGTCATACTTAACTTAACTGAGTACACAAGAGAATGAAAAGGCGCAAACAAGAGGGTTTGCACTTCCCGAAAGGATCACACAAGCGCCGGTATAATATTTTTTCATCGGCTTAAAGTTTCTCACCGGCTTTTTGGACTAAAGAGTTAAACAGACTTGCTATTTACAGGAGAAACAAACTTATGGGGTTTTAAATCCACTATACCACCTCAGTTAAGTATCATGCAAAACATAAGCAGCAAGCAAATTTAACAATCACAATAGAAGCTTTCATAACTTGGAAGAACAACTCAAGAAAGACTCTAGAGGGTAAAAGAAGAACGACCGGAAAAGAAAAATGAACAAACATACATAAAGTAAAGGACGAAAGACTCTAGAGACTCAGGTAATAGAGAAAATGCAGACAAGACACTAGAGAGCACATTTCCCCCTCCCCAAACCTAAACTCAAGCATGTCCTCAAGTGTAGAGTGAAAAAGAAAAGAAAATGGGATCAACAGTGGCTTTCCTGCAGGTGTACCTTTACAGTCATGTACAAGACTCTTCCGTGTTGGCTAATGGGTACTCTGGAAGTTCTTGGTTCTTCCGGTTGGTGCAGCTCTTTTTCTTCCCTGTTGATAAGTATGTATATATAGGGGTCCAGTGTGCGCTCCTATGAATTTCCTGCTGTCAACCTGCGAAACAGAATATAATGGAGCAGAATAGGCTTTAAGTTCACGTGGCTTGCCTTGCACCTCGATTGTGCAGGTTCGGGGCATGTAAATTCACCACCATGAGAGTCGAGCGGATGAAGGGTCGCCCTAGAAGTAACATATATTTTTCCATTTCCTTCCCTTTCACCCTCGGCGATTCCACTACCACAAAATCTGTCATCACCGTTACACCATCCAGCTTAACCGGAACATCTTCCACAATCCCCATGCATCTGCTTTAGGTTCCACCAACAAGAGTCATAAAGCATTTCTGCGGCTCCAATCCCTTTAAGCCTAAGTCTTCATAGGTGTCAAAAGTCATCAAATTGCAACTAGCACCAGTGTCGACTATTCCGGTAACCTGAGTTGAACACCCAATGCCTACCAGTAAATCAAAACTATCGGAGTCACTTATACTCTTTTCTGCGTTAGGAATTATTATGGTGGGGGGGGGGGGGGCGTCAGTTTCAGCAATTTCTTGCTCCGCATTCGCCTCCTCTTCTGGAATCACAGAACTCGGTTCCTCGACTTCATCCCCTGTCGATTCAACAGTGGCTACATCTTCAGTCTACTCAGCTGTCAGTACACGGGTCACTTGAATCGTTGCTGGAGTTCCCTCATCTGATGCAGAGTTCTCAACCTCGTTAGTACAGGTGGTAACAACAGACTTAACCTTCCTTGGTTCTTCAAAATTTATCTCAACCGCCATGACTCTAATGTTTTTTGGGGCTGCTGGGGGTCTACCTTTCTCCATGAGCTGTAATTTTCCAACCAAGTCACCCAATATATGTTCCAGCTTTCTTTGCGATTGCTCGATACTGTCGAACCTCTGGTTATTTTTTTTCCTGAATTTTCTGTACCTCAAACCAGTACCTCTCAGACCTCTCCATATGGCTCCTGGTTTCTTTTTCTAACTCAGTAATACACGGCTCTGGAGTCTCTTCCACTGCTCTGGCTGCCACTCTCCTAGCCTTATTTCTTTCCCCCTTAAGCTGTGATACTGCTGCTAGCTTCTCGAAGACACTATTAAGTTCATCAGCGGACGCTTCCAGGGAGGAGTTTTTACAGCGCACATCGAACATGTTTTGATACTCCCAATCCAAGCCTTCATAAAATCGGATGCATAAGC
Organism: Plantago major; assembly: GCA_026545765.1. Taxonomy (NCBI): domain Eukaryota; kingdom Viridiplantae; phylum Streptophyta; class Magnoliopsida; order Lamiales; family Plantaginaceae; genus Plantago; species Plantago major. Next base: position 67,745,659 of record CM048840.1, on the reverse strand, counting down.
TCATATCGTCTATCCTGTGGTGAGGGCATTGGGTCAATAACTGCAAAAACGGTCCCGAGCTTCATAGAAGGTCTCATCATGCATCTCTTTGGCGCATTATCTGAGACGAAGTTCTTTGCATTTTCTCGGGGATAGAATTTATTCATGAATGCCCCTGTGAGCGAATCCCAAGTCGGAAGAGAACCCTCAGTTGGTTTAATGACCAACTCCTTGCCTTATCTGCATCTGGATCGAAAATACCTTCTTCCTTATCTCCTCGTCGATGCTTCACCCTTCGATCGATGCAATCCCTGAAATTAGTAGTTCGAATTCCTTGACGAACCTTATCACATCTTCAACTGCTATTCCGCAGAATTTTGGGAGATTATGGAGGTGGTGAGCGTTGAGTTCAAAATTCCTGGCCTCATTAGATAGAACAATTGCTGCTTTACCAGCCCTAACCACACCAGGCTGCATGTAAGCTCCATAGGTAAGCTGAGCCATCAGAATTTCCTTTCTGACCAACCTGTTGTTAAAGCTACACAACTCGAAATATTCTTAGTTTCTGTTAGTGCACTAAACTTCAGGTTGAAAAACAAACAAATAACAAATCACACTCAAATGCTACAGTAGGAATTGGTTCACCGGCAGCGACGCCAAATTTGATGTGCACAAATTATTACTTAGAAAACAAGTAGTAAGCAGTTGTTGTAGACAGACAATGCTAACCACAGGATCGTTCACTAAGGAACCAATTAAGGTACCACAACGGTTTGAAAGCAAACAGTTACTTGTGAAAATAGATTGATTTATAAAATGGTTGTTTCTAAAAACTAGAATAAGATAAAGCAAATAAAGGTTTTTAACAATGAGAGAAGATGAACACAGTAGTAATGATCAAGTAATGCTAATTCGTTCTAGGGCAATTATTCATATTTGTCACACGGTCGGCGTACAGAAATCAATCAATCCATTCAACCAATCGTTATATGAATATTTCAAACTAGAGTAATCGTGGGTTGTCAATCCACGATCCTTAACCGAAAATGATTTTGAAAGTCTTGAACTAGCTTATTGGATTGAAGGTTTTACGAAGATTTTGAACTAGATGAACCTATATGAATGAATCCAAAACCCTAGAAACGAATATACAATACTATCACATAACTACCGTGTTCGGAGTGGTTTAGCTACTCATGATAGAAGCAAGGATCAAAGAATTCAAGATATTGCTCATGTTAAACATAAACAGAATGATAATCGAATGTAAGCTCATACAATTCGACAACAAGAACAAGAACGAATTGTAAAGAGATAAACAATAGTGAATTACCACAATAATCAGGAATTTGATATCAATCCTTCAATCAAAGATAAAACCAAGCTCCAATGTGTTTCAATGTCAATGTATGGCCCTTGGAGCTTTTCTCAAAACTAGGTTAAAAGAAGTATGAATGAAAAGAAATCAAAATTCTAATCTAATAAGGAAAATAAAATCAATTCTGCGTCGCTCGCTGCGGCGGAAGAAATAGCTCGTCGCGGCGAGCCTTCTTAATCGCATTGTATATCTAGCTCGCATAATCTCGCCGCGGCGGACCAATTCCTTCGCCGCGGCGAGCTTCAATCTTCAAACAGGAGCATGACTTGCTAAATCTCGCCGCGGCGAGCCATGCTAACTGACTTGTCTTCATACGGCTCAAAAGACACACATTTCTACAAAACACAAACAAAACACAAAAGCGTAAAAACGAACTAAAAAGACTACAAAACTAAAGACAAAGACTCACAAAGACCGCTAAAAAAGACCAAATGAGACGTTAGAATATTGTCTCATCATGCGCTAGTGGGCTAAATGGACTCATCTGATCCGATGAATTACAATCGCCATTCTTTCAATGGTTGAGATTGTTTTCTCAGCAATGATCACAATCAGCACATGTAATCATGCCCAATTAATGCTATTTGGCTAATAGATATCTGAGTCATTTTCAACTCTCAGCAACCTGTAACTAGGAGATAAACTGGTTCTGAGCTTATTAATTAAGTGTCCAGTGTTGTTTGAAAATTATCACTAAAAAGGAAATTTTTCAAAATACGAGAGATAGTTGACTTCTAACAGATAGTACTGTTTGACTACTTCACTCTTTTTGTGTTCCCCCTTACTTAGTGGCCTCACATATCTGAATACCCATTTCAGATACCTCTTTAACCAACTTTACACATAGCCATGACATCTGAGTGCCTGTCTCAGATATCTCCTTCTCTCTTTAAGTGCCTTTCTTTTCAGAAAGCCTTATTCTTCTCTATTGGCTCAGTGAGTTCCTGTCTCAGTGACCAATTTAGCACCTTGGTAATTCCATTAACCCAAGACTATGTCTCAAGGATAGGAATCTACTCTCTTGCAGAGGCTTTGTGAAGATATCTGCAAGTTGGTCTTCTGTCCCAATCTTAAGTATCTTAATATTGCCTTTTTCAACATGATCTATGATGAAGTGGTGTCTAACATCAATGTGTTTTATTCTTGCATGAAACTTAGGATTCTGAGTGATTGCAATAGCACTTGTGTTGTCACAGAAAAAGGGAGTTTTCACTTCATTGATCTCATAGTCTCTGAGTTGTTGTTGTATCCACAAGATTTGTGAAGCACAACAACTAGCGGAAATATACTCTGCTCCTGTGGTTGATGTGGCAATTGAGTTTTGCTTCTTGCTGAACCATGATCTCAATCTAGTACCAAGGAATTGACAAGTTCCTGAAGTACTTTTTCTATCAAGCATTGTTCTAGCATAGTCAGCATCTGAATAGCCAACTAAACTCAACCCACTCTCTTTTGGATACCACAATCCAACTTCTACAGTACCTTTAACATACCTTAGAATCTTCATAGCAGTGTTATAGTGTGATTGCATTGGATTTGTCTGAAATCTTGCACATACACCAACCACATATTGAATATCTAGTCTGCTAGCTGTGAGGTATAGTAGAGGCCCAATTAATGTCCTATACTTGTGTTCATCAACACTCTTGTCAGATTCAGTAAAGGTCATCTTAGTTCCAATGCTCATAGGTATCTTAGCATTCTTCTCAGAAGGCTTTAGATTAAACTTATTGAGCATGTATTTTGCATACTTTGTTTGACTAATGAATATTCCATCATCAAGTTGCTTGACCTGCAACCCTAGGAAGTAATTCAATTTTCCCATCATGCTCATCTCAAATTTACTTTTCATAAGCTCAGCAAAGACTTCACAAAGTTGCTTGTCCTTAGATCTAAAGATTACGTCATCAACATAAACTTGTACTAAGAGTAGTTTTCCATCATGGTTCAATGTAAGGAGAGTTTTATCAACTTCACCTTTTTTGAATCCACTTCCTAGCAAGTATTTGGCAAAGTGTCATACCATGCTCTTAGAGCTTGTTTAAGTCCATATAGAGCTTTCTTAAGCTTATAGACCATCTTGCTTTCTGAGAAAACTTCAAAACCAGGTGGTTGCTCAACATAGACTTCCTCAGCAATCTCACCATTTAGGAATGCACTCTTGACGTCCATTTGGTAAATTTTTAAGTCATTATGAGCTGGAAAGGCTAGAAATAGTCCGATTGCATCCAATCTAGCAACTGGAGTATATGACTCATCAAAATCTAGTCCTTCAGTCTGGGTGAATCCCTTGGCAACCAACTTTGCTTTGTTTCTGGTTATTTCACTAGATTCATTCATCTTGTTTCTGAAAACCCATTTAGTTCCTATGACAAATATTCCATCAATGTAGGGAACTAGTTTCCAGACTTTGTTTCTCTCAAATTGATCCAACTCTTCTTGCATTGCTAAGATCCAATCTTGATCTTTTAATGCTTCTTCAATGGTCTTTGGTTCAATGTCTGAGATGAAACATCCATAGAGAGAATTTGCATTTCGAGCAATTTCTCTCCTAGTTCTTACCCCTTGGTCTAAAGGACCTATCACATCCTTTGCAGGATGATCTCTTATCCATTTTATAATGGGTTTAGAACTAGTAGGATCATTATCATTTTGATTCATTTCTGTATCATTATGATCATGATAAGATACTTGTTCAGTATCTTAGATATCTGGCACTTGTAATGTGCTTGGGATATCTGACACTTGTTCAGTGTCATGGGTATCTGTGACAGAGTTCACAACAACCTCCTACTCAGAGACCTCTTCATGATGAAGATTCTCAGTGTCTTGATCCATTTCTGGATTTCTCATAGGAAACTTTTCACCATGTCTTAGAGTCATCTTGTTATTACTCGACAATGGTTGCCTTTCTTCGTCAGACTCATCCTCTAAGTGAATAACAGAATCATTTCCTCTCTAAGATTCTTGTTCAGAATCCTTAATCATAAGTTCTTTGAATGTATCTGAGAGTTCTTCATTCAGGGGTACTTTCTTATTTCCTTTATAGAATACTACATTGACAGATTCTTCAATCTTTTGTTCTAGATTTTGTAAGCTTTGCTATTCATTGAATAACCAAGAAATACTCCTTCATCTACCTTTGGTTGAAATGTTCTTAGATATTCTTTACCATTGTTAAGAACAAAACATCTGCAACCAAACACCCTTAAATGTTTGATACAAGGGGGTCTACCAATCAATAACTCATAAGGAGTCTTATCATGGTGTTTGTTGATCAAACATCTATTTTGAGTGTAGCATGTTGTATTTACAGCTTCAACCCAATAGATTTCACTTATTTAAGTGTTTGCAAGCATTGTTCTTGCTGCCTCTTTTAGGGTCCTATTCTTCCTTTCAGCAACACCATTTTGTTGTGGTGTCCTTACTGAAGATAGTTGATGTTGTATACCTTTGCAAGTACAAAATTCTTTTATGTACTGGTTTACAAACTCTGTACCATGGTCTGATCTGATTACAGATACCTTGTCATTTTTCATGACTTCAAGCTTATTCAGCAGGCTTGGTATCTCGACCCTTGCATCAGACTTCTGTTTGAGGAAAACAACCCAAGTGAATCTTGAGTAGTCATCCACAACAACCAGACCATACTTCTTTCCTGCATAACTAGTTACTGAGGACTCAAAGAGATCCATATGTAATAGTTGCAGTCGCCTCCCACTGGAATGTCTAGTTTTAGACTTGAAAGATGTTTTGGCTTGTTTCCCTAATTGGCAAGCTGAACATACACCATCCTTTTTGTATGCCATCTTAGGTAATCCAATTTTCTTCATTGTAGCCATATTGACTCACCATGAGGCATTCTTCAGTTGTGGCAGATGCCCAGTCAGCAACATAGAGACTTCCTTTTCGCCTAGCAATCAAGACTACCTGCTTTGACTCATTGTTAATCAATTTGTAGAATTTAGATTTGATCTTCACTGAGAACCCCTTATCAGCAAATTGACTTGTGCTTAGAAGACTATATTTCAATCCCTTCACATGTAGTACTCCAGTGATTGTAAGGGCTCCAATTTTCAGATCTCCAAATCCTACGGTTGGATTCACTTCTGCTCCTATCTGATATCTAGTCCTGTATCGCATACTTTGTAGTTAACCTGATTTGCTTTGTCTCCTGTCATGTGCTTCCCACATCCACTATCAAAATTCCACGTTGGATTCTTCATTAGATTTTTCTGCACAAAACAGGAAACATGAAGTTAGGTTCTCATTCCAACAATGGAACCATCTAGACTAAAGTATCTCCCAGTAGGAATCCATTTTTGAATGAATTTCTTAGGGACATTCTTTTGTCTAGCAGGAACATAAGGAGGAATTCTAGGTAAATGACTAGTATCATTATTATCAAGAACTATTTTCCTTCTTAGTGTGTTCCTGGGTGCTCCTCGTGGTGCTTTCAGATACCTGTCAGGTTGCTGAGTATGCTTTGCAGCGAATTTAGATTTCCTTGTCAGATTTCTTCTAGCCCTATCATTCAGATTGCTTGTGGTTTGTTCTTTCTTCCACTTCTGATGATTATTGTGAGCAACCCCAGCTTTCATCCATCGTTCTTGCTCTAGTTTGTAATCATGAGCAAGCTGTTTCCCGATGGATTTATAGCCAATGCCATTTCGAGCACGTGGTGCCGACTGAGATCTCCTCTCAGCAGCCTTACTAGTCTCTGGGTCATTTTTCTTTCCAAAAAATTGTGACATTAGAGAATTTGCCAACTCCAGCAATCTTCCCTTTCTGAGAGACGTAGCACTGTGGGTGATTACACTTTCCAGTGTGTTGTTCCTTTTCAAGAACTTTCCCATCAGATTTCTTTGGGACTTGTTTTTCCTCAAAGGTTTGGTCGCGACTGCTATTTGTTTGTCAGCAACCTTAGCTTTTTAACCAATGCTATAGGTTGTTTGGAAACCAACTTGCTGACCACTAACAAATGTCATTCTTTCATCACTCTTGTTCAGAGTGGTAGAACTATTTGCTTGAGAGTCCAGCCCAAGTCCTCCCTTTTTTTGAGGCATCTTTTAAATAAGAGTGTACTTCAGTGAAAGTGTCACAAGCTTTGGCATAGGATTGGAACGACAATTTTCTTTTTGAGTTCATCATTGTTAGAAAGAAGACCTTCACACTTCTTTTGAAGTTTATCCATTGCTTCTTCATGTAACTTTCCTGTCTCAACTATCTGTGCCTTTAGGAATGCATTCTCAACATCCTTTCCAGCTCAAGATGCAGTCTTGTTTATTCTTCCAACAGAGCTCTAAGTTTAGCTACTCTGTATTCAGCTTCTTAGATCTTTTGTGGAGTATCTTCAGAGTGCTCATCATCTACTATTTCAATAGTCTTGCTGTTGGGTATGATGACTTGATGATCTGGAAGGAGATGGAGGAGGGGATTTTTGACTTGTCCTCTCAGGTTGCTTTTCAGAAGCTGAGGTAGTTTTTGTTCCAGCAATCCCTCTTGTGCATGGTGCAGGGCCATCATCATCATCCTTGGGATCATCAACCTTCTTGTGAGCAGATGGACATGGAGCTTTGGTTATTCAACATCATTTTCACCAGTCTCATCATCTTCTGCATCATCAGATACCAGTTTAATGACCTCTGGTCAAGTGACCATTTGACCATTAACCTCTTTCTGCTCAGTGGGAGCAATCTGCAGTGTTTTAGGAAGGATTGGCCTTAGAGCCATTTCCAGTCTGGTCTGACCATCTGCTTGCTCAAAAGCTTGAATAAGCTTGCACGCCACTTCCTTTCTGAACCTCTTGTCCATCAGCTTGGAAAAAGAGTATTGTTCATAAGGGAACATGTTGTGCACATGGTTCTCCAGATCAATTGCATGTGCCCTTCTTGTATGATCATCAAGAATTGATGACCTCATCAATATGGGAGCTCCTTATTTTCTGCCACTGTCTGAAGCAGTTAAGGTGTCTGGGCACAGTATGATTCTTGAAGAACGGAAGGAGATCCTGGTAATTATCAGCAGGAACCCTTATAGCGCGTGAAGGAGCCTGAAAGAAAATGGAATTTTGATTAAGTGTCAAAACTTGTTCAGATATCTGAGTATCAAAGGTTTCAGGTTTCTGAGTTACCTGTGTCACAACAACGGGCTCAGATGGCTTGACCAGTGAGGTGGAAGGACCCTCAGATATCTTGGGAGGAGACTTAGGCGTATTATCCTCTTCAACTTCCATTTCTTTCTGAACCTGAGAATAAAAAGTGTTAGTACACTTAGAATGATTTAGTAGGATTTCACACACATTGGTATGTGAGATTTCTACCTCTCTGACATAAGGCTCAGATATGTGTTTCTCAGAGACCTTTGAGGTCTCTGGTATATCCTCTGATGTCTTTGACTTTTCAGTCGCATCATCTTTCTTCTCAGTTGGAGCATTTAAGAAACATAAGAATAGGTTAGAAAGTTCATTGCTGGGAGATTTCTGAGAAAACAAACTAGAATCTTCAGCTATAACAGGCTCAGATTCCTTGTTGATGGAGGGTACAGAATCCTCCTTCTCAGAATGTGAAGGAAGCTTTCCAGCTTCATCTCCATCCTCTTGTGTAGGAAGCTTTTCAGCTTCCTCTCCTTCCTTATTTTCTTTATCAGCCTGTAACAAAGTTTAATCACATTAATAACAAAACATATAACATAGAATTTGTAACAAGTAGAGATTTAAACCACTCAGTAACTTGATCAGTGTCAAGCTGATTGGTATCTGGAATTTGTATGGGTTCCATGCTTTGGTCTTGTTGTCCAGTGACCACAGCTCTGTTTGAAGTTTCAGGCACTTCAAGCCTTTCCTGAGTCTTGGGCTCAGTTGTCTCCCCTATTTGATTTCACTAAGTTACAACATCAGGTTGATCCCTCTCAGTAGGGAGTTGGGGAAGCTGTTCAATCATAGGATTTAACTCAATAACACCATCAGCTCCCTGACGCATCTCAAGTACTTCTACCATATAATCATCCCTTAGATCGGCAGAAGTCTGGGACACTTGTGGTTGTTGTGGTGATCTGGATCTTGATGGAGAAGGAACATTAGTGATAGTTCTCTCCAGATCAGTAGCAACTTTTGTACTGATGCATTAGCAGTGTCATCAAGTACAACTGCATCACTCATCAAGGCATCATTTATGGCTTGGTAAGTGGATGGCCCTGGTAGAGTTTTTCCTTGGGACATGGTTGCTTGCTCAGCAACCTGTGATGCAGGGACTTCATCAGCAACCTCATTCCTTTTCAAGAATGGGTCAAAGTCCAAATCATTAGCTTCTTCAGCAGATAGCGGCTGGGATGCATCAACCCTCTTGGCATCAAGAGTGGTATCTTCAGCACTATGGAGTGTTGGCTAGACAGAGGCAGTGGTATCTGGAACACTATGTTGTTGTATCTGAACTCCACCAGTGGTATCTACAGCACTTAGTTCAGAGACCCTTGTGTCAGTATCCACCAGAGAAGTGCTCTCCTTGGCAGCTGCCTTCTTCTTGCCTCCAGTTCTACGTTTCTTCTTCGTCACAGCATTTGCCTCAGAAACGTCTTCTACTGGCCTCTTCTGGTTCTGCTTGAGCTCAAAATTGTATTTGCAAACAGGATCACTATTTGCAATCTCTCCATTCCCCCTGAGCTTTAGGCCAAGCTTCTTTAGAATGTGGCATATCTTAAGACCAAAGCTGATAGTATGCTTGGGCTCAGCAAGATCATCTTTCACAATAGGCACAAAGCCTTGAAGTTTGTCAACAAACCTCAGAAAGATGTACTTCCCCCAGTTAAAGGGCTCATCTCTATCCTCCAAAGTGTTAAGGAATGACATCATTCCCCATCTTTCCTTGCTGATCTGGTCAGCTCCACCTTTATTTGAATCAAAGCACCTATGCAATACAAGGGCTATCAAATCCCAAGGTTCAACAAGATGTCTTCTCTTGACACTAGAGTTGTCGAACTTTGTTGGAGTATCATCCTTTTCGGGATTCATATAGAGAGAGTAGAAGTTTTCTACACTCTTGATTGAGGTATCTGGTACATAAGCAGTACCATGAGTGGGTAACCCAAAGAGGTTACTGAAGGTATTCACATCAAGGGTTATTTCAACACCTTCGACCTTCGTTTTGATGCGCACTTCTTCAGTGCCATCATCTTCAGTGATGGTGGAATTATTGCAAAATTCCAACACATCCTCAGTAGAAGTGCAAGTAGGTTTTGCAGAGCAAAACTGCTTGATTTTTACCTGTTCAAGTAAATCAATCCCACACTTTACATCTGCTTGGTTCTTTGCAGCACCAAGCAGGTATTCATCGACAAGTACTCCTCCCCATAGTACCTTGGAGTCGAGATTCCACATGGAGAAGTTGAAATCACCAACTAATCTCCGATTTGTCACAACTAGAGCCAGATTTTGCTTTTCAGTAGTTCCAGGTGTGGACACTTGGGATTTATGAGATCTGGTTCTCTTGGGTGCCATCTCTTTAAATAGAAGTAGTAGAGAAGTGAGATTGAAAGAGATTAAGGTTGAATTTGGTTAAGTGATTCTTTTCAGAATAACTTAGCCGAAATTCAGAGGTTTCAGAGAAGATTTGCAGAGAAAAAGATGAAGGATTTTGCTATTTTGGTGCTTGTTTAGATGTGAGTTTAGGCGAAAGTGTTGTCTTTTGCCATAAACTGCTTTATATAGCAATGCGAGTACAAAGATACAAATGGATTTTGTATCTACATTTCTCGTAGTCTGCACCGGCGTGGGTGAAAAAGTGGTTTCTCATTAAATGCGAATGAGGCCAGTTACTTGGTTACTGCGCTAGTGGGCTGTTGAGATGCATCTTAGCCATTGAATTACAATCGCCATTTCTTTCACGGGTTGAGATTGCTTTCTCACCAATGATCACAATCAACACATGTAATTATGCCCAATTAATGCTATTTAGCTAATAGCTATCTGAGTCATTTTCAATACTCAACAACCTGTAACTAGGAGACAAACTGGTTTATGAGCTTATTAATTAAGCATCCAGTGTTGTTTGAAAATTATCACAAAAATGGAAAATTTTCAAAACACAAGAGATAGTTGACTTCTGACAGATAGAAGTGTTTGTCGACTTCTCTTCTTTTGTGTTCCCCCTTACTCAGTGGCCTCACATATCTGAATACCCGTTTCAGGGACCTCTTTACCCAACTTTTCACTTAGCCTTGAGATCTGAGTGCCTATCTCAGATATCTCCTTCTCTCTTTAAGTGCCTTTCTTTTCAGAAAGCATTATTATTCTCTTATTGGCTTACTAAGTTCCCGTCTCAGTGACCAATTTAGCACCTTGGCAATTCCATTAACCCAAAATTATGTCTGAAGGCTAGGAATCTACTCTCTTGCTGAGGCTTTGTGAAGATATCTGCAAGTTGGTCTTCTGTACCAATCTTGAGTATCTCAATATTGCCTTTTTTAATATGATCTTTGATGAATTATGATGCGTCAAAATCAAAGTTTTAATATTTGTTTAAGAGCCAAGTGTTAATTCTCAACACTACGAAAACTTGTAGTGCAGTGAAGCTAACCCCGAGGTCGATCTCGAAGGACTTAACTAAGTTGAGTTCGGTTTACGAATAATAACAACCGTATGGAAAGCAGTAAATTGTTTGGTTGCTTCGGCAGCAGAATGATTACCTACGTGAAAGTAGACTACTTTGCAGACTAACTAGAAAATAGACTTAAACTTAACGAGATTGATATGAATAAGGAGAATTATGGTGTGGTGACAGAAGACAAGCTAGCTAGCAGGAAACATGCGATTGTAACTTTAACAATTTACTCAAGTTGTCACTTACTTGGTTCTAGAATACAAATAGCGTTAGTGGATGCGTCAATTCCACTAATCTACAATTAATTAAGCTAATCCAGATATTACTGTTCGCAATAACTGATAGATAAAGCAAGACAAAAACGTTTTGTTATAAATGAACAAATGCTTAATCTAACAGTGATTTTGACGTAACGCACAGCAAATAGGATATTGGATACGCAATTAATCTAAAAAGCTTAAAGTAAATCGCATCTTATGTATATAATCACATGAACCCTGACTAGCATGCATTGAATCTGTCACCACCCCATAATCAGGGTGTTTAGCTACTCATGACATGCGAAGACATAATCAATATCGTAATTAAACAAGCAATAAACATAATCTAATACTTTAAACCAAAGATTCGAACAGTGATACAATTGTTACCCTTCGTGTCACAAACCCTAGGTAGAATTGAGAACCTGAACCGAATCGATGCAAAGAGTATGCAGATAACGGTCCTAATCAATTGACAATCGTCGGATTACAAGAAGAAATCGGTTCAATTACCTAGATAGGTAATTGCCTTGGAAATTAGGTATAGGTTGAGAGAAGAGTATGAAAACTTGACAATAGATGATTATGAAAACTAATTCTGTCTTGTTCTAACTAATAGAAAGTAGAAATACTAAGTCTGGACGAATTAGGAGATGGAAACGCAGAAAATCGGCAAAACCAAGCAACTGGCAGACGCTAGTTTGCAGTAAGAAAAACTGACGTCGCCAGTTGCACTCGCCTTCGAAGTTGCAACTGGCGACGCTAGTTTGCAGTAAGAAAAACTGGCATACGCCAGTTCAAGAACTAGCGTCGCCAGTTGCAACTTCGAGTGCAACTGGCATATGCCAGTCAAGAACTGGCGTCGCCAGTTGTTCCTGGAACGACCATTTTGCCCTTTTGACTCCTTTTGGCTCCAATTCTTGCTATTTTGGCCTTCCCACTCCACTTCTACCATTCATACGAGGCATTTGAAACTCCATATCTTGTAGATGTACGTAAAATACACCATTTTACCTTCACTTAGCGTGGTTTAGCCAAATACCTACAAAATACATAAAGAACAAAACAAGTAAAAATACTCTAGAAAAACCAATAAAAACTGTACCTAAGGATGACAATAAGACGGTAAAAAAGACCAAATGAGACGGTGTAAAACCGACTCATCAAACTCCCCAAACCGAACCCTTGCTTGTCCTCAATCAGTAGACTCTCTAAAAAATCTAGAAAAACAAAAAACACATAGACACAAAAGATAAAGTCTAGCTCCCAAGCTACCGAGACTACGATTGAAAATAATAAGCCCGAAAAATTCAAGAGGTTTTATATCACACTGACATTCACAGAATCACATGCAGAAGTCCAAAAAGTTCGTTTCTCGGATAAATAGAACTTAAGTCTAACCCGGTAGTCCCTCACAAGTGGATCCTATGCAACTAATCTCTCACTCCTGGAAGTGTCCAGTAGGGGTAATCACTCAAGAATATAAAGAGTAAAGTAAGGTGACTTACGTCACAAAATTGCCTCATATACCTCAGGTATTGTACTCAATCAGTTAAGTCGGAAGGGACTTTATCACAGCTCTATAAACAATCAACCGTAGACTAATGAAAAGGTAATCGTTCTTTCTTTTTTCAATTTTTCAATTTTTTGCATACTCCTTTTTTGCAGTCTTATATATGACCCATATGCTTATTTTGTCTCAATTTTTTGGTAGTGTCTGTTTTACCGAAAGTCCTCACTTTTGTGCGTGCTCGTTTAGTATACACGCCATCAACCATCACGGATATATGGCTTTTTAGGACCACGCAGGTATATAGGTAGTATCTGAAATGTGCCCAACACAACTAACGGTGGTAACTAGTACCATAGATACACTTCGAGACTTGTTTTATTTTTTCTGAGAGAACGAAAAACCTGAAAACAGTCATTATCAACCTATATAGTACACATAAACCTCCTTCCCAAACCTGTTCTGGAAACGGGTTTGGCATAAGCGAATAAGAATGGAAAACATGTCGTTTGTCATACTTAACTTATACAGAGTACACATGAGAATGATGTGGCGCAAACAAGGGAGTTTGCACTTCCCGAGAAATCACACAAGAACAAAATAGCCGGTATAAATATTTCATTTTTTCATCAGCCACTAAACATGCTCACAGGCTTTTGGACTACAGAACTAAAACAAACTTTCTATTTACAGGAGAAACGAACTTATCGAACTTAAAACATGCAAACCGCTAATAGTCAAGGATCAATCAAAACTCAAGCATTTAACATGTTTAGTACATGCAATAGACGCTCGAATTGGGAGTAAGACATAGACTCAACATAACAAACAGACTTGAATAGAAAAATAAAAATACAGAAGCCACCCCTCCCCAAACTTGAACTCGTGCTCGCCCTCGGGCAAACGAGTGAAAAGAGAAAAGGAAAGAGTTGATTTGAGAAGGCTTCCCTGTTTGTAGATTTCCAAGATGTGTAGACGACTGAAAAGAGGGACCTGAGACTCAAGTAGAATGTTAGATAACAAAAACCGAGCTAGTGAACGAGAAACGATGCAAAAAACGGCAAATATAGGCGAAAATGGGTGATCGCCGGTGGATGGGCAACGCCCGATCTCCCTTTGCCGATTACTCTCGAGTAATGTGGCGATGCCGGTGAGTAATCACGGCCTTGATTAAATGCGACGCCAAGTGCTATTCCAAGCACTTGGTTGTCGCGAAATTAAATCCAAGGTCATTTTTTTGCCTTGCTAATCGATAATTGGCATCGCAAAATTACCCGGAACTAAGAAAACTCAACTTTTACACAATTTTTGGGTACTTTTAAGTTCACTAACTCAACCAAGACTGGAAAAAGATAACAAAAACACTAAAATAAAGAAAAACAAAAACTAAACTAACCTACTTACCTCGACTTACCTGGCTAGTATTCATTTACGATGGTGGGGACTAGACTTCCCCATGCTCGAATTTCTCCGCCCTTGTACCTGTAATTAGATATAAAGGGGTCTAACATACCCCGCAGAATAATCCTTGCAGATAAAATTCTTAGGTAAATAATCCAATGCCTTCACTATTCCGACCTTACCATTCACCTCATATGTTGATGTGCGTCTATATACGCTAATTTCCATTCCGGAGGTGAATAAAAATGGCCAGCCGAGGAGGATTGTATCGGATCCTGTCTTCTGGTCTTCTCGGATGTATTTCATAACAACAAAATTGGTGATAACGGTCTCACCATTCAATTTAACTACGACACCCTTTGCAAATCCAACGGGTCTTCTATGCGACCCATCTGCCATTAGAACTCGAGCTTTCATCTCTTCCAAACATGTAAGGCCACATCCCTTAAACAGACTGTATGGGATCAGATTACATGTAGCTCATGTAGCTAAAGACGCAATGACTTTTGAATTTCCCATCCCAACTACGATGTTAAAACTCCTCTTACTGAGAGGCTGCTCTTTCACGTTTTCTGCGAGTTCCTCTTCCTTGGCAGGAACCTCAACTGCCCCAATTTCTGGAGTGCTCAATGTAACCGGAAGATCTTGCTCTTGTGCAGAAACCAATTCCTCAGCAGAAATATAGGGAGTTATATTGTCTTCTACTATTACTTCACTGGCAGTCGAGACTGACGAAGCACACCTACAAGCAGAGCAAACCTGTTTTGAAACCTCAACACGGGTTTCATTCTCCGAAACAGTCACCTCAATAGGTAATTCTGTAATCACTCTTATAGCCATTGCTCTCTCAGAAGTGCTGAGGGGTTTAGCCTCAAGCACTAACTAAACTACTACAAATAACCTATTCTAATAACCGCTTCCTGCTTGAAGTCCGAGTTGGGCTCATTTGTCTGGACCAGGGTACCTAAAAGGACTAAGTTGGAGGGGGGGGGGGGTTTAGAATGGTTACCCGGATTGCTAGTTGTCAATCCGGTAAGAGTCTTTACTCAAGAGAGAGTTGGAAAGCTCTCAATGTAATAGTTATGAGGAAGGTTATGATATTCGATATGGCTTACCTCAAAGTTTGGACCATGAGTTATATTTATAGAGACCATAGATTATGAAGTGACTCATAAGATGGTGCCAAGTGTATGATTCAGATTTGGACACCAATGCTACCTTTGGCCCATAGCCCAATAGTGAACAGTAGTCCAATACCGATTAGTGGACCTGGGAGTGTAGTTTGGACCTTTTCCTTCCGAGAGTACCTGTTGGGTCCGTGTAAGTCCTTCGGACAGATCTGTCTAATTGGTTGATCTGCCGTTGGGTAACTCTGGATGTCCGAGCCAAGAGTCTCACGGAAGTATCTCAGTGGTTCCAACATATACGTTTGGTCTTAATGTAAAGGTGGCGTCCGAGAGGCTATCTCGTCCGGTCCGTTGGGCATCTTTGTACTAACGTAGCCAGGTTTAGAAGTCCTTTTCCCAGCTAGCTCGGACTAGCTGTGAGGGTGTAGTAACTTTAGCGTACTGGTTGATTCACTTAGGACGGACCATGTGAGGTCAGACCAGTACTGAATTGGCCATTAAACCGTGATGCGCTCTAGGACACGCTCTATGGCGCCCTTAACGAATTGAACATATATTCGTATCAACATATGTCCCCCTAGTTTCCATGTATCTTGGTAGAAGATAGTTGGTAACTATAAAAAGAACAGGTGTGTTGTGGAGCGTGTCCGAATCGTTCATTATGAAGGAAAAAATTCCTTTCTATAAAATCTGTTTTCCGTGTTTTCAGAAACTCAATATATCTCTCCCCCCCCCCCCCTTTTCTTTCTACAGTCCGAGTTACGTAGTAGCTCGGACTGTAGAAGGAAAAGGTATTTGTAACGGAGATATTTTGAGGTCCGAGTACGGTTAGGATTAAATATCTCTGATGAAAGAGTATGGAGGAAGTCAATCCTTTTGGACCAAAATAGGTGAATGGGCCAATTGGCCTGATGAACGGTGACGCCAAAGTCCCAGTTCCCTTTCCGTTCAGCCCACGGGTGCAAATCCCGAGTGAGTGGAGAATATATCAATTAATAATAATGGGGCCGGATGTAAATTCACCAAGTGTGAACCGACACGACCGTTAGATGAAAACGATCAACAGCTGGGATTAAGGGCGGAAGGATGTGACGCTTCATCTTCCCCAAGTACCCTCTATAAATAGTTCACCATTGCAGTCACTTTCACACTTTAGCAAATTTGAATCTAGAGCAATCTAAGCAATCCGAGCAAGCAAGAACATCTGAGCAAGCCAGTACTCTCAGAGCATCAGGAGATCCGGGCAAGCAGTACTCAAGGGGAAGCCAAGTTTTCAGCAACTTAGACCTTTTTCACCAGTCTAATTTTATCAAGTAAGTGGCTTATTCCCTATTCTGAGATCTGAGATGTTTTTCAATTTCTGCTCGTTGCGTACTGTTGAATTGATGCGTGCATGCTTAGGATTTGAAATTTTATTTTAGAATTGTGTTTGAATTCTGTAGAGATGTATGTTATAGTACCCAGTGTAGGGTTATGCTTGAATCCCCAAAATTATTTCAACGAAGTACTATGTAGCCTTAAGTCTTGGTGACTGTTGGCTCTTTTCCGTGTAAATTTACCATGTCGTATGATAAATTTAGGAAACACTTGTATATGTTGCATGCTATGTTTTCCAGTAATGATATGTAATCATATAGGAATTGGATAGGCATACTGCTAGTATGGCAAAACTTGTAGATTTTTTGGCCAAAGATTTGTAGATTGTGCTTGGTTCAATGGCACTGTGCATGTGCCATTTGTGTGGAATAATGGTGCCATTAGGCCCGTATATTCCTATAAATGGCACAGTCTTAGAACAGTACATGCTTTTTATGTACCAGATTAGGTGTCGATGGCACATGAAATCCCCCTATGGCACTACCACATGTGCCACTGTATGTGCCATTGGTGTGCCAATGGTTAGGAGATTTGTGGCCTGAGAATGCCCAGTTTACCTTGGGTTTCTCTTACTAACTCAGACCTAATAAGATACATAAATGAACTCTCGGACAAAAACAATTCTTGACTGATCCATTTCTTGTGCCCTAGGATGTCCGGGAGCGATAGTCAAAACATTCCTGAGGCCCAGAACCATGATGATGCTGTAGATCAGTGATCATCATCCGCTACTCAGAGTGATGCCGTCTCAGATCATGGGGAGTTCGAGATGCCCCTAATCAGGTGATCCCTAAAAATGTGGTGATTCAAGCGGTGGAACCAGATGCTGGTCCGAAGGAAGTGTTTAAAGTTCCTTCTTCAGGTGACTCGGATGTTGGGGACGTTGTCCACCAGGTTGGGGTTGGCCCGAGTAATGTAGCGGCTAGGGAGCGGTATTCTTGGCGGACTAGGGTCACAGTTCGTGCTAGGACGATTGGAGGTGGTGGGGTTGATGAGGGTGCGGAGGAAGTGTTGGTTGAATAGGGTGGGGACACAGAGCAGGATCCAGATGATGTGGAAATGTTTGAGTCGGGTGATGAGGAGAGTGTGGCCGCGGAATCAATTCCGGGCACAAATGATGCTTCCATGGAGGCGGAAGGAGGTGAAGAGGACGATGGGGATGAGGAGGAGGGGGACGAGGAGACGGAAGAAGCGTCTCAAACTGTCCGTCCGCAAAAAAGATCTGGGCGGTCAAAGAGCCAGCTCAATCTAAAGGCTGTTATCCCTTTTAAGCCAAGGGCAGGGGAGCGCGGAATAAATGCGTGGCGGACCAAGTTGCCCCTGTCACCACACTTATGTCGCCAATGCGGATCCCCAGGGGGAGTTGAATGAAGATGGGGCTCTCCCAACTTGCCCCACTAAAGTGAAGGAGTCGCAGATTCCATAATGGAGGCGGAAGTGGGCTATCCCGGACTCTGTAGAGATCCTCCTACCTATTCCGGAGCAGGCCTTCTACCATCCGCCGGAAGGGTACTTGGCGGTCCATGAGATCGCCTTCCAATGCGGATGGAGGCTCCCAATTGCCCCAAGCATCAAGGGGATCCTCGATCACCTCGGCATCAGTTCGATGCAGGTTATCCCAAAATCTTTGGGTAATCTTATCTATTTCCCTGTCTTCTGCAAGTGGAAGAAGATGGAAATAAATTTTGAAAACTTCCGCCAACATTTCCTTTAGTCTGGGCAATGCCCTCATGTAGACATTTTTCCCTGAAAATTCTCAAGAGCTGACATCACAGACTACCGTCCTGTGGCCAGCAACCATCCGAAGTGGGTGGCTAGGTTGCACAAAGGGGCTGATCCCAAGCCTCAGAAGTTTTCGTTTAACGGATTCACCTGCCAGCCTTTACCATACTTGACTGGACCCGTCGAGTGTGGCGGAAATGAAGATTTCAGTAATCCTTCTATCCTGTCTCTATGTTTCTTTGCTCTTAACTTGTGCATTCCAAGTTTATTAATTTTTATCTACACTTTGCTTTTTGATGTCTGTTTCTAACTCTTCCTTGTTCCGCAGATTTTTGGTGGAGGTATATCAGGTCGACTCTCCAAGAACGGAAGAGGATCCAGAGAGAGCAACGGGCTTTGGAGGTCGCCTGAGGGACGCGGAACAGAATTGTGAACACACCTCCTACTCTTCCGATGCCAGATCCGAAGAATGCGGCTGAATTTGCCGCGGATGAGGAGCGAAGGGCCAAGGCCGGAGAGGACCCAAAGAACATTCCGCTGCCCGATAAGGGCAAATCCAAGGCGGACCCTCCTGCCAAGAAGAACAAGAGGGGTGTTTCCGTTCCTGCGCAGGATAAACTCTTGCAAGATGCTCTAAAAGCAGGACGTAACAGGTCTGGCGCTTCCTCGGATCTTCCGGCGGCTAAGAAGCTGATGTTCTTAGAACCTCTCACTTTGGTGTCTGAGGAAGAGAGGTGTAACAACCTCTCGGAATTGGATCAAATCCATGAGCTGTCTGCTATGCATGAACGGGTAAGGTTCCTTGTGGATGAAGTTTTATTTCTTTCCTTGTACAACCGGGTAATCTTTAACTTTGTAATCATTAATTTCCTCATCTCTAGGTCGGATGCATTATCCGTGCCCTGCAGAATAAGGTCAGTGGGCGAGTAGGCCTTGAGGACAAATTGGTGAGGGCTTTGGCTGCTCAGACGGACGTGGAGGGCAAGCTCCAGAAGTTGGAGGAGTCCTCCAAAGCTAAAGACGCACAGATCTCCCAGCTCCAATCTGAATTGGACGAGACCAAGGGAAGCTTGGATTGGTCAGACCATTTCTGCAATACGGCCTTCAAGTTGTTCCTGGATTCCAAAAATATGATGCTAGACAACTTGAAGTTCGTACGGACTGGAGCCATGAAAGATTTTATGGCGTCTGACTCCTTTAGATACTTCATGGCGGACAGGTCTGAGGCCTTGAGACTGGAGGGCTTCTCATCCGCCATCAGCCAACTTCAAGGGAAGAAGCTCATTCCGGGCGAGTACAATTAGAAAGAAGAGGGCTTGGATCCTGCCATTGATGGCAAAGGAGTCCTGTTCCTCAGAGAAACTATGCCGGACGAGCTACTTGGAGCGGATGAGTTCGTGGAGTGTGTCACAGACGAGGGTGATGTGGAAGTAACGAACGGCGGACCATTTCTCCCTGGATTTGTGCCCACAAAGGTCTGCTTCTTGCCTTTCAAGGAAAACTTGGCCTTCATGAAGAGTTGGTATGCTATGCCAGCTCGGGTGTTAGGTAAGGATCCGGACTACAGTCTGTTTGAAAGTGCTCGGGCATCATTCGCGGAAACTTCAGCATCAAGGATCCCTCGGACCGCTGCCAGTGTCTCTGGGACCAACAATGCAAATGTCAATGCTGAGCAGGGCGCGGACGTTACTAATGCTGATGCTTCCGTTGTAAATCCCTCTGCTATTGATGCTTCCATGGCCAATCCTTCCAATGTGATCCCTCCGAACTCGGAAAATGCAGGCCCCACGAACAATCCGTCTGAAGCATCTTGACGAATCTGCAGGAGTTCCGTGTAACAAAACGGCCTCCTAGACAAAACACATGAGTAACCATTGGACAGAGTTCCGTGCAAGAAACCCTAGGCGTAGAATTTTTCAATGTTCTTTGCATTCCAAGGGCGTTTCAGTGCACGTCTGTGATCATCCTCTAGCTCGTAACTTCCATTCACTCTTGCTCCAATTATCTTGTAGGGTCCCTCCCAGTTGGGTTTGAGCTTTCCTACATTGCTTAAGATATCAGCCCGCCGGAGTACTAGGTCTCCGACCAGTAGGTCCTTCTCATGGATATTCTTGTTATAGGCCCGGGCTGCAGTAGCCTGATATCTGTGAACATGAGCCAATGCCTCGGATCTTTATTGATCTAGCATATCAAGATCATAGCTCCAGCCTCTTGATTGTCAGAATCATTATACTCTTGGATCCTCATTATCTCTACAGCAATTTCCACTGGTATGACTGCTTCCGAGCCATAAACCAGAGTGAATGGAGTTTCTCTTGTAGCCGTCCGTGTTGTGGTGCGATGAGCCCAAAGTACACCCTCTAAGTCGTCCGCCAGCTATCTTGAGAGGTTCTCAAATGCTTCTCAATGATCTTAACAATTTTCTTGTTGGTGGACTCAGCTTGTCCATTTGCCTGGGGGTATCCTACTGAGGTGAATCGTTGCTCAACCTTGAATGAGGTTAGCCATTCCTTGAGACTGCTACCAGAGAATTGAGCTCCATTATCCGAGACAAGGACTCTCGACAATACGAAGCGACAAATGATGTTCTTGCAGATAAAAGTCCTCACTCTGCGTTCCGTGATAGTAGCAACGGCTTCTGCTTCCACCCACTTGGTGAAGTACTCTACTGCCACAATCAGAAACTTTATCTATTGGGTTCCTCTTGGGAAGGGTCCAACAATGTCGATACCCCACTGATCAAACGGACATGCAATGACTGACGGAATCATTGGATGTGTCGGACGATGTGGGATATTGACGTAATACTGGTAATCAGGGCAGTTTCTACCAAAGTTTGCTGCATCCTTATCAATTGTAGGCCAGTAATAGCCTTGTCGGATAATCTTTTGGGCCAATGTCCGCCCTCCTGAATGACTTCCACAACTTCCGTTGTGTATCTCTTCCAGCACAGTCCGTGCTTCTTGTGGATCAAGACATCGCATGTGTGTGCCAGTGAAGGATCTCTTGTAAAGATCCTCGCCAAGTATAAAGTACCTATTTGCTCGGCATTCCACGCTTCTCGATTCCTTCGGATCAGATGGTAAAGACGCGTCCTTCAAATAGTTGTAGATATCAGTCATCCAGTTCCTACTTATACTAATGGCCATGACGGATGGGGAAGAACTCATGAGGGATGAGTCCTTGACTGTGAGCAGGATAACTCTTCTAGTATCAAGGGAAGCTGTTGCGGATGCATACTTAGCCATCATATCCGCTCTTTCATTCCATTCTCTGTCGAACTTTTTGAGAGTAAATTCCTCAAAAAGGCTTACTTCTTGCTTGAGTAACTCGAGGTACTTGATCATCGAGGGACCCTTAGTGGCGAAAGTACCAGAGAACTGTGCCTCAAGCAGCTGAGAGTCCCTGTAAGCTTTAAGCCTGCGGACTTGCAAGGACTTAGCTATCTGCAACCCTACCAACAGTGCTTCATACTCAGCCTCATTGTTTGTCACCTTAAAATCCAGTGAGATGGCATAATCGAGTTGTGCTCCATCGGGGCTTTTGAGATAAATCCCAATGCCTCCCACCTGTCCAGTGGATGATCCGTCCACCTCCAATGTCCAAACACTGGTTGGTTCTTCATGAGGCTATTCGACTTCCAACACTTTCTTTGGTTCTTCCTTGGTCTCCTTTTCGGAACTTGGGGTGACTGGTCCGTGAGGGACACTATCAAGGAGAAACATGTGATTTACCCGAGATTCTTCCCAAGTCAGTATCTGAGAATGATTGATGAAATGAGCATCCTCAAAGTTCTCCAAACCTATTCTTGAGGGAGCTGTCTTGCCTTTGATGGTCTTGACTATCAAGCACTCGAATGTCTGCTTGTCGGAGGTCTTTTCAGAATCCGTTTCAGGATAATCTGCCAAAAAGTCCGCAATGACCTGAGCTTTCTTGGCTGTCGGAGCTTGATAGTTAATATCATATTCACTCAGTTCAATCGCCCACTTTGAGAGTCGTCCGGACTGATCCGGCTTCCCAAGTACCTGTATCAAAGGTTCCGAAGTTAGAACAACGATCTTGTGAGATTTAAAGTACGGTTTCAACCGTCTTACAGTGTAAACCAAGGCGTATGCGATCATTTCAATCTTTATGTATCTTGTTTCTGCCCCAGCAAGGGCTTTATTAAGATAGTAGATTGGCTTATGATCGTTAGCCTGAACCCGTACTAGGACGGAACTCATTGCCTCTTCCGTAACGGCTAGGTAGAGGTAGAGTGGTCTCCATCCACAGGCTTGGAGAGTAATGGAGGGAAATGGAGGTACTTTTTGAGGTTCTCAAAAGCCTCTGAACATTCCTCCGTCCACTTAAAACTCTCGCATTTCCATAGGATTTTGAAGAACGGAAGATTCTTTTCTGCAGAACGGGAGATGAAACGTCTCAAGGACATGAGACGCCCGATGAGCTGTTGTACCTCATTGATGTTCTTTGGCTGTGGAATGTCTAAGATGCCCTTGATTTTCTATGGGTTGGCGCTTATTCCCCTTTCCGTGACCATGTAGGCCAGGAACTTTCCGCCTTTGACTCCAAAAGTGCACTTTTCCGGGTTGAGTTTCATCCCGTACTTCCGAAGGATTGCAAAGCATCTGTTCAATGTTCTATGTGCTGCTCCTCAGTTTTGCTCTTCACTAGCATATCATCAACATACACTTCCATTGTTTTACCAATTTCTTCATTAAACATTTAATTTACCAGACGTTGGTAAGTGGCCCCAACATTCTTCAGTCCGAAGGGCATCACTTTGAAGCAATACACTCCTCCTGCAACGATGAAGGCCATTTTCTTGATATCCTCTTTGGCCATCTGAATCTAATAAAAGCCTTGATATGCATCCATAAAGCTTAGTAATGCACATCCGGAAGTGAAATCCACTAGCTGGTCTATCCGTGGCAACGGGTATGGATCTTTCGGACAAAACTTATTTAGCCTTGTGAAATCATTGCACATCCGCCATTTGCCTGGTGACTTCTCAACTAGGACAACGTTGCAAACCCAATCAGAGTAACGGACTTCCTCAATGTGTCCAGCTTTCATGAGTATGTCCACTTCCGCAGCAATGATGGCATCCTCAATTGGACCAAAGTCTCTTCTCTTTTGACGGATGTACTTGATCGAGGGGTCCATGTTCAGACGGTGAACAGCAACCCTCGGATCTATCCCTTTCAGATCATCCGAGCTCCAACTTCATCTCAACTTCCGCGTTCATCTCAGTACCAGTTCTAGTCTTTTTCTCTGGGCTCCCAATGACCAACTCAACCTCCTTGAGAGTCTCGTGAGGCTCGATCCGTGCTGCCTTTGGAAACTTGTTTTTTTGGCTCCCTATCCCAATGATGGGATTCTCTTTCTTGGGATCTTATGTCATTGAGACGGACAGAGTTGGGGTAGATGCCCTCCAGGTTGACATAATATAGCATTCACATGCTTCTCGAACATTTCCTATTTCTTCCCCTACTCCGTAGGGAGTTGGAAACTTCATCCTATTATGCAGGGTGGAGGATATTGCATGGAACTGATTGAGCCCTGGCCGTCCCAATATGGCATTATAATCGAAACTCCAATTAACTACCACAAAACGGACTAGCTTGGTTACCCTTGCCGGGTCAGTACCTAAAGACACATGCAACATTATGTTGCCCAGTGGTCGGACAACACCTCCGCCAAATCCTGATATGGAGCTATTAACTCTTTCATATTGGACTCCTCCCAAATTCATTTGATCAACGGTACTCTTGGTAATAATATTGGAGGAAATTCCTGTGTCAACCAGGATTTTGTTCACCCTGTAGGTGGCAATAGTCAGAGAAACCACAAGATGAACATCAGGGTCATCTACATCCTCACCTCCTAACGTAGGAGGAGGAATCTCACTATCATCAAAGGAGATGATGTTCGTTTCTCGGAGTGCAGGTGTAGCGTAAGCCCTGTCATTGTTCCTCATATTTTGAGCAGTCCTTTCCCTTGCATTCCGACTATCACCTCCTGCCAGACCTCCAACAATCGTGTTGATTACTCCACTATACGGTCGATTCTCCATTTTTATATCATCCCCATACTCGTATTGACTACGATGAGATGGGTGACCTGTGGGTGGAGGTGGCAGTGATAAACTGTGGTTCCGCCGCCCTATCTTCTCTTCTTTGTTCCGTCTTATTATGTCTGGAAGGTTCATCTGTCTGGATGCTTTCCTTCAACTTTCCTTCTCTAACTAAATGCTCAACTTTTGTTTTCAAGTGGATGCAATCATCCGTTTCATGACCATAACTCTTGTGAAACTTGCAATACCCTTTGGCTTTGTAATTCTTCCTGTTCTTGTTAGATGGCTTTGGCCACTGGACATCCAACTTTTTCTCAATAATGGTGGCCAAGATGCCGGATCTTGGCCTATTGAGACGGGTGTAGTCTGCATATCTTCTTGGCAGACTTCTTTCCCTGTGGAATCCTTTGTCTTTATATTCTTTCTTCGGATCGAATTTTCGTTGTTCCTTCTTCACATGCTCTTTTCCTTTCTTGGATCTGGCTCTCACTGGCACGGTCCGTCGATAATCTTCCCCATACAACACATCCTCACAAATCTCTTCCAGATGCCTCTCATTCCTCACTACTTGGTGAGAGAGTCTCCTCCGGAGTTCACCATTGTAAGTATTAGAATACAGGTGATGGACCCTATCCTTAATACTGTGTGGTTCAACTTGGGGCAATTATGCATTAAAGCGATCTAGAAAAGTACTAAGATCTTCATTCTCTCTTTGCACTATATCAGCCAAGTGTTCTACAGTATGTTTCTTACTTTTTGATTTTCCAAACCTTAATGGAAACCTAGAGGAGAGATCCGCATAGGACTTGATAGATTTGTTGGGGCAATGCATTATACCAATCCATAGCTATTCCGAAAAGAGTAGACGAGAAAGTAATAGATTTGGTATCATCAGTCATACCTTTGGAATCCATCTTGTTGTTGTATCTTGTCAGGCGATCTTGCGGACAAGAATCACCATAGTAATATTCCAGGTTTGGAATCACCAGGTCCAGGCTTTTGTTCCTTTCCTTCTCCTGCATGATTTCATCACACAAAGGATTAGGGGCGCTTGTATGGACTTGCTTGTGATCCTTCACCAAGCGTCCGAGACTGAGAATCTGGGCTTTCAATGCTTTCTGTTGAGCGTAGATTTCTTCTGCATTCATCATTTCTCCAGTCCGAGGATGTATGGCTACATCCGGAGGGAGCTCATCCACATTGACCACGGGAATTGTTTCCGCTACCTGATCCCTGGCTCTCGGAGGTACTTGTGGCGGAGCTCTGGGCTGCATGTTCCCATCCTCTTGTCCAGCTCTTTGCAGACTTGGCTCACGTTGAATCTGTGAAGCGGAAGCTCTCCTGTCAAGCAAGTTCCGTAGGTCCTCCTGTGGCTGATTTCCCAACCTCTGATGAATCGGACGTTGTTCATTCCTTGAAAGAGCGGGGTCAGCCTGAGCTGGAGCTGCCACTTGCGGAGATGCTTGTTGTGGTAGTACATTGCTGGAACCAAGACAACCTTGGATGACTGTAAGAAGCCTTCCGAACTGAGTTTTGCTCAAACTAAAATCACTCGTACGGACTTCACGTCCGTCTAGCATAGTAAAATGTCGAGCTGGGCTCTTTGTCCGGACCAGTGTACCTAAAAGGACTAAGTGGGGGGGGGGGGTTAGAAGGGTTACCCGAATTGGTAGTTGTCAATCCGGTAAGAGACTTTACTCAAGAGAGAGTTAGAAAGCTCTCAATGTAATAGTTATGAGGAAGGTTATGATATTCGATATGGCTTACCACAAAGTTTGGACCTTGAGTTATATTTATAGAGACCATAGCGTATGAAGTGACTCATAAGATGGTACCAAGTGTATGATTCATATTTGGACACCAATGCTACCTTTGGCCCATAGCCCAATAGTGAACAGTAGTCCAATACTGATTAGTGGGCCTGGGAGGGTGGTTTAGACATTTTCCCTCCGAGAGTACTGTTCCGCCTGTTGGGTCCGTGTAAGTCCTTCGGACAGATCTGTCTGCTTGGTTGATCTGCCCTTGGGTAACTCTTGATGTCCGAGCCAAGAGTCTAACGGAAGTATCTCAGTGGTTCCAATATATACGTTTGGTCTTAATGTAAAGGTGGCGTCTGAGAGGCTATAACGTCCGGTCCGTTGGGCATCTTTGTGCTGACGTACTAAGGTTTAGAAGTCCTTTTCCCAGCTAGCTCGGACTAGCTGTGAGGGTGTAGTGACTTTAGCGTATTGGTTGATTCACTTAGGACGGACCATGTGAGGTCAGACCAGTACTGAATTGGCAATTAAGCCGTGATGTGCTCTAGGACATGCTCTATGGCGCCCTTAACGGATTGGACATATATCCGTATCAACAAGAAGTATTAAGGAATTTACCCCTTTCTCTTTCTTGGTCCTTCTCTACAAGTTGCTGGAGGGTACTTTTGATCTGGCCGCTGTCCCTTTCCAATCTTTGAACTGCGGCTTCTAATGCATTCAACCTCTCAGCTGTAGCTGCATGTATCATCGCTGAGTGTTACAAAGCGGCGTGACAACTTTTCACAAACCCACTCAGCTCCTCCAAAAAACCTTCTGGAAGTTGTGATTCAGGAAGGCGGCGTTTCGGGCAATTAGAGCCACTAAGCTTAGCACGCTCGCTCCTATGCTCTGAGCTTTTTGCTTTCCTCTCGAATACATCACTTAATCCGACAAGGGTGCTCTCCCCCATCCATCCTCCACATGCCATATCATCCAGCACTTGTGAAGACTCTTCAAGCCCATCAAAGAAGAACTGGTTTAAATCTGAACTACCAAAACGGTGATGGGGCACTGATGCTGTAAATCACGGAATCTCTCCCATGCTTCGAAGAAGGGTTCTCCTTGTCGCTGCTTAAACTCACTAATCTGCGCTCTGAAGCTCGTAGTCATTGATATGGGGTAGTATTTGCCCATAAAGATTTGGAAAGCTTTGTCCCAAGTAGTGATTCTTCCCTCTATTAGGCCATCCATCCAAGTTCGTGCCTTACTAAAGAGACACATAGAGAAAATCTTCAGCCTCAAGTCATCGTCCTCTACCCCGCCAGGTTTCCCCAATCCACATATAAAATGCTCAATTTCTGTAAAGAAACCCATGACGTCTTCGTTTCTGACTCCATAGAATCTCGGAAGCTGTCGGAGGAGATGCTCCTAATCTGAGACCTCGCACATTAGCTGGTATGACTATAGCTGGACGATGTGCACATTGCACAGGTAGGAGAAGTGTGTGCATAGAAGGTTTCTCTGCCACAGCCATATCTACGAACCTGTGCTACAAGACAGACACAACACTAGAACTTCGCAAACGTAAGTACCTGCTAATTAAAGCAAGCACTCAAGACGAGAAACACAAAGGTAACAAGGGAAAAAGACTAACAAAAACAAAAACAATAACTGGAAAAAGAAATAACAAAAATACTGTAACTAGAATTCGTAAACTTAACAAAGGAGTTAAGTCCCCGGCAGCGGCGCCAAAACTTGATGTGTCAAAATCAAAGTTTTAATATTTGTTTAAGAGCCAATAGTTAATTCTCAACACTATGAAAACTTGTAGTGCAGTGAAGCTAACCCCGAGGTCGGTTTCGAAGGACTTAACTAAGCTGAGTTCGGTTTACGAATAATAACAACAGTATGGAAAGCAGTAAATTATTTGGTTGCTTCAGCAACAGAATGATTAACTACGTGAAAGTAGACTACTTTGTAGACTAACTAGAAAACAGATTTAAACTTAACGAGATTGATATGAATAAGGAGAATTATGGTGTGGTGACAGAAGACAAGCTAGCTTCCAGGAAACATGCGATTGTAACGATAACGATTTACTCAAGTTGTCACTTACTTGGTTCTAGAAAACAAATAGCGTTAGTGGAGGCGTCAATTCCACTAAGCTACAATTAATTAAGCTAATCCAGATATTACTGTTCGCAACTAACTGATAGATAAAGCAAGACGAAAACGTTTTGTTATAAATGAACAAATGCTTAATCTAACAGTGATTTTGACGTAACGCACAGCAAACATAATATTGGATACGCAATTAATCTAAAAAGCTCAAAGTAAATCGCATCTTATGTATATAATCACATGAACCCTGACTAGCATGCATTGAATCTGTCACCACCCCATTATCAGGGTGTTTAGCTACTCATGACATGCGAAGACATAATCAATATCGTAATTAAACAAGCAATAAACATAATCCAATACTTAAAACCAAAGATTCGAACGGTGATACAATTGTTACCCTTCGTGTCACAAACCCTAGGTAGAATTGAGAACCTAAATCAAATCGATGCAAAGAGTATGTAGATAATGCTCCCAATCAATTGACAATCGTCAGATTACAAGAAGAAATCGGTTCAATTACCTAGATAGGTAATTGCCTTGGAAATTAGGTCTAGGTTGAGAGCAAAGTATGAAAACTTGACAATAGATGATTATGAAAACTAATTATGTCTTGTTCTAACTAATTATGTGCTTTGTTCTTGCATGGAACTTAGGATTCTGAGTTATGGCAATAGCACTTGTGTTATCACATAAAATGCGAGTTTTCTCTTCATTGATCTCATAGTCTCTAAGTTGTTATATCCACAAGATTTGTGAAGCACATCACCCAGCGGCAATATACTCTGGTTCTATGGTTGATGTGGCAATTGAGTTTTGTTTATTGTTGAACCATGATATTAATCTAACACAAAGGAATTGACAAGTTCCTGAGGTACTTTTTCTATCAAGCATTGATCCAGCATAGTCAGCATCTAAATAGCCAACTAAACTCAAGCCACTCTCTTTTGGATACCACAATCCAACGTCTACAATACCTTTAACATACCTTAGAATTTCCATAGCAATGTTATAGTGAGAGTGCATAGGATTTGTCTGAAATCTTGCACATACACCAACTGCATATTGAATATCTAGTCTGCTTTCTGTGAGGTAAAGTAGAGACCCAATTAATTTTCTATACTTGTGTTCTTCAACACTCTTGTCAAATTCAGTATAGGTCATCTTGGTTCCAATGCTCATAGGTATCTTAGCATTCTTCTCAGAAGGCTTTAGATTAAACTTATTGAGCATGTCTTTTGCATACTTTGTTTGACTAATGAATGTCCCATCATCAAGTTGCTTGACTTGCAACCCTAGGAAGTAATTCAATTCTCCCATCATGCTCATCTCAAATTTACTTTTCGTGAGCTCAGCAAAGTTTTCACAAAGTTGCTTTTCCTTAGATCAAAAGATTATGTCATCAACATAAACTTGTACTAATAGTAGTTTCCCATCATGATTCAATGTAAATAGAGTTTTGTCCACTTCTACTTTCTTGAATCCACTTCCCAGCAAGTATTTGGCCAAAGTGTCATACCATGCTCTTGGAGCATGTTTAAGTTCATATAGAGCTTTTTGAAGCTTATAGACCATCTTGCTTTCTGTGGAAACTTCAAAACCAGGTGGTTGCTCAATATAGACTTGATGAGACAATATTCTAACGTCTCATTTGGTCCTTTTTAGCGATCTTTTGTTAGTCTTTGACCTTAGTTTTATAGTGTTTTTGTACGTTTTTATGCTTTGGTACTTTGTTTGTGTTTTGTAGGATGTTTTGTGTTATTTGGTCCCGAAGGTGAAAATCGGAGTGAAGACATTGGTTATAGATCTCTGAATAAAGAGTAATTGGGCGAAGACGGAAGTGGATTCGGAGTTCGGACGAAGAATTGAGATGCGTTTTAGCGTGACTTGCAAAAGTGATAATTTACGGAGTAGTCTAGCCATTTTGGACATAACTCTCTCATGTGAAGTCCGATTTACCTGATCTCGGTGGCCATGGAAATATAATTCAAAGAGCTACAACTTTCTTGCCAAAATCGTAGCCAAATTCTTCCTGAAGAAAAAGATACAGACATCGTAAGTTGATTGTCAGAAAGCACCGTCGCCGCGGCGAGACATTTAGGCGCGCCGTGGCGAGAGTTCCCGAGAGCTTATTTGCTGGGCGATTTTCTGGTCGAATTCTGCTAGGATTCTACTCGTTTTTTCTCCTTTAAATAGATTTCTTTCACCATAACTTCAGATATAACTCCTTTTACCCTAGATATGCATAGGAGAGCTCCTGGATTCAGACATTAACATTGAGACATCTTTGGAGCTTGGTTATTCATTGATTTTACTCATCAGGATTATTGGTATTGATTTCTCTATTGCTTTCTTCTTTGCAATTCGTTCTTTATCTCTATTGATTGAATTGTAAGTTATTGCATGCGAGTTTCTCATCTATGTTTCATATGATCATTACCATTAATCTTTGCATGCAAATCTCAAGAATGAGTAGCTAAACACCTTTGAATACAGTAGTATGTGAAGATTATGCATATTCGTTCTAGGGTTTATCAAATCACTCATATAGGTTAGTCTCTTATAAAATCTTCGTAAAAACCTTCAATTCGATAAGTTTGTATTAAATTCTCTAAATTGTTCATGTTTAAGGATCGTGAATTGACGACTCACGATTTCTCCAGTATAATATATTCTAAGAACAATTGGTTGAATCGAATTGATTGATTTACTGTACAACAACCGTGTGACAAATATGAGTGTTATCCCTAGTTCGAATTAGCATAATTGGATCTTGCTACTGTATTCATCTTTCTCTCATTGTTGATCGTAATCTTAGCTTTAATCAATCTAGTTAGAAGTATACAAAACCATCAATCAAACTGTTACTCACAAACAATCTGTTTATTCTCACTCGTTGT
This sequence comes from Plantago major, assembly GCA_026545765.1. Classification (NCBI taxonomy): domain Eukaryota; kingdom Viridiplantae; phylum Streptophyta; class Magnoliopsida; order Lamiales; family Plantaginaceae; genus Plantago; species Plantago major. The sequence goes on along the minus strand of CM048840.1, from coordinate 67,714,479 downwards.
GGTAGCTTGATTAATTCCCTAGAGAACGATACCGAGTTAAGCATAGTCTACAACTACAGCTTATTCTCTTAAGTTATTTAGAGTATAATTTGAGCTCATCAAGACTTCCTCAGCAAGCTCACCATTTAGGAATGCACTCTTGACATCCATTTTGTAAACTATAAAGTCATTGTGAGCTGCAAAGGCTATAAATAGTCTGATTGCATCCAATCTTGCGACTGGAGCATATGAATCATCAAAATCTAATCCTTCAGTCTGGGTGAATCCCTTGGCAACCAACCTTGCTTTGTTTCTGGTTATTTCACCATATTCATTCATCTTGTTTCTGAAAACCCACTTAGTTCCAATGACAGATATTCCATCAATGTAGGGAACTAGTTTCCAGACTTTGTTTCTCTCAAATTGATCTAACTCTTCTTGCATTGCTAAGATCCAATCTTGGTCTTTTAATGCTTCTTCAATGGTCTTTGGTTCAATATCTGAGATGAAACATCCATAGAGAGAATTCGCATTTTCAGCAATTGCTCTCCTAGTTCTTACCCCTTGGTCTAAAGAACCTATCACATCCTTTACATGATGATCTCTTATCCATTTTATAATGGGTTTAGAACTAGTAGGATCATTATAATTTTGATTCATTTCTGTATTAATGATCATGATAAGATACTTGTTCAGTATCTAAGATATCTGGCACTTGTGATGCGCTTGTTCTGTCACGGTATCCGAGATGAATTCTGACAACCTCGCTCGAAACCTCTTCATGATGAAGATTCTCAGTGTCTCAATCCATTTCTGGATTTCTCATTAGAAACTCTTCATCATGTCTTAGAGTCATCTGGTTGTTACTTGGCAATGATTGCCTTTCTTTGTCAGACTCATCCTCTAAATTAATGACAAAATTATTTCCCTGCTGGGATTCTTGTTCAGAATCCTTGATCATAAGTTCTTTGAACCTATCTGAGAGTTCTTCATTCAATGGTACTTTCTTGTTTCCTTCATAGAATACTACATGAACAGATTCTTCAATCTTTTGTATCCTTTTGTTGTAGATTCTGTAAGTTTTGCTATTCATTGAATAACCAAGAAATACTCCTTCATCTGCCTTTGGTTGAAATGTTCTTAGGTATGCTTTTCCATTGTTAAGAAAAAAACATCTGCAACCAAACACCCTAAAATGTTTGATACTAGGAGGTCTACCAATTAATAACTCATAAGAAGTCTTATCATGGTGTTTGTTGATCAAACATCTATTTTGAGTGTAGCATGTTGTATTTACAGTTTCAACCCAATAGATTTCACTTATTTCTGTGCCAACAAGCATTGTTCTAGCCGCTTCATTTAGGGTCCTATCTTCCTTTCAGCAACACAATTTTGTTGTGGTGTCCTTACTAAAGATAGTTGATGTTGTATACCATTACAAGTACAAAACCCTTTTATGTAATGGCTCACAAACTCTGAACCATGGCCTATTCTGATAACAGATACATTGTCATTTTTCATGACTTCAAGCTTATTTAGCAGGCTTGGTATCTCAACCCTTGCGTCAGATTTCTGTTTGAGGAAAACAACCCAAGTGAATCTTGAGTAGTCATCCACAACAACCAGACCATACTTCTTTCCTGCATAACAAGTTACTGAGGACTCAAAGAGATCCATATGTAACAGTTGCAGTGGCGTCACACTGGAATGTCTAGTTTTAGACTTGAAAGATGTTTTGGCTTGTTTCCCTAATGGGCAAGCTGAGCATACACCATCTTTTCTGTATGCCATCTTAGGTAATCCAACAACCAATTCTTTCTTGGCTAGCTTATTCAGAGTTTTGAAATTCAAGTGACTCATCCTTTTGTGCCATAGCCAATTTTCTTCAGTGTAGCCAGATTTACTCACCACGAGGCATTCTTCAGTTGTGGCAGATGCCCAGTCAGCAACATAGAGACTTCCTTTCCACCTAGCAACCAAGACTACCTGCTTTGACTCATTGTCAACCAATTTGAAGAATTTAGATTTAATCTTCACTGTGAACCCATTCTCAGCAAATTGACTCATGCTAAGGAGATTATATTTCAATCCCTCTACATGTAGTACTCTAGTGATTGTAGGGCTCCCAACATTAGTTTATAATCATGAGCAAGTTGCTTCCGGATGGCTTTATAGCCAATGCCATATCGAGCCTGTGTTGTCGACTGAGATCTCCTCTCAGCAGCCTTACTAATCTCTGGGTCATTTTTCATTCCAGAAAACGTGACATTGTAGAATTTGCCAGCTCCAACAATCTTCCCTTTTTGAGAGACGTAGCACTATGGGTGATTACACTTTCTAGTGTGTTGTTCCTTTCTAAGAACTTTCCCATCAGATTTCTTTGGGACTTGTTTTTCCCTCAAAGGTTTGGTCGCGACTACCTTTCCTTTGTTAGCAACCTTAGCTTTCTGACCAATGCTATAGGTCGTTTGGGAACCACGTTGTTGACCCCTAACAAATGCCATTCTTTCATCACTCTTGTTCTGAGTGGTAGAACTATTTGTTTGAGTGTCTAGCCAAGTCCTCCTTTCTCTGAGGCATCTCTTAGTAGGAGTGTACTTCTGTGAGACTGTCACAAGCTTTGGCATAGGATTGGAAGGACATTTCTTTCTTTTGGAGTTCAACGTTGTTAGAAAGAAGACCTTCACACTTGTTTTGAAGTTTGTCCATTGCCTCTTCATGTAACTTTCAAGTCTCAACTATAAGTGCCTTTAGAAATGCATTCTCAGCATCATTTGTCTCAGATAGCTTTCGCAGTTGTGAACACTCCTTTTCAAGAGATTTCTTTTGTTCTTCAAGAATTTTGGTTCTAGCTTGAACAGCCATGAATTCTCTTTCATAAAGATCATTCTCTTTTCTGAGATGTTCAAGCTTTTTGATTCCTTCCTCATCACTCTCATAATTTATAAATCGAGAAGTAGTGATTATCTCATCATCCATTAGGCATGACTCAATGTTGGAGCAATCTGGATAGACCTCCCCAGCAACCCTGCACATTTCTTTCCTCTTTCGACCGAGGCAACCAATTTGTGAGTGATGCCACACAACTCTGGTGACGGATGTTTGGAATCATCTGAGTCCTCATTCTCAGACTCAGAGTCAAGATCAAGAGCATCCAGTTGGATATGGATCTTTTTCCTTTCCTCAGTGAGCATAGCTCTCTGACCTCTTTTGAAGTTTCTTTTATCTTTCATGTCACCTGTCTTTAGCTTGTTATAAGCTGGGCTATCTCTTTTGAAGTGGCTAGGTTTCTGACAATAGAAACAGATATCGTTTTCGATTTCTGCTCCCTTAGTACTCGATGCTTGATGAGCAGGCTTGTTCAGCGAGCTAGTTAATTGCATACTTTTGTACTGGTGATAGTTGGGACCTAGATGCTTTTTTAACTTCTCTTTGGCCCTTCTTCTTTCTATTTCCTGACTAACGTACTTTCTCATATGCTTTACAGCAAGAGCATTTTCCCAGTCACCTCTTTGGTATCCTTCTTTTCAGAAGTACCTTGAGTTATGAGAGCAACATTCTGCGATATTTCAGTAGTCATATGTCCTCTTTGCTTTGTCTCATAGTTGACGGTTGCCAAGTGTGAGAAAAGCTCCATTAGAGTGATGTTGGGCATTCCTTGGTTAAAATAGAAGTACTGAGTATGTTCTCAATTTTGATATAAGCTTCTCACGATAGTCTTAACCTTTTCAGAGTTAGAATATCTTTCATTTTCGACAAGAGCAGCCATTTCACTCATCAGTGTTGTAAACCTGAAATCAAGTTCCTCAAGTGTCTCAGTAGGACCTTGTTTGAAATTTTGGAATTTGAGCTTCAAAACTTCGAACTTGTTTTCCTTTGTTTTCTCAGTACCGGCAAAGATTTCTTCAATCAGTGACCAGGCTTCTTTCGCCATTTTTGCACACCACAGTTTTCACTGTATGTGATCTGGAGTACAACGAATAATGATATTTCTTGCTTGACCATCCAGCCTACTTCTCTTGGAATCTTCAGATGTCAGAAGATGTCTGAGCTTTGGTTCATACGCAATTTCACCAGTTGGTCTTGCACTCGATATTGTACCAGATGTGGAGGAACCAACAACATCTGTATCAATGGGTTCCTTGTCTCGGCTAGTTAAAACTTCAATGACTTGTTTTTCTCGTTGAATTACAATGGGGCCATTCTTTATCACTTCGATCATCTCGTCACTGATAGCTTCCAGGTGAAGCATCATGTTGTTCTTCCATTTCTCATAGTTCTCTGGCTTGAGAATGGGTGCGTCGCTTAGAGACATCCTACAGCAAACACTAAACAAACAAAGCAAGTATAGGTGGTAAACTGTTAGTGGGCACTTATCTAGAATATAGGTTCAGTGCAGAAGGTTAAATAACCTCCTGCTCTGATATCACTTGTTGGTCCAGATAACGACAAAGTAAAAGACTATAGTGGGGGGTGAATAGTCTTTTCAAACTTTTGACGATAAAACAGTTTCTCAGATATTTGTGAAGGTATCTGATACTTATATTCAGAGAGCGGAAGCCTTCTGTAATAAGTGCACGTGCTCAGGAAGCTATAATGTGTTTAAGTACTCAGCAAGCAATAAATACGCAATAAGTAAAGTGCAGTAAGTAAATAACACAAAGCTTTATAGTGGTATCTGAGGGTGGCGTAATCCCTCAACTAATCCACTTGCCCTTTCTCAGGACTTGAATCCACTAAGATAAGATGATGAGTTCCCCTTACAAAATCCTATCTCTTGATCCCTTTAACACTAGGTTCTCAACCAAGTGTTCCCCTGAGTTATTCTCTGGTTTTCTCAACCAAATACTTCCTCTACTCAGTAACCTTTGAGCTATTCCTCAGCTTCCAAAGCCAAGTACTTCCTATGCTCAACGCCTGTGTGGTGTTGGTTATGGTAGTTTGTCAGGTGAGCAGGCTCTTAATAACTTATACAGTTATCTAGGAGTGCTCTATAGAAAAAATCTCACTTAATACACTTTTCAATGTATGGTAAGTTGTTCTTTACTGACCTAAGTCTTGATGTTGTTCAAGAGAATGAATCTTAGATATTAGTCGCAGCTAAATCTTCTAGATTCAAGTCTTCCACAATATGCAATTCTTATTAAGGATCAGGACACTTAGAACTTTCGTGCTACTTAGAATTCAAGAGCTTTAGTCGCAACAGTAAGCTATAGAGTAAGTAGGCAGAAGGCTTGTATGCTTGAATGTAATGTATATAGTTCTGTGTATTCAGTGTGTCTTTCAAGCATTCTAAGTGGTGATATTTATAGTTGAAAATCATGCCGTTTGAATAGTATCCGTTAGGCACAATGAAATTCAAACTATTGATATCTGAAGTCAGTACGGCAGTGAGCTTTGTCTCTTTACAGAGATTTCCTCTTTTGCTCAGACATCTCTGTCTATGTAATTAATGCACTGTACTAACATTTGTTTTGTAGTGTCAATGGAACAATGCAAGCTTTCTGAGATTTTACAAGTCATTACTCAGTGACCATTATGCATCAGAGACCTATTGAAATACTTGTCTTCCAAAAACACTTAATTTCTTCAAGGTATCTGAGCCAAGGTTTCTGAGGAGACACTTCTCCTTAGTCTTTAGCAATCTTGTGCAATCTTCTAAACTTCAATAATGACTTCCTTCTGCTGGATGCTTCCTTCTTGGTCTTCTTCAAAGATATAAAAATTACATTTAGAGACCTAACATCCTATACAAGATTTGCTAGACTAACATACTCAGTAAGCTTCCTCTTTTACAATGTTCAAGTGAACTGAGAGACAGGTTACCTTTCTGAGATAAGATAAGCATTAGGGTTTACTGATCAAAATCTAAATAGATATTCCTAACAATACCTTTGCAAGTACAAAACTCTTCTATGTACTGTTTTACAAACTCAGTACCATGGTCTGTTCTGATCACAGATACCTTATCATTTTTGATGACTTCAAGCTTATTCAGTAGGCTTGGTATCTCGACCCTTTCGTCAGATTTCTATTTAAGAAAAAAAACCCAAGTGAATCTTGAGTAGTCATCTATAACAACCAGACCATACTTTTTTCTTGCATAACTGGTTACTAAGGACTCAAAGAGATCCATATGTAACAGTTGTAGTGGCCTCACACTGGAATGTCTAGTTTTAGACTTGAAAGAAGTTTTGGCTTGTTTCCCTAATTGGTAAGCTGAGCATACAACATCTTTTCTGTATGTAATCTTAGGTAATCCAACAACCAATTATTTCTTGGCTAGCTTATTCAGAGTTTTGAAATTCAAGTAGCTCATTCTTTTGTGCCATAGTCAATTTTTTTCAGATTAGCCAGATTGACTCACCATGAGGCATTCTTCAGTTGTGGTGGATGCCCAGTCAGCAACATAGAGACTTCCTTTCCGCCTAGCAACCAAGACTACCTGCTTTGACTCATTGTCAATCAGTTTGTAGAGATTGGATTTGATCTTCACTGAGAACCCCTTGTCAGCAAATTGACTCATACTAAGAAGATTATATTTCAATCCCTTCACATGTAATACTCCAGTGATTGTGAGGGCTCCCAATTGTAAATCTCCAAATCCTACAGTTGGATTCACTTCTCCTCCGGCAAATCTGATATCTGGTCCTATATCGCATACTCTGTAGGTTGACCAGATTTGCTTTGTCTCCTATCAAGTGCTTCCCACATCCACTATCAAAATGCCACATTGGATTCTTCTTTAGAGTCTTCTGCACAAAATAGGAAATAAGGAGTTAGGTTCTCTTTCCAACAATGGAACCATCTAGACTAAAGTATCTCCCAGTAGGAATCCAGTTTTGAATTAATCTCTTAGGAGTTTGCTTTTGTCTAGTAGGAACATAAGGAGGTATTCCAGGTAAATGACTAGTATCATTATTATCAAGAACAATTTTCCTTCTAGGTTTGTTCCTGGGTGTCACGACCTAAAACCAAAATACTTTGGTGCGACCGGCTGTCTATCGTGAGGTGGGCTCACGCCAAGACGAAGCCTCAATTTTAGTTACAAACAATTGAAAATGTAATTCAGAGCGTCAAAAACACAAATACAATAAATTACAGGGCCATCAGAAATTACAAGACTTTCACTACTAGCTGCTCTAAACCGACTTGCTTGCACTAGCAACCCTCCTAGAAACCAGAACCACTCAGACCACTGAAAAAAAGTGTAAGGGTGAATCTCCTGGCACTTTTACCGGATCAAGCAGAGTAGTAAAACATACTTATATATACACACCATATCAGAACACATAGCTAGAAATCAGTTTCATGGAGTATTTGTAACAGAATAGTAGTATCAGAACATTTAGCGCAACAGAGTCACACTATGGCCACTAGTATAAGTCCGGTGGCACAAGAGGTCGGCACACAACAGAACATAACAGAAAGCTCCCCGCTAAAGGAACACATACAGAAAGAAGTACAACAGAAGCCAGACGTAATTACCGTCAAAGACGGGCCCAGAGTTCATAGGTAAAACTGCGAGCTCAAAACATATTTTATCTCCATGTACATAAACATAAATTTACACACATCACAAAAACATAGTTTTGGGAATTCACATACTTGATTCTTTTCGAATAGAATATTATATCAAGTCCCACAACATGATATAATAATCATAAGATGTTTGTCAAACATTAAAACTATACATATATAATATTACGGAAAATAAAGCAAAAGTGTCAAGAAATCCCCCATACCTCGAAGTCGACTCGGAACAAGCTTAACCTAGCTAGACCGTCAAAACTCCACTAACTTGTACCCCGAATCCTCCAAAAATCACCACTACGATGTTAGACACAAATAAAATAATTAATCAATAAGTACAATTTCGATAAAATAGTAGGTCTCCACTTGTGTCAAAAAATTCTATAATTTTGTAATTGATGATGGAAGTTTTAGTAATGATGATGAATCGGTGATGGTCAAAAAGATTACAAAGATTGTGGTTGTGCATGGAAACATGCAAAGTTGTACATATAATAGTTTATAAATAGATCGGAGCAATGGTCCGTTTAATTAAACTGATCAGAAAATAAACTCACCCATAATTTACAGAGACCAGACGGTTGCAGAAGAAAAGAAGGGATCCGCTCTATGTTTCAATTTGAATGATGGTTTAGGTTTTACTATAATAACAAGTTTCGACTCGGGATAAATAATAGAAAATCAGTTTGGAAAATATTACTTGGTCCAGTTCACTATAAAATATAATAAAACCATAAAATTGAATTGACTATACATTCCTCCATCCTTAAAAGAAGTTTCCTCCTGGAAACTTAACTTTACTACGCACACCATCCAACCTAACCATTCACAGACCACTTAAAGTCTACACCAACACAAAACACTCTATACTCGACAAAAACAAAACGTAAGACACACTAGCTACTAACTAAACTTGACTCCCAAATAGACTCAAACCTACCCGACAAACCGAAACCTGAGACCTACACCCAACAAATCGAAACATAGGCTCTGATAACAGTTTTGTCACGCCCCAAAACCAAAATACTTTGGCGCGACCTGTCGTCTATCGTGAGGTGGGCTCACGCCAAGACGAAGCCTCAATTTTAGTTACAAAACAATTGAAAAGGTAATTCAGAGCATCTAAAACACAAATACAATAAATTACAAGGCCTTCAGAAATTACAACACTTTCACTACTAGCTACTCTAAACCGACTGCTTGTACAAGCCACCCTACCAGAACCACTCAGACCACTGAAAAAAAGTGTAAGGGTGAATCTCTTGGCACTTTTACCAAATCAAGCAGAGCAATAAAACATACTTATATATACACACCATATCAGAACTCATAGCTAAAAAATAGTTTCATGGAGTATTTGAAACAGAACAGTAGTATCAGAACGTTTAGCTTAACAGAGTCACACTATGGCCGCTAGTATAAGTCCGGTGGCACAGAGGTCGGCACAGAACAGAACAGAACATAACAGAAACATCCCCGCTAAAGGAACACATACAGAAAGAAGTACATCAGAAGCCAGACGTAATCACGTCAAATACGGGCCCAGAATTCATAGGTAAAAATGTGAGTTCAAAACATATTTTATCTCCAAGTACATAAACATAATTTTACACACATCACATGCATCACAAAAACATAGTTTTGAAAATATACATACTAGATCCTTTTCGAATAGAATATTATATCAAGTCCCACAACATGATATAATAATCATAAGTTGTTTGTCAAACATTAAAACTATACATATATAATACTACGGAAAATAAAGCAAAAGTGTCAAGACATTCCCCTTACCTTGAAGTCGACTCGAAACAAGCTTAACCTAGCTAGAACGTCAAAGCTCCACTGACTTGTACCCCGAATCCTCCAAAATCACCACAACGATGTAATAACCCAGATAAAATAATTAATCAATAAGTACAATTTCGATAAAATAGTAGGTCTCCACTTGTGTCAAAAAATTCTATAATTCTGTAATTGATGATGGAAGTTTTGGTAATGATAATGAATCGGTGATGGTCAAAAAGATTAGAAAGATTGTGGTTGTGCATGGAAACATGCAAAGTTGTACATGTAATAGTTTATAAATAGATCAGAGCAATGGTCTGTGTAAGTAAAACTGATCAGAAAATAAACTCACCCATAATTTACAAAGACCAGACGATTGCAGAAGAAAGAAGGGATCGGCTCTATGTTTCAATCTGAATGATGGTTTAGGTTTTTCTATAATAACAAGTTTGGCTTGGACTAAATAATAGAAATCAGTTTGAAAATGCATAGTTCACTGTAAAATAAAATAAAATCATAAAATCGAATTGACTATAAAGTACGGGTTCTTACATTCCTCCATCTTTAAAAGAAGTTTCTCCTGGAAACTTAACTTTACTACGCACACCATCCAACCTAACCATTCACAGACAACTTAAAGTCTACACCAACACAAAACACTCTATACTCGACAAAAACAAAACTTAAGGCTCACTAGCTACTAACTAAACTTGACTCCCCAATAGACTCAAACCTACCCGACAAACCGAAACCTGAGACCTACACCCAACAAATCAAAACCTAGGCTCTGATACCACTTTTGTCTCGCCCCAAAACCAAAATACTTTGGCGTGACCAGGCGTCTATCGTGAGGTGGGCTGACGCCAAGACGAAGCCTCAATTTTAGTTAAAAAACAATTGAAAAGGTAATTTAGAGCGTCTAAAACACAAATACAATAAATTACAAGTCCTTCAGAAATTACAACACTTTCACTACTAGCTACTCTAAACCGACTTCCACTAGCAACCCTCCTCGAAACAGAACCACTCAGACCACTGGAAAAAAAAAGTGTAAGGGTGAATCTCCTGGAAATTTTACCGGATCAAGCAGAGCAGTAAAACATACTTATATATACACACCATATCAGAACACATAACCAGAAAATAGTTTCATGGAGTATTTGTAACAGAACAGTAGTATTAGAACGTTTAGCTCAAGAGAGTGATGAGCCAATATTTTAGTGTCTCATCTCTTTTCCTTTACTATTTTTTGTTAGCTTTTATTTGCGTATTTTAGCGTGTCTTGTGCGTTTTTATGTGTTTTGTATTTTAGTTGTGTTTTACAGGCTTTCGTATGTTTAGAGATGTTTTGGAGAAGAAATGATGCCTTTTGGAAGATCGTATCCGAGTAGAAGCTCAAAACTCCATATATAGGCGAATTATGAACAGTCTACGCAAAAGGACGCAAGACGCGTCTCAGATTCACCAAGACGCGTCTCCAGCACCCTCAAGACGCATCTCAGAAATCCAGGAAGCGTCTCAGAACCTGTAGCCGCGAGACACGTCTCAGAATTTTAGGACGCGTCTCACGACGATTTCTAGTAATTGAAGAATCCAGGAAGCGCGAGACGCGTCTCACCTTTCTAGGACGTGTCTCACGTGAAATTTTCAGAAGGCTCTGTTCTTTTAATCGATAACTTAGACATTTTATAAAACACTTCTTTCTTACGTTCTTTTTTACTCTCAAGCAAGATAAACCCTAGTTTGGTTCTCTTGCCTTGGTTTTTCATAGATTTTCACTTGTAATCGCATCATTGCATTGGATTTCGATCTTGAGGTTAGATTATAAATTGAATTATTCTTTCTTCCGCAATTCGTTCCTTTTTGTGCTTGATTGATCAATTTATGCTTGTAATCTCTCGTATCATGCTTCATTCGATCGTGACTGCCATTATGCATGCTATCATTCATGTTATGAGTAGCTAAACCCCTCGATAGATGCGGTAGAAATGTAGGATTAATCGAATTAGGATCTTGACCTAAGGTTTGTTTATATGTGTTAAGCTTTTTCTCAAACATCGTCAAAACTCCAATTTCAGTATTCTTTTCACGAATCTTCAAAACCATCCAGGTTAAGAATCAATCGTCTGATAATCGATTGATTTCCTAATTTACATCTCCAAAGAATGTCTTGGTTAAAACTGAAATTGGTGATTGATCTGGACAAATAACTGTGACAGCATATGAACACTTGGTCTGATCCATATTTGTTTTCTCTAAAATTCTACCGTGTCTATTTCCCCTCTCTTAATTCAAAACTCGTTTTAGTTTACTAGTTTACTTAGTTTAATCCTCAAAAAAAACTCAATTTTACAAACCGTTACCGCAAACTCTTATGTTTGACACTCGAAAACGTCATAGTTGCCTAGTTAGCTCTTTGAGAACGATCTCGTAGTTAAAGTATGTTTACAACAACTACTTGAGTTACTTTGTATTTTATCAAGTACTAATTTGAGCAAATCAAATTTGGCGCCGCTGCCGGGGACTGAACTCCTATTGTGGTGTTTTTGAGTTGATAATTATTTTTGTTTGTTTGAACTGCTCTGTGTTTTAGATTTTCTGGGACTAATAGAAACTAAACTTCGGTTGAGATTTTATGCTAGTAGAGTTTCAGGATTGGCAAAATACGGAGATTACTATCAACCGGGAGAGGTTAAGGTTGGTGGACCCGCGGTAGTTCTTTCCAATGATGCCAGGAACATGAAAATCAAGGCCTATCACTTCCATAATATGCCAAGGTACCACGTGATGCAAAACGAGGATGTGGTCAAGTTCCTGAAGGAGTTCGAAGGTCTGGTTGGGCAGATAATGACCAATGACAAGGTTTCGGATGAAGACATTAGGAAGAAGGTATTCCCAATATGTATGCAGGACCACGCTAAGACTTGGCTTCTTAATCTGCCTAAGGGGTCACTGAACTCATGGGATGACATATACAGAGCTTTCATGGGCATATATTTTCCCCATGCCAAGACCACAGATATCCGTAACAAAATCCGCCAATTTGAGCAGAGGTATGATGAATCCTTCTATGAGTGCAGGGAACGGTTTAAGCAGTTTCTGGGGCGATGCCCACATCACAAGTTTGATAACGTCTCCCTGTGTCACATTTTCTACGATGGGCTCACCAGGGAGGATCAGCAATTGGTAGATGTAAGCGCAGGGGGGTCAATTCTGGAAGCCACTACTGCAGATCTCGAGGAAGGTTTCAAGAAGCTGGCTGCGAATTCCCAGCACAAGGGGTGCGGGGGAAATAGCTAATAGGAGCGAGAACAAGCTTGTTGAGGAGTTCGAAGAATCAGTGCAGCAAGTGAGGAGCAATCTGGGCTACGGGGACAACTTCTATGAAAATGTCCCGCATACTCCATAGGTACCAGCTAAACCCCAGCAAGAACAGGAAACACTAGAACATAGGCTGAGGCGATTTATGGACCACTCTGACCAGTACTATTATAACTCCACCAAGCGTGCGGAAAGGCTGGAGCAGTCCGTAAAGCGATTGGAAGACACAACGGGACAACTTCTGGAAAGAGTTCAACAGAGGGAAGCGGGAAAACTCCCAAGTACCGTGGAAAAGAGTTTCATGGTTAAACTTACTGTCAACGAGGATTTGACAGCATCGGCACAGGTAACTTAAGGAGACACCACTTGTTCTTGCTGTAAAGGAAAAGGGGTGATTCCACAAGTTGAAGAGACTGGCAAGCTTGGTCTGGCTCAAATTCTGGAGTTAGTGATTCTGGAACCCACGGCTCCCTTGGTTTCAAAAGATCTAGTTGAGAAGGTGATTGAGAAACCCGATGATGCAGTGTAGCAAATAATCCCAAAAGAAACTAAGAGTATAAGTGATTATGCCAGTTTCGATCTGCTAGTGGGGATAGGAGCGACTACTGATGTAGTCGGAGTTGTCGACACAGGATCCAGCTGTAATCTGATGACATTTGGCACCTACAAAGAGCTTGGTCTTAAGGGGATGAAACCAATGAAGTGCATGATGCCGCTCGCAGATGGGTCCCGTAGCCGACCTATGGGTTTAATTAGGGGTTTCAAAGTAGATTTGGATGGAATTGTTGTGCCTACTGATTTTGTGATAATTGAGTCACCACCACAAGCCCTCGGTGCAAACGTAAAGGATACTATGCTGCTTGGGCGGCCTTTTATCAAAGTAACTCGTATGGTTATCGGCATCTACTCCCGTACCTGCACATATGAGGTACAAGGCAAGCAACGGAAGTTGCTAGCCTACTCTGATCCTACATTATCAACTGCACAGGATAGGAGGAAGGATAACATTGGGGCTTATACTGGTCCCCTATATATTTACTCACATATGCAGGGTAGGAAGGGAACCAGGAAAGCTGGGAGGCGCAAAGTAATCAAGAGTGTTGAAGAAGTCGAGCTCACGACTATAACCATAAGCAGCACTCGCCGACTGATGCGGAAGAGTCCTGTACTTGACTAAAACGAGTACAAAATTTTATAAGATGTTTCTTTCTCTTTTCTCTTGCTTGAGGACAAGCTTCTCTTTGTTGAGGGAGGGTGGAGACTTCATCTTGTATTTCTTGTGTGTTTCTTTTCTTTGGTCTCTTGTTTGTGTTTCTGCTGTTTTTCTTTTTTATCGTTAGTTCTTTTCCTTTGAGTCGGAGTTAACTGCTAAGTCGAGCCCCTTTTGCTAGTACTAAACCCACTTGATGCTTATGTCTTGAGTCTTTGCTAATCAGTAGTGGGGGCAGGAAATTTTTTTTATCAGTTTGTTTCCTCTATAAAAAGAAAGTCTAGTTAGTTCTTTAGTCCGAAAAGCATGTGAGAAGCCTTTCCTGCTGATGAAAAAATTTTGTGCCAGCATTGTTTTGTGTGATTTTTTGGTAGGGCAATGTCCCCTTTTTAAGTTATTGCGCCACTTCATGCTTATGAGCACTCTTAGTAATCGGGGATGACGAACGGCACGCTTTCTTTTGATAATTCCCACCTTGCGACTATTGCTGGAACTGTAGCTTTGTTTATTATTAGAGTCTGTTTGCTGCTCCCTAAAGCTATTGATGTTTGAGTCTCGAGGTGGATATATGGTCTTAATTTATCACCGATGGTCGTGTTGGGCGTGTTGCAAATACCACCACATACCTGTGTGGCCTAAAAGCTACATGTCCATGAGGTTGACGGCACGGACACCAAACCGACATGCACAAAATTGCGGACCTTCGGTAAAACAGACACCTGCAAAACATTGAGAAGAAAAGAGCCCTATTAGGCCATGAAATGATTATGTAATGCAGTCCTGTTTGACTTTTTGGATGAATAATTTTGAATATAGGGAGCAGCTTCAGTCTTTAACTCTTGAATATTAAGTCGCCTGCCCAAGTCCTTTTCGACCCGATTATTTGAGCAAACTTATCATAAGGTATTAGTGGCACCTTGTAATGAAAGTTACCGCCCAACTTTACTTTTGAGCGTTTTAACCTGCTGGACACTTCCAGTTGTGAGAGAGTGGCTTAATTGATTACCTGTGAGGGACTATCGGACTAGCTCTAAGTTCTTTTTACCTAGGAAACAAACTTGTTTGATTTTTCTTTGTTCTCTACCAACGTTGGTGAAAATTCAAAATGTTTGCATCCTTTGGGTTTGATATTAGCACTGTTGGCTCGGTAGGTTGGTCGTTTAACTCCTTTTTGTTTGTGTGTTTAGAGTCTAGTCGAGACTAGTTAGTTTGTTTGCTCGAGGACGAGCAAAGATTCGTTTTTGGGGGTTTGATGAGCCTATATTTTAGTGTCTCATCTCTTTCTCTTTACTGTCTTTTGTTAGCTTTTATTTGCGTATTTTAGCGTGTCTTGTGCATTTTTATGTGTTTTGTGTTTCAGTTGTGTTTTACAGGTTTCCTTGTGTTTAGAGATGTTTTGGAGGAGAAATGATGCTTTTTGGAATATCGTATCCGAGTAGAAGTTCAAAACTCCATTTATAGGCAAATTTTGAAGAGTCTGCGCAAAATGACGCAAGACACGTCTCAAAATCGCCAAGACGCGTCTCCAGTGCCCTCAAGACGCGTCTCAGATGTTGTAGCAGCGAGACGCATCTCAGAATTCCAGGATGCGTCTCACGACGATTTCCAGGAATTGAAGAATCCAGGAGGCGCGAGATGCGTCTCACCTTTCCAGGACGCGTCTCACGCGAAATTTTCCGAAGGCTCTGTTCTTTTAATCGATAACTTAGACATTTTATAAAACACTACTTTCTTACGTTCTTTTTGACTCTCAAGCAAGATAAACCCTAGTTTGGTTCTCTTGCCTTGGTTTTTCATAGATTTTCACTTGTAATCGCATCATTGACATTGGATTTCGATCTTGAGGTTAGATTATCAATCGAATTATTCTTTCTTTCGCAATTCCTTCCTTTTTTGTGCTTGATTGATCAATTTATGCATGTAATCTCTCATATCATGCTTCATTCAATCGTGACTGTCATTATGCATGCTATCGTTCATGTTATGAGTAGCTAAACCATTCAATAGATGCGGCAGCAATGTAGGATTAATCGAATTAGGATCTTGACCTAGGGTTTGTTCATATGTGTTAATTAAGCTTTTTCTCAAACTTCGTAAAAACCCCAATTTCAGTATTCTTTTCTCAAATCTTCAAAACCATTCAGGTTAAGAATTAATCGTCTGATAATTGATTGATTTCCTACTTTACATCTTCAAAGAATGTCTTGGTTAAAACTAAAATTGGTGATTTATCTGGACAAATAACTGTGACAGTATATGAACACTTGGTCTGATCCATATTTGATTTCTATGAAATTCTACCATGTCTATTTCCCCTCTCTTGATTCAAAACTCGTTTTAGTTTACTAGTTTACTAGTTTACTTAGTTTAATCTTCAAAACAAACTCAATTTTATAAACCGTTACCGCAAACTCTTACGTTTGACACTTGAAAACGTCATAGTTGCCTAGTTAGATCTTTGAGAATGATCTCGTAGTTAAGTCTGTTTACAACAACTGCTTTAGTTACTTTGTATTTTATCAAGTACTAATTTGAGCACATCACAGAGTCACACTATGGCCACTAGTATAAGTCCGGTGGCACAGAGGTCGGCACAGAATAGAACATAACAAAAAGTTCCCCACTAAAGGAACACATACAGAAAGAAGACATCAGACGCTAGACGTAATCACCGTCAAATACAAGCCCAGAATTTATAGGTAAATCTGTGATCTCAAAACATATTTTATCTCCATGTACATAAACATAATTTTACACACATCACATGCATCACAAAAACATAGTTTTGGGAATTCACATACTTGATCCTTTTCGAATAGAATATTATATAAAGTCCCACAACATGATATAATAATCATAAGTTATTTGTCAAACATTAAAACTATACATATATAATATTACGGAAAATAAAGTAAACGTGTAATCCCCCTTACCTCGAGGTCGACTCGAAACAAGCTTAACCTAGATAGACCGTCAAAGCTCCACTAACTTGTACCCCGAATCCTACAAAAATCACCACTACGATGTAATAACCCAAATAAAATAATTAATCAATAAGTACAATTTCGAGAAAATAGTAGGTCTCCACTTCTGTCAAAAATTCTATAATTTTGTAATTGATGATGGAAGTCTTGGTAATGATGATGAATCGGTGATGGTCAAAACGATGAGAAAGATTGTGGTTGTGCATGGAAACATGCAAAGTTGCACAGGTAATATTTTATAAATAGATCAGAGCAATGGTCTGTGTAAGTAAAACTGATCAGAAAATAAACTCACCCATAATTTACAGAGAATAGAGGGTTGCGAAAGAAAAGAAGGGATCGGCTCTATGTTTCAATCTGAATGATGGTTTAGGTTTTTCCATAATAACAAGTTTGGGCTTGAGCTAAATAATAGAAAATCAGTTTGGAAAATATTATTTGGCCCAGTTCACTATAAAATAAAATAAAACCATAAAATCGAATTAAATATAAATTACGGGTTCTTACACTAGGTGCTTCTCGTGGTGCTCTCAGATACCTGTCTGGTTCCTGAGTCTGCTTTTCAGCGAACTGAGCTTTTCTTTTCAGATTTCTTCTAGCCCTGGCATTCAGATTACTTGTGGATTGATCTTTTTTACACTGCTGATGATTGTTGTGAGTAATCCTAGCTTTCATCCATCGTTCTTTCTCTAGTTTGTACTCATGAGCAAGTTGTTTTCCGATGGCTTTGTAGCCAATGCCATTTCGAGTATGGGGTGCTGACTGAGATCTCCTCTCTGCAGCCTTACTAGTCTCTGGGTCATCTTTCTTTCTAGAAAAAGTGACATTAGAGAATTTGCCAGCTCCAGGAATCTTCCCTTTCTTAGAAATGCAGCACTGTGGGTGATTACACTTTTCAGTGTGTTGTTCCTTTTTCAGAACTTTCCGAACAGATTTCTTTGGGACTTATTTTTCCCTCAAAGGTTTAGTCGCAACTGCCTTTCCTTTGTCAGCAACCTTAGCTTTCTGGGCAATGCTATAGGTTGTTTGGGAATCACCTTGCTGACCTCTAACAAATGTCATTCTTTCATCACTCTTGTTCAGAGTGGTAGAACTATTTGTTTGAGTGTCTAGACCAAGTCCTCCTGTCTCTGAGGCATCTCTAAAGTAAAAGTGTACTTCCGTTAGAGTGTCACAAGCTTTGGCATAAGATTGGAAGGACATTTCTTTCTTTTTGAGTTCAACATTGTTAGAAAGAAGACCTTCACACTTCTTTTGAAGTTTGTCTATTGCCTGTTAATGTAACTTTCTTGTCTCAACTATTTGTGACATTAAAAATGCATTTTCAGCATCTTTGGTCTCAGATAGCTTTCGCAGTTGTGAGCACTCCTTTTCAAGAGTTTTGTTTTCTTCTTCGAGAATCTTGGTTCTAGCTTGGACAATCATGAATTCTCTTTCATAAAGATCAAGCTCATTTCTGAGGTGTTCTAGATCTTTGATTCATTCCTCATCACTCTCATAATTTACAAATCGAGAAATAGTGATTACCTCATCTGCCATTAAGCATGGCTCGATGTTGGAGCAATCTGGATAGACCTCCTCAGCAACTCCACACATTTCTTTTTCTTTTGACCGAAGTCAACCAATTCATGAGTGATGCCCCACAACTTTGGTGAAGGTAGTTTAAAATCATTTGAGTCCTCATCCTCAGACTCGGAGTTAAGATCAAGAGCATCCAATTGAATTTGGATCTTTTTCCTTTCCTCAGTGAGCATAGCTCTCTGGCCTCTCTTGAAATTTTTTCTATCTTTCTTGTCACCTGTCTTTAGCTTGTTATAAGCTGGGCAGTCTCTTTTGATGTGACAAGGTTTCTGACTATAGAAACAGATATCGTTTCCAATTTCTGCTCCCTCAGTACTCGATGCTTGCTGAGTAGGCTTGTTCAACGAGCTAGTCAATTGTATATTTTTGTACTGGTGATAGTTGGGACCTAGATGCTTTTTTAGCTTCTCTTTGGTCCTTCTTCTTTCAATTTCCTGACTGACATATTTTCTCATATGCTTTACAGCAAGAGCATTTTCCTCAGTCACCTCTTTGGTATCCTTCTTTTCAGAAGTACCTTGAGTTATTAGAACAACATTCCGCAATGTTTCAGCAGTCATATGTCCTCTTTGCTTTGTCACAAAATTGACAGTTGCCAAGTGTGAGAAAAGCTCCACTAGAGTGATGTTAGGCATTCCTTGGTTGAAATAGAAGTATTGAGTACTTTCCCAGTTTTGATTTAAGCTTCTCACAATAGTCTTAAACTTTTCAGAGTTAGAATATCTTTCACTTTCACCAAGTGCAGCCATTTCATTCATCAATGTTGTAAACCGGAAATCAAGTTCTTCAAGTGTCTCAATAGGACCATGTTTGAAGTTTTGGAATTTGAGCTTCAAAACTTCGAACTTATTTTCCTTGGTTTTCTCAGTACCGGCACAGATTTCTTCAATCAGTAACCAGGCTTCTTTCGCCGTTTTTGCACCCCCACAGTGTGCGCTGTATGTGATCTGGAGGAGAATGAATGATGATGTTTCTTGCTTGACTATCCAGCCTGTTTCTCTTGTAATCTTCAGATGTCCAGAGATGTCTGGGCTTTGCTTCATAAGCAATGGCTCCTGTTGGTCTTGCGCCTGAAGTTGTGCCAGATGTTGATGAACCATCGGCATCAGTAGGTTACTTGTCTCGACCATTAGAAACATCAGTGACTTGCTTCTCTTGTCGAATGATAATTAGGCCATTCTTTATTACTTCGATCATCTCGTCACTGATAGCTTCCAGGTGAAGCATCATGTTGTTCTTCCATTTCTCATAGTTCTCTGGCTTGAGAGTGGATGCATCGCGTAGAGACATCCAGCAGCAAACACACTAAACAAACAAAGCAAGTGTAGGTGGTTAGCTGTTAGTAGGCACTTATCTAGGATCTAGGTTCTGTGCAGAAGGTTAAAGAACCTCCTGCTCTGATACCACTTGTTGGTCCAGATAATGGCAAAGTAAAATACTAGGGGGGGGGTGAATAGTCTTTTCAAACTTTAGTCGATAAAACAGTTTCTCAGATATCTTTACAAGTATCTGATACTTATAATCAGAAAGCAGAAGTCTTTTGTGATAAGTGCATGTGTTAGTAAGCAATAAGGTGTGTAAATACTCAGCAAGCAATAGATAAACAGTAAGTAAAGTGTAGTAAGTAAATAACACAGTGTTTTAATAATGGTATCTGAAGGTGGCGTAATCCCTAAACTAATCCACTCTCCCTTTCTCAGGACTTGAATCCACTAAGATACGATGATGAGTTCTCCTTACAAAATCCTATCTCTTGATCCATTTTACACTAGGTTCCCAACTAAGTGTCCCCCCTGAGTTATTCCCCGGCTTTCTCAGCCAAGTACTTCCTCTACTCAGTAACCTCTGTGCCCAACGCCTGTTGGTGTTGGTTATGGTAGTTTGTCAAGTGAGCTGGCTCTTATAACTTATTCAGTTATCTCAGAGAGCTCTATAGAATCAACCTTACTTAATACACTTCTCAATGTATGGTAAGTTGTTCTTAACTGACCCAAGTCTTGATGTTGTTCAAGAGAATAAATCTCAGATACCAGTTGCAACTTCATCCTTGGATTCAACTCTTTCACAATATGCAATTTTTGTTTAAGGATCAGGACACTTAGAACTTTCGTGCTACTTAGGATTCAAGAGCTTTTGGTCGCAACTATAAGCGTATGAGTAAGTAGGTAGAAGGCTTGTATGCTTGAAAGTATATCGCAAGTAATGTTCAGTCTAAGGTGTAAGTTCTGTGTGTGTTTCAAACATTCTAAGTGGTGATATTTATAGTTTAAAATCATGCCGTTTGAATAGTATCCGTTAGGCACAATGTAATTCAAACTATTGATATCTGATGATAGTACTGCAGTGAGCTTTGTCTCTTTTCAGAGATTTCCTCTTTTGGTCAGACATCTCTGTCTGAGTAATAAATGCAGTGTACTATCTTTTGTCCTGTAGTCTCCACGGAACAATGCAAGCTATCTGAGGCTTTGCATATCCTTACTTAGTGAGCATTGGGCATCAGAAACATATTGAAATACTTGTGTTCCAAAGACACATGATTTCTTCAAGGTATCCAAGCCAAGGTATCTGAGGGGACAGTTCTCCTTAGTCTTCAGCAATCTTGTGCAGTCTCTTGATCTTCAAAAATGAGCTCCTTTCTGCTGAATGCTTGCTTCTTGGTCTTTTTCAAAGATATAAAAATTACAATCTGAGACCTAACATCCTATACAAGATTTGCTAGACTAACATACTCAGTAAGCTTCCTCTTTTACAATGTTCAAGTGAACTAAGAGTACCAGTTAACTTTCTGAACTAAGGTAAGTCATTAGGGTTTTCTGATCAAAATCTAAACAGATATTCCTAACAAACTTACTTTCAGCAACAAAATTATATATCTATTGTAAATAGCCATAGTTAATTTTAAAGCTCAGGGGTAAATCGCAATCTAACAAAGATCCATGGTAAATCACACAAACATATAAATTTTAGAATGTAAAGAGAATGTTTGTCTCGTGGTTAAAACCCATTTTTAATTGAGTTAATTTTCTCATCCTGTTTTCCAGGCGATTTTAATCGCGTTAAACATTACCTATTTTTAATCCACCAACTATACATAATTCAATTAAATTTTATCTTACTATCTAATCTTCTTCTCTCACTTTACCTTTTAATTTATTATATCAATCTTAAACCAATCAAATAACTTTAAGATCAATCAAATAATTTTAAAAAACACTTACACACACCACTTCAGTTTTTACACAACTTATATTTTTTTTGAAACGGCAAATATATATATATATATATATATATATATATATATATATATATATATATATATATATATATATATATATATATATATATATATATATATATATATAACACCTCAAAATGTCAACAAGTGCATAAGAAATGCTCGAATGAGAAATACATTACAAATCACAACCCCATCACTCTCAAACTTAACAAAGTATACTCCAACATTCCCAAAACCATCAATAAGCTCTAGATCAAAAATGCGGCCATCAACGGGAACCATTAGCATCCCTGTTTCCAAGCCATGAATCACATAATAGTAGCAAGTACCAAACGTCAACGGGAATCATTAATATCCCGGACTTCAACACCGTCAATTTCATAGGTATGTCTCATGAATTCTCCCCGTCAATTCCTTAAAACCGTCAATTCCTTTAACCAAACCACTCCTTCACCCCACAACAAACTAGGGGCCTCAAGGTGCTAAAAGATTTCAAGAAAACAAGAGGCAAGAAATTTAAGAGACGATCATAGGATACGAAACAAAGAGCACTAGCTAGCCACGCCCCTCCACCCTATGCTTATCTTTCAAAGCAAGTGGCAAGAAATTTAAGGCGTGGTCACGACTCATTGAGTGCCAACCATATTGTCCATCCCCCTACACCCAAAGTTCACGAGAAATCCAAAAGCAAAGAAACACATCCCTACACCCAAAGTTCCCAAGAAAATAAGGGGCAAGAAGTTTAAGAGACGGTCATCGAATACGAACCATTGAGCACTACTAGCCACGCCCCTCCACCCTATGCTTATCTTTCAAAGCAAGTGGCAAGCAATTTAAGGCGTGGTCACGACTCAACGAGCGCAAACCATATTATCCATCCCCCTACACCTAATGTTCGCAAGACAATAATTGGCAAGAAATTTAAGATGTGCCTCCGAAAATATCCACACCAACTAGTACCCAATGAGGACATGACCTCGAGATATTTAAAACTAAATCACAATGGTTTAGTTCATCAAGTTACAACTTGATTATTAATACTCTTACAAGTACCAACAACCAAGTCACTTACCCCAAAGTCAGTTGCAGTCCAAAATTCGGCTTCATATTCCCAGATTCCACAGCAACAAATCGCATCTCATGTCTACAGCCAAACATAATAAACCCTTCCTTGTTCAAGTTTAGTCAGCTTAATGATCAAATTATAACCTTAGCCAAACAACCTTATAAAACACATAAAACTTTAATTCCAACACATAATGTTTTAAAACCCAATTATAATTTAGTTAATGTTCACGATTAAAATCCAATTAAAACCTGGTCAAATTTTAATAGATTGGGAAACCGCCACAAAATGATTTATTTTTCCAAAATAGTTGAACTGAGATTAAGGAAAGGGTATAAAAGTAAATTTGGATGTGGTGGGGATGTTGTTTCACGTGAAGAAGAAGAAAAAAACTGACGGAAAAGCAGGAATGGGAAACGAGTGGCTCTGGTTACGAGGCACAAAAGACACTGGTTTTTGATAAAATCCAATTTGAAACACGCTGCTCACGCTAGAATAAGTAACTACCTCTACTTCACTTACTAAGCCTTTTGATAAAATCCAATTTCAAACACGCTGCTCACGCTAGAATAATGCCATTTTATTTTTAACTTAAAACTATTTCAATTCATTTCAGTTCATTAAATTCATATTATTATTATTGTTATTGTTAATAATAATAATATTATTATTATTATTATTTTATCATTTATTTACACACCCGATCTTTTGTACAAGAAAAATAAGAAAATTTATCCAAGTGAATTATTTTCAACTTTTTTTCTTTCTTTTTACTACGACTTTTAGTAGATCAATGAAATAAAGAGTATAGTTACAATTTGAACTAACAAAAAATTTACATGTTCAAAAACTCCAAAACAAGTTAAACCAAACCAAAAGTCGGACCAAACTTTATAAAAATAATATTATATATCACAAATATTGAAAAATGACATTTATTCCTCCATATTATCTTCCTCGGATTCTATATTATCTTCCTCGGACTCTATATTATCTTACTCGGGCTCTATATTGCCTGGAATAGAGCGCCAAATTCTCAATGTTATCTCCTCATGTCCTGCTCATCGCTTTCTTTCCTCGGGTTCAATAAATCATTATCCACTCCACTTGGACATTGATATCATGTTGCAAACCGATATTTCAAGTTCTACATAAAATTATGAAGAGTGAAGGTAGCAACAATCACGTATATTTGATATGTGTCTTCCATTTGAGGCATCGTATAAAGGACCTTCCATCTCCTTTTCAAGCCGCCGAAGGCTCTTTCAATAGTAGTTCGTAATGAAGAGTGTCGATAGTTAAAATGCTCAGACATCCCTTTAAGAACTATTTTCTTCTTAAAGTCTGGAATATGATATCTTACATCGGGGTCCTTAATTGGAGAGAGATAACCAGTGGTATTAGGATATCCAGAGTTCACCAAGTAGTATTTTCCTGTCAAAATCATAAGCATATAATAAGACAACAATTGTAACATACTCCCTCCGCCCTGGTTGTATATAACAAAATTTTGGTCATTGGTAATAGGAGTACTATTTTACATACCTGTTGGCGGATGGGGAAAACAATACTTTGATCGAGTCAAAGAATCAACCCATACTGTCATATCATGAACACTTCCTTCCCATCCCACACTAATGAAAGTGAAAATCCTATCAAAAGAGCAACAGGCCAAAACATTCCAAGTTTTGGCGCCCTTTCGTCGTCTAAATGGTATACCTTCACTATCGGATATAACAGCCTGAATATGAGTTTCATCTATCATTCTCATATTGTTTTCCACGCGGTTGGTTTTAAAGTTTGTGATACAATAATAAATAAAAATGTAAAGTGACAGAAAAAAGAGTAGGAAGAATGTGAGAAAGATGACAAAAATAATATATTTTTTAATTGTGATTATATATACCATCATATAATTGTTATTATTATTACACAATAATTTCTTGATTCGATTAGATTAGTTTGATTCGATTCGATTCGATTCATTCCATTCGATTCGATTCGATTCGGTAAATTTGATTGAACAGAGCCTAAGTAACTACCTCTACTTCACTTACTAAGCCTCTACTTCCCCGGTAATTGGCTATTTGGCTCGCGATTAAAATTGTATCAATATTACTATTTTGGATTAACTTTTTTAATTTTATTCACATCAACTTTTTTTTCTATTGTTAAATAAATCATTAATTTTATTAATTATAATGTATATACTTTCAATATTGATATATTTTATAAAGGAACTCATTTATTTGAAAAAGAAAACGTTTCGATTCATAATATATACTCCCTCCGTCACTTAGAAACTATCCAATTTACTGTTGATGCACAAAATTTAAGGGAGGTAATATTATAGCATTATATAGTACATGTGGGGTTTACTTTATAACTTTATTAGTAGTTGGTTTGATTGTTAAAGTTACTTTTTTACTTTTTTTAGAAATAGTGGATGATATAAAATTATATAATTGTTCGTAAATGACAAAGAATCGAAAGTGGACAACTCTACCGAAACGTCCAAAATAACAAAAACGGACAGCTTCTATGGACGGATGGTGTATGATTTTATTCACAATATAACTCGTATTTATACTTTCGAATACTTTGTGGCAAGTGAATGGATTGTGTTTTGCTATAAATAAAGAAATAAAAGGAATAGGCATGCATATCATCATCTTTATTACATAAGTCACACTTCACGTGCAGTTCACGAGGTCGTTGACATCGTAAATGGAGCTGGAACGTGAAACGTGTGAAGAAGATGCGTCATTCAAATCAACGTGTCCAATTCATTGCTACGCGATTAGACGCGCCTCGCTGTTCATGCGACTAGCATTCCTTCTCCACTCCACACACACACCATCCACCGTCGGTACGTGTATTTTGGAAGTTTATGTCATCATATCGTTTTTTCTTCTTTCTTGAGCAATTTTGTACTGAATTTCCCGTTTTAAAAATAATTAGTGTATATTTTTCCAAGTGCATTTTGAATTACCTTTCACTTTTAGGTTAGTGATATATACAAATGTGTCCGCTCTCACTAATCCGCGATTTAAGAAGATTTGAAGATGATCCGTCACGCTTTCATCTCCGAAAGCCGAGGCGTCGCCTTCCGTCATGAGAGCCGACCTCCCATACTTGATGAGAATCCTGAGTATCTCTCCAAAGGCTGACAAAGCTATCTTGTCGGACCGACCCTACCCAAACAGGTCCGACCATGTGCTTTCTCATCATGGAAGAACTACTCACTAGGGAGAGAAACATAGAAGCCGCCGACCTCACTGGGAGCCGGCCTCCTAAAGGTCCCAGGCCACCGCGTAATCTAAACGCTACCACTTCTGACGACAACGTGTCAAGGTGATTGATCAACCAACCTCCGCAAGTCGAGGTCCTATCGCCATACAAATCTGAGGACATTTACTCCACTTGAAGTAAGTCAACTACCACAAATATACTACTCTCTAACCTACTCGGCTTCACTTTGTCCGACTAGGTGTGTTGAATCATACGACCGGTTTATCTTAGGCAGACCCGCTAAAAAGGGTCTAACACCCTACCTCGTCTTGCAGGTTGAAATTCTATTCCGAGGCTCTAATTAAGTGCGTACTCTTGGCCTTACCTAAGCTTTGGAGTAATCATATTTAAGCTAAAGGACTTACCGTTTTTATACTACATCATATTGGCGCCATCTGTGGGAATCTTTACGAAAAGTCACGGTCCAAAAGCAAGCTAGAAAGCAACCCCGGAGGCAACTCTAGAGCCTCGGCATCCGAAGCGGCTCCGGAACTCGTGCTACAAAAAAATTGGCTTTTAACGACGGATTTATCCGTCTCTAAAAGCATGCCGATCCATCGCTAAATCCGTAGCGACGGATAATAAGGCCGTCCTTATTTTATTCGTCAGAATCGATTTTGTAACGGATAAATTATCTGTCCCTAATTTGTAAAGGATTTAGTGACGGATAATTTCGTTGACCATTTTGTGACGGATACTTATCCGTCTCTAATTTTTTAAAAATCCATAATTCTGTGACTTTTTTATACGGATAACCTATCTGTCGCTAAATAGCGACGGATAGAGGTTTTTTGTTTTTTTTAAATGCACAGATTTATGATTTATGAAAAAGGAAACACATTCTGGAAAATAATTATAGACCAGACCATTCATTTCACCAAAATTCTATTTCTACTCATTTCCATTAATAATTTATAAATACAATGTACACATTAATAATTATACAATTTTATACATTTGAAACCTATAAAAATCTAATACTAAATTTATTCCTGGCCATTACAAAATAAATAAAAATTACATAATCAAATACAAGATCCTATACTAATACAAGATCAAATACATAATCAAATACAAGATCCTATACTAGGTAAATTATGGAGAGACTCCATGAACCAATCAATCAATTGAGAATGGAATCCACACTAGAGAAGCTATTAGCTCTCGATTTAATGGCTGCGATCTTCAAGGAGTGAGTCTGGAATCCACACCAGGGACCTTGTCATGATGTTGATTATGAGCTTGGCGGTTTTGATTGGATGTGCGGTCGTCATGGCCTTGCGGAAGGCTGGATCGAAGAAGAAGAAGAAGGAGGAGGAGGAGGTCCTGGATTTGCCAAAACTGGTGGTGCCGAAATCGACTGAGGTTGATGATGATGTGGATGATGTGAAGAAGAAGGTTCCGGTGTTTTTTTGGGACTCAGACTGGAAGAAGAAGAAGAAGAAGAAGGCTAGATCGAAGAAGAAGAAGAAGGGTGGATCGAAGAAGAGGAAAAACCAAGAAACTGGAGATCTGCAAAGTGAAGAAGGAAAAGAAGGAAAATGATGATTAAATATTAGGGCTTGGGTGCTGGGTTGAGTTCCAAGTTGATGGACTTTGATTTATTGGGCTGCAGATCTGTTAATTCATCTTAGCGACGGATAGGTGTTATCCGTCGCTAAATTCAGCGAATCTATCCGTCGTTAACAACTATTTTTAATTTTTTTTAAAAATTTAGTCAACCTAATTAGCGACGGATTACCGACGGATTGAGCAAATCGCTCAATATGTCGCTAATCCTTAGCGATTCGTCGCTATTTAGCGACTGAAAAAATCCGTCGCAAAAATCCGTTACTATTTGGCAGTTTTCTTGTAGTGCTCCTAGGTCGAACTAGGAGTTCGGCACCAACTGCATCGATCCCCGGCGATCACATCGTAACCGAGCATGACCCACGGGATGGCACTCACGCATCTATTTCCAGTGAAGCTAGAGATCCGGGACAGAATGCTACCCCGGGAAATGCCCATATCTTGCATTTGCCCGTCCCGGTCCAGCCACAGCTTCCGACCGACCACGCCCTGGTCGGACTTTTTGTAAGCCCATGTCCAGTACATCCTCTCTGCCATGCTAGCCAGGAACCCGACAACCATCGGCCTCGAATTGTAGGCGCAGGTCCTGGCTCCTCCAGGATATGCTCAACAAGTCGCCGTCCTACCAATCATGGCCCAAAATGGTCAAGTCCTTGCCGACCAAGTGGCTGATTCAAGACGCCCGACTCAATCAAGGAATACCGACTGATCCGTAGCACACCAAAATAGCGGAAGAGTCGCAACCCAAAGGCCGAATGAAGATCTAAGAGAAGTAATCAACCGAAGAGCTAGGGCAACAAGGGGAGAAGGAAACCCTCGTCAGGCAAATTGGGGGGAAGGTAGGGGAGTCGGCGAGAGGACTTGCCGTGACCCCACTCCGTCCTGGGTTTCAGAAAGAAACCTACGCCGCAATGACAATCGAGAAGGAAGAAATCGACGAGATGAGTGGTACGATGAGGAAGATACTCGAATTAGCTATTTGGGAGATACCCCAAGGGATTCGCGAAGAGATGAAGATTCCCGAGGTCGTCGTCCTTCTCCTTCTCGGAGAGGACGAACGGATAGGTACTCGGACAGAAGAAGTCGATCCCCTTGGAGAAGGGACGAAAGGCGAAGCCGCTCCAGGTCGGTTCACAGTCACCGCCGAGGTAGACGCGGTGATGAGGCCGAGCGCCTCAAAGAACAAGTTCGAATTCATTAAAGAGCTTTAGAAGTGGAGAGCAACAAGCTCGACTGCCTAAACCGAGCAAGAGACACCATCATGTTCGGAAGGAGTGTAGACCCTCTATGCTCGAAAATCAAAAGAGAGGTCCTACCCTTGGGACGAGTTGCCCCTGCGACCTCGGAAAGTTACGAAGCTGACTCTTGCCCAATTGACCACAGGATCAGATTTGAAGCTTCCCTCGGATGAATGGGGATCACTGATAATGTGAGGGCACAAATCTTTCCCGGCACATTCCATGGACAAACAATGACATGGTGGAAGAGCTTGAGGTCGGGTTCCATACTCTCATGGGATCACCTATTAGCGGAGTTCACGATTCGATTTGAAAATTTCCGGGAGACGGTCCGACCAGCAAGCTATTTGGCAGAAGTCATCCAATGGGAGGATGAAACCCTGAGATCCGTTGTCAGGAGATTTGAATTAGCCGCATCCATGGTCGACATTCATTCTATCAAAGAGAGGATTGGCCATCTTTGTGCCAACATGAATAATGTCATCTTCCGTCTAAAATTAGTCTATGCTGACATCAGGACCGAGCAAGAACTCACTGATCTCACCAATCGTTTATTGAAGACCGAGGAGACATTAGGAACCATTGTGGTCAAGGCAGTCACCAAGAAGGATAGCCACCCCAAAGCAACAAGCCAGCAGGTAACCAAAATAATGAAGCACAAAACCGACCGAGGAACGAGAAAAGAGCTCGGCATGAGGAGAGGAGGAGATCTCCTCGGCGTCACTTCGTCAACTATGCCAAGTTAAGAGCCCCAAAAAATGAGATCCTCACAATCATGGAAACTAAAGGCTTTCCCTTTCAAAGACCAGAGAAACACAAGGAAACTAGGTACAGAAGAAGTTCGAATGAGTATTGTCATTTTCAAAAGCAAAAGGGACATTCCACTGAAAAGTGCAATTATCTCCGCCAAGAGATACAAAGATTGATTGAGTTGGGCAATCTCCAGGAATATGTCGTGAGGCGGGATCAAGCGGATGGTCCACGGGACGCTTGTCGAACTGACCGACCAGCTGACCGCCAGCCCAGACAGGAAAGGAGAAATAGCCCCCCAAGGAACAGAAGTTCGAGAAGATCACCAAGTCCCAGAAGAGCACGTTCCCGGCAAGAATCCCGAGTCCTCCTCGCATACAAAATTCGAGGAGGTCATTGAGCCCAAGACGGAATCACAGTCCGAGAAGGGAAAATAACTGAGTGGCCCAGATAGATGAAAGGCCACTCTATGAAGAGGAAAATCCTGTGAGATATGGCCGATTCTTGACCATTGTCGGCGGTCCAGCAGGGAGAGATAGTCGAAATGCCCGGGAATCAATGGCCAGAGCCCTAGCCAAAGCCGACGAAGAACATGTTAGCTATGTGAACTAGGAACCAATGTCATCACCTTTGATGAGGCCGATGCTCCGTCTCCTTGCACGGGTCAGGGGGCGACAAGCAGCCCGGATGTTCCTCTAGTGGTTGATATGGACATAGCCGGCTATGAAATGAGCAAAGTTTTAATTGATACGGGAAGTTCTTCCAACGTCATCTTCATGAGCACGGTGAGAAACATGAACATGAGCTTGGAAGGCCTCAAGCCTATTACCACTAGTATGGTGGGTTTCGGTGGTAACCAAGTTCGACCAAGTGGAGTCCTCTATTTGCCACTCTCTATGGGCAAAAGCCCTCGGAGAGTAACTGAGACCCAAGTTCCCTTCCTCATTGTCGATGCTCCCTTCAAGTACAACGTCTTGATCGGCCGACCAGCCCTGAATCGGTTCAGAGCCGTGGTCTCAACTTTCCACCTCCAGATGAAATTAACGACCCCTAAGTGAATAGGGACGTTAACAGGAAACCGAAGAGAAGTATGGGAGTGTTATACCTTGTCTACAAGGCGAGCTTCTTGGCCTTATGATTATGAGGAAGAATATCGTTACAGGTACGGCGATGAACGTGGGAAAAGGCATTGCCTCCCCATCCGCCTAATGCCCGCGGCCAGAAGAAAAGAAAAGACCCTCGGAGAGGGAATTAATTGGTTGAAAATGGGAGTCGACAAGAAGCATCTAGGCAAGTCTAGTCCTCCCATTGAGGAAGTTAAAATCGAGGAATACCGAGTTATCCCTCCAGAGCCTGCCGGGGAAAGCCCCATAAAAAGTTTTTTCCATCAAAATCGGATTGAGCCCGAGGAGGATGTGTTGGTGATACAACTTGTAGATGGGAGCCAGGATAAGACGGACAAGATCGGATCGGGCATGGACAAGGAAACCACTCTGAGGATGATCGCTTTCCTAAAGAAGAATGCTGATGTTTTTGCTTGGGGGACCGAGGATCTAACGGGTATCGATCCGAGGATCACGGTCCATTCCTCAATGTGGATCCGACGATTCGCCCTGTCCGACAAAAGAAGAGGGACCATGGACCAATTCATGAGCGCATCATTGTCGAAGAGGTTGACAGACTACTCAAAGCCGGACATATCAGAGAAGTTCATTACTCGGATTGGATTTGTAATGTCGTACTAGTAGAAAAGAGTCCTGGCAAGTGGAGAACGTGCAATGACTTCACTAGTCTCAACCGATTATGTCCAAAAGATCCCTAACCCCTCCTGAGGATTGATCAATTGGTAGATTCGACAGTAGGGTGTGCCCTTCTTAGCTTCATGGATGCCTTCCAAGAATTCTATCAAATCCGAATGGCTGAGGTGGACATCCCAAAGACTGCATTCATCACAGCGGGTGGTGTTTATTATTTCAAAGTGATGCCCTCCGGATTAAGGAATGCCGGGACAACCTACCAAAGGTTGATGAACATCATGTTCCGAAAAAAATTGGGAAATCTATGCAGGTTTATGTGGATGATATTCTCGTCAAGAGTAAGGAAGCCGCCGACCACATCTCTCACTTGGAGAGATGCTTCAAGATACTTCGGCGGTATGGAATGAAATTGAATCCGGCAAAGTGCACATTTGGTGTAAAGGGAGGAAAGTTCATCAGATACTTGGTGACACGGGGTTGAGGCCAATCCCGTGAAGATCAAAGCCATCATCGATCTCCCTCACCCGAAGAAGCTAAGGGACGTCCAACGACTCATCGGGAAAGTCATTTCCCTTAGCATATTCATTTCGAGATCCGCGGAGAAGAATCTCCTCTTCTTTAAAACACTCAGGAAGATCGACAAGTTCGAATGGACCGAGGAGTGTAAGGTCGCATTCGAAAATCTGAAAACTTATTTGGCGACCCCGCCCCTGTTGGCTAAACCAGAGGAAGGTGAACCTCTCTACATCTACTTGGCCATCTCGACCGAGGTCATCAGCTTGGTCTTGCTCAGGATCAGCAAGAGTGAACACTTGCCTGTCTACTACTTGACCAAGGTATTGAGTTCCGCCGAGAAAAACTACAAAGAAATAGAGAAGTATGCTTTTTGTCTGATCAAGGCAGCAAGAAAGCTCAAACCTTACTTCTGATCCCACAAGATCATCGTGTTAACCAGCCAACCTTTAAAACAAGTGCTAGGTGATGCGGGGAAGTCGGGAAGATTAGCTAAATGAACTATAGAATTGGGGGATCACACCATTCAATACCAAGCCCCCTCGGCCAAGAATGCACAAGTCCTAGCCGATTTCCTAGCTGAATATCCTCTTGCTGATACAACCGATCAACCGCCCGAGGAAGAGAACCTCGGGACAATTCAGGAGGAGCTCAATGTGCTAACAGTACAAGTAGCCAAGGAAGGGAAAAAGTAGGAAGCCGATCCAGTGACTGAGTGGATATTGAATCAGCAAGGCATGACAAGTTTACCTCCACCTCCGCCTGGGAAACCTCCCCCACAAAGTAGACCAACCCAACAACCAATATTTGTTCCAAAGTAGTTGCCTCCCTCAGAAAAAGACGTCTAGAAACTCTACGTGGATGGGTCCTCGGCGGCACACACGGGAGGAACCAGATTGTTGCTCATCAATCCTGATGGTGCCGAGATGGAATACGCTATTCCACTGAATTTTCCGGTAACCAACAATGAAGCAGAGTATGAAGTCTTGATTGCTAGAATGAAGATGGCAAAGTCGGCCATGGCGAGAAAAATCAAAGCTTTCTCGGATTCCCAACTTGTCACTGAGCAATATTCTGGCAAATTTAACACCAAGGGCGCGGCCATGATCAAATACTTGAAGGTGGTAAAAGAGTTGGGGAAAGCTTTTGAGGAGTTCTCATTAGTAAAGATAGAGCGTACGAAGAATGGAAGGGCAGATGGCCTCTCAAAATGGGCGACCGCCTCGGGCGCGGTAGACACTCGGACAGTAGTGCTCATGACTGCTGACACTCCATCCATTAATACCCCTCCTCGGAACCAAATGGTAGCCGCTATTTCCTCCTCGGACAATTCGATGAGTGCTTTGGTAGCTTACTTTTCGGCGGGAATCCTACCCACCAACCCTGCGGAGGTTAGACGTCTCCAAAGGAAAGCCCCTCGGTACTTCTGGAATGGCTCTGATCTTTACCGAAAATCCTTTGATGGAACGCATCTCTGGTGTCTTACGCCGACCGAGGCCAAAACTGTATTGAAGGAAGTCCACCTTGGGAGTTGCGGAAATCACTCAGGAGGTAAAGCATTGGCCCAGAAATTGCAGAGCGCTGTATACTACTGGCCGACCATGCAGAAGGAGGCCGGAAAATTTTCCCATTCATGTGAAGAGTGCCAGAAGTTTGCAAGGATCCCTCATCAGCCAACGATCCTCATGTTTCCGTCCACCATCACTTGTCCCTTTGATCAATGGGGAATTAATATCGTCGGACCATTCCCACCTGGACCTTTGGGAAAGAAATTTCTCATTGTCACCATAGAATACTTCTCAAAATGGTAGAAGCCGAGGCCACCACCACTATCACAGAGAAGAAAATCATGGACTTCCTCTAGAAGCTTTCATGTTGATTCGAACTACCCCGGATTTTAGTGGCTAATAATGGTCGGCAATTCTCAGGAGCCAAACTCAAAGATTGGTGTGAAGAAATGAAGATAGAAAAAAGTCGGCTATCCCCAAGCCAATGGCCAAACCAAGGTCACCAATCGTACCATTGTGGACAATTTGCATAAGAGACTTGGTGACAGCAAGGAAGACTGGTTGGATGAATTGGAAGGGGTATTGTGGGCATACCGCACCACAATCAGAACAGCCACCCGGAAAACACCTTTCAACCTGGTCTGCGGATCCGAGGCGGTTATTCATGTGGAGATAGCAGTGCACACCTACCGAATCCAGGGATACACCCCCCTCGGACAATCATACCAAGCGTATCTACGACTTGGATATGTTGGAATCAACAAGAAGCACTACTCTCGCTCACACCATCGGCTATCAGGTAACCATGGCTAGAGCCTACAACAAACATGTAAGGAAAAGGGATATCGAGGCCGGC
This sequence comes from Plantago major, assembly GCA_026545765.1. Lineage (NCBI taxonomy): Eukaryota > Viridiplantae > Streptophyta > Magnoliopsida > Lamiales > Plantaginaceae > Plantago > Plantago major. The sequence continues at coordinate 67,680,297 of CM048840.1, read as the reverse complement.
GATCTCGTACTCAGAAAAGCCGACATGGGAGGGACCCTACAAGGTTATCCGAGCAAGCATCAATGGAAGCTATGAGTTGGCCGACCTACAAGGAAAATCCCTCAAAAGAACCTGGAATGCCAAGAATCTTCAGAATTTTATGCTTGAAAATCGTTTTAATACATTTTCCGAGGAGATATACTCCCATCAATGAAATCATCTTTTGTCCTATAAATTTCTGTCGATTCATCTAGCACACGTGGGGACGTCCAAAAAGATACTCTTTCAAAAGAAAATCTTGGACCGACCCCTACCATCTCGGCCAAGCCGGACCTAAGGAGTCTCGGTTAAGCCCTATGAAGATGGACCCCAAAGTTATAAACTAAATGGGCAGAGTATACAAAAATAACTGGTACAGCCAACCAGGTGCAAAACCAGATTAACCGAGGACCAAGAAATAAAGGAAATACCACCTAATTGGTTCAAGTAAATTGTTTTACTTAAAAACATCGAGTGAAGCTTCTCGGATTATACAAATCCTGGTATCACTATACAATTGAAGGATTGAAGCCGGATCATGAGAATCCGAGCTCAATCCCTTAAACATTTGTGAAAAACACATCTCGTTTATCCGAGCTAACTGGTTAATAAGACTCGATGAAATTGACAACTGAAGTTCCTCGAAATATTCAAAACACAATGTAATAACAAAGCTATTGGCCAGATCTGAAAACTCCGAGCTCTAGCATTTGAAGCATTACTATAAAAATTTACTTACTTGTCCGAGCTAACTATCTTATATACTCGATAAAAAAAGTATACTTATATTGACCGAATAGGAAACACTTGGCATAAATTAGATTTCATTCATAAAAGGGGCCCAACTCGGCATAACATAGGGGGTCAGGCTCGGATCTTAAAAAGTTAGCATCCTTACAAATTGAAATACTAAGATCCGAGACTGACCAACAAAAGAATGGAACCCTCACAAACCGAGGGCATAGTCAGCAAAATATTAGCCCTATAAACTAAGTGTTCTTATAGACACACTTTACAAAAATTTGTGAGGTCAAGCCCTCGGCTCTACTGTCGAATTCATCTGACCGACGACTGGTAGAAGCTTCGGCCTCGTCGGGCTTGCGGATCCGCTGCCAGTTTTTCTTGGTCCTCTTCACCCCGTTGGGACCATTCATCTCCTCATCCACCACCTCCATACCGGCCACATTCCCATAAGCCATTGGGAGTCGGCACCATTCAAGAAGAGCTCGGGGAACCAAGATGGGAGCAAACTCGGCACCCTCAAGCCGAGACTTGAAGAAGAGCTCGGGGAACCAAGAGGGGGTACTTCGGGTGGAACTCCCCTCGGGCATCTTCCATGTCCTCCAAGGGTGGACCACAGGTGTTGTACCACCACTCCTCGGCCTGGTGCTCAGAGAGGGGCTTCTCCTAGGGATCAACGTAATCAACCCCCTCTTCATTCAAGAAGGCATCAATGTCTTCATGCCCGGATGTCACCTCCACATCCAACAGCTCTGCCTTCTTCAGTTGACCGAGGCAGGATTCAAAACCCTCGGCCCGGAACACCTCTGCCTCTTCCTGAATCTTGGAGTGGAAAGATCCCGACCCCAAGAACTCCTGCACCGCTCCACCCTTGTCGCACTCAACTTCTCCGACAAGAAAGACTTCATCCTCTCCTGGAAGTCTGCAGCGCTCGGGCCAAGGCAGCCTTCTTCTCTGCCTGGATGTGCAGGCCCTCGGCCTCAGCGCGGGTCATGCTCCGTCTCAGCTACAAGCCGTGCTGCCTCCGCCTTGGCCTGGGCCTTCTTGGCCACCTCCAACTCAGCTTGCAAAGCCGAGCTATCTCTGCCAATCTTCAAATTGGCCAGAGCCTCGGCATGGTTGGTCATCTGCAAAGAAAGAAACCATTAAAATCCGAGAAGAAATACTTGAAGGAAAATTAACAGGATCAGAGAGTCGGCTTTACCATGCCAGTAAGCAGCTTCAAGCTTGCTGACAAGGCTTCTTGATCGAAGCCCTTAAGACATTCAGGAGAAAACTCCTGAATGGAGAGAGTTGTTGTGGAACGGCTTTTCTTCGCCGATTTGCCCTGATGGCCTTAGCCTCGGTCCCGATTTCTGGCCTTGGCCTCAGCACTCATGGAGTCTCCCATGATCTTCTCCCTGGCTCCCTGCCACCATTCACAAGACTATTAGTATAACGAAAAGACAGTAAAATCAACAGAAATTAAGGCACACTTACTGTCCTTGGGCCACTCTCCTTGGCCGCACACCTTTTGGCTCCAGATGAGCTGCCGCATTCACCGGCTCATGAGCCTTCAGCTTCGGCGTATGTCGACCAAGCTCCTTCCCGGCTTTTAGGGCCTTAACCCTGGCCACGGCTTTTCGCTTGCTGAGAGCGGTGGTGGAAGTCATTATCCAATACCCTGAGAAGATAAGAAAATTCAAGTTTAGGCGAAATTCAATAAAACTGAAGAGACATAAAAAGAAAGACATTTAATCAAGTGACAACACTTGGCACTTACTCAGGTTGGGGTTATTATTACAATATACCGGCCCCATGGTCAAACTAGCTAACTAGAGTTGAGGTTGGATAGCTAGGGCATATGGATAAAAGTACTTGGGGTCAGACACTCCGTCAGCCCCAAGTACATCAAGCCTTTCCGCGACCATGTCAGCATCCACATCCTCACAACCAATGGCCCTCGGCTCTTTAACGGGATCGGCCTCACCATCCTCATCATCCTCCTCCTCGGCCTCATAATCTCCTCTCTCCTCACCCTCGGGTCTTTCTTCGGCGTTGGTCTCTTCTTCTTCCTCCTCGGGTTGTGCCACAACCTCAAAAGGTACTTGGCACAATTCACCAAGCCACACAGGAACCTCTCTCAAGCGGGCCGACCGGTAATGCTTGTTCTGAAATACCCGAGGAACTACCCAAGTACTCAAAGGATGTTTGATGGAAAACTACCGAGGCCACCATCGCCACGAGTACGACGAATCATAGGGGTCCAGGAACTTGGAGTTAAGACGGGTCGAGAAGAAATAGAACAAACTATTGGGGACCCTGGAAATCTTGAAAGCCAAGAGGAACTTGGCCATCGAAAATTTCTGATGCTTTAAGGCCAGCACCACGGTGAAGCACATTAACGCCCCCATAGAGTTTGGAAGCACTTGGGTCGGACAAAGGCCCTGCGCTTCGAAAAATTTCCGAATCGACTCTATCATGGGAACTCGGAATCCACATCTAAACGTTTGCTCATGCAAAAAAATACATCCCGCCGGCGGATTGTATAAAGTCTCCTCGGGCTTGGGTACGATAATCTCATAATCCGCGGGAATCTCAAAAATGTGCCGAAGGTCATCTATCTCGGCTTCAGTGACCGTCGACGCGCAAATTGGAATAAGTCCCGAGGTGTTCTTCTCCGCATCATCCCTCAAGGGACCAATGGGTACCGACCTCAGGGACTTGGCGATTTTGGCTGTCATCCTTTGTTTCCCCTGGTTCTCGGAAACCACCATCGCCATCGGACCCACTTCATCATCATCATCATCTTCTTCTTCTTCTTCTTCTTCTTCTTCTTCTTCTTCTTCTTCTTCTTCTTCCTCCTCCTCCTGCTCCTCGGCATCATCGTCCCCTCCTTCTTTCCCAGAAGATTCTTCCTCGGAACCACCCTCCGAAGACTCATCAGACGAATCGTCAGATCCCGAGGAGGAAGAGTCGTCGGGATCTCCCTCCATCAACTCCAAACTTGGGGTACTACTTCTCGGGAGAGGGGAATAAGGCCTTTCCCCCAAGAGTTCAAGGTCGGGGTCGGGCACACTACTGGAAGAGGCCCCTTGGTAAAAACTCGACCTGGGCATAGATGCAAAAGGCATGGGAGAGAGGACGGGTGTTCTGTATCTATAGTCGAGGTCTCCAAATGACTCGGGAATGATCTCGTGACCGTATTGACTGTATTGATCCCTACTTACAGATGGTTGGGAACTTACGGATGTCGGAGCTATGGTGTTCGCTATTTGTACAAATACACCGGGTCGACGGACTTCTCTATTAACTGTTGGTGCTCGGGGAGGAGGCTTAGTGACAAGTTGGACCTCGAATTCGTCTGACATGAAATCTGCAATGTCCTCGGCAATTTCATAGGCCTGGTCCGAATCAGAAATAACATTAAAGTCAATATTGGGTTGATTAACTTCGGCTTCATCATTTATCAGTACTTCTAGAGGTGGGTTGTCCGAAGACGAGTTTGAGTTATCCGACGACATAATCTACGAAAGCAAAAGGAAATGGGGTCAATATGGCTAGTTGCCATTATTCACATAAAGTCACTAATGGACGACCCCCTAGGAGCCGAACTTCCTAACTTGGAGGAAATACTAAGGATTTCTACAGGCACTCGGTCACTTACAGGAGTTCAACCTATGCAACTTACAACTACGAGCAAGAGTAAAAGGGCATCTGTTTTCCGATTAGATTAAGTCCAAGGCTACACATGCAATTTCTATTGTTCCGACTAAAGCAGATAAAGAAAATCGACGAAAGGAAAGCAGAGAAAGGAAAGCAAATAAGGAAAGCAGTAAAAATGGAAAGCCGAGAAGGTAAAAAAGGAACTTACGTGTAAATAAAAGTCGGCCGCGGAAGATGAAGTTGCAGCTACTCGGCAAGTACCAGCTTTCTCTTTCTCTCTCTCTCTCTCTAAAAGCTCCTCGGTCAAATGCTTTATCTCTCTAGAAGTCAACGTTTATAAAATAAACGATAATGACGGAAGGCCCCCTATTTATAGGTGTAATGGACCGGTTCAACCAAGCCCACGAACCGGTTGGCGAACCGTCACCTTGTTTCCCGTGAAGATCGCCATCATGACACATCGATTCACCTTGATTCTCCTTAATTCGCCACTCATGAGCCACGACCCTTCACCTTCTCGGCTTCAAGCAACCTCCTCGGACGTTTATTTCTCAAGTCTTTAGTGCATTACAATACACTAAACACTTGGGGGGAGGATGACTATTAATATCCAAGGAGATTAAAACTCTTTGTCAAGATACTGAGGCGATAAACTTTTATACTTATTGGGTTGGGTAAGGCTAGCCGAAGCCTACCTCACCCAGTTAAGAGATGGGAGATATACCTGACGAAGTCCTTTCCTCGGGAAGTCTACTCCAGTAGTAATCCTCGGAAATCTCAACCTCGGTAACCTGTTATCACTTACGATTAATTCTCTGAGCAAGGCTCGAGTAAATGAAAAATAAGTTACCGAGGTCGGAAGATCCAAGAAGAGTCTTGAGACAACAACCTCGGTGATTGAACCTCAAAATTATAAGGATATATGTTATATTTTGGGTTGGGTTAGGCTAGTCGAAGCCGACCTCACCCGGATAAGAAGAAAGATATACCTGACACAGCACGTGGCTCGAAAATACTCACCCGAGCTTGTTCCTTGGTACTCTAAACCTCGGTCACATGCCCTCACTTACGAGTTTTAACTCTTGAAGAGTACTCAAGTAAATGAGAAACAAGTGACGGAGGCCAAGAAACTAAGAAGGGTCCTTGTGGAACACAATATTCAATCAAGAGCTCGGGAAGCTCAACTCGATCAATGAAGCTTATTCCTCGGATATCCCAACCTTGGTTACATGTCCTCATTTACGTGCTTTACTCCGGGAAGTACCCGAGTAAATGACCGACAAGTAACCGAGGCCGGAAAATCGAGAAAAAGTCCTTGCTACTCCATCATTAAGTCAAGACCTCGGAACAAGCAACTTCGGTTACCTGTCTTCGCTTACGAGTAGAACATCAAAGACAATCAAGTAAACGAAAGATAAGTAATAGAGGTTAATAAACCGAGGAGTGAGAAAGCCGAAGGCCAGCAGAAGAACCCCATGAACAAACCTTGCAAAATACTTTTCTAAAGAAGGTTGATATTTAATTGAGGGGGGAGGGGGTAAGCCCAGCTGAGGCCTAGCTCACCCCACTAAGAGAAAGAAGCACATCCTACCTGAATTTGCATCTCCTCGGTTTGCGGAATTATCAAGCTTGAGGTTGATAAAGTGCATCATGGGGGCGTGTGGATCATCCGAGACGAAAGACTGGAATCGGTTAGCCCTAAAGGAAAGCTCACCACGCCAGTCTACCGTCCCGATGATCCACGTGCTCCAAAGCAACACTTGAAGAAATCTCTGATGATACCATTTTCTTATCTGCTCGGTCACTGAAGCACCTAATTGAAACACCGGTGTCCTTCAAGATCAAAACCTGGAACCGGACAGCCCCATGTCCGAGCTCTCCGTGCCAGCTCATGATCTGGAGGACACCGAGGTTTCAAGAATGGCGATAGAAGCACGACTAGCTCATCCCAGTATAGGCTCTATGAGTGAAAGGACGCCTTCTTTGACATGCTTGTGCATCTTCGAAGACAACAAAGCTGTACATGATCAGCCATGCCCGAGGCACTCGGCTCACCCTTCCAGCTAACTATCTTCGAAGGGAACAAACACCTAAAAGTAGCCCTTGAAATATACCACGGGGATTACCAACATAGAAGAAAAGGTCATCGGGAAATGCTAAGTACTTCTGATTACGAACTCGGTCACAAAAGCACCAAATCGGAACCCCAGTGTTCTGCAAGATCAAAACCTGGAATCGGACAGCCCCATGACCGTGCTCTCCACGCCAGCTCATGACCTTGAGGACACCGAGGCCTCAATAATGGCGATTGAAGTGTGTTTGCCTTGTTTGAGCTTCTGGTACTATGAATTGAAGGTTACATTCCTCTGGCATGCTTGTGTGGCTTCAAAGACAACAATGTTGTAAACGGTCAGCCATGCTCGAGGCACTCGGCTCACCCCGCCAGCTAACTATCTTTAAAGAACACAAACACCTCAGAGTAGCCCTTGAGTTGTGTCACTGAGATTGCCGACCTGGAAGGCAAGGGTTCTTGGAATATTTGTTGTCTCAAGAAGAGCAGTTGTATCATCTAAAACTAAAAGGCACTCGGCTCACCCCGCCAGCTAACTATCTCGGAAGGATGTAAGCACCTCAAGGTAGCCCTTGTGTTGTATCATTGGGATTACAGAGTTTAAGGCAAAGGTCTTCGGGAAGTTGGCTGTCTCAAGAAGAGTAGTTGTATCATCTAAAACGAAAAGCTGGAATTGAACAGCCAGAAGTCCGAGCTCTTACCGCAAGCTTTCCGTTCCAATGACACAACCACTCCAAACCGACAAGAAATGAAAGAGGTCCGACCTGTAAGCTCTCCACACTACCTGGAAGGAATGAGTGTCGCTTAATAAGACAAAAAGCACGATCCAATGACACCTGTATGTAACCCGCCTCAAGAGGAGCAGTCGTATCATCTAAAACAAAAAGATGGAGTCGGACAGCCACGTGATTGTGCTCTCCGCGCCATCTTCTTGTCTAGACGACACGACTCCTCCATGCCGACGAAATAGATACCTCACCGATCTTTTTTTCCTAAAGCGACACCCTTTCCGACTAGGTACTTTCCTAAAAGAAGGGGAAAGCCGAGGACCAACCAACTGATGGGTTTGGAATGGTATGGAATGTCGCTATCTATCGCGATATTTATTGGAGGACCTCACCACAGAGAAGGCGCCATGTGGCACTCCACATTTATTACTCCTGGGCCTTTACCTGGGCCAACACGATCTGAGCCCAAACAGACCAAAGTCCAACCACCCCTCGGTCATAAATGCTAGAATTCGTGAATCATGAAGAAAGGCCGACTAACAAGCAAGAAGACTTCAACCTTAGAGTTCCTCAACTATCTTCTACAAAGATACTTGGAAACTGGGGGGACTTATGATATATACAAATGAGTCCCCTCTCACTAATCCGCGACTTAGGAAGACTTGAAGACGATCCATCGCGCTCTCATCTCCGAAAGCGGAGGTGTCGCCTTCTGTCATGAGAGCCGACCTCCCATACTTGATGAGAATCCTGAGTATCTCTCTAAAGGCACAAAGCTATCTTGTCGGACCGACCCTACCCAAACAGGTCCGACCACATGCTTCCTCATCATGGAAGAACTACTCACTAGGGGAAAGAAACATAGAAGCCGCCGACCTCACTGGGAGCCGACCTCCTAAAGGTCCCAGGCCACCGCGTAATCTAAACGCGCCACCTTACGGTGACAACACGTGTCACAAGGTGATTGATCCGACCAACCTCCGACCAACGTCCGAGCAAGTCAGAGGTCTGTCCCCCGGAGCATCGCCTATAAATACAAGGGCATTTACTCCACTTGAAGTAAGTCAACTACCACAAATATACTACTCTCTAACCTACTTGGCTTCAATTTGTCCGACTAGGTGTGTTGAAGTAAGTCAACTACCACAAATATACTACTCTCTAACCTACTTGGCTTCAATTTGTCCGACTAGGTGTGTTGAAGTAAGTCAACTACCACAAATATACTACTCTCTAACCTACTTGGCTTCACTTTGTCCGACTAGGTGTGTTGAATCATACGACCGGTTTGTTTTAGGCAGACTAGCTAAAAAGAGTCTAACACCCTACCTCGTCCTGCAGGTTGAAGTTCTATTCCGAGGCTCTAAGTGCGTACTCTTAGCCTTACCTAAGCTTTGGAGTAATCATACTTAAGCTAAAAGACTTAACCGTTTTTTATACCACATCAGTTTGGATGTTACGTATTTGTAAAATTTGGACTAATCTGTAATAGTCGTCATTTCGGTACCAATGCGCAAATAGGCTATATTTAAGGGGTGGTTTTTGTAATTTTCCCTAGTTTCTATTATATTTTTGTGTTTTGTTGAATTTTCTAGGTGTCTGCTTAATCCGTATGGGAGCGAAGCTAAAACGATATATTTTGTTGCATTAGAGTTTCAACTACTCAATTGGATGGACATGGCATGCATAGGAGTAAGTGTTGTAGAAAATCGATTTAAACAGTCGAAACGGGAGTGGATTCAAAGTGGTGGAGATTTTTAAGTTGTTTGAGCGAAGACTTTCAACAGTGTACGTAAACTTGTAGCACTCTTGACATTTTGGGTATAACTTTGTCATGATAGCTTTGATTTAACAAATCAAATGCATCCTCACTTCTTTAGGAAAATCATGAATTTTATGAAAAATTTACCATCTCAAATCATTAGGTTGACATGTTTATTTCTGACGAATGTCCATATCTACAATCACCAGATAATGAATTCTGAAACATTTGGGTTTATATTTTTTACACTAACGTACAAGAAGAGGTGACTCCTTATCGCTTGAACAATTAAATTATAACAACCATAAAAGGAAATCATTTAAACTCATGGTTTGGACTTTGATGAATTGTATAATTGGAATTGAATTTTATAGTTCCATAATGATGATTGTCCACTTATAACTTTTTTGAAAATTATTCATCCAAGCAATAATTTTTTTTTTGAAACTAGCATTTACGTAACACATGTGTGTTAAAATTCTTTTATATAATAAAGCATGTTAATTGAAAAAAAAAAGAAATTGAAAAAAATAAGAAAATGACAAATAGAAGGTAGAAATCACATCATGGGACTCAAACCTTTTACTCCCTCCGTCCCGGAGAACTTCATACATTAGGGTTAGCGAGCAGTTTTTTGCGAAAAGTTAAAGTAATAATAAAATATATAAAAGGTGAAAAAAAATGTACTTTTAGTGGTAAAATGTATAATTTGAGTATAAAGTTGAGATTGTTTATTATTTGTTGGTGTTGGGTAGCTTCTTTTTTGGTAATGTATGAAGTTATGTGGTATGACTAAAAATGACAAATGTACGAAGTTCTGCGGGGTGGATGAATTACCTTTTACTTAAAAACTGGGCCATATATGCATCTATATTGAAATCGAATATGTAAAATGCACGTATGAAATTTTGATTGAATTGAAAAATTAGTTACACTTATATACTACTTTAAATGTATTCAAACTAATTGATAATTAATAATTTAGTTTATTACCTAGCTGGTATGCTAAATTTTTTGTAGATGTGTTTCGTAAGTAATTAGATGATGATATAATTGAGTTGCTAAATATAAAAACAAATAAGTTACCTTAGTTTCTTAATATACTACTTGAACTAATTATCAAATAAGTTTGAAAGAAGCCCATTAAACTCAAGTTGGTTGATAATAGTACTCCTAAACATAAAGTCATAATTGGATTTGATAAAGTACTCCTAAACATAAAGTCATAACATTCCAGACAAGTGCTTGTAGTTTTAGCTAAGTTGAAGCATACCAATTAAATAAAGTTGAGTTTCAACACGTGAAAATAGCGTGTATTTGTTCTAAGATAAAGAATCCTATCTCTAAATTATGTGTCAATTTCTTGATTCCCGAGAGTTTTCCTGATGACCTCAAATGGAAAGAGGACCCCTAGAGCAACTAAAACATCAAACATGATAGTTTAGAAGTAACCATAATTGTGATTATTATTAAGAAGAATAGAAGCATATGAGTCACGTTTGTCATACTGTAATTATAATAGTACTATATATTAATAATAGTGGACCGAGTAAATTTTGACGAGGACAAAAATCAAATACACTACACAGATTTGACTAGAAAATCTTTCCACATTCCACACGTTTTATGACAAGTTTACTTATTTGATTTGTATAACAACACGTTTTCAAAGAAAAAACTAAAAATAGTAGTAATGGATTACTTTCTGACTGATTTCACATTTCAGTAGTCAATCAATGTCTCATCATTTTCATGGCTCATGTTACCAGTTACCACCACCTACTTGGCTTTGTTTAATCAAAACTAAAAACGTAACTTCTATAGTGTTTAGTAAATTGAAGTATACGTACTTGTAAACAGAATAAGCAACTAAGCATAATATAGAAAACTATACCATAAAATGAACAGAAACCCATACTATTAAATGATAAAATGAAAACAGAAAAATCCTGAATCCAAGAAACATGATGTAAACAACAGGTCTTTAAACTAAACAAGAACAGAGTCAATAAACATGATAAAACATAATTCATCCTGTAAACCACAGGTCTTTAAAGGATGGATAGATAATATGTAAGTATATTTTATCAACATCTAGAAACTTGCTGCTATCTTCTATTTTCATCACCAGACATTTCTCTCCGTCTACTCCGGGCTCTGGATGACTGCTATAACCTCTATAATTCTCTGCAAAAGCTTTTCCCTACACATTAAGCCTAGTAACGCACCTGTACGCTTGTTGCTGTCTACTGATGACCAACCGACGAGCTTGCTTCATGACCAAACGCTTCCATCAACTTCTCCTTTGTGAGCTTCTCCGGTCCATGTGATCTCACTACGAAGGTGTGAAACACCTTTTCAGTCCCTGTGGCGAATTTCGCATCCATGATACTTCCCTTCGCATTATTGATTGCCTGGATGACCCTAGCAGCAGGGTGGGAGTTCAAAGGTGAGCTCAACCTCACAACGACTTGGTCGCGTGCACCTTGTACTTCGACGGTCGGGATACACTCTACTGCCTCCACGCTCTGCCCAGGTTCAGAAACAGAACCTTCTCTTGAAACACTTCCGAGCCTCTCTTTTTCCATCTCCATGTCCTTGACCTTCTTCTGAAGCTCGGAGATGTAAGCAATGGCGTCTCCCAATAGAGAAGCCTTGTCCATTTTGGAAATATTTGGCACCACAGCTCGGAGGGCGTAAAAACGCTGGTTCAACTTCTCTCTCCTCTGTCTCTCTGCCTCGACATGGTTTAGGGGCTCTTCCCGTCCATTGGCAGGCTTACGTCCACGTTTCCGGGGCCTCTTGTCTTCCAAAAGACCTACCCTGCCTTCTTTAGAGGTAGCCTCAATGTCCGAATGATCATCGGACTCAGCACTACGGGGCAGGGGTATAATAGCCCTGGAAGTTGCACCTGAGAAATCTATCTGCATTTGCGCCGGCTTTTGAGGCTGCACGTTGTTGCTAGGTCGAAACTCATCCCGTGGCCCATTCACAAGGTCATGAATGGTTTTTGCTGCTGAACTAGGGCTGTAGATATCAGCAGGGTTTGCAGGCTTTATGTTACAATACTGGCCCCATGATGGGGCGGCGGAAGGATGAAAACCATTGTGTGCACTCCCAAACGACAACCGGTTTGCATTAACACCTGCGTCATGTTTCGTGTTCCCAACAGCTACTTTGTCGTTTACCGGATTTAAATTAAAATCCTGTCCGAAAATCCTGTGAACAGATCCTGAGCGGTTACCAACAAAGACATTTGAACTTGGTGCATCTGCAACGACTCGTTTGTCGGTTACTGGTGTCGCTTTGCTCACTGGATTTGGGAAGGGACCATCCGCAGTAACTCTTTTGTCGGGTACCGCCGCAACTTGCTTTGCCTTAAGAAGCGACGAAAACGCAGCAAAGGAAGATTCGATGGACTTAATGATCTCCGAACTTTCCGGGATACACCTCACAGATCCCAACTCAACGACCCCAACGCCAGTTGGAATCATAGCAATGGTCTGAATGCCAGCCGACTTTGCAAGAAATGACCTAACACAATAATCATCGGATGACTTGAAAACATCCGACAACCAAACGTGCTTACTCGATCCATAACACTTCCCTGGACCCCCTTCTCCCCTGGGGAAAGAGAAGTACATGGAAGCCAAAAAGAACATCTCAGTATCAGTAACCTTATCCAACCCAAATGCATAGCTATCATCCTCACTGCCCCCAAACAAAGTGTGCAACTTCTGAAGAACCCTCTTCCTCATTTTCTGCTGGGACTCATCCTCAAGTCTCATTCGGAGAGCACGGGTGACTTCAGACTCCTCATTCTCAAGAGGCTCCCTACAACAACCATCACCCCATCCCAATACTATGTCACCCGCTTTCGACCTCGAAAGCTGCCAGAATATCGCATAATTCCAGCAGAAATTTGCAGAATTAGGCACCTCAACTAGATCTGAGAGCCTGTTCTGCAAATTCTCATCATTCCCCACAGCTATCAATGAACATTCAGCAGAAACAGAGTTGGACATCAAGTAATCGAAAGCTTTCGTCCCCAAAACAGCACCCGCCATAGCTTTGTCCTCATCATCCAACCCAACAAGACCCCCCATACCACCAAATTCAAGTTTCATTCCTTCAAAAAACTCAACAGCAAAAAATCAACTAGTTTCCCTCCCAATTCAATTCCACAAATTGGGAATCCCACAAACTCAATCACTAAACAAGAAACTGAATTGAATTGAATAGAACCAAGTGAGCAGCGAAATTCAATCGTCTGAGCAGAAACCCCAACTAGCAACAATCATCAGATCTCAAATGCCAGAAAATCTACAGAAACATGCAAGATATGAAGAAATTAAAACAAACCCACCACTATTATTTAAATGCAAGTAATAAACACAAGTAAGAAAAACAAGTATCACGTGATGAATTAAGACAAGTTCAACTCGAAATGAGAAGAAGAACAACTGACCAGTAGTACCACCGCTTCCTGAGAAGAAAAGAGCAGCTGCGAGCAACCATTAAAAGAAGCAGACCGTTTGTCGAAGCATTGGAATTGAGAGAGAAAACGAGAAAGGCTTGGTTGTGTGTTTGGAGAGTAAAAACGGAAGGAGGAAGAGAAGCCAAGAGAAGAGGTGTGTGTGTTTTGTTTTGTTTTGGTTTTATGGGGGCCAAGGCAGTAGTTTTGTTTTATGGGTTTTTCATGCCCTGCTTGTTTTGCTTTTTCTCTCTCTACATTGCTTTCGTTGTTTGTTTTGTTTGTTTGCACAACCGCTGCATGTGTTTTTGAGGGATTTACTGAAGAAGAATAGTGGAAAGTACAAGTACAATTTACAACCATGGTTTAGGTTAGGTTAATAAAGATGGGAATTTTCTACCGTTAGATAAGTTTGCACATCATCTAAGATATTATTGTACTTTCAATCTCAACCGTTCAAATTAGTATGATTCAATCTGCACCATCAATTCAAATACAACTCCATACCACTAATCATTTGGGCTGGCCCGGGCTGAGTTTGGGCCCAAATAATTAAACCGGATGAGCCATTGAATCCGAGCCCTAACCAGACCGGTCCGGTTATGACTTAATAAATTTGAACCACAATTAACATTTATAGGATTTGAACTCAAGACCTCTTGAATGAATAAGAAAGAACAGGCTATTGATAAACTTAGTACTTGATTGTGATGTGTAATTAATATTAATAATGTTCACTGCAACTATTTTTGATGTTGTTAACATAAATTTCACAATCACGATCTCTTTTTTCTTAAAAAAGAGAGAGCTATGATAATGTACATTCTATCTATTTTGAACATAATAATTTTAATAAATAAATATGTACATGTAATTTGATTTTAGTGTTAAATGGTTGGTGGACTTAAGACCATAGCCATTTAATATTTTAGATAGTATACATGTATATACTAAGCTATTTCGAATGTTACAAATTTCAAGTAAATGAGAATATCATTAATATAATGTTAGTAATAGTATTACTAATTTTCGTTATTAATTACAAAATGTGTAAATGTACTAGGTTTAGTTAAACAATTATTAAACTCTATAAGTTAGATTTTCTTAGAATCTTAGTTCATAAAATTATTTAAAAAATATTAGTAATTATCAAAATTGTTATTAATTCTTAAGATGATTACCAATTATATGATTATTTATGAAAATGTATCTGTGTTTATAATTAAACATTTATTGAGCCATATACAAGGTTCACCAAATTAAATTTAAATATATATTTAACTAAGAGCAAACTATACAAACAGTAGTTACCCGATTTCATGTATTAGTAGTTTGATCTTGTATTGGCCAACATGCGCTCTTTATCAACTAGACCGGCAAACTAGCCCATCAAGGCGACAACCCAATTCATGGTCCATTAACGAGTCATGAATTGGTTGATGGGTTAACGAAACCCTCTCACTAGTCGATTCAAGAAGTTAGTCGACTTGGTCGATGACTCAGCCAACTCACTCAGATGATCGACTGTCACCGCACTTAATCGATCGACTAGCTAACTCGCTTGTTGCTCGACCGACCAACAATAAGAACAATCAGTTGGAAACGACTGTTCCAACTATACGAGACACAGTTCAACACACTTAGTGAGGTCCAACGGCCTCACCCGAGATTCGCGGACATACTCCAACGATGGATGAAATATATAGAGAAGAGTGGGGAGACGTGGAAGGACATCGCATTCTAACTGCAACAAACCCTGGCAATCATTCTTTCACGCCTCCATCTCTCACAAGCTCTCTGATCAACGCTTTCAGTCATCCTCCATCGTTCACCATCATCCGCCATCGTTCACCATTGTCCGACGACTACCGTTTAACTCCCTCCAACAAGGTCAACTAGCCTCTCGCTAGTGTTCATCCATACTATGCCGAACCGATTCAACCAACAGGATAAGTCGATTCCCATCACCATCCCTCTCTCTATCTCTTTCATTCATTACACTACAAGAAAAATCAGGTTTAGTGACGGATTTATCCGTCCCTAAACCCTTGCCGATTCGTCCCTAATCCGTTAGGGACGGATTAAAGACGATAAGGACGCCTCCTTAAACGGGCGTCTCTAATCGTTTAGGGACGGATATATTATCCGTCTTCAACGAGGCAGTTTTATCCGTCCCAATGGTTAAACACCATTAGAGACGGATAATATCCGCCTCTAATGGTCAGGACCATTGTGTGACGGATAAATCCGCCCCTAATCCGTCTAAGGTTGGGGGGATAAATCCGCCCTAATCAATCTGGATGGTTTAGGGGACAGTTTTAATCCGCTATTTTTTTTTATTTTCATGTTTTTTACATTTCACCTGCTTTACAATGTAGTCGTAGATAATATACCCGAAAGTGATAAAATTGCATTAATTAAAATAGAGATTCGATAAAATATCCGAACAAAACACTAAATATCCGAATTAAATGAATAGTGTGAAAAGTATGTATCTAGAACAACGTAAGTACATGAGCAACCTAAGAACCGGGAGGAGGCGGTGGTTGTTGGTTCGCAGCGAACATCTGTTGTGTCATCTCATCCATCCGACGAGTGATATGAGCTTGCTGCTCTAGAAGTTGATCGATCGTTTGCTTGAGAGGATTCATCAGCTCATTCACCTGCGCTTGAGTGTAGAAATTTTCATGTGATGAGGATGCTGTGCGACACGGAGAAGCTACCGGGTGTCAATGAAGGACCCAAATTGCCGAGCCCATACACTCGACCCTTAGCATCCATCGGATTAACTTGGAAGAATATTTGGTCCTGCTCTCGAATTGTGAGTTCATGACCATCGATCATCCTCTCCTCCATAATCCGCTCCACCTCGGCCTACAATAGTGTAGTGCATACGAAATGAGATACGCTTTAGGAAGATACGCTCGAGCCATAATATACACAAATATAAATGTGAACCTTAACAAAGAAACATACCCCAATTTGCTCGGCCCTAGGATCACCCACATGCCATTCTTCATTTTGCCTTCTTGAAGTGGTGAAGAGCGAGAGTGGGCTCTCCGCATGGAGTCAAGAACATGCAAACAAGTAGAAAGTTGTTAGAAATGAAAGCAAAAACATAAGTACAAATCATATTGCAAGTCGAATAACATATAGCGGTTCAGAATAACAAATTTCGACCCATAATGATGCCTGGAGGTGCCTGTACCATCTCGCGCCTCAGTCAACCGGTTCGCTCTGTTCTTCTCCGCCATGTCCATGACCAAAGGATCTCTCCAGTACTCCTGCCAACGTGCCCACTCATCATCCCCATCCACTGCGGCTTTACCCCAGAGGCTTTCATGTTGCAAACCATCCTCTTATAACACTCTGACCCAACAGTCTCGAAAACAGGCCACAGTTGGGGAATGAGGGCATTGGGAATGAAGTAGTACTTCTACAACATTTCCATAAGTAGCAAGCCCAAATAGATTAATGAAAGCTGGAATTTAAAGTAAACACAAGTACAATGGCTAACATACCACGAAATCAGCACAACAAGTTCAGTAATGGTGACTAACATATCACCCAAGTACAGTGGCTAACATACCACGAAATCAACACAGTGTGAAAGAACAGTGACTAACATATCACTCAATTACAGTGGCTAACATACCACTCAAATTGTCCTAAAATTTACTAACACAATGGTGACTAACATATCACCCAAGTACAGTGGCTAACATACCACGAAATCAGCACAACAAGTTCAGTAATGGTGACTAACATATCACCCAAGTACAGTGGCTAACATACCACTCAAATTGTCCTAAAATTTACTAACACAATGGTGACTAACATATCACCCAAGTACAGTGGCTAACATACCACGAAATCAGCATGTGACGTATAAGAAGACTGCTCCAATAAGGCAAGTCCCAGAAGATGCTTCTCTTCTTCCATCCACATTTGTTCTCAATTTTCTTGTTATGCTTCTCCCACCCAAGTTCAGTCACTTTCATAAGACCCAGCCTATCAATCTCCGCAAGTATCTGTGCACCAGTAAGTTGTCTCGGAGGGCCTTTAATCTCTACTTTGTTTTTCAAGAATTGAGTCTTGTTCTTCCTAAACGGATGGTTCCTTGGTAGAAACCTACGATGACAGTCAAACCAAGATTCTTTCCCGCTCTCCTTGATCGAATGCATCGTGTCCTCCAAACAATGTGGACAAGCATGAAAACCCGATCTTCCTTCCAGATAGCATTGAATAAGCGGGAAAATCACTCACGGTCCACAATAGTCGCTCTCAAGGTAAAGTTCTTCTTCGTGTTGACACATCATATGCGTGATACCATTTTCCCACAACTCAATCAGCTCCTTAATTAAATGCAAGAACACATCCGGCACCGCACGGATCACCGGCCGGCACCAACGCATCAAGAACATGAACGGTTCCTTCATGCACTCACCGAAGCGGGTTATGCAGTGTCGCATGATCGCCAACAAGAGTACTTTCGGTCACTTCCAAACGGGTTAAAACCATCCATACGAAGCCCCAAACGTACATTTCTAGATTCGGCTGCAAACTCCGGATATGTCTTGTCGAACTCTTTCCATGCCGGTGAGTCGATGGGTGCTCCATTATACCACGCATCCGCCTCCTTACTCTCTCCTTGTGCTAACGATTTTATCAGACAAGCACTTGAAGCATAACCTCTTCAAACGAGGTGCTAGAGGAAGTACCACATTTTCTTATGTGGGAGATTTTTCTTCCGTTTCTTTGAAGCCCCTCCTTGTAACGCTTATAGCGGTCCTTACCACAAACTTGCACTTCAAGAGATCTACATCCTCCCCAATAGATCATGCACATATCCGGACAACGATATGGTTACCATAAACCCCAACCCGCATCTTTTTCTTCGCTTGGTAAAGTTGGTGGGTACTAGGTTTCGTTCGAGCAACACTGATAACAATTGTACGTAGTTATTGAAGCTCACTTCAGATTGGCCACCATCGGCCTTACAACTCATTAGCCGAGACAACAAAGACAACTCAGTGTGCTTCTGACACCCCGGCCAAATTGGCTTCTTTGATGATTCCAACAAGTCAAAGAACACCTGATCCTCGAATTCGTGGCTCCTCCACATCCCGATCGGTGTCCATAAACTCGACCGCAACATCATACACCATTTGCTCAATCCTCTCATGATCAGGATTAGCATCAGATGTGGACGTATTTTGAGTACTACCCATCACATTTTGCTTCCTTCTTTTACGCTTAGGAATACTCCCATAGTCCATGAACGGTATTGATTCCTCACCATGATAACACCATACCTCATACTCAGCTACGAACCCCTTACGTTTCAAGTGCTCGACTACCGCTCTAGGAGGCAAAATTGTCTATTCCTACATTTGTTCGCATTGCAAGGGCACTTCATCATCCCCGACTCGAACAAGTAGTTGTAAGTGCAAAAGCAATGAAGGCTTCAACCCTTCCACAAAACTAGATTGAATTACGCCATTAACGGTCGACATACATCCATGAACGATCGGGATTCATAATTCAACAATTAACCTGCGTCTCAATTTATTAGATTTATAACATTTATACAATTACGTATTTAGTTTCATTACAATTACAATTACATTTTTAATTATGATACGGTAACAATTGGTAATGAATTACATGCATTTTACTAATACAATTCAATCCCACTGGTAGTTATAACATTTATACCATTACGTATTTAGTTTCATTACAATTACAATTACATTTTTAATTATGATACGGTAACAATTGGTAATGAATTACATGCATTTTACGATTACAATTCAATTTTCTAGTAATTAAACTTCCATATATCTATTAACATTACAAATTGTAGATGAAAATATTATTGATTGTTTTTATGTTAATACTCCAAAATTATATTAAAATCACCAAAATCACCAAATTGTCTCCAAACACACAATTAAATCTTCATAATCCTAGTAATGATAATAAAATAGCTAAGTAAATACCCTACACAATTACAATAATAGTAACATCATACTAGCAATCCAATTTCACAATAAATATATCAATTTCACACCTCAAAGCTAACCCAATACGTAATATAAGCTAAATTATCTACTACATACTTCCTATAACAATCCAATTGATCAAACTAGTCAAAATTCATAAAATTCCCAAATTTTAAAAAGTAAGGGTTTTAGCCAAAATACCTTCAATTTCGGAAAAAATAGCGGATGAAAGTTGAAATTGATGCACAATCCGAGCTCCTTGTCCGACGAGCTTGACGAGACCAAGATTGGCGGAATCGCTTAGATTTGGCGGAAAATGTTTGGGACGAAATGGGCGAAGAAAGGAAGAAAGAAGAAGAAAGGAAGAAATAAGATGAAACTGCCCGTGTTCTGTTATGTACACTTGACTTTTAGGGACGGATATTTATCCGTCCCTAAGCCGTCTCTACAATTAGGGACGGATATCTATCCGTCCCTAAAATTTTTTTTTTTTTTTCCAGGTCAACTGTTTTAGGGACGGATAAAAAATCCGTCCCTAAAACAGGGACGGATTAGGGACGGATTACATAATCCGTCCCTACTTAAGCACGGATTAGGGACAGATTATGTAATCCGTCCCTAATTAAGGACGGATTAGGGACGGCTTAGGGACGGATAGGCCTATCCGTCCCTAAACTCGCCGATTCGTCCCTAAATTAGGGACGGATAATATCCGTCCCTAATTTCCGTCCCTAAAACCGACTTTTCTTGTAGTGTTAAACCGTCTGTCAGTCATCTAACTTGAGCATCAGAGTCCCTTCGATCGACACCACACCGGTGTCACCTTACGTCCCTGTTTGCTATTATTACCTTGCAGGTTGTTGGTGCCCCTAATTTCTAACCCTAATTTGATTGTAGATTTCCTAACGTCTACAGATCTTAAAATGTAAAGAAGAAAACTTCTTTACATTTTAGACGCTCAGAATCTACAATCATATTAGGGTTAGAAATTGGGGGCACCAACAACCTCCAAGGCAACAATTGCAAACAGGGACCTAAGGTTCCAAGGTGACACCAGTGTGGTACCGATCGAAGGGACTCCGACGCTCAAGTTAGATGACTGACAAACGGTGTAATGAATGAAAGAGATAGAGAGAGGGATGGTAATGAGATTCTACTTATCCTGTTAGTTAGTCTATACGGTTACAATTATCAAGGATTTTTTTTCATTCCCAAGGAATTTCATATTCTACCCGGATCTTCTTATGGTTTTAAGTCTAATAACTATGTTATTAAACCCAAGTACAATACCTTTAAATAATTAATCATTGCATTATTATTATAATATTCATATATACATACTTGAAAATTTTAATGTCCGAACTAGATTAGGATATATATATTGTATTGCAAAATTTTCATATAGCACCCTTAAGATATCGAATAAATGGATAGGTCCCTAAAGTGGAGCTTCGAGCACCATTAAGCACCCTTAAATTTTCTAATTCTTTTTCATTAATAAAAGTTAAAAAAGTTTTTTTTAAAAAGCTTGCATGGAAGCTTCAGTAGAGCTTTCATTGAAACTCCATTAATTAAAAACAAAGAATTTAACAAACTTAAAGTGGAACTTCGAGCACCATTAAGGATCTTCCATGAAAACTCCAATTTAATATATATATTTCAATTGGTGGGGTGATGGGAATAAGAAGAAGACTCATTGGTTAAATGGGATTCCTTGTGTGAGAGTAAAAGAGATGGGGGATTGGGTTTTAGGGATCTCAGTGCTTTTAATTTGGCTATGCTAGGTAAACAAGTTTGGAGAATCTTACATAATCCAAATTCCCTTCTTAGTCGGGTTCTTAAAGCAAAGTATTTCCCTCATTGTGATATCCTTGATGCCACTCCTAATTCTAATGCTTCATTTACTTGGAAGAGTATTTTTAGCGCTATTGAGTTGGTGAAACATGGGTTGATTTGGAGGATTGGTACTGGTGTTGCTGTGAGTGTGTGGAAGGAGAATTGGATACCTAGAGTTTTTTGTCATCGACCCATTACTCAGGATTTATACCAAGTTGGAGATGTGTGTGTTTCTAATTTCTTAAAGGATGATGGGTCAGGTTGGAATGAGGAGCTGTTGAATTGCGTGTTTTGGGATGAGGATGTTGAGGAGATTCTGCGTATTCCTTTAGGTGGCCACAACAGTGTTGATGTATGGCGATGGTTCTTTAAAAAGAATGGTTACTACACGGTTAAAACAATGTACTTTGTGGCTAGAGAGTTGAAGAAAAAACAAGCTGCCTTGGCTGTTGCGGCTACTAGTTCCAATACTAGCAAGCAAGATTGGTCATTCATTTGGAAACTCCAAATCCCTAATAAAATACAGGTGTTTCTTTGGCGTTTGCCTAGGGAGAGTTTGCCGGTGTTACAGAATTTCCTGAAAAGAAAACTTAATGTTGAACCTGTGTGCCTGCTCTGCTGTGAAACTGTAGAATCTACTGTGCATATTTTTAATGCTGTCAGTTTGCGTGATTGATTTGGGCGCTTTCTGGTTTGCCAAGTCATGTGTTATTTAATTCCTCTACTGATCCTTGGAACTGGATTATTTCTGTGAAATAGGGACTTAATGTTGAGCAGTTCAATCTATTTGTTTGTCTCTGTTGGTGTATTTGGCGGCATAGAAATAACGTAGTCCATAACAACAAGCAAGATGATCCGCAAGAGCTGGTTTTGTTCGCCAGTGAGTATTTGCGCAGGTTCAAAGCAGCACAACAACACTTTGCTCACCCCAGACCCCCGAAAGCTGAAGCATGTTGGTCACCGCCCATAGGGGAAACTGTCAAGGTAAACGTGGATGCATCGATACTTACTGGTAGGAAGGCAGCTGGCATTGGAGTCGTTGCTCGGGATGCCACAGGTCGTGTAATTGCTTGGAGACTACGCGTAGTGAGTTATATTGTTGATCCAGAGATTGCCGAAACCATAGCTGTGGCACAGGGAGTTGATTTGGCGATTAATTCCGGCTGGCTGGATACTATTGTTGAGAGTGAATGCATTACGGTTGTGAACGCCATCAAGTCACCTAATTTCTGTTTGTCTGCTGGAGGCCATTTAATTGAAGAAATTAAGAATAAAAGTAGTCTTTTTCAGAACATTGTTTTTAGACATGTTTTTCGTTCCGCAAACTCGTTAGCTCATACTTTGTCTAAGCAGGTGATTAGGGATGTAGATGGCGATTCTGATTTGCCTTTCTGACAGTTGGATACTTCTATTTTGTATTGTTTTGGATGAAACGAAATCAACATTTGGACTAAAAAAATAAAAAACTCAATTGAAGATATGACTATTACCGTTTGAGATTTATTCACACAAAATTGATTGATTACATTGCTAATTAGTCTGCATAACCTGTTGAGTTGGTTTGTTAGAATTAGGAAGATATGATTTATTGTAGATATATGGAAGGGTAAATCAGACTTTTGCACAAAAGTCAAGCTCGTAACAACATTTTGGATCAAGATGTAAATTATAAACATTTGGGAACAAAATGATAACAGGTTGTCTTTAGAGGTAGTCAGATGTAATTACTCCAATTGTCATTAGTCAGTATTTTTAAGGAAAATGAAGTCCTTACCATGCAATTGTTACATGTACAATATAATAATAATATTAGTAATAAGGTAAATGATAATGCCAAAGCAAAAATGATAGTGCCAAAGTAAATTTTCTTTTATAGATTTAATATGTGTCATAAAAAGTGTCATAAGTGTCACAAATAACTAAAATTGCTTTGGCAATATGATTTCTACTCTGACATTATCATTAGCCTATTAATAATATTATAGTAATTGAGTTTAACTGTTATCTAGTAATTAATATGGACTGCACGCCAAAATAAAATTACAACTTGATCAGTAGCCTGATTGGTTAGTATAATCTCTTTTATTCAATAGGTCCTAAGTTCAAGTCATACCATCAACAATTTAAATTTATAAAATCTAACCCGATTTGACTCTTGTTATCATGACCCGACCGGTTTAACATTTCGGCCAAAATCCCACCTGGTCCAACTCATATGATTAGTGGTATGGAGTTGTATTTGAATTGATGGTACAGATTAAATCATACTAATTTGAATGGTTGAGATTGAAAGTACAATGATATATAACATTAGATCAAGTACAACCTTATCTAATACTAGAAAATCCCATAAACAAGGCCATCAGGGCAAAAGTTTCATTCATACTCCGCAATGACTAGATTAATTATGAGATACTATTTTATTTTTTCCTTTATTCCTTTTTGACACGAGTAATTCCGTAACGATCCAAAATTCCAATGGAGAGTTGTAAATCTTGTCTCGTTGACGCTTAGGTGATCAAATGGAAACTGGTTTCATTTTCGAAAGTACACGTCCATTACTAAACAAACGAGAGTACAAATAGGATTACAAGATACGCTTTTCCCCTACTAGCAATCAAACGCGAGTAGAACTTGTCCTATCACTATCGATAACACTTTCTAAGCATGACAAAGCCTAAGTTCCACGTACTGGACAAAAGTTTACTATCTGTACCCACATGATCTTCCAGATTAGCAAGACCAACAAAATGAAGATTATAACCCAAACTAACGCCATAGTTGGCCAAAATATCCGCAACCTAAATCTTCTCCATGTATACGAACATAAGAATGGAAACTAGTTTTAATTATGTTAAATGTCAAATCAGTTTGTTTGCAAAAATTTATCGACAATTTCCCAAAAAGACTTAGGAGAGTGTTTAGTTGTAACAGGGTATGGAATAATTGATAGGTTATCCATATGAGCTGAAACAATATCATTGTAAGGGTAACTGGATAAAATACCTTGTTTGGTTCCAAATGAAACATGGAATTTCAAACATCAATACCATGTTTGGTTGTTGTGGGTTAATTGATTTTTAAGGACAATGTGGATTTTTTTTACGGAGCACCGTTAACTCTTTTAAAAATAATCCACTATTAGTGTTCAGATATAGCAGCGACAAAACATTATTAATATTATTAATAGTGTGTGGGGGGGGAGGGAGAGATGGATTAACCATTTATATAATAACATCTATACATAATTTAGATTTTAGTTTACAGGCAAATAAAGAAAAGTAAAAGGTATGAAGAGATAAACACATTGAAAAGGAAGTTAAAATGGAAAAACAAAACTATCGAAAGTATCGATTGATCTCTTTAGGCAATTTGTATAATATAAGATGTTTGCTGATTAAAGTTGTATGGAAAGATCTGAAGTCATAACTCATAAGATCACTCATAGTGGGTCGTGGAGATGGTCCTTCTCGTTGGCATTGATGATCCATGATAGGCTGATGAAGAAAATCCTAAAAACTATCCCACACTGGGGCATGGACACTATTTGTTCATCAAAATTTTATTCTTTTTTATTTTTTATTACATACATGTTATAATAGTTATATGAGTATTTACATGTAAAAATCAATGAAATTGCACTAAAAAATATTCTTTCTGAATTTTTAAAAATTAAATATGAAGAAAATAAGATTTCAGGTCTGTGAAATTGAAAGATTTTAGTCCTGACAGTGACATTGATAAATTTTTATAGATTATTTTGGGCAGAGAGGTACCATTTGATACCTAACATTGCTTCCAAACATTAGATAATTTGGACCTAATTACAAGTTTCGAATTCCAACTTGAATGTCATCCTCATTTCAAGTCTCATTCCAACATCAATTTTGACTCCGTTTTCCTTTAAATACACTACATTTATCCTCAAAGGTACTCATCCTCAATCATACTCATTCTCATATGAAACTCCTCAAACATAAACCACATAAATGGCTTCTTCAACCTCCTGGATTAGAATTGCTTCAATTAATTAGTGGAGCGAATCCAAATAGAAGGCTTCTCGTGCTTTCCCAGAGTCACATATGTATGAGGGAAAGATGACCAAAGCCAGTGTCATATTATGGTTCGACACCTCATGAGAACCTGTGTTCCAAGAGGCATGGAGTGTTAGGGCCACAAAATCGAACAATCCATCCATTTTGTGCAAAACAAGCTGGTGGAAGTAGGTGTCAACTATACCATGGATGTTACATGGAGGCCATAAATATGTTGAAGCAAGGCACGTCACATATGGATGGATCCTCAACTGGATGGACATGGTCTATGTTGAATTTACTTTCGGTAAAAAACTATTGGGTTTAAATATGTCTCCTAAGATCTAAAGTGAACCACCACGAACTAAGTAATGTAGCTCGGATGTTGTTCCTTGGAGTGTCTTGTCCGAGAGGACATCTACCAAGGGAACCTTCAGTCCAACCAAATATACTAAGCAATTCTCATAAAACCATCTCCTGGAACATGCCAGATCTCCATGTCCGACCCGCAGAGGTCATGGTTCTGTATGCTCAGACCAATCAACAGTAGACATCTTGTTGGTCCCTTAGACAACAAAGTTTAAATCTAGAAGGGGGAGGGGGTGTATATACTTAAAAACGTTTTGTGTCTAACAACGTTTCTTAAAAACGTTTTGTGTCTAACAACTTTTCTCAGTAAGGAATGGTTGATGATACTTTAAAAATCATAGAGTGGAAGACTTAGTTAAGTGTTGAGTAACCTTCAGAAAGCAGTTAGATAAACAAGTAAACAGATAGCTTGCTAAAAGATAAAGTTCAGAAATTATCATAGTGGTATCAAAATGTGGCGTAATCCTTCAACTAATCCACTTAACCCTTCACGAGGACTTGAAACCCTGAATCCACTAAGACAGATTGATGAGATCCATTACAAAATCCTATCCTTAGCTAAATCTCTTTAAACCCTAAGTTCCCAACTTAATAACCATGAACCCTCTTTCTTTGACTAACCCAATTCAAATACTCCAGTTCCTCCAAGGGTTTTCCTTAGCTTCCCAAACTAAGTAGTTCCGCCATTCTTCCTTCTTCACGCTTGTTTAGTTTGTTTTTTGTAGTGGTTTTTGTTATAAGGCAGTAATCAATTTGGTAACAATGTTTCAGTTACTTCAATGATCAAGAAACTCAACCAAAGTTCTTGTATTTCAAGACTGGGTGTTTTGTTTCTAGAACGACAAGTCTTGTTCTTGTTTAGAAGAAAGCTTTTTCTACTTCTTCACAAGTAGCTTGAAGAGTTTAATACTTGTAGGAACTTATGAACTTAGAAAGAATGAGAGTTTGATCGCATTTGTAGGTTGAAATATCTTTGTTTTGTGTACAATTAGTGTGTTCTCATGTTCTAAGTGTTTCTTATTTATAGGCACAAATAGTTTCGTTTGAATTTTAAATCCTTTAGACTGTACATCAAACATAATTGAGCTAAGTG
This sequence comes from Plantago major, assembly GCA_026545765.1. Classification (NCBI taxonomy): domain Eukaryota; kingdom Viridiplantae; phylum Streptophyta; class Magnoliopsida; order Lamiales; family Plantaginaceae; genus Plantago; species Plantago major. Next base: position 67,653,521 of record CM048840.1, on the reverse strand, counting down.
TTCCTATAAATCTTACAAATGGTTCAGTACTTTTCGTTCTCTAGTGAGAAGGTTGAAGCCTGATGCGTCAAATCATGTCTTAAATTGTTTATAGCCAAAGACACAAATCAAGATCACTATAAAACTGTAGTGAAGTGATGAGTTGGTCCGAGTGTCGTTCTCGAAGAACTTGACTAAGTTTTGTTTGCAAATGCAAGTTTAGTTAATCAACTGGAAAGCAAGTAAAGCAAGTAATAGAGATTTGTGTTTCAAAACAGATGTAACTCAGAGTTTGTTACTAAAAACCCAACAAATAACGCTTCGCTTTATTTCTATAAAGAAACACAGGTCGGTGGTAAGTAAATAGTTCATGCTAGGAAGTCGGACAACAAGTAGAAGCGACAAATGAAAGTAATCTTTTTTAATGGAAATAGTAGAGTCGTCAATTCTACCAAACCAAATTATTTACGTACGATGGGTCCTGCAATACGAGTTTAACCAGGAGGTGTGAATTCCTCCAGTGAATTTTGGGTGTTTGTATTCGATTGCTAAGCCTCATGAAAACGGTAAATGAATTCGCTTAGATTAAACAATCAAGCCATATGCATTCATACAAAAACATAAACCCTAGCTGTAATTCCTAAATTCTTACCACCGACCTATTGAATGACTAGCTACGTGATCCACTCATGTTCCACACATCCATCATGCAATATGTGTATACACAAATCCAATGAATAATGCAAATCTACCTATTATCAAAAGAAGTTCAGCCAATACCAAGTTCTCACGGATTTTGATCCATGGATGAAAAGCTTCGATTGAATTAGCGTAGAAATCAAGATTCAAACCCTTCGTTGGTGTTCTCCAATGTGATTCAATAATCATACAAAAGGTTTGTTACAATTGTTGATGTAAATCTAGGGTCCTTGAAAAAGATAAAAGTAAAAGGCGAATTTCAAATATTGAGAGTTTACAATCTGGAATGAATTATAAAATTTGAAACAGAAAAATCGAAAATATAAAGAAAAAATGCCTCACAAGCGTTACAAATGGACCGGAAGGCGATCTCCTGAAAATTTTGGTGGTCGTTTGCTCCATTAGCTTTCTCTCTGGATTATCTTCGTGTGACCGCCAATTTGTGGTCAATTCGACATCGTATGAATAAGTTATGCCCAAAATGGCTAGACCGCTCCAATGTACTAATTTTCCAAATTTTCACTTAAACGGCCGTAAAAACTTCATCCGAACTTCAAATGCACTTCCGTTTCGACCGTCGGACTCCACTTTACACCACCTTTGAGAACTTGGAACTTTTGACCTTCCAGTAATGCTACAAAATGCACCATTATAGTCTCATTTCTTCAAGGAAATACTTATAACCAGAATATAAGGTGAAAACCCACCAAACACAAGAAACTACACAAAATATATATAAAATACAACTAAATAACTAGTAAAAAGAAGGTAAAAAGGGCTAAATAGGGTGTTTAAAGATGCCCATCAAACTCCCCAAACTGAACCTTTGCTCGTCCTCGAGCAATGAAACAACCTAAAAGAAAGAAAAAAAAAAAAGAGTCTAAACCAAGAAGACACACAGCACAAAGAAAAGAGTCAAACTTCCAAGCTACCGAATCTACCATTGTAAGAAGCAAACTCGAGAGATGCAAATATTTTGAGTTCTTACAAACGTTGGTGGGAAATCAAGCAAAAATCAAACTAGTTCGTTTCCAAGGTAAATAAGACTTAAGCCTATCTCAGTAGCCCTCACAAGTAAATATATAGCAACTCTCACTCTTCTGGACAAGTACAGGATGGGATAAATGCTCAAATGTAAAGCTGGGAAGGTGGTTTTCACCACAAGTTGCCAAAATTCTCTTATGCAAATGTATTCTTTTTTATGAGTCCAAAGGGACTTTAGTTCAAAAACTCAAAATAGAGAAAAGCTATGCCGTCTACAGTCCCCTTTTGCTTTTTTTTGGCACACTATTTTTTGGAGTTACTCTAGTTTGCTATGAATCTGTGTGTGACCCTCGTTATCAGCAAGGACTTATTCCACGTGTGGCTCCAGGACAAAGCTTTCGCTCATGTAGACATTGAACTCCACATGATTCATAGCCAGGGGTTTGAATAACTCGTATGCTTATTTGTCCTCATTGGGATATTTAGACTTCAATTTTGTAGGTGTCCATTTTACCGAAAGTCTGCACTTTTGTGCGTGTCAGTTTGGTTTACGTGTCATCAACCCTCACGGTTATATGGCTGATAAAAGGCCACGTTGATATATGGTAATATTGGAACACGCCCAACACGACCTACGGTGATCACAAGGACCATGGAAACACCTTAAGACACCTTTAAAACATTTTTATTGGGAACATAAGTCAGAATTACAAATCACTCAAGCAGTCGTAAAAGAATGAAAATCCCCTCCCCAAACTTGTTCTTTAGAACGGGTTTGAAAAGGTGAATTGTCAGGTGAGCTTCTTTAATAACTTGTTCAGTTATTCAGATAGCACTATGAATCAAGTATACTTAATACACTTTGCAATGTATGGTATCTTGTTCTCTACTGACCCAAGTCTATGATAAGTGTTCAAGAGAATGATACTTAGATATGAAATCTTAGTACAACTCTTTCACAAATAACAATGCTTGTTAAGGATTAGGACACTTAGAACTTTTGTGCTACTTAGAATTACGAGCTTTGGTCGCAACAAAAAGCTTGAAGGTAAGTAGTTTGCTTGAGAGAGCTTGTGAGAATGTTCAGTGTTCTTGGTGTTCAGTGTGTGTTCTCAAGCAGTCTAAGTGTTGATATTTATAGATGAATTTGAGTGCCGTTTGAATAGTATCCGTTAGGCTTAAATCAAATTCAAACTATTGATATCTTAGTATGGTACTGTAGCATGTTTGTCTTCTTCTTCAGAAGCTACCGCTTTTGTTAAGACATATCTGTCCGCACATTTAATGCACTGTACTATACTTTGTCTTGTAGTGCCAAGGAAACTATGCAAGCTTTCTGAGGCTTTGCACGTTCTTTTCTAGAGATCGTCACAGCTCCAGATACCACTTGTTAAAACAACTTGTTATAATATATTTCTTTTTCAGAAGCATATTTTATGTCCAAGGTATCTGAGTGTAGATATCTGTGGGCACTTTCCTCGTCTCAGAAACCTTCTAATCTCAGATATCTTTTTGCAACACTTGTTTCGAAACACTTGTTTCTTCAAGATATCTGGATATAGGTATCTGAAAAACCTTTGTCTTCAGCAATATTGTGCAGTCTTCAAGTCTTTAAATCCGTTGAACTTTTCCTGCTGGATGCCTTCTTCTTGGTCTTCTTCAGAAAATAAAAATTACATTTCGAGACCTAACATCCTATACAAGATTTGCTAGACTATCGTACTTAGTGAGTTTCCTCTTTTACAGTGTTCAAGTGAACTAAGAGTACTAATCACCTTTCTAAGCTAAGATAAGTCATTAGGTTGCTGATCAAAATCTAAACAGATATTCCTAACATACAATTTGGAGGAAAGGTGACTTCGCTGGATTACAATCAAGTGAAGAGATCATAGTCCGGATTAGTACTTGAAGAGGGAGCGTGCTTTTGGAGAAGAAAGTCGACCTGAAGATTGGATGGCTCGCCGCGGCCCAGTGATAGGCTCGCTGCGGCGAGATATTGTGAATGCCATCCCCTGTTTCGAGATTGGTCCTCGCCGCGGCACTTACCTAGTTCCTTCCTCTAACTTCGTCCTCTCTCAATGACAAATTTACAACTTCTCCTTCATCATCATAACTACTTCATCGGTTGCTTCACACATAGACTACTTGCTCCTTTATTTTTTCTTTTATGTTTTTCCTTTTCTTTTGATATACTATTTTTTGCAGTCGTTTTACTGACTCGTATGCTTTTGGTTGGCCATCATTGGGCTCTTTTAGTCTCTACATTTTTTGGTAGTGTCTGTTTTACCAAATTCTGTACTTTTGTGCGTGCCGGTTTGGTATACATACCATCAACCCTCACGGACTTGTAGCTTTTTAGGACCACGCCGGTATGTGGGTAGTATTTGTAACATGCCCAACATGAAAACGGTGATCACGAGGACCACAGATCTACTCCGAGACTTTTGTACCTTTGCTTTTTTCAGTACTTTTCTTTCTAATATTTCTGGAGCAAGAGCTAGCGATTTTTAGCACCGGTAATATAACAGTAGGGCCAGCATGGTTACCTTTCGATGATGATCTTCTTCCACTTCCCCCCCAAACCAATTTCTCGAACTAGGGTTAGGGTTTTCTTCTCTAACTTCCCCCAAAACAATTCTCGATAATGATCAAAACATGATTCTCCTCCATTCTTTGGAACTCATTGCTTTGTTTCTTCGTTCCAGCTCGGCGGTAGGTTGCTGTCACCGCTTAAGTAAAGCATGTATAGGATATATGGTGGAGTTTCATGAGGGCTAAAAAAGGCTTTCAAATGGGTGAGCAAAGGTATAGAAAAGGAGTCAGAAAGGTGAGTACAACTAATCATACTCATGCTTCTGACAAATAAGGACTCAAGGGTAGCAGTGTTCACACAGTTGCACACAGGACTTTATTTAGAGTAGCAAATAAACTCACTCATCAAAGTAGCAAGGGTCGATTTTGGTCAGAGCATATAATCAGCAAGCAGCAAAGCAAGAAAACAAATCCACATCCCCTCATCTTAGTCATAGTTCACACTCGGTACTCTTTCACAGATCAAAACTCTTTTAAAAAAGTAAAAGAACTTAGACGTAACAGGTAAAGATAAAGCATAAATTAAAATGCAAACTACTAAGTGCGCGTATTTAAAGTTATTACAGGCCGAGCAAGTAATAGTCAAATTTCTCCCCCACACCTAGTCAAGAGAAGATAGAGAAACTGGGAAAGTAAAGAGAAAAAGAAAAGATACTTCCCTCTCGGTGCTGTTTCTTCCAACCAGATGGTGGTTTAGGACGAAGATCTTCCAGGTGGCGGTGGAGGATAAAATCCTTTGTTAGGAATATTTGTTTAGATTTTGATCAGTAACCCTAATGACTTATCTTAGCTCTGAAAGGTAACTAGAACTCTTAGTTCACTTGAACATTGTAAAAGAAGAAGCTTACTGAGTATGTTAGTCTAGCAAATCTTGTATAGGATGTTAAGTCTCTGAGTGTAATTTTAATATCTTTGAAGAAGACCAAGAAGCAAGCATCCAGTAGAAGGAAGCCTTTATTGAAGATCAGATGATTGCACATGATTGTTGAAGACTAAGGAAAAGTATCTCCTCAGAAACCTTGGCTCAGACACCTTGAAGAAATTAAGTGTCTTTGTAAGACAAGTATTTCAACAACTGGTTTATGATGCATTATAGGTCACTGAGAAAGGACTTGCAAAGCCTCAGAAAGCTTGCATTGTTCCGTTGGCATTACAGGACAAAAGTTAGTACAATGCATTAATTACGCAGACAGAGATGTCAGAGCAACAGAGGAAATCTCTGGAAAGAGACAAAGCTCACTGCCGTACTAACTTCAGATATCAATAGTTAGAATTTCATTGTGCCTAACGGATACTATTCAAATGGCATGATTTTCAACTATAAATATCACCACTTAGAAAGCTTGAAAGATACACTTGAACACAGAACTTAAACATCTACGAACTTATTCATTCAAGCATATCTGCCTACTTACTCTGTAGCTTACTGTTTCTACAAAAGCTCTTGAATTCTAAGTAGCACGATAGTTTTAAGTGTCCTAATCCTTAACAAGAATTGTATATTGTAAAGGAGTTGAATCTAGAAGATACAGTTACGACTCATATTTGTGATTCATTCTCTTGAACAACATCAAGACTTGGGTCAGTAAAGAACAACTTACAATACATTGAAAAGTGTATTAAGTAAGCTTGATTCTACAGAGCACTCATAAATAACAGTATAAGTTATTAAGAACATGCTCACCTGACTAACTACCATAACCAACACCACAAAGGCGTTGAGCATAGGAAGTACTTAGTTCAGGAAACTAAGGAATAGCTCAAAGGTTACTGAGTAGAGGAAGTACTTGGTTGGAAAATCTGGGAACAACTCAGGGGAACACTTGGTTGGGAACCTAGAGTAAAAGGGATCAAGGGATGTGATTTTGCAAGGAGAACTCATCATCTTATCATAGTAGATTCAAGTCTTGAGAAAGGGCAAGTGGATTAGTTGAGGGATTACGCCACACTCAGATACCACTATAAACTGTTGTTTTATTTATTTACTGCACTTTACTTACTGCTTACTTATTGCTTGCTGAGTACTTACACACTTTATAGCATGTTGAGCACGTGCACTTATCACTGAAGTATTCCCACTACAAGAATTCTGGTATATAGCGACGGAAAGGGGCGACGGATTACTATCCGTCGCCCCTTAACGACGGATCGGTCATTTTAGCGACGGATAGGGCATCTCGCCCTATCCGTCGCTAATCCGTCGTTATATCCGTCGCTAAATAGCGACGGATAATTATCCGTCGCTAAATTGCGAGGGATAGACAATCCGTCGTTTGACTTTTAATAAAATAAAAAAGAAAAATAGAATTATAATGACGGATAGAAAGTAATAAAAAAATAAAATAAATTAAAATCAACGACGGATAGATTTATCCGTCGTTAAATAGCGATGGATAAATCTATCCTTCGCTAGAACCCTAACAAATATCCAAATCTGCCATCTTCTCTTCCATTCTTCCATCTTCTCTTTTTCTCTTCTTCCATTATTCATTCTTCTCTTCTTCTACCACCACCTCCTGTCGCCCCATCACCACCTCTACCATTGCCCCACCACCACCCCACCACCTCCCGTCACCCCACCACCACCTCTACCACTACCCCACCACTACCACCAACCCCACCACCACGTCCACCACCCACCACTGCACCCCACCACCACCACCTTGACTACCACCACACCCACCACCGCCCCACCACCGCCCACCATCACACGTCCACCACCTCCACTGTCCAGTGTCCAACTCCAAACTTCACCGACCACCACCGCGACGCATCGGAACTAGGTGGCGGAGTAGAGGATTTCTTCACCGGAGTTAGGGTTTTTGATTATTCGATTTTGGGGGATTATTGTATTTTCTGTATTGTATTGTATTAAATATTGTATTGATGGATCTTGTATTTTTCTGTATTGTAGTATTGCATTATATTATTGATTAATGTATATGAAATATAGTATTGTATTATTGGATATAATATTGTATAAACTCTTCGATTTATTGTATATTCGTATTGAAAATTATTGTCCGATTTGAATATTCTATTTTCGATTTGTCAAGATCTCGTCCGATTTATTGTATATTCGTATTCGAATTTGGTATACATATATTCTGGAATAATTGTTTTTTAAAAAAAAAAACAGCTATTTAGCGACGGATAGTTTATCCGTCGCTAAAAGGTAGATTTTTATTTTTTTTTAAAAATTAAAAATCAGCTTTTCAGCGACGGAGATGACGTCCTTTTTATCCGTCGCTAAGGACTTAGCGACGGATAGATCCGTCGCTAAAACAGTAGATTTTTGTAGTGTCCGCTCTCTGAATATAAGTATCAGATACCTTCCCAGATATCTGAGAAACTGTTTTTTGGTTAAAAGTTTTAAAAGACTATTCACCCCCCCTCTCTAGTCTTTTACTTTGTTGTTATTTGGACCAACAAGTGGTATCAGAGCAAGAGGTTCATTAACCTTCTGCACTAAACCTAGAACCTAGATAAGTGCCCACTAACAGCTTACAACGTACACTTGCTTTGTTTGTTTAGTGTTTATTGTAGGATGTCTCTGAGCGATGCACCCGTTCTCAAGCCAGAGAACTATGAGAAATGGAAGAACAACATGATGCTTCACCTGGAAGTTATCAGTGACAAGATGATCGAAGTTATAAAGAATGGCCCCGTTGTCATTCTACAAGGAAATCAGGTCACTGAGGTTTCAAATGGTCAAGATAAGGAAACAGATGCTGCTGGTTCATCCACATTTGGCACAACATCGAGTGCAAGACCAACTGGTGAAATTTCGTATGAAACAAAGCCCAGACATCTATGGACATAGGAAGATTCCAAGAGAAATAGGTTGGATGGTCAAGCAATAAACATCGTTATTCATTGTACCCCAGATCATATACAGTGCAAACTGTGGTGTGCAAAAACGGCGAAAGAAGCCTGGTCACTGATCGAAGAAATCTGTGCCGGATCTGAGAAAGGGAAACAAGTTCGAAGTTTTGAAGCTCAAATTCCAAAATTTCAAACAAGGTCCCACCGAGACACTTGAGGAACATGATTTTAGGTTTACAACACTTGTGAGTGAAATGGCTGCACTTGGTGAAAGTGAGAGATACTCTAACTCTGAAAAGGTTAAGACTATCGTGAGAAGCTTGAATCATAACTGCGAACACACTCAATACTTTTATTTTACCCAAAGAATGCCTAACATCACTCTAGTGGAGCTTTTCTCACACTTGACAACTGTCAACTATGAGACAAAGCAATGAGGACATATGACTGCTGAAACATCGCAGAATGTTGCTCTAGTGACTCAAGGGATTTCTGAAAAGAAGGATACCAAAGAGGTGACTGAGGAAAATGCTCTTGCTGTAAAGCATATGAGAAAGTTCGTCAGTCAGGAAATAGAAAGAAGAAGGACCAAAGAGAAGCTGAAAAAGCATCTAGGTCCCAACAATCACCAGTACAAAAGTATACAATTGACTAGCTCGCTGAACAAGCCTGCTCAGCAAGCATCAAGTACTGAGCGAGTAGAAATCGGAAACGATGTCAGTTTCTATTGTCAGAAATCTGGTCACTTCAAAAGAGACTGCCCAGCTTATAACAAGCTAAAGACAGGTGACAAGAAAGATAGGAGAAATTTCAAGAGAAGTCAGAGAGCTATGCTCACTAAGGAAAGGAAGAAGATTCAAATCTAAGTAGGAGGATTATGAAGCCTCCATAAACAAGGTATTTGAGCCTGTCACACTGGTAGCTGCAGATTCTAATTTGTATTCTCAGAGATCTCCCTCCAATGAACTTTCTAACACTTTGTTATGTTTCTTAAAGGCTCCAACTCAGAAGAAAGACGATGTGGCTGAAAAGCCAGAAACATCAAAGGATATTCCAGAAACCTCAAAGGTTTCTGAGAGACACGTATCTAAGCCTCCTGTCAGAGAGGTAGACATCTCAGATACCAATGTGTGTGAATTCCTGCTAAAACTTTCTAAGTGTACTGACACTTTTTATTCTTTGGATTAGAAAGAAATGGAAGTAGAGGAGGATAAGACGCCCATGTCTCCTCCAAGGATATCTGCGGATCCTTCCACCTCTCAAGACAAGACATCTGAGCCTGTTGTTGCGATACAGGTAACTCAGAAACCTGACACTTTTGAAACTCAGATATCTGACCATGTTTTGATACTTAATCAAAACCCCATTTTCTTTCAGGCTCATTTTGTAGCACCAACTTCTACAAGATCTACTAAAAGAGTAGACATCTCTTCTGATGAGAAGTATCTCTCAATGCTCCAAGAATTCAAGTCAAACGCTTTGCGCAATCATCTACGATGCTTTGTAAAATGGCAACAACTTAGACGCCTTGATCTGAGTAAGCTATTCAAGCGTGCTGACGACCCCACTAAGAGAGAACAGTGCTCAGCTCTTGAAAATTATATTCATGTCATATTCCCCACAGTAAGGTATGAACATGGGAATTTACTAAGGACTTCATTCCTAAGCATTGTGGAAGAATTGCTACTAGGATGGTTCCAACAAGCAGATGAGAGTACCAGACTTCAAATGCTTTCCAATCCTGTACTATCAAGATAAGGGGATTATTTCCCAACTGAGCAGGATGAAGTAGGAAGTCACTTGGTTACTCGATCTCAAATCATCTACTTGACCTCTGATGATGAGGAGGATGCAAACAACAAGGACAAATCAAAGTCCCCTCCTACATCTGCATGCAAAAGAGATAAACCTAAGGATGATGATGATGATGACAATGATGATGATGATGATGGTGATGATGATGACGACGACACTCCTACCCCTGGAGCTGGTGGAGCTGCTAGTATCAAGAATGTTAGGAATATCTGTTTAGATTTTGATCAGCAACCTAATGACTTATCTTAGCTCAGAAAGGTGGTGACTACTCTTGGTTCACTTGAACACTGTAAAAGAGGAAAATCACTGAGTATGTTAGTCTAGAAAATCTTGTATAGGATGTTAGGTCTCTGAATTTAATTTTTATATCTTCGAAGAAGACCAAGAAGAAGGCATCCAGCAGGAGAGTTCAACAAATTTTGAACTTTTGAAGACTGCACAAGATTGCTGAAGACGAAGGTCATCATATACCTTTGTCCAGATATCTTGAATAAACAAGCGTTTTTCAATAAACAAGTTTTGCAAAAGACATCTGAGAACACAAGGTTTCTGAATGAGGAAAAGTGCCCACAAATATCTATGCTCAGATACCATGGATAAAACTATGCTTCAACAGGTATTTGGAGATGAGAAGGTATCTGAAAAGGGACATGCAATGCTTCAGAAAGCGTGCATAGTTTCGTTGGCACTGCAGGACAAAAATAGTACAATGCAATAAATGCGCAGACAGAGACATCTGAACAAAAGAGGGAATCTCTGAAAAGAGACAACGTCTTATGCAGTACTATTTTCAGATACCAATAGTTTGAATTTCATTATGCCTAACGGATACTATTCAAATGGCATGATTTTCAACTACAAATATTATCACTTAGAATGCTTGAAAGACACACACTGAACACCTTGAACTTACAGAACGAACTTATTTCTTTCTAGCATACAAGCCTTCAACCTACTTACTCTTTAGCTTACAGTTGCGACTAAGCTTTTGAATCCTAAGTAGAACGAAAGTTCTAAGTGTCCTGATCCTTAACAAGCATTGCTATCTGTGAAGGAGTTGAATCAAAAGATCAAGTATCTGAGTTTCATTCTCCAGAACATTTAACATAGACTTGGGTCAGTAAAGAACATATCACCACACATTGTGAAGTTTGTTAAGTGATTCTTGTTCTATAGAGTATTCCTACATAACTGAGAAAGTTATTAAGACTACTCACCTGACAAACTACTTTAACCAACACCTTAAACGGCGTGGAGTACATGAAGTACTTAGTTTGGAAAACTAAGGAATAACTCCAAGGTTACTAAGTATAGGAAGTACTTGGCTGGGAGCCGGGGAATAACTCAGGGGGAACACTTGGTTGGGAACCTAGTGTATTTAGGAATCGAGAGAAGATATTTGTAAGGTGAACTCAATTATCTGTCTTAGTGGATTCTAGGTCTGAGAAAGGCCGAAGTGGATTAGTTGAAGGATTACGCCACCTTCAGATACCACTATAAAGATCAGTGTTATTTACTTTTTGCAACTTGTTACTTGCTTTATTTACCTTGCTGAGTATTTAGGCACATCTTGTTGAGCACGTGCACTTATCACAGAAAAGTCTTCCGCTCTCTGAAATTAAGTATCAGATATCTTCACAGATATCTGAGAATTTGTGTTTATCGACAAAAGTTGTAAAAGACTATTCACCCCCCTAGTCTTTTTCTTTGCTGTTATCTGGACCAACAAATGGTATCAGAGCAGGAGGTTCCCAAGCCTTCTGCACTGAACCTAGATCCCAGATAAGTGCCCAGTAACTGCTTTTCACCTACACTTGATTTGTCTATTTAGTGTGTTTGCTGCAGGATGTCTTTAAGTGACGCTCCAATTCTCAATCCAGAGAATTATGAGAAATGGAAGAACAACATGATGCTCCACCTAGAAGCCATCAGTGATGAAATGATCGAAGTAATAAAGAATGGCCCCATAGTCATTCAACAACTCAAGCAGGTCATGGAGGTTTCTAAATGTAGAGACAGAGTTCCCACTGATGAAGAACCAAGTGGTGGTTCCTCACAAACAGGTGCTTCAACCAGTGGAAGACCTACTGGTCAAGTTGTTTACGAGCCAAAGCCCAGAGAGCTCTAGACATTGGAAGATGCCAAGAGAAATTGACTGGATGGTCAGGCTCGCAATATCATCATACGTTCCACTCCAGAGCACATACAGTGTAAACTGTGGGGTGCAAAAATGGCGAAAGTGGCCTGGCAACTGATTGAGGAAATATATGCCGGCACTGAGAAAACAAAGGAAACTAAGTTCGAAGTTTTGAAGCTCAAATTCTAAAACTGTAAACAAGGTCCCACAGAGACTCTTGAAGAACTAGATTTCTGGCTCACAACATTGATGAGTGAAATGGCTGCACTTGAAAAGGTTAAGACTGTCGTGAGAAGCTTGAACCAAAACTGGGAACATACTCAGTATTTTTATTTCAACCAAGGAATGCCAAATATCACTCCAGTAGAACTCTTTTCCCACTTAGCTACTGTCAATTATGAAACTACTCAGAGAGAACTAATAATTACTGAGAAAGTTCACAATGTTGCTTTAGTAACACAAGGCACTTCTGAAAAGAAGGATACCAAAGAAATGACTGAGGAAGATGCTCTTGCTATAAAGCAAATGAAAAAATACGTTAGTCGTGAGATTGAGAGAAGAAAAGCCAAAGAAAAGCTGAAAAAGCATCTAGGCTCAAACTATCACCAGTACAAAAATATGCAGCTCTCAAGCTCGCTGAACAAGCCGGCTCAGCAAGCATCTAGTACTGAGGAAGCAGAAATCGGAAACGATATATGTTTCTATTGTCAGAAACCTGGTCATTTTAAAAGAGATTGCCCTGTTTTCAATAAGCTAAAGACAGGTGACAAGAAAGAAAGAAAAAACTTCAAGAGAGGTCAGAGAGCTATGCTCACTGAAGAAAGGTAAAAGATTCAAATCCAACTGGATGCTCTTGATATTGAGTAAGAATCTGAGGAAGAAGACTTAGATGATACCAAACTACCTTTTCCAGAATTATGTGGCATCACTCATGAATTAGTTGACTTTGGTCAAAAGAAAAGGGAAATATGTGGGGTTGCTAAGGAGATCTATCCAGATTACTCCAACATTGAGCCTTGCCTAATGGCTGACGAGGTAATCAACATTCCTCAATTCATAAATTATGAGAGTGATGAGGAAGAAATCAGAGATTCAGAGTATTTCAGAAGAGAACTTGATCTCTACAAAAGAGAATTTCAAATGATTCGAGCTAGTGCCGACATTCTTGAAGAAGAAAAGAATTCTCTTGAGATGGAAAATTCACAATTACTCAAGATATCTGAGAAAAAGGATGCTGAAAATGCATTTCTCAAAGCACAGATATCTGAAATAGAGAAGTTACACAGAAAGGCAATGGATATACTCCAAAAGGAAAATAAAGATCTTCTTTCTGAAAATGAGGAACTCAAGAAGAAAGAACTATCTTTTCAATCCTATGCCAAAGCTTGTGACACTCTTACTGAAGTACACTCTTATTTAAGAGATCCTTCAGAAAATGGAGGACTTGGGCTGAACACACAAACAAATAGCTCTACCACTCTGAATAAGAATGACGAAAGAATAACGTTTGTTAGTGCTCAGCAAAATGGTTCTCAAATAACCTACAACATTGGTCAGAAAGCTAAGGTTGTTGACAAAGGAAAGGCAGTCGCAACCAAACCTTTGTGGAAAAACAAGTCCAAAAGAAAACTGTTGGGAATGTTTCTGTAAAGAAACATAACACTGAAAAGTGTAATCACCCACAGTGCTATGTCTCTCAGATAGGAAAAATTGCAGGAGCAGGCAAATTTTCCAACATCACGTTTTCTGGAAAGAAAGACGTTCCAGAGACTAGCAAAGGTGCTGAGAAGAGAACTCAGACAACACCAGGTGCTCGAAATGGCATTGGCTATAAAGCCATCGGGAAACAACTGGCTCCTGAGTATAAACAAGAGCAAGAACGATGGATGAAAGCCAGCATTGCGCATAGCAATCATTAGAAGTGGAAGAAAGAACAGGTTATGACCACTCTGAATGCCAAGGCTAGAAGAAATCTGGCAAGGAAAGCTAAGTTTGCTGAAAAGTAGACTCAGCAATCTGACAAGTATCTGAAAGCACCACGAGGAGCCCCAAGGAACACACCAAGAAGGAAAGTAGCTTTAAATGATAATGACACCAATCATTTACCTAAAATTCCTCCTTATGTTCCAACAAGACAAAAGAATATCCCAAGGAAGTTCATTCAGAAATGGATTCCTACAGGGAGATTCTGTAGTCCAGAAGGTTCCATTGTTGGAATGAGAGCCTAACTCCTTGTTTCATAGTTTTGTGCAGAACACTCTGAGGAAGAACCCGAAGTGGTATTTTGATAGTGGATGTGGGAAGCACATGACAGGAGACAACGCAAATCTGATTAACTACAGAAAATGCGATAATGGACCAATTATTAGATTTGCTGGAGGAGATGAAAATCCAACCATAGGTTTTGGCAATCTGAAGTTTGGAGCTCTTACAATCTCTGAAGAACTACATGTAAAGGGAATGAAATATAATCTCTTAAGCATGAGTCAATTGGTAGACAAAAGGTACACTGTCAAGATCAAGTCAAAACTATGCAAAGTAATTGACAATGAGTCAAAGCAGACAGTCTTGGTTGCTAGGCGAAAAGGAAATCTTTATATTGGATCATATCTGCCACAACTGAAGAATGTCTCATGGTGAGTCAATCTGGCCACACTGAAGAAAACTGGCTATGGCATAAAAGAATGATTCACTTGAACTTCAAAACTCTGAACAAGCTACCCAAGAAAGAATTGGTGGTTCGTTTACCCAAAATGGTATATAGAAAAGATGGTATATGATCAGCTTGCCAAATGGGAAAACAATCCAAAACATCTTTCAAGTCTAAAACTAGACACTCCAGTGAAAGACCACTGCAAATGTTACATATGGATCTTTTTGAATCCTCTGTAACTAGCTGTGCAGGAAAGAAGTATGGTCTGGTTGTTGTTGATGATTACTCAAGATTCACTTGGGTTGTATTTCTCAAACAAAAATCTGATGCAAGGGTTGAGATACCCAACTTACTGAATAAGCTTGAAGTCATGAAAAATGACAAGGTATCTGTAATCAGAACAGACCATGGTACTGAGTTTGTGAACCAGTACAAAAAAGAGTTTTGTACCTGCAAAGGTATACAACATCAACTATCATCCGTAAGGACACCACAACAAAATGGTGTTGCTGAAAGGAAGAAAAGGACCCTAAAAGAAGCAGCAAGAACAATGCTTGCTGACACTGAAATAAGTGAAATCTATTGGGTTGAAGCTGTTAACACAAACTGCTACACTCAAAATAGATGTTTGATTAACAAACACCTGATGAGACAATATTCTAACGTCTCGTTTGGTCCTTTTTAGCCGTCTTTTGATAGTCTTTGTCTTTAGTTTTATAGTGTTTTTGTGCGTTTTTATGTGTCGTACTGTGTTTGTGTTTTTGTAGGGATTTTACCCTTAAGTACACTTTGGAGGAAAGGTGACTTCGCTGGATTACAATCAAGTGAAGAGATCAGAGTCCGGATTAGTACTTGAAAAGGGAGCATGCTTTTGGAGAAGAAAGTCGACCTGAAGATTGGATGGCTCGCCTGCTGATAGTTTCGCCACGTAGATATTGCGAATGCCATCCCCTGTTTCGAGATTGATCCTCGCCGCGGCCCAGTGATAGGTTCGCCGCGGCGAGATTCTGCGAATCGACATGGAAATCCACCAAGAGGTTCTCACCGCGGTGCAATTTTGCGAATGCTGAGAGTTTCAACACATCAGAGCTCGCCGCGGCCCAGTGTTTTTCCCGCCGCGGTGAGCAAGCCGAATCGATATATATATGTTCGATAAGTGGAGTCCGCCGCGGCCCGCCTATTCTCTCGCCGCGGCGGAGCGTGTTTTTCTCCTGCGCGTGTTTTCCTTTTTAATTAGGATTAGGAGAAATTTTCCACATACTTCTTTTAACCTAGTTCTTGATAAAAGCTCCTAGATTCAGACATTGACAGAGGAGACATCTTTGGAGCTTGGTTATTCATTGATTTTTCAAATCAGGATTATTGGTATTGATTTCTCTATTGCTTTCTTCTTTACAATTCATTCTTTATCTTTATCGATTGAATTGTATGTTATTGCATGCGAGTTTCTCATCCATGTTTCGTATGATTATTACCATGAATCTCTGTATACAATTATCAATTATGAGTAGCTAAACACCTTTGAATACAGTAGTATGTGAAGATTATGCATATTCGTTCTAGGGTTTATCAAATCACTCATATAGGTTAGTCTCGTAAAAAATCTTCGTAAAAACCTTCAATTCGATAAGTCCGTATTAAATTCTCTAAATTGTTCATGTTTAAGGATCGTGAATTGACGACTCATGATTTCTCCCGTATAATATATTCTATGAACAATTGGTTGAATCGAATTGATTGATTTACTGTACAACAACCGTGTGACAAATATGAGTGTTATCCCCTAGTTCGAATTAGCATAATTGGATCTTGCTACTGTATTCATCTTTCTCTCATTGTTAATCGTAATCTTAGCTTTAGTCAATCTAGTTAGAAGTATACAAAACCATCAATCAAACTGTTATTGGCAAGTATCTGTTTACTCTCACTACTACGTAACTTTATTAATTCCTTGGCGAACGATTCTGCGGTTAGCATTGTCTGTTTACAACAACTGCCTTCTATTTGTTTTCCATGTAGTAATTTGATCACATAAAATTTGGCGCCGCTGCCAGGGAATTAATCCCTATTGTAGCGCTGAGAGCCGGTGGTTACTTGTCGTTATTTCATTTTACTTAGACTAACAGAAACTAAGCATTTGTTGAGTTACTGTTGTTGTGATCCAGGAATGGAGTCCTTTTCCAGCTACTACACTCCCTCTGCAAGGGTAGCTGGACATGTTATTGTGATCGACGAAGCATCAAAGAAATATGAACTGGAAAGTGATTTGAGCCATACATTACCTGTGTTTTTCAGAAATCCTGAGGAGGATTCCCTCTGGTTCATCCAGCATTTTGAATATGCAGTCAGCAATTTATCCAAACAAGGATTGGAGGAAGAACAGGTTAAGTGTGTGTTATTTCCCCTTGTAATGAAGGGTAATGCCAAGGATTGGTTGTGGAGAATTGCCCTAGGATCGCTTACTTCTTGGGAGGATATTCTCAAGGCCTTCTACAAAAGGTTCTTCATACACTCAAAGACAGTGAAGCTTTAAAGAGAAAAATCTGAGTTTAGTCAGCAAAAAGGGGAACATTTTGATTTTGCGTGGGAAAGATACCATGGAATGATAAGATCATGCCCACACCATGGATTTTATGAGCAGGTACATATGAGCACCTTCTATGAAGGATTGAATGTAGAACACCAGACTGTGGTAGAAGTGAGTGGTGGTGGTATTTTGAACAAGACACATGTGGAGATGAGGATGGTTTTTGAAGATATGGCAAACCGTGCATTAATCCTGGGAGATAAAAGGAATCCTATCGAGATCAAGGAGCCTGAATTGTTATATGCTGAGGATATTGATAGGATTACCAATGAATTGCGACAGAATGCAGGGGAACCAGCTCCGGAAATGGTGAATAGTGCAAATATTTTACCAGAGAGCAGCTCGTTTAGCGAAAGCACATTGGTGGCTTTAATTTCCCATGATGAGAAATTTATGCAGATTGTTAAGAAGGGGCAAGAGAGAACAGGACAGCAGATTGAAGCGATAATGAGCAGAATAGAGGACTTAGCAGATAGTTTGGCTAACTTTGTAGCAGGTCTAGAATTCGGGGATGAAGATGAATTGGAAGAAGAGATTCAAGCAACTACAGTACTGCGTAGTGGTAAGGTTGTTGAGAAGCCAGATATGATGACTATACCGGAAACTCCACCTACACCAGCAGTAGACGTTACTGAGGAGGAAGCTGAGGAGATTATTTAGGACCCAAGAAGAAGCACTGAGGTTCTACATAAATCTAATAACCCCTTCCGCCCTCTAGGACCACCAATTTCCAAGATATTACCATACCCTGGAAGAGTTAACAAGCCAAAACACGACAGTAAGTTCAAATCTATTCTGGCAATGCTTTCGAAAGTGAACGTGAACATGCCACTGCTGGAGCTTACTGATAGTGTCCCCTCTTATGCTAAGTTCTTCAAGGACCTCAATTCTAATAAGAAGAAGCTTTCGTCTACTGAAAAGTTGATTCTTCCAGAAACAGCGAATTATGTGATCGGATTACCAATGAAACAACAAGACCCAGGGAGTTTCGTGATTGATATACAAATGGAGAATGGGAAGGTAGCAAAAGGTATGCCCGACTTGGGAGCAAGCATTAATCTTATTACCCATGACCTTTATCAGGAGCTCGTTTTGAGGAGTTGGAACCAGTGAATATGACTTTAGAGATGGCTGATTGTAGTATCCAGCGACCGCTTGGTATTATTCGGGATGCTTTGGTCAAGGTTGACACGTACTTGGTACCATCAGATTTTGTAGTTCTAGCTCCCAAAGAATGCAAAGAACCAAAGAATGTAAACCATGTGATTTTGCTAGGAAGGCCATTCATGAAAACTGTCAAACTTCAAGTCGATGTTGCAGAAGGACAAAATAGCAATGCTATCGGAGGCAATCGAATCAGTAAGGACGCAGTGCGTCCTGCAGGTAACTCTAATGCCTATTCTATTACAAAAATGTGAAACTGAACATGTGATTGCCAAAGAATTTCATTGCATCATTGATGACTGTGTATATACTACTTTGCTTCATGACATTACTAGCGATAAGTTAGAGGCTTCTTTGACACTAGATCCTGATAGGGAAATACTGAGTGAGGAAAGTCATGAGCTAATCTGTGCTTTAGATTCAACTGAAACTGAACTGGCAGGTGAACTAGATTCCCCTAGTGAGCCATTAGGAGGAATCAACTCCCTCAGTAGCAATACTGGGGAAATCGAACCCCCTAGGCCTGACCTTAAGGAACTCCCATCCCACCTTAATTATGCTTTCCTTGGTGAAAATCGGTCCAAACCTGTGATAATCTCTTCGAAATTGCAAAAGGAAGAAGAGAACCAACTAGTTGAGTTTCTTAAGGAGAATTCTGCGGCCATAGGATGGGGAATTGGAGACATTAAGGGCATTAGCGCAACCCGTTGCACACACAGGATAAGTTTAGAAGATGATGCTAAACCTGTTAGGCAACCCCAGCGCAGGCTCAGTCCTGTCATGCAAGATGTAGTGAAAACTGAGATCCTTAAGATGCTTGAGCACGACATAATTTACCCCATAGGTGATAGTAGATGGGTGAGTCCTGTGCATGTAGTTCCTAAGAAGTCGGGCGTTACTGTCGAAACAAATGAGACGGGCATAGAGGTCCCGGTAAGAAAAACCACGGGGTGGCGTGTGTGCATTGACTACAGGAAACTAAAGGCAGCCACTAAGAAAGACCACTTCCCTTTGCCATTCATTGATGAGATGCTTAACCGCCTTGCTGGGCGAGAGTTCTATTGTTTTTTTAATGGTCTTTCAGGTTTCTACCAAATACCCATTACTCAGGAGGATCAGGAGAAGACGACATTTACTTGTCCTTATGGGAATTTTGCCTATCGAAGAATGCCTTTCAGACTGTGCAACGCTCCTGCTACTTTTCAAAGATGCATGCTTTCTATATTTTCTAACATGGTGCAGGATTTTATAGAGGTTTTCATGGATGACTTCTCTCTTTTTGGAGATTCTTTTGCTGATTGCTTACATAAACTTGATAAAGTGCTTAAACGTTGCATTGAGTGTAACTTAACTCTTAGTTGGGAAAAAAGTCACTTTATGGTTAGAGAAGGAATTGTCTTAGGGCATGTAGTCTCAAAACGTGGGATAGAAGTTGATAGAGCAAAGCTTGATGTGATTGTTAAACTTCCCCCTCCCACTTGTGTGAACGAGCTGCAATCTTTTCTTAGGCATGTTGGTTTTCATAGGAGATTCATTAAGGATTTTTCAAAAATTGCTAAGTGTTTGAGCAACTTGCTTATGAAAGATGTGCCTTTTGTTTTCAATGATAAATGCATGCAGGCCTTTAACATCTTGAATGAACAGCTTGTTTCCGCTCCCATTGTTGTTGCTCCTAACTGGTCCTTACCTTTTGAGATTATGTGCGATGCTTCTGATTTCGCTTTAGGTGCTGTTTTAGGACAAAGTGTAAATGGACATTTTCATGTGATTTACTATACCAGCAAGACACTTAACCCTGCGCAGGTTAACTACACCACAACTGAGAATGAATTCCTAGCTGTTCTTTTCACATTGGATAAATTCCGTTCATATCTGAAAGAGTTCAAAGTGATCATCCACACGGATCACGCTGCGATCCGCCACCTCATGGCAAAGAGTGATTCTAAGCCGCGCCTCATTTGGTGGGTTTTGATGTTATAGGAGTTCGATTGTGAAATAGTTGATATGCGGTAAAGATAATCTTGTTGCTGACCATTTATCTAGGCTTGATCCTAAGACAATCTCCCCTTCTCCACTTATTCCCGATGACCTTCCTGATGAGCACCTATTCTCTGTTAGCTTAGAGCCTTGGTTTGCAGATATTGTGAATTTTCTTGTGGCAGGTGTTTTCCCCACTAACATGTCTTCACAGGAAAGAAGAAACTTTGCGCTCCGAACCATTGGCTACTTTTGGGATGACCCCCACCTTTTCAAGGAGGGAGCTGATGGAATCCTACGGCGCTGCATTCCAAAGAGTGAAGTAGGTAGTGTTCTCACCTTTTGTCATGCCATGCAGTGTGGAGGGCACTGCAGCGGGAAGAAAACCGCTCTGAAGGTTCTTCAATCAGGTTTCTTTTGGCCCTCTCTGTTTAAAGATGCTCATAATTTTTGTGCTAGTTGTGATGCATGTCAGCGTAGTGGTAACATTAGCAAGCGTAATGAGATGCCTTTGACTTGCAATCTTGTGGTAGAACCCGTTGATGTGTGAGGTATTGACTTTATGGGACCCTTTCCCAAAAGTAATGGTAATGAATATATTCTTGTTGCTGTGGACTATGTGACTAAGGCTCTGTTCTTTTCAACTGAAATTTACTGAACTGAACTGAACTGAACTGAATGGAACTGAACTGAACTGAAGAAATTATTGTGTAATAATAATAACAATTATATGATGGTATATATAATCACAATTAAAAAAATATATTATTTTGTCATCTTTCTCACATTCTTCCTACTCTTTTTTCTGTTACTTTACATTTTTATTTATTATTGTATAACAAACTTTAAAACCAACCGCGTGGAAAACAATATGAGAATGATAACTCGATTAAAACCGAATTTTAATCGTCGTATAAACTATCTTTGTCTAGTTTTGCAACATGATATCAATGTCCAAGGTGGAGTGGATAATGATTTATTGAACCTTACAAGGAAAGAAACGATGAACAGGGTGCGCAAGGAGATAACATTGAGAATTTAGCGCTCTATTCCAGGCAATATAGAGCCCGAGGAAGATAATATAGAGTCCGAGGAAGATAATATGGAGGAATAAATGCCATTTTTCAATATTTGTGATATATAATATTATTTTTATAAAGTTTGGTCCGACTTTTGGTTTGGTTTAACTTGTTTTGGAGTTTTTGAACATGTAG
The DNA here is from genome assembly GCA_026545765.1 of Plantago major. NCBI lineage: Eukaryota > Viridiplantae > Streptophyta > Magnoliopsida > Lamiales > Plantaginaceae > Plantago > Plantago major. Next base: position 67,631,895 of record CM048840.1, on the reverse strand, counting down.
ATTTTTTGTTAGTTCAAATTGTAACTATACTCTTTATTTCATTGATCTACTAAAAGTCGTATTAAAAAGAAAGAAAGAAAGAAAAAAAGTTGAAAATAACTCAATTGGATAAATTTTCTTATTTTCCTCGTACAAAAGATCGGGTGTGTAAATAAATGATAAAATAATAATAATAATAATAATAATAATAATAATATTATTATTATTATTATTATTATTATTATTATTATTATTATTAACAACAACAACAACAACAACAACAATAATAATAATAATAATATGAATTTAATGAATCGAATCGAATCAATGTAAGACGAGCCAATCGAATCGAATCAGAATGGAATCGAATCGAATCGAATCGAAAGAGTTTTCAGTTGAAAAGAACAGAGCCTAAGTGGGTGGAGGCTATTGCCACCAGAACTAACGATTCCAAAGTTCTGCTCTCTTTCTTGTCCAAGAATATTTTCAGCAGGTTTGGTACACCCAGAGCAATCATTAGCGATGGCGGATCACATTTTATTAACCGTTTATTTGCGATCCCGCTTGTGAAGTATGGAGTGCAACACCATGTCGCAACCGCATACCATCCAGAAACTTCTGGTCAAGTGGAAGTCAGAAATAGGCAAATCAAGAGCATTCTCGTTAGAGTCGTAAAACCAAATCGTAAGGATTGGTCAACCAAGCTAGATGATGCAATGTGGGCTTACAGAACTTGTTACAAGACTGTTATTGGTACAACCCCCTACCGGTTGGTTTATGGCAAAGCTTGTCATCTTCCCGTGGAGTTGGAACACAAAGCGGCATGGGCCACCAAGGAGCTAAATCTCGATATGCAGGCAGCTAGGGAAGAAAGATTACTGCAGATCTCTGAGCTGGAAGAACTCCGCCACCTTGTCTTTGAGAATGCAAAGATTTACAAGCAGAAGACAAAAGAGTATCATGACAAGGGGATAATCCGCAAGAACTTGCACCCAGGTATGAAAGTTTTGGTTTTTAACTCTCATCTTAAACTGTTTCCAGGAAAGTTACGTTCACATTGGGATGGACCATACACGATAATTCATGTGGCACCGCTTGGTGTTGTCGAACTCTTGAATTCCGCTAACGGTTCCACCTTCAAGGTCAATGGCAGCGAGTTAAACCATACTTTCAAGGGTACATTGAGCGACCGGAAGAAGTGGTCGAACTCTCCGAGTCTAGTACATGACTCTAAACTGTACTTCACAGGCTAGACCCTTCCGATCCCTTTTATCTTTCCACTCTTAGCTTGAGGACATGCTTGAGTTTCGGTTTGGGGAGGGAATGTGAGGCTCTTCAGTTTCTTGCCTGTGTTTTTATGTGTTTTTTTTTTTCATATTTTCGTGAGTCTTTTGTGTGTCCGAGTTATCTTTCCAAGTTTTCGAGCAGCTATTGTGTGCGGTAATCCACTGAATGCCTTTGTTTTGTTTGATTTGTAACTGGAAGTAGCCTAGTGCATTGTTAATTCCTTAAGGTCTGTTTCTCTTGCAAATATCTAGTCTGTCCAGTTCTTTAGTCCAAAAGTCGTGAGAAGCCTGAGCCGATGAAAAAATATTGTACCGGCATTTGTATTGTGTGATTCCTGGGATGTGCAAGTTTTTAACGAATTACTTGCGCCTTTTCATACTTATGTGTACTCATTTTGTTTGGGGATGACGAACAACATGCTTTTAATTCTGAGTTCTCTAACTTTTAAACCCCGTTCTAAAGAACAGGTTTGGGGAAGAGTTACTTACATGTTTACGACTAATTTTTGAGCTTTATATGCTTGATTGTGTTTGAGTCTGCATCGCTTTCTAAAGTCATTCTGAATTTAATCTCGGGGTGGATCTATGGTCTTAGTTGATCACCGTCTGTCGTGTTGGGCATGTTTCAGATACTACGTATATACCGGTCTGGCCCTTAAAGCTATATGACCGTGAGGGTTGATGACATGTATACCAAACTGACATGCACAAAAGTGCGGACTTTCGGTAAAATAGACACCCGTAAAAAAGTTGAGATAAAAGAGCCCAAGGAGGCCATGCATTTAATACAGTGCAATAATGGTTTATGTTTGATTTGCAAGTGAAAAAGTGAACAGCACAGGTCTTGAACTTTTGTTATAAGTCATTTTTTGAAAAAGTGCCTTCTGATCCATTTGATTTGAGTACATTAGCATAAGATAGTCTAGACATTCTTGTGAAGCGAGTCACCTTCCCAGTTTACTTTTTGAGCGAATAACCCTATTGGACACTTCCAAAGAGAGTAGAGATGGCATATTATTCCTGTGAGGGACTAGCGTACTGGGCTTAGGAGTTGTTTGCTTGAGAAAAGATTTTTTTTTTTTTGGGGTTATTTGTGCACTTCTCTGCCAAGGTTACTTGAGAAGAAAACATTTGCATTTGGTGGACTTAATGCTTTCAATGGTAGATTCGATTACTTGGATTTGTAACTCTCGTATTTGTCTACATGGTTTAGAGTCTAGTGTGTTTAGGTTGTGTGTTTGCTCGAGGACATGCAAAGGTTCGGTTTGGGGATTTTGATGAGACAATATTCTAACGTCTCGTTTGGTCCTTTTTAGCCGTCTTTTGATAGTCTTTGACTTTAGTTTTATAGTGTTTTTGTGCGTTTTTATGTGTGGTACTGTGTTTGTGTTTTTGTAGGGATTTTACCCTTAGGTACAATTTGGAGGAAAGGTGACTTCGCTAGATTACAATTAAGTGAAGAGATCATAGTCCGGATTAGTACTAATCATACTCATGCTTCTGACAAATAAGGACTCAAGGGTAGCAATGTTCACACAGTTGCACACAGGACTTTAATTAGAGTAGCAAGTAAACTCACTCATCAAAGTAGCAAGGGTCGGTTTTGGTCAGAGCATATATTCAACAAGCATCAAAGCAAGAAAACAAATCCACATCTGCTCATCTTAGTCATAGTTCACACTTGGTACTCTTTCACAGATCAAAACTCTTTTAAAAAAGTAAAAGAACTTAAACGTAATAGATAAAGATAAAGCATAAATTAAAATGCAAACTACTAAGTGCGAGTATTTAAAGTTATTACAGACCGAGCAAGTAATAGTCAAATTTCTCCCCCAAACCTATTCAAGAGCAATAGAGAAACTGGGAAAGTAAAGAGAAAAAGAAAAGATACTTCCCTCTCGGTGCTGTTTCTTCCAACCAGATGGTGGTTTAGGACGAAGATCTTCCAGGTGGCGGTGGAGGATAAAATCCTTTGTTAGGAATATTTGTTTATATTTTGATCAGTAATCCTAATGACTTAGCTCAGAAAGGTAACTAGTACTCTTAGTTCACTTGAACATTGTAAAAGAAGAAGCTTACTGGGTATGTTAGTCTAGCAAATCTTGTATAGGATGTTAAGTCTCTGAGTGTAATTTTAATATCTTTGAAGAAGACCAATAAGCAAGCATCCAGTAGAAGGAAGCCTTTATTGAAGATCAGATGATTGCACAAGATTGCTAAAGACTAAGGAAAAGTATCTCCTGAGAAACCTTGGCTTAGAAACCTTGAAGGAATTAAGTGTCTTTGGAAGACAAGTATTTCAACAACTGGTTTTTGATGCATTATAGGTCACTGAGAAAGGACTTACGAAGCCTCAGAAAGCTTGCATTGTTCCGTTGGCATTACAGGACAAAAGTACAGTGCATTAATTACGCAGACAGAGATTTCAGAGCAACAGAGGAAATCTCTGGAAAGAGACAATGCTCACTGCCGTACTAACTTCAGATATCAATAGTTTGAATTTCATTGTGCCTAACAGATACTATTCAAATGGCATGATTTTCAACTATAAATATCACCACTTAGAAAGCTTGAAAGATACAGGTGAACACAGAACTTAAACATATACGAACTTATTCATTCAAGCATTTCTGCCTACTTACTCTCTAGCTTACTGTTGCTACAAAAGCTCTTGAATTCTAAGTAGCACGATAGTTTTAAGTGTCCTGATCCTTAACAAGAATTGTATATTGTAAAGGAGTTGAATCTAGAAGATATAGTTGCAACTCATATCTGTGATTCATTCTCTTGAACAACATGAAGACTTGGGTCAGTAAAGAACAACTTACCATACATTGAAAAGTGTATTAAGTAAGCTTGATTCTACAGAGCACTCATAAATAACAGTATAAGTTATTAAGAACATGCTCACCTGACTAACTACCAGAACCAACACCACAAAGGCATTGAGCATAGGAAGTACTTAGTTCAGGAAACTAAGGAATAGCTCAAAGGTTACTGAGTAGAGGAAGTACTTGGTTGGGAAAACAAGGGAACAACTCAAGGGGAACACTTGGTTGGGAACCTAGTGTAAAAGGGATCAAGGGATATGATTTTGTAAGGAGAACTCATCATCTTATCATAGTGGATTCAAGTCTTGAGAAAGGGCGAGTGGATTAGTTGAGGGATTACGCCACACTCAGATACCACTATAAACTGTTGTGTTATTTATTTACTGCACTTTACTTACTGCTTACTTATTGCTTCCTGAGTACTTACACACTTTATAGCATGTTGAGCATGTGCACTTATCACTGAAGCCTTCCCACTACAAGAATTCTGGTATATAGCGACGGAAAGGGGCGACGGATTATTATCCGTTGCCCCTTCACGACGGATCGGTCATTTTAGCGACGGATAGGTCATCTCGCCCTATCCGTCGCTAATCCGTCATTATATCCGTCGCTAAATAGCGAGGGATAGACAATCCGTCGTTTAACTTTTAATAAAATAAAAAAGAAAAATAGAATTTTAACGACGGATAGATTATCCGTCATTAAAATGTAATAAAAAATAAAATAAATTAAAATCAACGACGGATAGATTTATCCGTCGTTAAATAGCGATGGATAAATCTATCCGTCGCTAGAACCCTAACAAATATCCAAATCTGCCATCTTCTCTTCCATTCTTCCATCTTCTCTTTTTCTCTTCTTCCATTATTCATTCTTCTCTTCTTCTACCACCACCTCCCGTCGCCCCACCACCACCTCTACCACTGCCCCACCACCACCCCACCACGTCCCGTCACCCCACCACCACCTTTACCACTGCCCCACCACTACCACCAAACCCCACCACCACCCCACCACCACACGTCCACCACCCCCTGCTACCGCACCCCACCACCACCCCTGCCACCGCACTACCACCACACCCACTACCGCCCACCACCACACGTCAACCATCTCCACTATCCAGTGTCCAACTCCAAACTTCACCGATCACCACCGTGACCCACCGGAGCTAGGTGGCGGAGTAGAGGATTTCTTCACCGGAGTTAGGGTTTTTGATTATTTGATTTTGGGGGATTATTGTATTTTCTGTATTGTATTGTATTAAATATTGTATTGATGGATCTTGTATTTTTCTGTATTGTAGTATTGCATTATATTATTGATTAATGTATATGAAATATTGTATTGTATTATTGTATATTGAATATTGAAGCTCAAATTACAAAATTTCAAACAAGGTCCCACCAAGACACTTGAGGAACCTGATTTCAGGTTTACAACACTGATGAGTGAAATGGCTACACTTGGTGAAAGTGAGAGATACTCTAACTCTATCGTGAGAAGCTTGAATCATAACTGCGAACACACTCAATACTTCTATTTTAACCAAAGAATGCCTAACATCACTCTAGTGGATCTTTTCTCACACTTGACAACTATCAACTATGAGACAAAGCAATGAGGACATATGACCGCTGAAACATCGCAAAATGTTGCTCTAGTAACTCAAGGGATTTCTGAAAAGAAGGATACCAAGGAGGTGACTGAGGAAAATGCTCTTGCTGTAAAGCATATGAGAAAGTACGTCAGTCAGGAAATAGAAAGCAGAAGGACCAAAGAGAACCTGAAAAAGCATCTGGGTCCCAACTATCACCAAAGACAAAAATTGACTAGCTCATTGAACAAGCCTTTCAAAGAAGCATCAATCTTGAGGAGTAGAAATCGGAAACGATGTCTGTTTCAATTGTCAGAAATCTGGTCACTTCAAAAGAGACTGCCCAGCTTACAACATGCTAAAGATAGGTGACAAGAAAGATAGGAGAAATTTCAAGAGAAGTCAGAGAGCTATGCTCACTAAGGAAAGGAAGAAGATTCAAATCTGAGTAGGAGGATTCTGAAGCCTCCATAAACAAGGTATTTGAGCCTGTCACACTGGTAGCTGCAGATTCTAATTTGTATTCTCAGAGATCTCCCTCCAATGAACTTTCTAACACTTTGTTATTGAAAATGCAAGTTGCACTTGATTAGTTAATCTTATCTTTCATGATTCAGTTCAATGTTTGTGTTTGTTGTTGTTGTTTGTGAACTGCAGGATTTCAATGTTGTGCAACATTGCGAAATAGTGCCGATACAATGTTGGAACAACATTACGGACAACAGCAGACAACATAGAAACAAGGTGCCAATTGGATTGATGATTTGACCGAAGCAATCAATTCGAATTTCTGCAGGAATAAGGAAAGAGTTTGAGTTGCTTTGGACATAAGGAATGCAATCTAAAGAGAGAATCTTTCAAGAATATTGTTGAAGAAAGCAAGAAGGAAATATATTGTTGAAGACACTAATATGGGAATTTCCTTCTAGCTGATTATTGAAGAAAACAAGAACATGGAAAATTGCCTTCGCTGAGATCCTATTGCCTTTCGACTTGGATGGGAGCTGTCGATATCTCAAGTATATATACAAGGATTCAGCCGAGCAATCATTGAGCCTTTATTGATGATCAATCGAGATTTTATTAAAAGAGTTTAGGCTTCTTGTTTTCTGCTAGCTTTAGAGTTTGTCTAAGAGTATTCATTGTTGGAATAACTCTTTCAAACATCGACCTAGAATAGCTTTTATTGTTGGTTCTTCTAGGGCTAGTTTTGGTTGTTTAATCAATCATCTGTGATTGTATTAAACCCACTTGATTAGATCTACTTTTCCTGTCAGTAGATATTTTGCCTACGGCGCTGCCAATATATTTTTCTATATATTGGCTTGGTAATAGAAGTTTCATTCTTATTCATCCGCTGCTATCTGTTAACTGTAGACAGTGTTGAACAACATTGTTGGCAACATTGTCTGTTGGTCTAATTCCAAGTACCAATCCGGGATCTTAAGTTCTAACAAGTGGTATCAGAGCCAGCCACCTAACTACTGGTGTCTGGATTTGGTACTACTACAATGGAAGTTGCAAACTCAAGTGTCTACAGGCCACCTATGCTTGATGGATCGAACTACCACTACTGGAAAATCAGGATGAGGACATACATCAAGTCCATTGAATGTCGAGCTTGGAGATCTGTTCTAGAAGGATTTGTCTGGCCTACTGAAGGACCTGATGCTGATGGAGATATTGTTCCCATACCTGAAGAACGCTTCACTGCAGGTGACTTTCTTTTAAGCTCTTACAATGAAAAAGCTTTAAATGCCATTTTTGGACATGTTGATGCTCATATGTTTAAAATCATTCAAAATTGCACTACAGCTAAACAAGCTTGGGACTTACTTCAGAATCATTGTGAAGGTGATAATAGTGTCAAACAAACTAAACTTCGAATGCTTTGGTCAAAATTTGAAAATCTAAGATTGGAAGAAGCTGAAACCATTGATTCTTATTTTGAAAAGCTTTTGACTTTGTCTAATGATGTTCAACTTCTTGGTGATGCTATTTCCAACAAGCAACTGATTTCTAAAGCCATACGTTCTCTCTCTTCAAAATTTGACACTAAAGTTACTATTTTGGAAGACACTCACAATCTGGCTACTATTGATTTTCATACCTTGATGAACAATTTGAAAAATTTTGAGATAATTGATAACGAAAGAAAAGGTACGAAAATCCTTAGTATGTCCCTTCACTCTAAATCTAAAGCTAAAGTTACTAAGCTTGAAAGCAGTAGTGATGATTCTGAAGACATGACTGAAGAAGCCTACAATGACTTGGTTAGGAAAATTGAGAAACTTAGATTCAGGAAGAATTCTAATAGAGGCTCTTCGAGCAACTCAAAAGGAACTAGAAATTTCAAAAAGAAAACTGGTGTATCTAACTCTAGCCCTAGTCTTAGTAAACTTAGTAAAGTTAGATGTTTTGAATGTCAAGGATGGGGGCATTATCAGAATGAATGTGCTAACACTCTTCGAAAGGAGAAAAAGACTATGCTTGCTTGTTTCAGTGATGTTTCAGATGACGAACAGGAAGACGATGATCCAGAAGTTCATGCCAAAGCCCTATCTGCTGTTCTGAACAATGTTGAGAAACAATGTTGTCCAACATGGATGGTCCAACATTGACAAAAGAAGTCTTTTTTGACTATGTTGATTCTCAAAACTATAAAACACTTTTCGGGACTAACCCTGAGGAATCATTTTCTACTAATGTTTTGTGTCTACATGGTTCAGTTGATCTATCTGCAGATTATCACTGGGAAGAGCTGAAACTGATGAATGAAAATAATGTTGAGTCAACATTGACATCAACATTGTCTGTTTTCGAAACTGTCTTTTCTGATGTCTCTGTCCAGAAAGGCACTGTACCCAAGAATAAACAGGTTGTTGCAGTCTTGAGCAGTTACGACACTACTCCGAGAAAAGCGACATCGAACTCGAAAAGGTGTCTAAACCAAGAACTCAAAGGTGTACAAGGAGAAATTGTCAATGCCGACAAGAATGATGACACAACATTGAGCTCAACATCACAGTAAATTCCATCCGGTACCCATGAGATGAGCATGATAGGTGAACCCAAAGACCTATGGCTAATGGTCTTATGCTCACAGAATCGATGTTGGAGATGATGTTGACCTAACATTGTACGTAACAATGACTCATGCCTTCTATATCTATCAACCAAAGATACCTCACATCATGTTTTATGTGTGTTTGTGCAGTATCGCCTAACCCTAAAATCCCACACTTGATTGTTCTTAAAAGATTTTTCATATATATATCAAGAACTGTTAATCTTAGATTATGGTATGCATGTGATACAAACACTAATCTAGTGGGATTTAGTGATTACGATTAATGGTGTTCTAGATGATAGAAAATACACTAGTGGAGGTTGCTTTTATCTTGATTCTAATTTAATGTTATGGTATTTCAAGAAACAGAACAATGTGTCACTCTCATATGTTGAATCTGAACATGTAACGTATGCGAGTTGTGTTACTCAATTGATATGGGTGAAAAATATGATGCATGACTTTGGTCTTCAATGTGATACCTTGTTGATGTTCTGTGATGACCTTAGTGCCATAAATAATTTTAAGAAGCCTGTTTTGCACTCACGCACGAAACACATAGACATTGGGTATAATTTTCTTAAGGATATGGTCAATCTGCAAGTAATAGTCATACAACACTTAGATACAACCAATCAACTTACAGATATTGTTACCAAGCCTTTGAATTGTAAGAGATTCTTCAGTCTTAGGAGATCTCTTGATTTGTGCTCTTTGTGATCTTCGATGTTGAAACTAGTGTTGACTCAACATCACAGTCAACACTGGCTGCAGAAAAGTGATGTGTTTTTTGTTGCCTTTTGATTTTCTTTATTTTTTTTTGTGTGTGTCTATGTGCTTTCTGTGCTTCTGTACTGGTCTATGGCTGTTCCTGCTTTGTAGCTTACAGTGGTGATGCTTAGGGTTTGAAAGGCTATTTGAAACCAAGGTTGAAAGGGATCGAGACTCCTGTGTGTTTGCTTTATGTAAAACCCACTTTCGCTGCTTTTTGGCTATTTTTACTCGTACCTTGACTCACACTTGATGTTGCCTCCTGTCCTTTATGCTTAATAAATCTAATGAATTATGATAAAAAGGGCTCGAAGTGTTTCCGTCGAGGATCGTGTTTAGGTGTTTCAAATACTATCCAGATATCGACGTGGCCAATGTGTCATATGTCGTGAGGGTTGATGGCCTGTACTGGAAACCAACACGCACAAAAGTGCCGATTCTCGTAATGCTGCTGGTTCACTTTCTGAGTACCAAATTACCCAATGTGGTCAAATGAGTGATTTTATGCCATGAGACGTGTGTTTGCCTAACTCCGCATAGGCTTTGGCTTTGGAGCGGATTCATACGTGTTCCAATTATTTGACATGGTTCACGGTCTCATGGTCACCCCCACTCAAACTTATGCTAATTGTTCAATTTACTTCTTGAGGCAATGTTGAGTGTGTTTCTTTGGTATTCCTTTCTCTCTCTGTCTTTGCCTGCAGCATCAGTGGTGTTAATCGAATCTGCACATTTTGAGACTTGGTTTCCTGGCTGACTTACATTAAGAGTGGTCTGATTTCCCGATGTTGTCATCAATGTTGAGTCAACATGCTGGTCAACATTGGCTGTCCTTGGAGTACTTTCTGACTTATATTTGCTCTTTTTTATATGTGCTTCTCTATCTGACCTTCGTGTGTTTTGGGTTTGAGGGGAGTAGGTCTGAGGTGTTTCAGGTCTAAGGTGTTTCATTGGGGTTTGGGGTTTTTGCTTTCCTGTTCTTGCATTCCAAGTCATTATTTAAGATCAAGATTTTTAGTGTCAACCTCCCTAGGGTTTATCTGTTAATCTGATTATTATGACTTGACGGATAACTGTTTTACTTGCAACTTTAATCTTTTATTAACGGTTATGCACAGTTTCTGTAGCATTGATATATATTTGCAGGATCTTTTAAGGCAAACCCAACAACACCCATCATGACCATCCACTCTTATCCTAACACTGCTCTCCAGCTAATCCAACCTCTATTCATGATTACTGCCCTTCAGCCGATCCAAACTCTTTTCCTGCTTCTGCTATCACCTTGGCTGCCAGTGTTGAACTCAATGTTTTCAACATCATTCTCCAACATTGCACAGCTCTTATTGCAGGTCCTATAGTCCACAACTCAGTATTGCACTCATTGCATGTCTTCTTGTCTCCTTCCGTGAACTTGGTTGAATAATCTGAGAGATATCTTTCTTCTCAAAAAGGGGGAGAAGAGAAGAGATTGAACAAAAAGCAAACATACATTATTTTGTTATATTGCTCTCGTCTAATGTTGAGGGGGAGTTCTGTAGTTTCATGCCTGTTATATTTGTTTGTGTCTAACAAGTTTGTTCAGGTGTGTTTTTGTGAAGAAAGACAAAGGGGGAGATTGAATAGTGCAGTGTTGACTGCAATGTTGTGTCAACATTGCAGACGACTTTGTTTACTGCACTTATACTGCGATTCTACGCAAGTTTGTCTTTATTCACTAACTACTGAGTGCAGGAATTGTCAAAAGAAGTATGATATGATGCCCATGATGAGTTCAAAGGAGATGAGTAGACAAAGACATAAGAGGGAATTTGAAAGTGCATATTTACAGCAATGTTGAGTTCTGTGTTGACTCAACATTGTCCATCAGCATTGATCGATTGGACTTTATCTTTCAGTTCCCAACAAAGGATTCCTCTTGACTTGTTTAAATCCTACTTGTTCGATTTGACTAACAAACTGGTTTTAGGTTGTGTGAAGAAAGATCAGAATTAAGGGGGAGATTGAAAGTGCGATTTAGTGCACTTTGTTTAGTAATTCAACCTTTCTTCGTAACATAACCGGTTCAATGTTTGTAGTTTTTTTTCTATGAATATTTTGTAGGATATATCAAGTTGGGCTCAAACATGCTGATTGGATCAAAAGGAATCAATGAGCCCAAAGGAATGCTATTGCTTGATGAAAGACTAAGATTAAGGGGGAGATTGAAAATGCACGTTGCACTTGATTAGTTAATCTTATCTTTCATGATTCAGTTCAATGTTTGTGTTTGTTGTTGTTGTTTGTGAACTGCAGGATTTCAATGTTGTGCAATAATGCGAAATAGTGCCGATACAATGTTGGAACAACATTACGGACAACAGCAGACAACATAGAAACAAGTAGGCCAATTGGATTGATGACTTGGACTGGAAGCAATCAATTCGAATTTCTGCAGGAATAAGGAAAGAGTTTGAGTTGCTTTGGACATAAGGAATGAAATCTAAAGAGAGAATCTTTCAAGAATATTGTTGAAGAAAGCAAGAAGGAAATATATTGTTGAAGACACTAATATGGGAATTTCCTTCTAGCTGATTATTGAAGAAAACAAGAACATGGAAAATTACCTTTGCTGAGATCCTATTGCCTTTCGACTTGGATGGGAGCTGTCGATATCTCAAGTATATATACAAGGATTCAGCCGAGCAATCATTGAGCCTTTCTTGATGATCAATCGAGATTTTATTCAAAGAGTTTAGGCTTCTTGTTTCTGCTAGCTTTAGAGTTTGTCTAAGAGTATTCATTGTTGGAATAACTCTTTCAAATATCGACCTAGAATAGCTTTTACTGTTGGTTCTTCTAGGGCTAGTTTTGGTTGTTTAATCAATCATCTGTGATTGTATTAAACCCACTTGATTAGATCTACTTTTCCTGTCAGTAGATATTTTGCTTTACGGCACGCCAATATATTTTCTATATATTGGCTTGGTAATAGAAGTTTCATTCTTATTCATCCGCTATTCGTTAATCAGAGATGTGTTGAACAACATTGTTGGCAACATTGTCTGTTGGTCTAATTCCAAGTACCAATCCGGGATCTTAAGTTCTAACAGTTATGTTTCTTAAAGGCTCCAACTCAGAAGAAAGACGATGTGACTGAAAAGCCAGAAACATCAAAGGATATTCCAGAAACCTCAAAGGTGTATGAGAGACACATATCTAAAGCCTCCTGTCAGAGAGGTAGACATCTCATATACCAATGTGTGTGAATTCCTGCTAAAACTTCTAAGTGTACTGACACTTTTTATTCTCTGGATCAGAAAGAAATGGAAGTAGAGGAGGATAAGACGCCCATGTCTCCTCCAAGGATATCTGCGGATCCTTCCAGCTCTCAAGACAAGACATCTGAGCCTGTTGTTGCGATACAGGTAACTCAGAAACTCAGATATCTGACCATGTTTTGATACTTAATCCAAACTCCATTTTCTTTCAGGCTCATTTTGTAGCACCAACTTCTACAAGATCTACTAAAAGAGTAGACATCTCTTCTGATGAGAAGTATCTCTCAATGCTCCAAGAATTCAAGTCAAACGCTTTGCGCAATCATCTACGATGCTTTGTAAAATGCCAACAACTTAGACGCCTTGATCTGAGTGAGCTAATCAAGCGTGCTGACGACCCCACTAAGAGAGAACAGTGCTTGGCTCTTGAAAATTATATTCATGCCATATTCCCCACCGTAAGGTATGAACATGGGAATTTACTAAGGACTTCATTCCTAAGCATTGTGGAAGAATTGCTACTAGAATGGTTCCAACAAGCAGATGAGAGTACCAGACTTCAAATGCTTTCCAATCCTGTACTATCAAGATAAGGGGATTATTTCCAAACTGAGCAGGATGAAGTAGGAAGTCACTTGGTTACTCGATCTCAAATCATCTACTTGGCCTCTGATGATGAGGAGGATGCAAACAACAAAGACAAATCAAAGTCCCCTCCTACATCTGCATGAAAAAGAGATAAACCTAAGGATGATGATGATGATGATGACACTCCTACTCCTGGAGCTGGTGGAGCTTCTAGTATCAAGAATGTTAGGAATATCTGTTTAGATTTTGATCAGCAACCTAATGACTTATCTTAGCTCAGAAAGGTGGTTACTACTCTTGGTTCACTTGAACACTGTAAAAGAGGAAAATCACTGAGTATGTTAGTCTAGAAAATCTTATATAGGATGTTAGGTCTCTGAATGTAATTTTTATATCTTCGAAGAAGATCAAGAAGAAGGCATCCAGTAGGAGAGTTCAACAAATTTTGAACTTTTGAAGACTGCACAAGATTGCTGAAGACGAAGGTCATCAGATACCTTTGTCCAGATATCTTGAATAAACAAGCGTTTTTCAATAAACAAGTTTTGCAAAAGACATCTGAGAACACAAGGTTTCTGAACGAGGAAAAGTGCCCACAAATATCTATGCTCAGATACCATGGATAAAATTATGTTTCAACAGGTATCTGGAGATGAGACGGTATCTGGAAAGGGACATGCAATGCTTCAGAAAGCGTGCATAGTTTCGTTGGCACTGCAGGACAAAAATAGTACAATGCAATAAATGCGCAGACAGAGACATCTGAACAAAAGAGGAAATCTCTAAAAAGAGACAACGTCTTCTGCAGTACTATTTTCAGATATCAATAGTTTGAATTTCATTATGCCTAACGGATACTATTCAAATGGCATGATTTTCAACTATAAATATCATCACTTAGAATGCTTGAGAGACACACACTGAACACCTTGAACTTACAGAACGAACTTATTTCTTTCTAGCATACAAGCCTTCAACCTACTTACTCTTTAGCTTACAGTTGCGACTAAGCTTTTGAATCCTAAGTAGCACGAAAGTTCTAAGTGTCCTGATCCTTAACAAGCATTGCTATCTGTGAAGGAGTTAAATCAAAAGATCAAGTATATGAGTTTCAAACTCCAGAACATTTAACATAGACTTGGGTCAGTAAAGAACATATCACCACAAATTGTGAAGTGTGTTAAGTGATTCTTGTTCTATAGAGTATACCTACATAACTGAGAAAGTTATTAAGACTACTCACCTGGCAAACTACTTTAACCAACACCTTAAACGGCGTGGAGTACAAGAAGTACTTAGTTTGGGAAACTAAGGAATAACTCCAAGGTTACTGAGTATAGGAAGTACTTGGCTGGGAGCCAGGGAATAACTCAGGGGGAACACTTGGTTGGGAACCTAGTGTATTTAGGAATCGAGAGAAGATATTTGTAAGGTGAACTCAATTATCTGTCTTAGTGGATTCTAGGTCCGAGAAAGGCCGAAGTGGATTAGTTGAAGGATTACGCCAGCTTCAGATACCACTATAAAGATCAGTGTTATTTACTTTCTGCAACTTGTTACTTGCTTTATTTACCTTGCTGAGTATTTAGGCACATCTTGTTGAGCACGTGCACTTATCACAGAAAAGTCTTCCGCTCTCTGAAATTAAGTATCAGATATCTTCACAGATATCTGAGAATTTCTGTTTATCGAGAAAAGTTGTAAAAGACTATTCACCCCCCCCCCCTCTAGTCTTTTTCTTTGCCGTTATCTGGACCAACAAGTGGTATCAGAGCAGGAGGTTCCCAAGCCTTCTGCACTGAACCTAGATCCCAGATAAGTGTCCACTAACTGCTTTTCACCTACACTTGATTTGTTTGTTAGTGTGTTTGCTGCAGGATGTCTTTAAGTGACGCTCTAATTCTCAAGCCAGAGAATTATGAGAAATGGAAGAACAACATGATGCTCCACCTAGAAGCCATCAGTGATGAAATGATCGAAGTAATTAGAATGGACCCATAGTCATTCAACAACTCAAGCAGGTCATGGAGGTTTCTAATTGTAGAGACAGAGTTCCCACTGATGAAGAACCAAGTGGTGGTTCCTCACAAACAGGTGCTTCAACCAGTGGAAGACCTACTGGTCAAGTTGTTTACGAGCCAAAGCCCAGAGAGCTCTAGACATCGGAAGATGCCAAGAGAAATCGACTGGATGGTCAGGCTCGCAATATCATCATACGTTCCACTCCAGAGCACATACAGTGTAAACTGTGGGGTGCAAAAATGGCAAAAGTGGCCTGGCAACTGATTGAGGAAAAATATGTCGGCACTGAGAAAACAAAGGAAAATAAGTTCGAAGTTTTGAAGCTCAAATTCCAAAACTTTAAACAAGGTCCCACAGAGACTCTTGAAGAAATAGATTTCCGGTTCACAACATTGATGAGTGAAATGGCTGCACTTGGTGAACGCAAGAGATACTCTAACTCTGAAAAGGTTAAGACTATCGTGAGAAGTTTGAATCAAAACTGGGAACATACTCAGTATTTTTATTTCAACCAAATATCACTCATGTAGAACTCTTTTCCCACTTAGCTACTGTCAACTATGAAACTACTCAGAGAGAACAAATAATTGCTGAGAAAGTTCACAATGTTGATTTAGTAACACAAGGCACTTCTGAAAAGAAGGATACCAAAGAAATGACTTAGGAAGATGCTCTTGCTGAAAATCAAATGAAAAAATATGTCAGTCGTGAGATTGAGAGAAGAAAAAGCCAAAGAAAAGCTGAAAAAGCATCTAGGCTCAAACTATCACCAGTACAAAAATATGCAGCTCTCAAGATCGCTGAACAAGCCGACTCAACAAGCATCTAGTACTGAGGAAGCAGAAATTGGAAACGATATCTGTTTCTATTGTCAGAAACCTGGTCATTTTAAAAGAGATTGCCTTGTTTTCAATAAGCTAAAGACAGGTGACAAGAAAGAAAGAAAAAACTTCAAGAGAGGTCAGAGAGCTATGCTCACTGAAGAAAGGAAAAAGATTCAAATCCAACTGGATGCTCTTGATATTGAGTAAGAATCTAACGAAGAAGACTCAGATGATACCAAACTACCTTCTCCAGAATTAAGTGGCATCACTCATGAATTAGTTGACTTTGGTCAAAAGAAAATGGAAATATGTGGGGTTGCTGAGGAGATCTATCCAGATTGCTCCAACATTGAGCCTTGCCTAATGGCTGACGAGGTAACCAACATTCCTCAATTCATAAATTATGAGAGTGATGAGGAAGAAATCAGAGATTCAGAATATTTCAGAAGAGAACTTGATCTTTACAAAAGAGAATTTCAAATGATCCGAGCTAGAGCCGACATTCTTGAAGAAGAAAAGAATTCTCTTGAGAAGGAAAATTCACAATTACTCAAGATATCTGAGAAAAAGGATGCTGAAAATGCATTTCTCAAAGCACAGATTTCTGAAATAGAGAAGTTACACAGAAAGGCAACGGATATACTCCAAAAGGAAAATAATGATCTTCTTTCTGAAAAATGAGGAACTCAAGAAGAAAGAACTATCTTTTCAATCCTATGCCAAAGCTTGTGACACTCTTACTGAAGTACACTCATACTTAAGAGATCCTTCAGAAAAGGGAGGACTTGGGCTTAACACACAAACAAATAGCTCTACTACTCTGAATAAGAATGACGAAAGAATAACGTTTGTTAGTGCTCAGCAAAATGGTTCTCAAATAACCTATAGCATTGGTCAGAAATCTAAGGTTGTTGACAAAGGAAAGGCAGTCTCAACCAAACCTTTGTGGAAAAAACAAGTCCAAAAGAAAACTGTTGGGAATGTTTCTGTAAAGAAACATAACACTGAAAAGTGTAATCACCCACAGTGCTATGTCTCTCAGAAAGGAAAAATTGCAGGAGCAGGCAAATTTTCCAACATCACGTTTTCTGGAAAGAAAGACGTTCCAAAGACTAGCAAAGGTGCTGAGAAGAGAACTTAGACAACACCAGGTGCTCGAAATGGCATTGGCTATAAAGCCATCGGGAAACAACTAGCTCGTGAGTATAAAAAAGAGCAAGAACGATGGATGAAAGCCAGGATTGCGCATAACAATCATCAGAAGTGGAAGAAAGAACAAGTTACGACCACTATGAATGACAGGGCTAGAAGAAATCTGGCAAGGAAAGCTAAGTTTGCTGAAAAGCAGACTCAGCAATCTGACAAGTATCTGAAAGCACCACGAGGAGCCCCAAGGAACACACCAAGAAGGAAAATAGCTTTACATGATAGTGACACCAATCATTTACCTAAAATTCCTCCTTATGTTCCAACAAGACAAAAGAATATCCCAAGGAAGTTCATTCGGAAATGGATTCCTACAGGGAGATTCTTTAGTCTAGAAGGTTCCATTCTTGGAATGAGAGCCTAACTCCTTGTTTCTTGTTTTGTGCAGAACACTCTGAGGAAGAACCCGAAGTGGCATTTTGATAGTGGATGTGGGAAGCACATGACAGGAGACAACGCAAATCTGATTAACTACAGAAAATGCGATAAAGGACCAATTATTAGATTTGCTGGAGGGGATGAAAATCCAACCATAGGTTTTGGAAATCTGAAGTTTGGAGCTCTTACAATCTCTGAAGTACTACATGTAAAGGGATTGAAATATAATCTCTTAAGCATGAGTCAATTGGTAGACAAAAGGTACACTGTCAAAATCAAGTCAAAACTATGCAAAGTAATTGACAATGAGTCAAAGCAGACAGTCTTTGTTGCTAGGCGAAAAGAAAATCTTTATATTGCTGACTCGGCATCTGCCACAACTGAAGAATGTCTCATGGTGAGTCAATCTGGCCACACTGAAGAAAACTGGCTATGGCATAAAAGAATGAGTCACTTGAACTTCAAAACTCTGAACAAGCTAGCCAAGAAAGAATTGGTGGTTGGTTTACCCAAAATGGTATATAGAAAAGATGGTATATACTCAGCTTGCCAAATGGGAAAACAATCCAAAACATCTTTCAAGTCTAAAACTAGACACTCCAGTGAAAGGCCACTGCAAATGTTACATATGGATCTTTTTGAATCCTCTGTAACTAGCTATGCAGGAAAGAAGTATGGTCTGGTTGTTGTTGATGATTACTCAAGATTCACTTGGGTTGTATTTCTCAAACAAAAATCTGATGCAAGGGTTGAGATACTCAACTTACTGAATAAGCTTGAAGTCATGAAAAATGACAAGGTATCAGAATCGTAATGCACCATGGTACTGAGTTTGTGAACCAGTACATAAAAGAGTTTTGTACCTGCGAAGGTATTCAACATCAACTATCTTCCGTAAGGACACCACAACAAAATGGTGTTGCTGAAAGGAAGAATAGGACCCTAAAAGAAGCAGCAAGAACAATGCTTGCTGACACTGAAATAAGTGAAATCTATTGGGTTGAAGCTGTTAACACAGCCTGCTACACTCAAAATAGATGTTTGATTAACAAACACCTGATGAGACAATCTTCTAACGTCTCGTTTGGTCCTTTTTAGCCGTCTTTTAATAGTCTTTGACTTTAGTTTTATAGTGTTTTTGTGCATTTTTATGTGTGGTACTTTGTGTTTTTGTAGGGATTTTACCCTTAAGTACACTTTGGAGGATAGGTGACTTCGCTAGATTACAATCAAGTGAAGAGATCATAGTCCGGATTAGTACTTGAAGAGGGAGCGTGCTTTTGGAGAAGAAAGTCGACCTGAAGATTGGATGTCTCGCCGCGGCCCAGTGATAGGCTCTCCGCGGCGAGATATTGCGAATGCCATCCCCTGTTTCGAGATTGGTCCTCGCCGCGGCCCAGTGATAGGCTCGCCGCGGCGAGATTCTGCGAATCGACTTGGAAATCCACGAAGAGGTTCTCGCCGCGGCCCAGCTATTAGCCCGCCGCGGCGCAATTTTGCGAATGCTGAGAGTTTATGCACATCAGACATTGACAGAGGAGACATCTTTGGAGCTTGGTTATTCATTGATTTTTGAAATCAGGATTATTGGTATTGATTTCTCTATTGCTTACTTCTTTACAATTCATTCTTTATCTTTATTGATTGAATTGTATGTTATTGCATGCGAGTTTCTCATCCATGTTTCGTATGATTATTACCATGAATCTCTGTATGCAATTATCAATTATGAGTAGCTAAACACCTTTGAATACAATAGTATGTGAAGATTATGCATATTCGTTCTAGGGTTTATCAAATCACTCATATAGGTTAGTCTCGTATAAAATCTTCGTAAAAACCTTCAATTCGATAAGTTCGTATTAAATTCTCTAAATTGTTCATGTTTAAGGATCGTGAATTGACGACTCATGATTTCTCCCGTATAATATATTCTATGAACAATTGGTTGGATCGAATTGATTGATTTACTGTACAACAACCGTGTGACAAATAAGAGTGTTATCCCTAGTTCGAATTAGGATAATTGGATCATGCTACTGTATTCATCTTTCTCTCATTGTTAATCGTAATCTTAGCTTTAGTCAATCTAGTTAGAAGTATACAAAACCATCAATCAAACTGTTACTGGCAAGTATCTGTTTACTCTCACTGCTACGTAGCTTTATTAATTCGTTGGCGAACGATTCTGTGGTTAGCATTGTCTGTTTACAACAACTGCTTTCTACTTGTTTTCCAAGTAGTAATTTGAGCACATAAAATTTGGCGCCGCTGCCAGGGAATTAATCCCTATTGTAGCGCTGAGAGCCGGTGGTTACTTGTCGTGATTTCATTTTACTTAGACTAACAGAAACTAAGCATTTGTTGAGTTACTGTTGTTGTGATCCAGGAATGGAGTCCTTTTCCAGCTACTATGCACCCTCTGCAAGGGTAGCTAGACCTGCTATTGTGATCGACGAAGCATCAAAGAAATATGAACTGGAAAGTGATTTGAGGCATACACTACCTGTGTTTTTCAGAAATCCTGAGGAGGATTCCCTCTGGTTCATCCAGCATTTTGAATATGCAGTCAGCAATTTATCCAAACAAGGATTGGAGGAAGAACAGGTTTGTGTGTTATTTCCCCTTGTAATGAAGGGTAATGCCAAGGATTGGTTGTGGAGAATTTCCCCAGGATCGCTTACTTCTTGGGAGGATATTCTCAAGGCCTTCTACAAAAGGTTCTTCCTACACTCAAAGACAGTGAAGCTTCAAAGAGAAATATCTGAGTTTAGTCAGCAAAAAGGGGAACGTTTTGATTTTGCGTGGGAAAGATACCTTGGAATGATAAGATCATGCCCACACCATCGATTTTCTGAGCAGGTACTTATGAGCACCTTCTATGAAGGATTGAATGTAGAACACCAGACTGTGGTAGAAGTGAGTGGTGGTGGTATTTTGAACAAGACACCTGTGGAGATGAGGATGGTTTTTGAAGATATAGCAAACCGTGCATTAATACTGGGAGATAAAAGGAATCCAATCGAGATCAAGGAGCCTGAATTGTTATATGCTGAAGATATTGATAGGATTACCAATGAATTGCGACAGAATGCAGGGGAACCAGCTCCCGAAATGGTGAATAGTGCAAATATTTTACCAGAGAGCAGCTCGTTTAGTGAAAGCACATTGGTGGCTTTAATTTCCCATGATGAGAAATTTATGGAGACTGTTATGAAGGGGCAAAAGAGAACAGGACAACAGATTGAAGGGATAATGAGCAGAATAGAGGACTTAGCAGATAGTTTGGCTAACTTCGTAGCAGGTCTAGAATTCGGGGATGAAGATGAATTGGAAGAAGAGATTCAAGCAACTACAGTACTGCGTAGTGGTAAGGTTGTTGAGAAGCCAGATATGATGACTACACCGGAAACTCCACCTACACCAGGAGATTATTGAGGACCCAAGAAGCAGCACTGAGGTTCTACATAAATCTAATAACCCCTTCCGCCCCCCAGGACCACCAGTTTCCAAGATATTACCATACCCTGGAAGAGTTAAGAAGACAAAAGACGACAGTAAGTTCAAATCTATTCTGGCAATTCTTTCGAAAGTGAACGTGAACATGCCACTGCTGGAGCTTATTGATAATGTCCCCTCTTATGCTAAGTTCTTCAAGGACCTCAATTCAAATAAGAAGAAGCTTTCATCTACTGAAAAGTTGATTCTTCCAGAAACAGCGAATTATGTGATCGGATTACCAATTAAACAACAAGAACCAGGGAGTTTCGTGATTGATATACAAATGGAGAATGGGAAGGTAGCAAAAGGTATGCTCGACTTGGGAGCAAGCATTAATCTTATTACCCATGATCTTTATTACGAGCTCGGTTTGGGTAAGTTGGAACCAGTGAATATGACTTTACAGATGGCTGATTGTAGTATCCAGCGACCGCTTGGTATTATTCGGGATGCTTTGGTCAAGGTTGACACGTACTTGGTACCAGCAGATTTTGTAGTTCTAGCTCCCAGCAATGCAGCAACCAGCTGCAGAAACCATGTGATTTTGCTAGGAAGGCCATTCATGAAAACTGTCAAACTTCAAGTCGATGTTGCAGAAGGAAAAATAGCAATGGATATCGGAGGCAATCGAATGAGCAAGGACGTAGTGCATCCTACGGGTAACTCTAATGCCTATTCTATTACAAAATGTGAAATTGAACATGAGATTGCCAAAGAATTTCATTGCATCATTGATGACTATGTATATACTACTTTGCTTGATGACATTACTAGCGATAAGTTAGAGGCTTCTTTGACACTAGATCCTGATAGGGAAATACTGAGTGAGGAAAGTCATGAGCTAATCTGTGCTTTAGATTTAGCTGAAACTGAACTGGTAGGTGAACTCGATTCCCCTGGTGAGCCATTAGGAGAAATCGACTCCCTTAGTAGCAATACTGGGTAAATCGAACCCCCTAGGCCTGACCTTAAGGAACTCCCATCCCACCTTAAGTATGCTTTCCTTGGTGAAAATCGGTCCAAACCTGTGATAATCTCTTCGAAATTGCAAAAGGAAAAAAGAGAACCAACTAGTTGAGCTTCTTAAGGAGAATTCTACGTCCATAGGATGGGGAATTGGAGACATTAAGGGCATTAGCGCAACCCGTTGCACACACAGGATAAGTTTAGAAGATGATGCTAAACCTGTTAGGCAACCCCAGCGCAGGCTCAGTCCTGTCATGCAAGATGTAGTGAAAACTGAGATCCTTAAGATGCTTGAGCACGACATAATTTACCCCATAGGTGATAGTAGATGGGTGAGTCCTGTGCATGTAGTTCCTAAGAAGTCGGGGGTTACTGTCGAAACAAATGAGACGAGCATAGAGGTCCTGGTAAGAAAAACCACGGGGTGGCGTGTGTGCATTGACTACAGGAAACTAAACGCAGCCACTAAGAAAGACCACTTCCCTTTGCCATTCATTGATGAGATGCTTAACCGCCTTGATGGGCGAGAGTTCTATTGTTTTTTTGATGGTCTTTCAGGTTTCTACCAAATACCCATTACTCTGGAGGATCAGGAGAAGACGACATTTACTTGTCCTTATGGGTCTGTTGCCTATCGAAGAATGCCTTTCAGACTGTGCAACGCTCTTGCTGCTTTTCAAAGATGCATGCTTTCTATATTTTCTGACATGGTGCAGGATTTTATAGAGGTTTTCATGGATGACTTCTCTCTTTTTAGAGATTCTTTTGCTGATTGCTTACATAAACTTGATAAAGTGCTTAAACGCTGCATTGAGTGTAACTTAACTCTTAGCTGGGAAAAAAGTCACTTTATGGTTAGAGAAGGAATTGTCTTAGGGCATGTAGTCTCAAAACGTGGGATAGAAGTTGATAGAGCAAATCTTGATGTGATTGTTAAACTTCCCCCTCCCACTTGTGTGAAAGAGCTGCAATCTTTTCTTAGGCATGTTGGTTTTCAAAGGAGATTCATTAAGGATTTTTCGAAAATTGCTAAGTGTTTGAGCAACTTTCTTATGCAAGATGTGCCTTTTGTTTTCAATGATAAATGCATGCAGGCCTTTAACATCTTGAAAGAACAACTTGTTTCCGCTCCCATTGTTGTTGCTCCTAACTGGTCCTTACCCTTTGAGATTATGTGTGATGCTTCTAATTTCGCTTTAGGTGTTGTTTTAGGACAAAGTGTAAATGGACATTTTCATGTGATTTACTATGCCAGCAAGACACTTAACCCTGCGCAGGTTAACTACACCACTGAGAAAGAATTCCTAGATGTTCTTTTCACATTTGATAAATTCCGTTCGTATCTGACAGTGTTCAAAGTGATCATCCATACGGAACACGCTGCGATATGCCACCTCATGGCAAAGAGTGATTCTAAGCCGCGCCTCATTTGGTGGGTTTTGATGTTATAGGAGTTCGATTGTGAAATAGTTGATAAGTGCGGTAAAGATAATCTTGTTGCTGACCATTTATCTAGGCTTGATCCTAAGAAAATCTCCCCTTCTCCACCTATTCCCGATGACCTTCCTGATGAGCACCTTTTCTCTGTTATCTTAGAGCCTTGGTTTGCAGATATTGTGAATTTTCTTGTTGCAGGTGTTTTCCCCGCTAACATGTCTTCACAGGAAAGAAGAAACTTTGCACTCTGAACCATTGGCTACTTTTGGGATGACCCCCACCTTTTCAAGGAGGGAGCTGATGGCATCCTATGGCGCTGCATTCTAGATAGTGAAGTAGGCAGTGTTCTCACCTTTTGTCATGCCATGCAGTGTGGAGGGCACTGCAGCGGGAAGAAAACCGCTCTGAAGGTTCTTCAATCAGGTTTCTTTTGGCCCTCTCTGTTTAAAGATGCTCATAATTTTTGTGCTAGTTGTGATGCATGTCAGCGTAGTGGTAACATTAGCAAGCGTAATGAGATGCCTTTGACTTGCAATCTTGTGGTAGAACCCTTTGATGTGTGGGGTATTGACTTTGTGGGACCCTTTCCCAAAAGTAATGGTAATGAATATATTCTTTTTGCTATGGACTATGTGACTAAGTGGGTGGAGGCTATTGCCACCAGAACTAACGATTCCAAAGTTCTGCTCTCTTTCATGTCCAAGAATATTTTCAACAGGTTTGGTACACCCAGAGCAATCCTTAGCGATGGCGGATCTCATTTTATTATCCATTCATTTGCGATCCTACTTGTGAAGTATGGAGTGCAACACCGTGTCGCAACCGCATAACATCCACAAACTTCTGGTCAAGTGAAAGTCAACAATAGGCAAATCAAGAGCATTCTCACAGTAGTCGTAAAACCAAATCGTAAGGATTGGTCAACCAAGCTAGATTATGCACTGTGGGCTTACAGAACTTGTTACAAGACTGTTATTGGTACAACCCCCTACCGGTTGGTTTATGGCAAAGCTTGTCATCTTCCCGTGGAGTTGGAACACAAATCGGCATGGGCCACCAAGGAGCTAAATCTCGATATGCAGGCAGCTAGGGAAGAAAGATTACTACAGATCTCTGAGCTGGAAGAACTCCACCACCTTGCCTTTGAGAATGCAAAGATTTACAAGCAGAAGACAAAAGAGTATCATGATAAGGGGATAATCGGCAAGGACTTGCACCCAGGTATGAAAGTTTTGGTTTTTAACTCTCATCTTAAACTGTTTCCAGGAAAGTTGCATTCGCGTTGGGATGGACCATACACGATAATTCATGTGGCACCGCATGGTGCTGTCGAACTCTTGAATTCCGCTGACGGTTCCACCTTCAAGGTCAATGGGCAGCGAGTTAAACCATACTTTCAAGGGTACATTGAGCAAACGGAAGAAGTGTTCGAACTCTCCGAGTCCAGTAAATGACTCTAAACTGTACTTCACAGGCTAGACCCTTCCGATCCCTTTTATCTTTCCACTCTTAGCTTGAGGACATGCTTGAGTTTCAGTTTGGGGAGGGAATGTGAGGCTCTTCAGTTTTTGCCTGTGTTTCTATGTGTTTTTTTTCCATATATTCGTGAGTCTTTCGTGTGTCCGAGTTATCTTTCCAAGTATTCGAGCAGCTATTGTGAGTGGTAATCCACTTAATGCCTTTGTTTTGTTTGATTTGTAACTGGAAGTAGCCTAGTGCATTGTTAATTCCTTAAGGTCTGTTTCTCTTTCAAATATCTAGTCAGTCCAGTTCTTTAGTCCAAAAGCAGTGAGAAGCCTGAGCCGATGAAAAAATATTGTACCGGCATTTGTATTGTGTGATTCCGGGGATGTGCAAGTTTTTTACGAATTACTTGCGTCTTTTCATACTTATGTGTACTCATTTTGTTTGGGGATGACGAACGACATTCTTTTAATTCTGAGTTCTCTAACTTTTAAACCCCGTTCCAAAGAACAGGTTTGGGGAAGAGTTACTTACGTGTTTCCGACTAATTTTTGAGCTTTATATGCTTGATTGTGTTTGAGTCTGTTGCTGTTTCCAAAGCTGTCTGAATTTAATCTCGGGGTGGATCTATGGTCTTAGTTGATCACCGTCTGTCGTATTGGGCATGTTTCAGATACTACGTATATACTGGTGTGGCCCTTAAAGCTATATGACCGTGAGGGTTGATGGCATGTATACCAAACTGACATGCACAAAAGTGCGGACTTTCGGTAAAATAGACACCCGTAAAAAAATTGAGATAGAAGATCCCAAGGAGGCCATGCATTGAATACAGTGCAATAATGGTTTATGTTTGATTTGCAAGTGAAAAAGGGAACAACACAGTTCTTGAACTTTTTTTATAAGTCGTTTTTTGAAAAAGTCCCTTCTGATCCATTTGATTTGAGTACATTAGCATAAGATAGTCTAGGCATTCTTGTGATGCGAGTCACCTTCCCAGTTTACTTTTTGAGCGAATAACCCTATTGGACACTTCCAAAGAGAGTAGAGATTGCATATTATTCCTATGAGGGACTAGCATACTGGGCTTAAGAGTTATTGCTTGAGAAATGATTTTTTTTTTTGGGTTATCTGTGGACTTCTCTGCCAAGGTTACTTGAGAAGAAAACACTTGCATTTGGTGGACATAATGCCTTCAATGGTAGATTCGATTACTTGGATTTATAACTCTTGTATTTGTCTACATGGTTTAGAGTCTAGTGTGTTTAGGTTGTGTGTTTGCTCGAGGACGAGCAAAGGTTCGGTTTGGGGATTTTGATGAGACAATATTTTAACGTCTCGTTTGGTCCTTTTTAGCCGTCTTTTGATAGTCTTTGACTTTAGTTTTATAGTGTTTTTGTGCATTTTTATGTGTGGTACTGTGTTTGTGTTTTTGTAGGGATTTTACCCTTAGGTACAATTTGGAGGAAAGGTGACTTCGCTGGATTACAATCAAGTGAAGAGATCATAGTCCGGATTAGTACTTGAAGAGGGAGCGTGCTTTTGGAGAAGAAAGTCGACCTGAAGATTGGATGGCTCGCCGCGGCCCAGTGATAGGCTCGCCGCGGCGAGATATTGCGAATGCCATCCCCTGTTTCGAGATTGGTCCTCGCCGCGTCACAGTGATAGGCTCGCCGCGGCGATATTCTGCGAATCGACTTGGAAATCCACGAAGAAGTTCTCGCCGCGGCCCGGCTATTAGCCCGCCACGGTGCAATTTTGCGAATGCTGAGAGTTTCCGCACATTAGAGCTCGCCGCGGCCCAGTGTTTGTCCCGCCGCGGCGAGCAAGCCGAATCGATATATACATGTTCGATAAGTGGAGTCCGCCGCGGCCCGCCTATTCTCTCGCCGCGGCGGAGCGTGTTTTTCTTCTGCGCGTTTTTTCCTTTTTAATTAGGAGAAATTTTCCACATACTTGTTTTAACCTAGTTCTTGATAAAAGCTCCTAGATTCAGACATTGACATAGGAGACATCTTTGGAGCTTGGTTGTTCATCGATTTTTCACATCAGGATTATTGGTATTGATTTCTCTATTGCTTTCTTCTTTACAATTCATTCTTTATCTTTATCGATTGAATTGTATGTTATTGCATGCGAGTTTCTCATCCATGTTTCGTATGATTATTACCATGAATCTCTGTATGCAATTATCAATTATGAGTAGCTAAACACCTTTGAATACAGTAGTATGTGAAGATTATGCATATTCGTTCTAGGGTTTATCAAATCACTCATATAGGTTAGTCTCGTATAAAATCTTCGTAAAAACCTTCAATTCGATAAGTCTGTATTAAATTCTCTAAATTGTTCATGTTTAAGGATCGTGAATTGACGACTCACGATTTCTCCAATATAATATATTCTAAGAACAATTGGTTGAATCGAATTGAATAATTTACTGTACAACAACCGTGTGACAAATATGAGTGTTATCCCTAGTTCGAATTAGCATAATTGGATCTTGCTACTGTATTCATCTTTCTCTCATTGTTAATTGTAATCTTAGCTTTAGTCAATCTAGTTAGAAGTATACAAAACCATCAATCAAACTGTTACTGGCAAGTATCTGTTTACTCTCACTACTACGTAACTTGATTAATTACTTGGCGAACGATTCTGTGGTTAGCATTGTCTGTTTACAACAACTGCTTTCTACTTGTTTTCCAAGTAGTAATTTGAGCACATCAACACCATGACAAAACTCCTTATGAACTTTTGATTGGTAGACCCCCTAGTATCAAACATCTAAGGTTGTTTGGTTGGAGATGTTTTGTTCTTAACAATGGAAAAGAATACTTGAGAACATTTCAACCAAAAGCAGATGAAGGAGTATTTCTTGGTTATTCTCTGAATAGCAAAGCCTACAGAATCTACAACAAAAGAACACAAAAGATTGAAGAATCTGTTCATGTAGTCTTCTACAAAGGAAACAAGAAAATACCCTTGAATGAAGAACTCTCAGATTGGTTCAAAGAACTAATGATTAAAGATTCTGAAGAAGAATCCTCAAAAGGAAACATCTCTATCACTCACTTAGAGGATGAATCTGGCGATGAAAAGCAACAATTGCTTAGTAACAACCAGATGTCTCTAAGACATGATGAAGAATTTCCTATGAGAATTCCAGAAATGGAACAGGTTACTGAGAACCTTCATCATGAAGAGGTTTCTGAGAATGAGATTGCTGAAAATCAAATTCCAGATATCTCCAACACTGAAAAAGTGTCAGATATCCATGGCATTTCCCATGTGATAGATATCTCAGATACTGCATAAGTATCCTATCAAGATCATATTGATTCACATTCAAATCAAAATGATTGATCCTACTAGTTCAAAACCCATTATGAAATGGATAAGAAATCATCCTGCCAAGGATGTGATTGGTCCTTTAGACCAAGGAGTTAGAACTAGGAGAGCAATTGCTGACTCTCTTTATGGATGTTTCATCTCAAATATTGAACCTAAAATTATAGAAGAAGCATTAAAGGATCAAGATTGGATCTCTGCAATGCAAGAAGAGTTGGATCAATTTGAGAGAAACAAAGTCTGGAAACTAGTTCCATTTGTTTACGGAATATCTATAATTGGAACCAAGTGGGTTTTCAGAAATAAAATGAATGAGTCTGGTGAAATATCTAGAAACAATGCAAGGTTGGTAGACAAGGGATTCACCCAGGCAGAAGGACTAGATTTTGACGAGTCATATGCTCCAGTTGCAAGATTGGATGCAATTAGACTATTTCTAGCCTTTGCAACTCATAATGACTTTAAAGTTTATCAGATGGATGTTAAAAGTGCATTCCTAAACGGTGAAATTGCTGAAGAAGTCTATGTTGAACAACCACCAGGCTTTGAGGTTTCCACAGAAAGTAGAATGGTTTATAAGCTTCAGAAAGCTCTGTATGGACTGAAACAGGCTCCGAGAGCATGGTATGATACTTTAGCCAAATACTTGCTGGAAAGTGGCTTCAAGAAAGGAGATGTTTATAAAACACTCTTTACTTTGAAACATAAAGGGAAACTACTTCTACTTCAAGTATATGTTGATGACATTATATTTGGATCTAAAGATAAGCAACTTTGTGAAGACTTTGCTGAGCTCATGAAAAGTAAATTTGAGATGAGCATGATGGGAGAATTAAACTATTTCCTAGGATTGCAAGTCAAGCAACTTAATGACGGAATATTCATTAGCCAAACAAAGTATGCCGAGGATATGCTCAACAAGTTTAATCTAAAGTCTTCTAAAAAGAATGCTAAGATACCTATGAGCATTGGAACCAAAATGACTAATACTGAATTTGACAAGAGTGTTCAAGAACATAAGTATAGGAAATTGATTGGGTCTCTACTATACCTCACTGCAAGTAGACCTGATATTCAATATGCAGTTGGAGTGTGTGCTAGATTTTAGACAAATCCAATGCAATCACACTACAACATTGCTATGAAAATATTAAGGTATGTAAAGGGTACTGTAGAAGTTGGATTGTGGTATCCAAAAGACAGTGGATTGAGTATAGTTGGCTATTCTGATCTCGACTATCTTTGGATCATTGCTTGATAGAAAAAGCACCTCTGGAACTTGTCAATTTCTTGGTGCCAGATTAATATCATGGTTCAGCAAGAAACAAAACTCAATTGCCACATCTACCACAGAAGCTGAATATATTGCTGCTGGGTGTTGTGCTTCACAGATATTGTGGATACAACAACAACTCAGAGACTATGAGGTCAATGAAGAGAAAACTCCGATTTTCTGTGACAACACAAGTGCTATTGCCATAACTCAGAATCCTAAATTTCATGCAAGAACAAAGCACATTGATGTTAGACACCACTTCATTAGAGACCATGTTGAAAAAGGCAATATAGAGATACTCAAGATTGGAACTGAAGATCAACTTCCAGATTTCTTTACAAAACCTTTGCAAGAAAGCAGGTTCTTAACCATGAGACATAGTCTTGGGTTAATGGAGCTACCAAAGGAACTGAAAAGTTCTAATCTCTGAGACAGAAATTCAGAAAGGAGAAAGATATTTGGAACGGACATCTAGATATTCAAGGCAAAAAGGTATCTGAGACGGAAACTCATATACTAAAAGAAGCTAAAAATGTGAGTCAGACAGGAACTCAGTATGATTAAGAAGGGAAAAAGAAGAGATAAGATCTCTGGAACAGGAATCCAGAATATCAAAGGCAAAAGGTGAAACACTTAGCAAACAAGTATCTGAGACGGGTACTCAGATATCAAAGGTTAAAGGGTAAAATGGCTATTTGAAGATTTCTGAGATAGGTACTCAGATATCTAGATCACTCAGTCAGGGGGAACACAAAAGAGAATAGTACAACTGTCTGCAGTCAACTACTCTCTTGAAATTTGTATTATTTATGCCTTTGTGTAAAACATGAACAGATACTGTGTGTGAGATAGACTCAGATACAAAATTGTCCCTTAGTCACACAGAAGAGATGTAATTCAGATATCTAATCGCCAAAATTTATTAATTGGGCACAATCACATGGGTTGATTGTGATCATTGCTGGAAAAGCAATCCCAACCATTGATGAGATGGGCGTTCCATTTTTAAGGCCGAGATTAATTCTATGTAAAATAGTGGACTGTAAAAACTAAGACGTGGCCCACTAAGCATTTAATGCAAACCAAAGTTTACCCACGCCTTACTGCACGTACACAGATACAAATGCACAAAATTAATTTGTGCATTATTGCCTGTTGGAATTACACTGCTATATATATAGGATTTTGGCAAAAGGAATCACTTTCGCCAAATCCCACATTCGCCTAATCAAAAGGCATACGCATTATGGATGTCGACTCTCAGATACCTGCCACCACTACTGCTGAACTCATCAATGCTGCAAAGACCACTGCTGATGAACCCATCAATGCTGATAAAAGCAGTGAGAAACTTCAAACACTCTCTGCAGAAGCAGCAGGGATTGTTAATAACTCCGTTCCAGATTTCGATGACGAATCGGACAAGGAGGAGGAGATCCCAGCCCCCAAGGTTACTGAAAAAGTAACCAAGGCCAAGGGAAAGAGGACCAAAAGGTCCAAGGTTGCTGAGAAAGCAACTAGCTCAAAGATTGCCGAGGAAGCACCTATAGCAAAGGTTGTTGGTGCCAACACACCATCAGGGAAAGTCATGTATAAACAACTTCAAGAAGCCCTGATGAGTTGTGACCTAGTGTTGGTAGACGCTGATGTCAACACCACACTTAAAAATCTGGAAGAGCTCTCAAATGCTCAAACTTCTGCTTCCAGACAACCACAACAACCACAACCACAACAGCCACAAGTGGTTGATGAAATGGTCAATGAACTCCATTTCGACATGCCAGTAATGCTATATGTTGAAGAAAATCCTGCAAATGAGCAGGTTCCGCAACTCCTAGAGAGGGATCAAACTGAGACACCTGCTCAAAATGATCAAACAGGGGAGGCAACTGATTTAGTCACTCAGGAAAGGTCTGAAGTACCTGAAACTTCAAACAAAGAAGCTGAAATGGAACAACAAGACTAAAGCATAGAAGGGTCACAAGTTCCAGAGACCAATCATCCTGACACTGCTCAGGTAGCTGAATGGTTTAACTCTGCACTTGTGAAATTTTATGTTTATAAATCTTGTTACTTATAAAAATTTCGTTGTTACAGGCTGAATTAGAAACAAAAGAGCAAGAGGAAGCTGCAAAGCTTGCCTCAGAAACTGAGAAGGAGGCTCCCAGAGCCTCACCACTTAAGGAACCTGAGCCTGTATTACAGGTGGAAAATAGTTTCTTAAGACATAAATTTTCAGATATCTTTTATATACACTTGACTAACTCTTTGTTTCTAATAGGCTCCAACTGAGAACAAAAATGATGAGGCTGAGAAGCCTAACTCATCAGAGAATCAACCAGAGAGTCACAAAGTCTCTGAGGAACAAGTATCTGAGCCTTCTATTGAGAAGGTATATATCTCAGATATCTATATTCTTCACAATATTACTCTGATCATTTTTCTAAATACTTAACACTTTCTACTCATAAGCTTAAACAGAAGTAGAAGTTGCTGGGGAATTGCCCACTCAATCCCCTCAACCAATGGAAATTGATGAGGCCACCAAACCTTCATCACCAGAAAGAATACCAGAAACTGTACAAGTTTCTGAGAGACAAGTATCTGAGCCTCCTACTGTGGAGGTAATTGACATCTCAGATATCAAATTGTCTAAGTGTTTCTCTCCTGATAAATTTCTAAGTGTTATTTTGTTTTTAATCTCAGATTCAAAAAGAATGAGAGGATGCTGAGGATCAGTCTTCCAAGTCTCCTCCTCACACCAAGATATCTGAGGCACCTGGAACCTCAATAGTCCAACCTTCTGAGCCTGTTGCTGTTGCACAAGTAACACATATACTTGACTATTCTAAAACCCAGATAGCTACTAAAAGTTTTGAAACTAACTCAAAACTATCTCTTTCAGGCTCAAGCTAGTGCCTTAGTGGTCCCTGAAGATTTGAACAAGGACCTACTTCCATTCTTCAAGGCTCATACTCTGCCAAAACATCTAAAGTGTTTCAAGAAATGGCAGAAACTCAGATGCTCTGATCTGTTTGAAATCACAAGGGTCACCGATCACCCTACCAGAAGAGCAAGAGCATTTGACTTGGAGAATTATGTGCATGCAATGTTTCCAACTAAGCAATATGCATTTGCCACATTGATGAATAAGAACTGCATAAAGGAAGTAGCACACAAGCTCATTGAAACCGTTGAAAAGGCAGATGGTCAGACCAGAATGCAGATGGCATTCAAGCCTACTTTGCCCCAGACTCTACAGTTCATACCCTCTGAGCAAGAGGAAGTTAATGGGCGAATGGTCACTATTCCAGAAGTGATCAATCTGGTCTCTGAAGATGAAGTAGAGAAGGAGACTGATGAGAATGACTATTAAGAACCTCCTTATGATCATCAAAAGGATGAGGTTGATAAAAAGGATGATGATGATGCCCCTGCACCAGGGACAGGAGGGATTGCACAAGGTAATAATACCTCAGTTGCTGAAAAGCACACTGAGAGGACATAACAAAAATCCCCTCCTCCATCTCCTCAGAAATCTACCCATCCATCTCCCCAACAAAAAGACTCTACTAAACAAGTAGTTGAGCATTCTGAGGACAACACTCAGCAAATTTTGGATGCACAAGCCAGAGTTGCTCAACTCAAACAACTGTTGGAGGAAGAACAATAGCTAAATCTTCAACTGGAAGAAAAGATAGCTAAATCTAAAGCAAAGCTCCAAAAGATTGAAGATCAAACAATCAAGGAAATGGAAGATTTTGCTGAAATGAAAGAACTCCAGCTTGCTGCTCAGGCAATTGTTGAGGAATTAGATACTGAGCAAGTATCTGAAGACAAGCATGATGCTAAGGATGCATTACCAAAAGATGTATCATCCTCCTCACTGAAAGGAAAGATGCCCATCTCTGAGATGGTTGCTGGACTAGAGAACATTGATGAAAATGTCCAAGAGGATGAAGATCACTGGGCTGATGACTCAGATGATGAAGAAGACAAGGCATTGGCAGAACACCGCAATGAACACTTAGCGGTTTCTCATTTGAAAAGGAAGCTGATTGCTCCTGAAATCTTCAGCAAGCTGCCAAATGTCAACTCCAATGAATACTTGAACAGATATCAAGTACTGGCTAAATTGAAAAAGGAGTTGTCTTCTCAAGATAAAGTCGCCATTGCATCAGTCCCTGCAGAAATGAAGACACTCACTGAGCTCATCACTCAGAGAACAACCAGTCTGGTCGTTGCTCAGAAAGACCTAGGCATGGTTAGGGATGATGACCAAAACTTGGCTGCAAAAGACTTTGAAGAGGCTAGCTATTCTGCTGGAAAAGCAGATGCTATTCAAGGCCCACTAGCAGAGCTCACTAATTAGGAAACAGGTCTTATCAAACAAAATTAGGAGCTCAAGGCCAATCTGGAAAAGTTGGTTGCTGCTTACAACTATCTGCAAGGCAACTTTGACTCCCTTTCAGAATCTTTTGTGATTCTTAGTCAGTCAACAATGACTAAGGGGGAAGGATCTCAAGGTGGACAGAGAGGAAGAGGAAGAGGAAACAAAAGAAAAATTGGACAACCACAACAACCACCTCTCAAAATAAATGAGCCCTCCTCCAGTCAGACTGCTCTACAGATAGTGGCCACCACTCAGCAACTTCCTGAAAAAGGAATGACAACAAGGGCCAGGACACAGAAACCTCCAAGGGGTACCAAGGCTCCAAGGAGAAGACAAGTGATAGGTATTGATGAGTCTTCTGAAAGAAGAAGAAGAAGAAGAAGAAGAAGAAGAAGAAGAAGAAGAAGAAGAAGAAGAAGAAGAAGAAGAAGAAGAAGAAGGCTAAATCAAATCTCAGGGCAATGAAGAAGGCTGCAAATCACCTAACAAGAGAAATCTTGAAGATGATGATGAAGATGAGGATGAGGATGAAGCTCCTCTTCATAGAAAAAGAAGAAAGGTTGATAGCCTATCTGAGCCCATAGTTGCAAAGCCTTTGGCAGCTAAAACACCCTCTGGAAATACCAAGTCAATCCAGGGTGGTTCTTCAAGAAATCCCCCAAGGGAGAATTCAAGATAAAGGAGGAATAGATTGAGAGCTGAAAGAAGAAAAGGTCAACTTCCACTCAGGCCAGAAGAAGCCAGAATTGAGTATGTGAAGACCAACAATGACTCCTCCGTCTACAGATGCATTAATCAGAAGAATGGCTACTAGATTCTGGAACTCAAGCACTTACTGGTAAATGAAATATTTCCAGAACCAATCCATAAACAGCTCATTCCATGGAGAAAAGACAAGCCAGTCTTGATTAATACCGACCACATCAAAGCATGGTTGGATTTTGAAGTAATCAAGAGAATAGAAGCCATGAAAAAGGACCTCTCTCATGATTGTCCTTATGGAAAGCCAGATGATGTGCACAGAATTTCTAACATCACTGGAACAGGCACAAGAGCAAGACTTCCTGTGGAACCCTATGAGTCTTTCTACATGACTGAAGATTAATACAAGGGTGACATCAGATATTTGAAGATCATATATGAATACTTCAAGCTATCAGATATCAGAATTGAGCATGCCCGGAAATGGGGAAAGTCTGTGGGTCAAATAATTTGCCAAGAAGAATCCCACCAAAACCTACAAGGAAGTTTGTGGATTTGCCAAAAACACTGAGATGATAGTCAGGACTTTGCTCTTTGACTACTTAGATGATATCAAAAGGTTTGGGGATAGGGAATTTGCAAATTGATCCATAGATTTGCTGATTGAAGACTTGAAGTTTTGAAGACTTGAAGACTAGTTTATTAGGATGTCTACTTGGAGCTTGGTTACTCCTGTTGTCCTAGTTAACTATGTATTTTGTATCCTACTGATTGTGCTTTACTGTTTTATCATTGTAAAAGTTATCTGTAAACTTTACTTGTAACATATCTGATGAACCTACTCTCAGATATCAATCTATAAAAAAAAAAGATAACTTGTCAGCAAAGATCACACCTTGTGATTTGGTTGATGTTTGCTTTCTGCACATAATTAAAATAAATTGAAAAGATCATAAGAAATGATTTAAGTGTTAGATTGTTCCCTCTTCCAAGTTGTAATAGGTTTTAAAGATAGTCATCGTTGAGTGATCAAAAAGGGGGAAATTTGTTAGGAATATCTGTTTAGATTTTGATCAGCAACCTAATGACTTATCTTAGCTCAGAAAGGTGGTCAGTACTCTTGGTTCACTTGAACAATGTAAAAGAGGAAAATCACTAAGTATGTTAGTCTAGCAAATCTTGTATAGGATGTTAGGTCTCTAAATGTAATTTTTATATCTTCGAAGAAGACTAAGAAGAAGGCATCCAGCAGAAGAGTTCAACAAATTTTGAAGTTTTGAAGACTGCACAAGATTGTCAAGATTTAAGGTCATCGACACTGTCATATCTTGAATAAACAAGCGTTTTTCAATAAACAAGTTTTGCAAAAGACTTCTGAGAACACAAGGTTTCTGAACGAGAAAAAGTGCCCACAGATATCTATGCTTAGATACCCTGGATAAAACTATATTTCTGGGAAACAATGTTTCAACAGGTATCTGGAGATGAGAAGGTCTCTAGAAAGGGACATGCAATGCTTCAGAAAGCGTGCATAGTTTCGTTAGCACTGCAGGACAAAAATAGTACAATGCAATAAATGCGCAGACAGAGACATCTGAACAAAAGAGGAAATCTCTGAAAAGGGACAACGTCTTCTGCAGTACTATTTTCAGATATCAATAGTTTGAATTTCATTAAGCCTAACGGATACTATTCAAACGGCATGATTTTCAACTATAAATATCATCACTTAGAATGCTTGAAAGACACACACTGAACACGTTGAACTTACAGAACGAACTTATTTCTTTCTAGCATACAAGCCTGCAACCTAGTTACTCTTTAGCTTACAGTTGCGACTAAGCTTTTGAATCCTAAGTAGCACGAAAGTTCTAAGTGTCCTGATCCTTAACAAGCATTGCTATCTGTGAAGGAGTTGAATCAAAAGATCAAGTATCTGAGTTTCATTCTTCAGAACATTTAACATAGACTTGGGTCAGTAAAGAACATATCTCCACACATTGTGAAGTGTGTTAAGTGATTCTTGTTCTATAGAGTATTCCTACATAACTGAGAAAGTTAGTAAGACTACTCAACTGACAAACTACTTTAACCAACACCTTAAACGGCGTGGAGTACGTGATGTACTTAGTTTGGGAAACTAAGGAATAACTCCAAGGTTACTGAGTATAGGAAGTACTTGGATGGGAGCCGGGGAATAACTCAGGGGGAACACTTGGTTGGGAACATAGTGTATTTAGAAATCGAGAGAAGATATTTGTACAGTGAACTCAATTATATGTCTTAGTGGATTCTAGGTCTGAGAAAGGCCGAAGTGGATTAGTTGAAGGATTACGCCACCTTCAGATTCCACTATAAAGATCAGTGTAATTTATTTTTTCTGCAACTTATTACTTGCTTTATTTACCTTGTTGAGTATTTACACACATCTTGCTGAGCACGTGCACTTATCACAAAAAAGTCTTCCGCTCATTGAAATTAAGTATCAGATATCTTCACAGATATTTGAGAATTTGTGTTTATCGACAAAAGTTGTAAAAGACTAATCACCCCCCCTCTAGTCTTTTTCTTTGCCGTTATCTGGACCAACAAAGAAGACATCAGTTGTTGCAAAGCATTCTGAAAAGAAGAACAATTCCTCTGCCTCATCACATCAAAGATCATCAAGTCATCATACCCAATAGCAAGACTCTACTGAAATAGTAGATGATGAACACTCTGAAGGTACTCCACATAAGATTATGGATGCTGAGTACATAGTTGCTAAACTTAGAGCTCTGTTGGAAGAAGAAACTAGACTGCATCTTGAGCTGGAAATCAAGATGGCAGAAAGACAAGCCAACCTCAGACAGGTTGAGGAAATTACTCGCAAGGCAGAAGAAACCCTTGCTGAGCAAAGATAAATACAACTTGCTGCAGAAGCATTTTCTAAGGAACTGGATGCTGAAGAAACTCCAGAGGAAGAAATAAGAGCAGAATTGCCCTCGTCTAGCAAAGGAAAGAAGATTGCTGACTTGGATAATGAAGATGCCTGGATTAATGATGAAGAAGTAGACAAAGAGGACAACACTCAGAAAGCTCCTGAACAGAGTCAACCTCAGATTAGTGTGTCTAAAAGGACTTTGGTTCCACTTGTCCACATCCAGATTCCTGATGATACTAATGAAGATTATGAGATGAGATCTCAACACATGTCAGAGCAGTTCAAGGAGTTAGAAGATCAAAACAAGCAACTGATTGCATCTGTGCCTCCTGCTTACCGTAAGCTTGCTGAAATGATTACAAGAAGGACATCCAGCATTGCTCTGGAACAACAAGATAAAGCTATGCTGAGGAAAATAGATGACTAGCTTATGAAATTTCCAGACACTCATTCTAGTCTAGCCATTACTACTATCAGTCAAGTAGTCACTGAAGTTTCAAAGTTAACAGATGAAGAAAATGGCTTTGCTCAACAGAATGCTGCACTCAAAGTAGAATTGCAAGAATTATCCCAAGCATACAACAGACTACAAGGGAATTTTGAATCACT
Organism: Plantago major; assembly: GCA_026545765.1. Taxonomy (NCBI): domain Eukaryota; kingdom Viridiplantae; phylum Streptophyta; class Magnoliopsida; order Lamiales; family Plantaginaceae; genus Plantago; species Plantago major. Next base: position 67,593,458 of record CM048840.1, on the reverse strand, counting down.
ATTAGAATCCTTTGTCAAGATAGTGGATAATTTTGATCAGTCTCCTATGACTAAGGGGGAAAGAACCAGAAAAGTTACAATGGGGAAAGGCAAACAAAGATGATATCTGAAGATGCCCAACCTCATAATGTCACCCCTAGTCAACATCAAATAAGTACAGCTACTGAAGGAAGGGTCACTAGAAAAAGGTCTCAGAAACCTCCTGTAGCTGCCAAGAGCTCAAGGAGAAGATATAGAGACCATGCTGAGGATGAAGAAATTATCTCTGGAAAGAGAGGCAATACTGATGGATGCAAAGACTCAGTGCAACCTCATCAAGAAGATGATGATGATGTAGAAGAAGAAAAAGATGATGCTCCTCTTATACGGAGAAGAAGCTTTAGCAATCCATCTGAGCCTACAACTGCAGTACCTACCCAGCAAGGTACATCTAGCAACAAGCTCTCAAGAAGAGAAGCTCAAAGACAGAGGAAGGACAAAGAAAGGATCGAAGAATTCAGAGGAATTGATGCTCTTAGTCCTGAGGAAGCTATGATTGAGTATCATCCAACAGAAGCTGATCTAAACTCTGAAGTCTACAAGTGCAAGAATGGTTACTGGGTAATGTTTGCAAGAAACTTACTATTGAAGAAGAATGGCTTCCCAGTACCAGTCTACCTTCAAATGATGGCCTGGAGAAAGAACAGAATTAGTGCCAAATGATAAGATAAAGGATGCACATGATTTTGAAATCCTTGTCAGATAGATGGCCATGAGGAAAGAGCTATCTGACACTTGCCCCTTCCATAAGCCTACTGATGTACATAGAATTGAGAATGAACTTGGCACTGGAACAAAGCCAAGACTAGCTGTACTGGTTTATGAGTCCTTCTATCTCACTGAAGATGACTACAAGTAAGATCTAAAGTATCTGTAACGCCCCGACTTTTAGGTTTTTAAAAGGAGTGAAATTCAGTCGGGATGTCGGGTGAAAGCAAAGCCGAAACGCTTAGTGAAATATGGGAAGTTACAGACAACCTTTCGTATCGCAGTTGTTGGAACAAAATATACTTTATTTCAATTAATAAAACCACAAGATTTCCAACATCCTTGCCTTTTGAAATAAAGTGAAACTAACAGAATTGACATGAATATTTAAATACAAAAGAAGACATCTTAGTTTTATTGACAAAAATCCCAAATCCCAACCACTCTCTTAGTTCGCTGAGTTTATCGGTTGTTCATTCTTCGCCGCCATCTCACCTACAAGGAAGGAAATAAAAACAAGTGTGAGAAAAACCTCAATGAGTGTTCAAAGATTTTCGTGAGAAGTTTTCATTAAAATCATAACAATAAAAAAAACAAGAACTTAAAATCCAATATACTTTCAATAACATATACTTTTCAGAAAAACATTATTTCATGCCGCTCCTTATAACCCCATAGTAAAACATGCCTTATGTCTCCCTGATAGTCGATCAAACTATCCAGTCAGGACCCTGCCATGGTACATGGGTGGAATTCTACGACCCAACTAAATCAGTGAAGACTTCTCTCACTCGATTTAAAGGGAATGGGCAAAGGAAACTGATAAGTAGCTCGCCAGACGCAACTGACCAAACTACAAGACAATTAGCCTGAACCAAACGTATGTATTTTTCATGAACCGTCAATCAAAACAAAATAAAAATCATGTATATAAAAAATATATAAATCTTTCAAAATCAGCGGAAGCATGCTAAAACTCTTTTGTGATTTGGTTTTTATGCAATAGAACGTGCGTTTTGGAAAGCATGCATTACTTATATATAAGTTGAAAATATATTAAAATACCTTCCAGGTTTTGAAAATAATACATATATATAGTTTTGTAGAACACTCACATGTTGAAGGTTAGGAAGAGCAAGAACCAGGAAAGTACTTGCAAGTAGAACAAGCTACAAACTTGAAAGAAAAAGACAAAAGTACTTGAAGATTTTTGGGAGAATACTAAGAATTTTTGTGAGTAAAAGTGGCTGCAAGAAGTGGGTATTTATAGGGTGGATTGAGTGAAGATTAAAGGGTTGAAGAGCTAAAAAATAAATGACAATTTAGATGGCTTATATTGCACTTAAACCTCATTATAAAACCAACAATAATGGAGCCAAAATTAAGAGAGACCTTTCACATTTTTTCTCAACATTTAAACACAATAACTAATGATAAATGATCAGATTTTACTTGGGAAAAAGTTCAAAAACGTTTTTGGCATGACTTAGGGTCATTTGTACACTAAAATAAAATGTGACACACCAAAAAATGCAACAATTAGAGGAATTAAATTGAAATCACAATTACACATTCACATGTAACAATTAACTTAAAATATTGAACATGCATATGTAATATTTAACTTACAAGTAGACATGCATAAGTAACACAAAAGACTAACATAAAAGATAAAAGAAAAGAAAATCAGAACGTTGATCGAAACATAGGTGAAACATAGCATGTAACATTCGACATTACGTGCGACCTTTCGGACGGAAACATGAAAAAGATAGAAAAATATTTTATTCATTAAAGAAGCCTCAAGTTTCCAAACTCTTCTATTTTAAAATATATGAATATAAAATAACACTTTAATTTCTAAACATTAAGAGAGCCACACACACATAAAGACATGGATGTACATTACATAATTCAAAAGTGACTCTTCAGATTATAAATTAATCAAAGCACACATATAAAGACACACATATACATAAAACCATACATTTAAATTTTCTAACTTAACTACTATTAATTGAACATATAATGGACTCACATAAACACAATTGAAGTTTCTCTTTAAAACCTCAAATAAAACCACACAAATAATGACATACATTCAAATTACATAATTTAAAAGTGACTCTTCACATTTTACATTAATCAAAGCAAACAAATAATGATTTGTATTGAATGAGTGATTAAAATGAAGATTCTTCAAATAAATCATCATTAAAGCACACATAAAGACTTCTATTAAGTTAGACAATTAAGAAGAAGTCTTGTCACATTAATCATTCATAAAGATAAATTTAAGAGAGGTCATTCCAATTATTTTAAAATAATTACACCAACAAATTAAAGGATAAAATAATCACATTTTTAAGTAGGAAAAATACACCGAAAATAATTTCTCTTCTTTAAAAAAAAGTACAAAATAAATAACAACACATATTACAAATTGACAAGTTACATAGAATTTTAAAACAAATAATAAACATCTAAAACAATAATACAATCAAATTAAAATAATTCAAATATATTTTCATACAAATACACTAACACAAGTAAAAGCATGCAAGGGCAAAAATACTAAGGTACGTTAAAATCTGGGGTGTCACAGTATCTGAGGACAATTTATGAGAAATTCAAATTGTCTCCTATTCAGATTGAACACGCTTGGTTATGGGCAATGTACTACTGAGTTGAACAAGCAAGCAAAAGAAGACCCACCAAATCTTACAAAGTTAATGTTGAGTTCTCAAGAAAAGTTGAAATGGCTTGAGAACCTATCTATTTGACTACTCAAATGACATTATCATATATGGTGATTACATATACCCAAATCCAGGAAGCTGACAAAGGACTTCAAGACTTGAAGACAACCTAGTAGGATGTTCACTTGGAACTTCCTGTTGTCCTACCCAGTTGTGTATTTTTGATTTTTGCTGATTGTAATTTATTGTTTATCTTGTAAAAGTTATCTGTACTCTCAATTGTTATTCTATCTGATGAACTTACTCTCAGATATCTATCTAATGAAAAGATAACTTGTTAGCAAAGATCACACCTTGTGATTTGGTTGATGTTTACTTTATGCACTTAAGTAAAAAGAAATAAAGGATCATAAGAAATGTTTAAGTGTTGGATTGTTTCCTCAACCAGTTCATGATAGATTTTTAGATAGTCATAGGTGACTGATCAAAAAGGGGGAAATTTGTTAGGAATATCCTGTTTAAAATTTTGATTAGTAACCCTAATAACTTATTAGCTCAGAAAGGTAACTAGTACTCTTAGTTCACTTGAACATTGTAAAAGAGGAAGCTTACTGAGTATGTTGGTCTGGCAAATCTTGTATAGGATGTTAGGTCTCTGAATGTATTTTTATATCTTTGAAGAAGACCAAGAAGCAATCATCCAATAGAAGGAAGCCTTTATTAAAGATCAGAAGATTGCACAAGATTGCTGAAAAGTAAGGAAAAGTGTCTCCTGAGAAACCTTGGCTCAGAAACCTTGAAGAAATTAAGTGTCTTTGGAAGACAAGTATTTCAACAAGTGATTTTTTATGCATTATAGGTCACTAAGAAAGGACTTGTAAAGCCTCAGAAAGCTTGCATTATTCCGTGGACATTATAGGACAAAAGTTAGTACTGTGCATTAGTTACGTAGGCAGAGATGTCTGAGCAAAAGAGGAAATCTCTGGAAAGAGACAAAGCTCACTGTCGTACTAACTTCAGATATCAATAGTTTCAATTTCATTATGCCTAATGTATACTATTCAAACGACATGATTTTCAACTATAAATATCACCATTTAGAATGCTTGAAAGATACACTTGAACACAGAACTTACACATCTACGAACTTATTCATTCAAGCATACAAGCCTTCTGCCTACTTACTCTCTAGCTTACTATTGTGACAAAAGCTCTTCAATTCTAAGTAGCTAGAAAGTTCTAAGTGTCCTGATCCTTAAGAAGAATTGTATATTGTGAAGGAGTTGAATCTAGAAGATATAGTTGTGACTCATATCTGTGATTCATTCTCTTGAACAACATCCAGACTTGGGTCAGTAAAGAATAACTTACCATACATTGAAAAGTTTATCAAGTAAGCTTGATTCTACAGAGCACTCATAAATAACTGTATAAGTTATTAAGAACCTGCTCACCTGACAAACTACTATAACCAAGACCACAAAGGCGTTGAGCACAGGAAGTACTTAGTTTGGGAAACTAAGGAATAGCTCAAAGGTTACTGAGTAGACACTACAAGAATTTTCGGTTTTAGAGGCGGAATTTAGCAACGGATTTTATCCGTCGCTATTTAGCGACGGATTAGAGACAGATTGATCAATTTGCTTAATCCGTCTCTAATCCGTCGCTAATCTGTCTCTAAATAGGGAGGGATTAACTATCCGTCGCTAATTAGAGACGGATAAATTTATCCGTCTCTAATTAAGTTGACAAAAAAAAAAAAAAAAAATATAGCGACTGATAGATCTATCCGTCACTAATTAGCGATGGATAAATCTATCCATCGCTAAAACCCTAATATACCCACCCTTCTACCAGATCCAGATCTGCCTCCATTCTTCCACCATCTCCTTTGTCCCTCTTCCTCCACCACCACCATCTCCCTTCCTCCACCACCTCTCCTTCCACCACCACTACCCACCTTCCTCTCCTCCACCACCCGCCTTCCTCTCCTCCACCACCACCGCCTTCCACCTCCACCACCACTGCCTCCCTCTCCTCCAACACCGCCCGCCTTCCACCACCACTACCTGTCCTCCACCACCACCCGCACACCTCTCCTCCACCACCACTACCCGTCAACCACCACCACTGCCTCCACCACCCGCCTTCCACCACAACCACTACCCGTCATCCACCACCACTGCCTCCCTCTCCTTCACCACCGCCCGCCTTCAACCTCCACCACCACTGCCTCCACTACCACTACCCATCCTCCACCACCACCACCACTACCCGTCAACCACCACCACTGCCTCCACCACCCGCCGTCCACCACCACCACCGTCCACTCCTTCATCCGACCGGATCCGACGTCCAAGATGCAACAAGATCAAGATCTAGTTTTTCTTTTAATTTTTCTTATTAATTTTGTAATTTCTTCTTTGTATTAATTATTAAATATTGTATATTGTATTATTGAATAATGAATATTGAATATTGTATGAAATTTTCGATTTATTATATTGTCGGTTTATTCGTATTGTATATTTGTATATAATTGTCGGTTTATCCGTATTGAATATTCGTATAAAATTGTCGGTTTATCCGTATTGAACAAAATTTTTGGTTTATCCGTATTGAATATTCGTATAAAATTGTCAGTTTATTCGTATTGAATATTCGTATAAAATTTTCTGTTTATTCGTATATCCTGCGGCCGAATTAGAGATGGATAACTAATCCGTCTCTAAGTGCACGACTTAGTCAACGGAATTAACCGTCGCTAATCTGTCGCAAATTAGAGACAGATTGTTTATCAGTCTCTAAAAGCTTTGTGACGCCCATTTTAGAGATGGGCGTCCTATCCGTCGCTACGGATTTAGCGACGAATCGGAAGGCTTTTAGCGACGGATAAATTCGTCGCTGAAAGCCTATTTTTTTGTAGTGAGAGGAAATACTTGGTTGAGAAAACTAGGGAACAACTAAGGGGAACACTTAGTTGGGAACCTAGTGTAAAAGGGATCAAGGGATAGGATTTTGTAAGGAGAACTCATCATCTTATCTTAGTGGATTCAAGTCCTAAGAAAGGGCGAGTGGATTAGTTGAGGGATTACGCCACACTTAGATACCACTATAAACTGTTGTGTTATTTACTTACCGCACTTTACTTACTGCTTACTTATTTCTTGCTGTGTACTTACACACTTTATAGCCTGCTGAGCACGTGCACTTATCACTGAAGTCTTCCGCTCTCTGAATATAAGTATCAGATACCTTCCCACATATCTAAGAAACTGTTTTATCGTCCAAAGTTTTAAAAGACTATTTACCCCCCCCAGTCATATACTTTGTCATTATCTGGACCAACATCCGTGATAGCCTTGGTAGTACAGTGATGGATCGACCTCGGGCGGTGGATAGAGCTGCGGTGTTGGGTAATAAGGTGGATACTCAAAGTGACCATACCCGTCAATGTTTTCTTCTTGGAAAGAGATTTGCTCGTAGCTGTGTAGGTAGGTAACATGATTCGTTCATTTCATATCGGCTTCGTGCACTCCCTTGACTCCCCATCTGATAGTTCACAAATTTGTTGGATGAATTCATGTTAAAAGCTCCTTGCGGCGAATCAGCGACTCCTCTTCTTCTAAGTTCAGCTTTGGCAGCCTTCTCGTGCATCTCAAGGATGTGGATGGTACTGTCTTCTCAAAAGGTTCTATGAGCGGAGCGTATCCTGACTCACTAGTACGAACCCCATTCTTCTTGCATATTGTGTTGATAAGGCCGGGAAATGGCACGTTCCTTCCTTTGTTCCCCTTCACCAGTTGCATTTCCTTCATGATGGTTCTTCCAACATCAATGTAGTGGCCCCCCATAATCACGTAGACAAGTGTGGCTACGTCATCTTTAAGCCCTTCGTGGTGTAGGATTGGCTTCAAGTTGGTCTCTACAAAGTGCATCCAAAACCTTGCTCTTTCATTGAGCATAGCCCTCGGGATGGATAATCCCACTGCATCCTCTCTAAATCTTTCTCCGAGTAATACCATTGGGATGTTTATTAGGATGTCTCCGTACTTCAACTCGTGATATGCTGGTTCCTTGTATTCGCCATGAATGTGCTCCTCAGGGATGTTGAAGAAATCATTTATAGCTCCCGGCCCAAACATGAACTCTACCCCTCGTATGGTGTGATGGGGTGATCTAGAAGTGCATCCTCCGGCTTTTTAATCTTTAGTTGGACGTACTCCGCATAGAACTCCTGGACTATCTCTATGTCGTACCCTTGGAGGATGGAAGTGAAGGTTCCCCAAACATAGAGATTCAAAACGCCGTGTATCCAATTTAGGGCAGGATTCATTCCCCACCCGATTTCTATGTTCCTTTCGTGAATTACCCCTCGGTCACTATTAACCTGTTGGTCCAGATAACGACAAAGTAAATGACTAGGGGGGGGGGGAGGGGGTGAATAGTCTATTAAAACTTTTGTCGATAAAAATAGTTTCTCAGATATCTGTGAAGATATCTGATACTTAATTTCAGAGAGCGGAAGACTTTCTGTGATAAGTGCGCGTGCTCAACAGAGTAAAAGTGTGTAAATACTTAACAAGATGAATAAATTAAGGTAAATGCAGTAAATAAATAACACAGCAAATTATAGTGGTATCTGAAGGTGGCGTAATCCTTCAACTAATCCACTTCAGCCTTTCTCAGACCTAGAATCCACTAAGATAGATAAATGAGATACCCTTACAAATATCCTATCTCTCGATTCCTGCAACACTTGGTTCCCAACCAAATGTTTCCCCCTAAGTTGTTCCCCATCTATCTGAGCCAAGTGCTTCCTCTACTCAGAAACCTTTTTGAGCTATTCCTTAGTTTCCAAAACTAAGTACTTCCTGTGCTCAATAACCTTGGAGTTGTTCCTTAGTTTCCCAAACTATGTACTTCATGTACTCCACGCCAGTTGGTGTGTGGTTAAGGTAGTTTGTCAGGTGAGCTTCTTTGTAACTTATACAGTTATTTTAGAAAGCTCTATAGAATCAAGATTACTTAATACACTTCACAATGTATGGTAACTTGTTCTTTACTGACCCAAGTCTTTGTTAAATGTTCCAGAGAATGAATCTCAGATACTTGATCTTTTGATTCAACTCCTTTACAGATAGCAATGCTTGATAAGGATTAGGACACTTAGAACTTGTATACTACTTAGAGTTCTAGAGCTTTAGTCGCAACAAAAAGCTAGAAGGTAAGTAGTAAGAAATCTTGTATGCTTGAGAGATCACATGAAGATATTCAGTAGATTGAAAGTTCGTGTGTAGTTTCAGTGTGTTTTCAAGCATTCTAAGTAGTTATATTTATAGTTGAATTTGAAGCCGTTTGAATAGTATCCGTTAGGCTCAATTCAAATTCAAACTATTGATATCTGTATATAGTACTGCAGAGTTCTTTATCTTCTTCTTCAGAGACTTCTGCTTTTGTGCAGACATTTCTGTCCGAGCAATAAATGCATTGTACTATATTTGTCCTGTTGTCTCAAGGGATACGTGAAGCTTTCTGAGACATGACACGTTCCTTACTCAATACACTTGTGTTCTCAGATATCCTTTGAGTAACTTGTTTAAAAAAACACTTGTTGACTCAAGGTTTCTAGACATAGGTATCTTAGGAGACTTTTCTCCTTAGTCTTCAACAATCTTGAGCAAACTTCAGTCTTCTGGAAATGAGTTCCTTTGCTTGGATGCTTCCTTCTTGGTCTTCTTTAAATAAATGAAAATTACATTCAGAGACCTAACATCCTATACAAGATTTGCTAGACTAACATACTTAGTGATTTTCCTCTTTTACAATGTTCAAGTGAACCAAGAGTACTAAGCACCTTTCTGAGCTAAGATAAGTCATTAGGTTGCTGATCAAAATCTAAACAAATATTCCAAACAAATTTCCCCCTTTTTGATCAGTCAACGGTGACTATCTTTAAAACCTATTTGGAAGAGGGAACAATCCAACACTTAATCATTTCTTATGATCTTTTCAATTCGTTTAATTAAGTGCAGAAAGTAAACATCAACCAAATCACAAGGTGTGATCTTTGCTGACAAGTTATCTTTTTATAGATTGATATTTGAGAGTAGGTTCATCAGATATGTTACAAGGAAAGTTCATAGATAACTTTTACAATGAATAAAACACGATTCAGTACAATCAGCAAAATCACTAAACTACATAATCAAATAGAACAACAGGAGTAACAAAGCTCCAAGTGAACATTGCAAATGACAAGTCTTCAAGTCTCCAAAAACACTTCAGGTTCTCAACAACCTCAAGTCTTCAACAACCTCTATGAGTGAATTGGCAAATTCCCTAACTCCAAGCCTTTTGATGTCATCAGCATAATCATAAAGCAGTGTACTGACTAACATTTCTGTGTCTCTGGCAAATCCACAGACTTCTTTGCAGGACTTGGTGGGATTCTTTCTGGCAAAGTGCTTGACCAACAGATATCTTCCCCACACCCAGGCATGCTCAATTATGAGATCAGAGAGTTTGAAATACTCATAAATGATCTTCAGATATTCAATGCCATCCAGATATTGTTCCTTAGTCATGTAGAATGACTCATAAGATTCAACACTTAGTCTTGGCCTTGTTCATGTTCCAGTCATCTTGGGAATTATGTGCACATCATCTGGTTTCCCATAAGGACATTCAAAGGAGAGGATTTGCACGATTTCAGGCACTAAAACGGCATAATTGTGCCAAATCGGGACAAGTAAGTGAATACGCCGGATTGACCGTTGCATGAGTTCGGGAGTCAAAACATGTCATACGACCAACCAGCGCAAGGGTAACTGAAGATGCTACAACTTTGTAGAAGACAGGTTCAAAGGTGCAAAACCAAGGAAAGTAAAGAAGCATGAAAATTCTACTTTGAGCTAGAGAAGTCCGATGAGGTCATTCCACCTACCGTTCCGAAGATTTCTAATCCCCATAAAATGCTGAAGAAGGACACTTTCCAGGATAACGAGGCTTGAAATCGAAGAACGAAGAAAATCTGTCTGGGTGAAATCGACCAGAGCACTATTTTGGCTGTATACGGAGTTCTAGAAGTCCGATTCAAGATCATGAGCTATTGATGGAAAGCTTATTGAATATTCCAAAACATTACTGCTTTACATGTTCCGAGAAAATGAAGTTTAGAGGTCTGAAATCTTCCCAAAAGGCAAAATTCCTTACACTTGGGCCAAACAGCCTTTGTCCGGTTCGTCAGGCCTCAACCCGCCTTTTAACCTTTCTTGCTGGCCAAGGACATCCAAAACAGTATTAATAAGACCCTTGGGGTCTCATAATCATTAATCACCTACCAAAGACCCTGGCCGTCAAGCAACTAGTCCTCGGGGAAGTGAAACCCCAGAAGCAGCTCTCTTGAGAGAGAAGCAATCCTCGGAGACGTGAAACCCCAAGCCTACAGCAGCTCAGGATCAACATCAGGGAAGCACAAAAGTCGAAGAACAGCTCCAGAGGAGGAAACCCTAGCAACTGCACGAAGACATCAAAGACTAAGTTTTTCTTTTCCTTTTATTTTCAGAATTCGATTCTTTCTCCTTCTGTTTGGGATTTCAATTTCTTCCTTTATTGTTCTGGGGATTTTCGATTGCAGTATAATGTGAAATACTGTGAGTGGCTAACTTTCTTTTGTAAAGGTGAACCGCCGTAACTCTACTTTTTCTACTTGTTTATATACCGTGATATATTAATGAATTAGTTTTAAAACGTAATATTCGTACTTGTTCTTTATTCGTCTGACTCTTTATGAGGGAAATCCTTACTAACTACAACTTGGTAACGGATTATATATTGTCCTATGTGATTTGTCTGAAAACGTGGTGAGATAGTGTGTTGAGTGACACAACACATTGTTAGCTTAGTAAGGGTGTCTGGATTAACTACGACTTGATCTTTTGGCATGTTTCTTTGCTACCTATAGATGGCAAGTAGGTTGTTTGATTATAGGTAGTTGGGAGTATCATAGCAGAGGGAGGTTGGGGAATCTTTACGCCTGTCCATTATTGATTTACAACAAAGCAATTTAGGGTTTACTGCGTTTTAATTATTATGTCTGAAATCAAACTGTTTACTTTTCTGCATTCAAATTCAATCATTATTTGCTTGTTCCTATGCTAAGTGTCTGTGGAGAACGACATCCCGAGTCAACTTTCGGCTATAAACTGCATTCCAATTCAATGGTTATATGAGGACTTCTGACTTTTATAAATTTAATCTTGATTTTTTTTAGGGATTACAGGTTCTACAACGGAAAACGAAATCTCTGAGTGCACATCAAAATTTGGCGCCGCTGCCGGGGAAACTTGACCGCTCAAGAAAGTTTCGACCAGATAAGTTGAATTCTTTCTTTCGCATTAGTTTACGCACTGTCTTTCAATTCGTACATCATAAGCCCAAAAAAACATATATAACCTGTGGGAATCGATTCCCACAGCAAAAAATCCCATAAATATTTTATGTTCCATATTTATTTATTTTCTTATAAAAAACATAAAAATACGTTTATCTGCTTTATTATTATACTATTATATATCTCTGCGTAAGCTTGTTTGTTAAGCAAGATGGAAGAAGATGACGAAAGAACTATTAGGGAGATGAGTATGCCGAAACCAAGAAGGAGTGGAATTCGGATCCAGCCACATGTAATGGAGTATGGATTTGATCTTACTCTAATTAGCGCACTAGCAAAGTTCGGAGGAAGAGAAGGAGAGAATGAATGCGAGTTCATGTACGCATTCAAGTCTATTGTCGAGCAGTTTCCGACGAAGGGATTAACCGATGGTGAGCTGAAATTCTGGTTCTTCATCAAAACACTGGAGGGAGCAGCAAAAATATTGATAGATTCAATCAAAGACGAAGTCAGCGAATATGAAGAGCTAAGGAGTATGTTCTTGAAGAGGTTTCTAGAGCTTCAAGGGTTTTGAGAGAAAGGAGGATGATATCCAACTTCACTCAGAAATAAAAGGAATCTTTTCATGATGCATGGTAAAGGTTTGAAGAGATGCAATACAACTGCCCCCAACATCAGTTTACTTCACGACAGCTCTGTGAGTATTTCTACCTAGGAGTTAGAGAGGAGTACAGATACCTTATAGACGTAGCTCTGAAGGGATCATTTATGGGAAGTTCTGCTAAGCAAGTACTGGAAGCTTGCGCAAGTGTTGCTGAGAATTCGAGGTACAGGAATGAGCAGCTGAAGGAGAATGAGATCTTCAACAGGATGGAGGCAATGGAGGAAGTAAGGACAATAGCCGCAATTGAGGAAGAAGCGCACTGGGCTATAGGACAGAGCGTAGGAACTCTTGAGTTCTTGGGCAAGAGAAGCATATCAAAGGAAATAAGCCAAGAAGTGCCAGAAGGGAAGAATGAAGTGATGAGTCAATTTTACATCGTCTCATTTGGTCTTTTTTACCGTCTTATTGCTATTCTCAAGCATAGTTTTATGTGTTTTATTTGTATTTTGTTACGTTTTCTTGTTTTGTGTATTTTGTATGTATTTGGCTAAACCGCGCTAATTGACGATAAAATGGTGTATTTTATATACATCAACAGGATATGGAGTTCTAATGCCTCGAATGGATCCTAGAAGTCGAGCGGGATGGCCAAAATACCATGAATTGGAGTCAAAAGGGAAAACGATCCTTCAGAAGAATCTGGCGCCTTGATTCTTGAATAAGCGTCGCCAGATTGCATAGTTGAATCGGCCTTGATCTTAATGGTGTACGCCAGTTGCCCAGATTTTGCGAGATTCGTCCAATTGTCTCCTAATTCGTTTCTAATTCCTTTCTTTTACTATATATAGGTTAGGTCAAAACATTATTGAGAGACAACATTATTATTATTATTCCTTTTTCTTGCTTTCAACCTAGAATCGATTTTCCAAGGCAATTACCTACCCATTCGGGAGGTAATTGAACCGTTTTCTCTTGTAATACGACGATTGATTATTGATTGAGAGCATATTCATCATACATTCCACCAGTTCGATTCAAGTTCTTCAATTCTTACCTAGGGTTTGTGACACAATTAGGTAAAATTGTTTCTTATCTCGTTTCTTGGTTTTTGGTATTGATTATGATTAGTGTATACCGGTTTATGATTCTGATTATGTTTTCCATATGATGACTGCTTAAGTAGCCTAGTTATGGGGTGGTGAGGAATTCATTGCATGTTAGTTATGGTTCGTGTATTCAATATATATAAGATGCGATTTACTCTGTGCTATTTTGATTAATTGCGTATGCAATATTCTGTTTGATGTTCATTACGTCAAAATCACCAATAGATTAAGCATCTGTTCCTTTTAACCAAAACGTTTTACGTCTTGCTATATCTATTGGTTTGTTGCAAACAGTAATATCTGCGTTAGCTTATTAATTGTAGCTTAGTGGAATTGACGCCTTCACTAATGCTATTTGTTTTCTAGAACTTTATACAGTTAGTTCATTGTCATGACACCTCCGTACCTTATGTGATGTAAGGTGTCTGCCTAGAAAAGCCTAGAGCAGCGTAATAATCGATAGGACATATCCCAGTGATAACTAGAGTAGATTGACATCATTATTGTTGCATGTTTCCTATTGGCTAGCTTGTTTTCTGTCACTACACCATAATTCTCTAATCATATCATTCTCGTTTAGATTAATCTATTTCCCAGTTAGATCGCATAGTTGATAGATAATAAAAGTCAATCTGTTGACGAAGCAACCAACCTTTTACTGCTTTCCTTACAGTAATTACTATTCGTAAATAAGACTCAGCTTAGTTAAGTCCTTCGAGATCGACCTCGGGGTTAACTTCACTGCATTACAAGTTTTCATAGTGTTGAGAATTAACTCTTGGTTTACACAAATTTAGAACATTGATTTGACATCACACTGACATAAAACAAAAGAAGACTACAGAAGGGGACGTGATTATACATATTGGCTCGAGAAGGTATTTGTCAGGTCCGTGACAGGTCAGTTAGTAGATTTGAAGTATCTACCTTTCCCAGGAAGAATTGCAAACGACATCAAGAAGGCTGATAAGAAGAAGGCTAAAGGAAACCTGGAGAGCCAATCAATTCCAGTGCCAATGCAAGACATGTTTACTCTATACCCGTCTGACTACATAGCAGCTGTGAGGGAACTCTTTAACCGGAAGAAGGCCTATGTCGGAGTGGCATGGAATGAAGGATCACATATCATGAGGAGAGGAATAGGAGATCCGGGATAGTTCAGCATGACGATAGGAGTGAAGGGCAAGAAGGTAAATTGCATGATAGACCTTGGAGCCAGCGTAAGTCTTATCTCATTGGCTAAGGTGAGGGAGCTAGGGCTTGAAGACGAGATAGAACCTTGCGGAACTAGCGTCCAGCTAGTCGACAAATCGACGAAGAAATGTACTGGAGAAATTAGAGGTTTACATGTGGAGATCGGAGGCATAAGGACAATGTTAGACTTCCTAGTGATGGATTTGGAAGGAAGTGTGATGAGATCTAAAACACTTATTGGGCGACCAGCCCTGCATCAGATGGAAGTCGTAGTTGACACGGGGGAGAAGACCTATTTATGAATCGTGTAAGGGCAGAAGAAGCATTTCGATTCTAAAGGTGAACTCCTAGAGGAAGGAAAGAGAGTTGAAAGAGGTTGCTGGGAGAGCGCAGATAATTTTCATCTAGGAGATGAAGAGGAATTTAGGTATATAATGTCGGATCTGGTGGAAGAAGATATAGTGGACTTTGACTATGAGAATTATGAAGAATTTGAGCAACTTTTCTTCGTTGATGTGATCAAGGACGAGCAAAGAAAGGAACATAGTTCACATATGTTCCAATTTGGGATGAATCCAGTAGGGGAAGATTTCAAAGAAGAAGTGACGAGGCTTTGGGATGAAGATACGAACTACGCAACGAACGAATGGTTGAAATAGTGCTCCAACAAGTTCGAGGGTCCAAACCTCGACAACTATGTCATCTCTGAACAGGGGTCGAGCTATAAGACCTAAAACAAGCGCTTCTTGGGAGGCAATCCATGGTCATGTTTATTTTACACACTTGCATTTGCACTTTTTTTTTCTTTTCATTTTCGATTTCTTTACCAAACTTCTGGCTTGGGGGAGGATGACCCCATGAGATTTGCATGTAAGCCTTAGTCCTAAGTTCACTCCAAACATGCTATCTCACACACTTTTGAGCCAAGTACCATGGAAGGACGAAGGAGGATACCCATCACAAGATGAGTAAACTCTTTAGGGAGCTCGTGAGCGATGCATAGCTGGGAGACCAAGATGATATGCGGAGTAGGAATTGAATGAACAAGCAATGAAGCACAGCACCGAGAGGGGAGTATCTGTCCTTTTTGTTCTTTACTTTCCTAGTTTCCTATCTGCTCTCTGCTAGGTTTGGGGAAAAAAATTTGATTTGATTAATGCTTGCTAACTTGCTTGGTCTGTAGAAGTTTTTAAAATACCCGCACATAGTAGTTTGCATTATATATTACTTCTGAGGTCTTTTACTTGTTGAAAAATGTTTTGATCTTTGGGAGAGTACCTAGTGTGACCCATAACTAAGATGAGGAGATGTGGATTTGTTTTCTTGCTTTGCTGTTCGCTGAATATTTGCTCTCCCTGAATCCTGCCCATGCTACTTTGATGAGTGAGTTTACTTGCTACTCTAATTAAAGTCCTGTGTGCAACCGTGTGAACACTGCTACCCTTGAGTCTTTATTTGTCAATAGCTTGAATATGATTAGTGGTACTCACCTTTCTGAATCCTTTTCAGTACATTTCACAAACCCCGCTGAAAGCCTTTCACTACAAGAATTCTGTAATTTAGCGACGGAAAGGGGTCGCCCCTTAACGATGGATCGCTCATTTTTGCGACGGATAGGGCATTTTGCCCAATCCGTCGCTAATCTGTCGTTATATCCGTCGCTATTTAGCGACGGATAGACTATCCGTCATTAAGGCTTTGATGACTTTCAAAAAAATAAAAAAGGAAAATAGAAATTTAACGACGGATAGATTATCCGTCGTTAAAAGTAATAAAAAAAAAAAAATTAAAACCAGCGACGGATATAGTTATCCGTCGCTGTATGCGACGGATAGCTATCCCTGTAGCGACGGATAGCTATCCGTCGCTAAAACAGACTAAAAAATGGGCAGAAGCCGTTCTTCTTCCCCATTTCTATTCTGCTTCTTCTTCCCCATTTCTCTTCACCATTTTTGTCAAGTTTCCAACTCCAACCATAACTTGACCATTCCGGCCAATCTTGGAGTCTTTTGAAAGCTCTTCAATGAGGAACTCGGGTGGCCCTTCAATTTCATCCTTCTTCGGCTATTTTCCCTGTAATTAAAGGTATTAGTCTAAAACCCTTACTTTTCTAAATTTGGGATTTTTGCTAATTTCGATCAATTGTATGTTTTTAAACTCATCTACTAGCTAATATAGATAATATTAAGTAGTGGGTTAAGCTTGAGGTTGTGCAATTGATTGATTTATTATGAAATTGATTTGTTAGTATGATGTTTGTAAGTATGTATGTTATTTAGGTTGATGTTTTCGTATATGTATCAGGATTAGTGGTTGGAGTATATTGATGTTTATAGGATTTGGTTGATTATTTGGAGACCATTTAGATTTCGTGATTTTGGTGGTTGTAGTATAATTGGCTCGTATAATTCGTAAAATGCATGTAATTTATAATTTATAATTCGTATAAAAAATTGGTAATTGTAATGGGAATATAATTCGTAAATTGGTAATTTGTATAAAAATTGGTAATTCGTATAAAAAAATTGGTAATTGGTAATTCGTATAATAAGATGGGAATATAAATTGGAATATAAAAAATTAGTTAGTTGTTGATAATACCAAGTATTTGTGATTTACATGCTTTTCAAAATGTATGTAGTTGTATACTAACACATTTTTCCTGTATTTGTTGCATATTTTTGCAGATGCCGCGACAGAGGCGACCCACATACCGTCCTCCCCCATGCAGCCAGTCGGGGGTAGTCGTGGACCGGGGTAGTCGAGGAAGGGGGTCAGACTCAGAGGAGAAGGGTAGTCAGAGCAACCGGTCTACGGAGCCTGAGACCCCACCTGGTTCGAGCAGGGGATGGAATCCGATCTTCGGGAACTTAGAGGATGATGACTACCCCTACACCGAGCTTGAGGTCGGGGCTCAGTAGAAAGGGAAGCCTGTGTTGTTCCCACTGGGTAGAGACAAGTAAGTATTATGCATTGCTTTATATATATAGAACATAACTTATGATAATTTATGTCACATCATTGTTGTACTATACTAATTAACATTTGTTTCTTGTATATTATTCATTGATAACAGGTTATGGCCTTCAGATGTAGCAGCTAAACTCGGTGACATCTTTCGGAGCAAGAGGGAGCCCCCGGGGGAGGGGGCGAGAAGTGGCCGTGCATCTAGGACCGGATGAGAGGCGAGTAATTTGATGAGTTGCGGATAAGTTTAAATCTGACATTCCTTTATTTGTTGTTATAATCGTTGTTTTAATTTGAGTGGTATGTTATCCACTGTATGTGAGTGGTATGTTAGCCACTGAACTTGGGTGATATGTTATTCACCACTGTGTTAGTAAATTTTAGGACAATGTGAGTGGTATGTTAGCCACTATATGTGAGTGGTATGTTAGCCGCTAAACATGGGTGATATGTTAGTCACCATTGAATATGTTATGTTGTGTTATCTTATTAAATTGATGTCTCGGTTTACGTTATGTAATTTGGATGTTGTCTGGAATTGGGAATGTAGAAAAAGTACTTCATTCCCAACAAGTTGCTCCACTTGATATGTCCTTTTTTCGAGGCACTGGGGTCAGCCCGATACAAGGATATGGTTTGCACTATGAAAAAGATGTGGCGACAAAACAAAAGGCCTGCGTTGTGTGATGAGGAGGAGTGGGCGCCTTGGGAGGCATACTGGACTCGTCCTAATGTCCAGCAGATTGCGGACCAGAACAGAGAGAACCGGCTGACTGAGCCGTCTGAGGGTAATGGGGTGGCCATTCACCACTATGGGTCGCAAGCTGTTCTTACGCATCACGTGAAATCGGTAAGTACATCTAATTTGTCAGTTTATTCGTACATGTGTTTTGTGTTTCAGTTCAACACCTTTAATGAGTTCCTAGATAATTGTTTGCGTATATATGTTCTTCATGTGTCTTTCGGGGAGAAGAATACCGCCTTCGAGTACTTTAAAAGAGCCAAGCTGAAGAACGGCAAATGGGTTGACAACAAGTCCGAGGCTATTGCGGTACGCTAATTTTGGTTAAATTTCATACTTGTGTAGTAAAAGTTATTTTGAAAAAATTGTAACTCGTGATATCTGCATTTTACGGTTTCAGGGTGAGGTGGAGGCTCAGATCGAGAGGCAGGAGGCCGAAGCGGGTGAGGAGCTGACAATTGAACAACAAAACAGCATATTCATAGAGGTCAACCCAATGGACAACAAAGGCCGAGTATATGGAGTGGGGAGTCTCGGCCCTTTCTTGGCTACTCCTAGCTACTCAGCATGCCAGCAATCTAGACATCAGGTTTTTACACAGGAGTAGGTCTCGGAGTTCGCGTAGTCACAGGTTTCAGAACATGTACGGCTAACAGAGGATATGGAGCGGCGAGATAGAGCACTACGGGAGGAAAACGAGCATCTTCGGAAACATATGCAGGCTTTCATTTCCATGTTCGAGCAGCAGCCACCCCCGTCCGGTAGTTAGATTTCGACTTGTATTTTTCTGACTTCTTACTTTAGACTATGTACGGATATTTCATTTCATTACGTATGGTTTGTTGACTTTTGTAGAATGATTTCTGTTTAATTAAAACAATTTCATTATTCTAGATTTACTATCGGACATTATATTTGTGAAACAGGTAAAATATGAAAACAGGCTGCAAAATATTAAAAATAAATCAAATCTTCTTTTTAGCGACGGATAAAATATCCGTCGCTACCAGTTTTTTGTTTTTTAAAAAAATTAAAAATCAGCTTTTTAGCGACGGTTTATATCCGTCGCTAAAAAGTCAATGGTTTATCTGTCGCTAAATCCATCGCGATTTAGCGATGGATAAACTATCTGTCGTTAAGCTTTCCATGGGACGACAACTTTATTATCCGTCGCTAAGTCCGTCGCTAAGGATTTAGCGATGAATCGGCACTGTTTTAGCGATGGATAGATACATCGCTAAAACAACAGATTTTTGTATTGTTTTTAGCCCCTCTGAAAGTCCATTATATATCCTATACTTGCTTTACTAAAGCGGTGACAGCAACCTACCGCCGAGCTTGAACGAAGAAACAAAGCAACGAGTTCCAAAGAATGGAGGAGAATCATGTTTTGATCATGATCGAGAATTGGTTTGGGGGGAAAGTAGAGAAGAAAACCCATACCCCAGTTCGAGAAATTGGTTTGGGAGAGAAGTGGAAGATGATAATCATCGAAAGGTAACCTTGTTGGCCCTACTGTTTATTACCGTTGTTGAAAATCACTAGCTCTTTCTCTAGAAAAAATAGAAAAGAAAGTACCAAAAAAGCAAAGGTACAAAAGTCTCGGAGTGGATCTGTGGTCCTTGTGATCACTATTTTCATGTTGGGCATGTTATAGATACTACCCACATATCGGTGTGGCCCTAAAAAGCTACATGTCCGTGAGGGTTGATGGCATGTATACCAAACCAGCACGCACAAAAGTGTGGAATTCAGTAAAACAGACACTACCAAAAAATGTAGAGACTAAAAGAGCCCAATGATGGCCAACCAAAAATCGTATGCCAAAAGAAAAAAGAAAAAAAAAAGAAAAAAAAAGGAGCAAGTAGTTTATGTGTGAAGCACCGATGGAGTAGCTACGATGATAGAAGAGAAGTTGAAGATTTATCATGACGAGTAGACGAAGTCGAAGGAAGGAACTCGGTGTCGGAAAGGATAAGTCCCCCTGAAATACCTTTTATTCTACCTTGTTATCTTTTAATGATACTTGGCCTTTCCCTCCTATATATATTATCCTACATATTTTACTTACCAAGCCAACCTGAGTACAACTTTGATTTGTGCCTTGACTTTTGGGAGCAGGATCGCATAAGATTACCGCGAGGTAATGATTTTGAAGTACACCTATAAGGACACTGGGTTACACTTGTAACCGCTGGCTGTAGTGAGTGATGCTTACTTGTTACTTGTTTGCTGTGGAGTCATAAAAGTTGGAACTGAAACTAAGCGAGTCAGTAGAGTTCGAAACCCTAGAAACTGGCTACCTGTCAATGTATTGGTTTATTCTTGCTGCTTATTTCGTGGTCACTTCCTAATTATCGTTTTTGCCTTGCTCAAGGATGAGGAAGAAACTGGTTTGGGGATGTGATGTGACTATGAAATGTGCGATATAGCATACTTTTAGGCCCTCATTTTTTTGCCCTAGATGCAATATTTGTATCGTTTTATGGTCAAATACCAACTTTGCCTGTTTTATGTAGGTCATGATCGCGTTTTTGAGGATTTGCACGATTTCAGGCACCAAAACGGCATAATTGTGCTAAATCGGGACAACCAAGTGAATACGCCAGATTGACTATTGCACGGATTTTGAGGAGTCAAAACATGTCATATGACCAACCAGCGCAAGGGTAATTGAAGATGCTACAACTTTGTAGAAGACAGGTTCGAAGGTGCAAAACCGAGGAAAGTAAAGAAGCATGATAATTCTACTTTGAGCTAGAGAAGTCCGATGAAGTCGTTCCATTTACCGTTGCGAAGATTTCGAATCCCCAAGAAATGCTGAAGAAGGACACTTTTCAATATAATGAGGTTTCAAGGCTCGAAATCGAAGAACGAAGAAAATCTGTCTAGGTTAAATCGACCAAAGCACTATTTTGGTTGTACACGGATTTCTAGAAGTACGATTCAATCTCATGAGCTATTGATGGAAAGCTTATTGCAAATGCTAAAACTTTGCTGCTTTACAGCTTCTGAGAAAACGATGTTTAGAGGTCCGACATCAGCCCGAAAGTCGAAATAGCTTACACTTGGGCCAAACAACCTTTCTCTGGCTTGTTAGGCATCAGCCCGCCTTTTAACCTTTGTTTATGGCCAAGGACATCCAGAACAGTATAAATAAGACCCTTGGGGTCTCATAATTAGTCATCACCTATCAAAGACCTTGGCTGTCAGCCAACCAGTCCTCGGGGAAGTGAAACCCCAAAAGCAGCTCTCTTGAGAGAGAACCAGTCATTGGGGAAGTGAAACCACTAGCCTACATCAGCTCAGGATCAAGATCAGGGAAGCACAAAAGTCGAATAACAGCACCAGAGGAGGAAACCCTAGCAACTGCACGAAGACATCAAAGACTAGCCTTTTCTTTTCAGAATTCGATTCCTTATCCTTCCGTTTGGGATTTCGATTTCTTCCTTTATTGTTCTAGAGATTTTTGATTGCAGCATAATGTGGAATACTATGAGTAGCTAACTTTCTTTTGTGAAAGAAAACCATCGTAACTCTACTTTTGCTACTTCTTTATATACCGTGATATATTAATGAATTAGTTTTAAAACGTAATTCGTACTTATTCTTTATTCGTTTGACTCTTTATGTGGGAAATCCTTACTAACTACGACTTGGTAACGGATTATATATTGTCCTGTGTGATTTGTCTGAAAATGTGGCGAGATTGTGTGTTGAGTGACACAACGCATTGTTGGTTTAGTAAGGGTGTCTGGATTAACTACGATTTGATCTTTGAGCATGTTTCTTTGCTACCTGTAGACGGCAAGTACATTGTTTAATTCTAAGTAGTTGGGAGTAGCATAGCAGTGGGAGGTTGGGGTACCTTTACGCCTGTCCATTATTGATTTACAACAGAGCAATTTAGGGTTTACTGAGTTTTAATTATTCTGTCTGAAATCAAACTGTTTACTTTTCTGCATTCAAATTCAATCGTTATTTGCTTGTTCCTATGCTAAGTGTCCGTGGAGAACGACATCCCGAGTCAATTTTCCGCTAGAAACTGTGGATTTGAGGACTTCCGACTGATATAAATTTAATCTTGATTGTGTTTATGGATTACAGGTTCTACAATGGAAAATGAAATCTCTGAGTGCACATCAATAGGTACCCGCTCTGTCATTTTCGACAGGTTTCTGGAGAAAAGTCGATGGTGCATGGTGTAGATTTAAGGAGCTGCAACAGACGCATAGGAACCAAGGTTTGACACTGGGAGAGCTCATGTGGAGTTTCTACAATAGTATAACAGGAGAGTGCCAAGAGATGGTGGATAGAGCCGTAGGAAGAACGATTATGACTTTGACTCCTCAGAAACTTTAGGGGACAATCAACTGTCTGGCTTCTAAAGCCTCAGCTTCGGAAATCAGCCGACTAGTAGCCTAGTTGCTAGCTATTTATGACCAAGAAGATGTTGATGATCTGGCAGAAGATGAGACCACTACTGCCACCACTGTAACTGAAGAAGAAATTCCCGTTTCAGTTGAAGGAGTTTGTGAGAGTTTAGACGATCAGTTAGTCATGGAGGAGGAGGCGTCCACAGAAGTGACCGATGAGGAGACTGAACCACCCGTTCGACTATTTGGAGATGGAGCAGACACTTGATACCAACCTGATGACACCAACGGATTCACTTTCCGTGCCCCCACTTTCCAGTAATAAGTACATACCAGGCCCAGCTCACACACGAGACGGGCCAGGGAGTTTCGGCCCCCTTTTTCGTATTTACTTTTCCCCTTGATTCCCTTAGTTTTATATTAGTTTTTTGATTTATCTAATTTTAGTTTGCAAGGAATCATGGAAAAAAAGAGGAGCGGAGCTAAGGATGGCTCCCAAATTGTTGAGCTTGGCAGGAAGGATTCAAGGGATTCGTTCCCGTTCGATAATGGATAGCAGCAGCCACGAATTTCAGGGAAGTACATCTTCAGCTTTCTTTATTTCTAGCCTATTCACTGGGGACCATCTCTAGTCTAGGTTTGGGGAGGGAGGTAGCTGTCTTGTACTTATCCACATATGTGTCGTCATGCTTGTCATGTCTGTCTTTTTCGCGTTTGTGTGATTTTCTGTTGTGTCTAAGTCTGACTCCCAACTCGAGCGTCTATTGCATGAGTCAAACCTGTTTGATGCTGGTGTTTTGATTTATCTTTGATTAGTAGTAGTTGGCATGTTTTAAATTCATTAAGTTCATTTCTCTTGTAAATAGGAAGTATGTTCTAATTCTGTAGTCCAAAAAGCCTATGAGCAAGCCTAGCGGATGAAAAAATGTTGCACTGGCGAAATTTGTACTTGTGTGACTTTTTAGGAAGTGCAAGCTCTCTTGTTTGCGCCTTATCATGCTCATGCGTGCTCAGTGTAAGTTAAGTATGACGAACGACATGTTTTTCATTCCTTATTTGCTCAACCCAAACCCGTTCAAAGAACCGGTTTGCGGAGGAGGTTTCTGTGCGCCATATTATTTATACGACTGTAGTTTGGCTTTGTTCTCTCAAAAAAAAAAAATTCAATAAGTCTCGGAGTGTATCTTTGGCACTTGTGCCACAGTTAGTCGTGTTGGGCACGTTTCAAATACTACCTACACACTGGTGTGGTCCAAAAAAGTTGTATGTCTATGAGGGTTGATGGCGTGTATTGATGAGTCGATTTTACATCGTCTCATTTGGTCTTTCTTACCATCTTATTGCCATACTCAAGTATAGTTTTTATCTGCTGTATTGGTATTTTGTTACGTTTTCATGTTTTGTGTATTTTGTAGGTATTTGGATAAACCGTGCTAATTGAAGGCAAAATGATACATTTTATATGCATCTACAAGATATGGAGTTCCAATGCCTCGGATGGATGCTAGAAGTGGAGCGGGAAGGCCAAAATATCAAGAATTGGAGTCAAAAGGAGTCAAAAGGGCAAAATCATCATTCCAGGAAGAACTGGCGACGCGCCAGAAACTCTATGACGTGCCGAAGTTCTATGGGCATGCCAATGAGTACGTTATGAAGTTCCTAAAGGAGTTTGAGGCATTAGTGCGGCGCATTCCCATAGGAGCCAACAATGGAGTTACGGGCAGGGATGTCCGTAAGAAGCATTTCCCTATGTGTTTGCAGGATTTGGCGAAGACATGGCTTTTACACCTCCCGAAGAATTCACTGAGGACATGGGAGGATGTCTAAAAGTTCTTTATGGGGATGTACTTTCCGTATTCAAAGACCTCATGTCTGAGGAACCAGATCGCTAACTTTCAGCAGCGGTATGACGAGAGCATGTACGAGGCGAGGGAGCGCTTCAAATAACTACTGGGGCAGTGTCCACACCACCGTTTTGACACGATGATGTTGTGTCAAAGATTCTATGAGGGGCTCGACATAACAACACAGATGTTGGTTGACATGAGCTTGGGTGGCTCGATAATGTAAAGCACGACCGAGGAGATTGAAGCGGCCTTCGAGAAATTTGCGCAAGCATCCCAGCACAAGGGGGTGAGGGGGCGAGAATAGGGGAAAGGCGAAGCTAGGGCCGCCGAAGAAGTTCCCGACTTGACCCACATGCTTGAAGAGTTGCAGCAAGCAAAGATTACCACAACAGTTACCGCACCGAGTCTCCAATCAAGTGAGGTATGTGGCGTGTGATACAACATAGGGCACGGTGGTAATTTGTGCAGGTTGCAACAGGCCAAGGAGATGAACCCAAACCTCACGGAGGAGGTGAATTGGGTCGATAGGCAAGGAGTGAGGCACCAGGGATTCGTGCAATTCATAAAGCCTACGGAATATGGTGACCGTAGGTTGTTCAGTTATTCCAGCAACAACTACGAGAACTATGTGCCACCCGCACAACCGAAGGAGGTGCCTCAAGAAGTAATCGTCTAGGGCAGTGCACTAAAGGAGGATCTTTACGGCCGGATCAAAGCGATCTTGGGAGAATTTGGACCGTTTCTACAAGCACTCGAACCAGGTACAAGAGAGAAATGACAGGAGGTTCGAGGTGTTGAAAAATGCGGCGAGAAGGATCGATAACATGGTCGGAGCGTTGGTAGGGAGATCCCAAAGGCCGGAACAAGGAAAGTTCCCGAGTACAACTGAGAAGGCCCCGGTGGTTGATGTAGCTAAAGGAGTAGGATGTACTCCGAACTTCGAGATCAAAGCTAGAGAACTCCGGTTCCACCCACGTTGCAAGTCTTGTGGGGTGAGACATACTTTACCAGGGATTCAAAGGGGCAATGAAAAGCTCCCAATTTATATATCCAGCGATGAGTCGGAGGAGGATCCCGAAGAAACCCTATGGAGGATCCCGAGGAGTTACCTCTAGTGCCCAAGGTAGGACCTGAAGAATGGTTCGAGGAAGGCGAGATCATGGACGAGGATGAAGTGCTAAGCTTCGTTGATCAAATAGAGGATGACTCGGTGAATCTGGTGTTTAAGATGGACCCGCAGCCACAAGGAGAAATTAGACCTATAATGGTGGTTCAAAGCCAGCCAATGCCGATGCAATCCCGAGTATAGACCTCGAGGTTGGTGTAGGAAACTCCAACTGGGTGATCGGTACGCTCGACTCAGGAGCCGGTCTGAACATGATGACACTCAGCCAGTACAATAGGCTAGGACTAATGAGTCTTTATTTTAGAGTCTCATCTCGTTCTTTTTACCGTCTTTTGTTAGTCTTTATTTGTGTTTTTAGTATTTCTTGTGCGTTTTTATGTGTTTTGTGTTTTAGTTGCGTTGTGCAGGTTTTCTCTTGTTTAGAGATGTTTTGGAGGAAAAACGATGTTCTTGGAAGGTCGTATCCGAGTAGAAGCTCACAACTCAACTTAGTAGGCGAAATGTGAAGATTCTATCCAAAAGGGGGCAGGACACGTCCCAGATCCACCCAGGACGCGTCCCCAGAACCCACAAGGATGCATCCCAGAAGAACCAGGCCGCGTCTCGCGACTTCAGCGCAGAATCTGTTTTCTGTGTTATTATTTAGTTCGATTTTGGTAATTTCAAACATCTTCTTTACGTTATTTTTCACTCAAGCAAGAAAAACCCTAGTTTTGGTTCTCTTACTCTAGTTCTTCATTGATTTCACTTGTAATCGTAATATTGACATAGGATTTGGATCTTGAGGTTAGATTATCAATCAACCACTCTTTCTTTCACAATTTCTTCTCTTGTGCTTGATTGTTTTGGTGTATGCTTATGATCTCTTCTTTCATGCTTAATTCGATTGTGATTGTCATCATGTATGCTATTACTTGTGCTATGAGTAACTAATCCTTCGATAGATGCTGTAGCAATGTAAGAACAATCCAATTATAATCTTGACCTAGGTTTGTTCATGTGTTAAGCTTTTTCAAGAATCTTCGTAAAACCCCCAATTTCAGTAATCTATTCTCGAATCTTCAAAACCATTCCGGTTAAGAATCAATCGTCTGACAATAGATTGATCTCACTTATTTATATTTTCAAAGAATGTCTTGGTTACACTGAATTGGTATTTTATTTGGACAAATAACTGTGACAGCATATGAATAATAGGTCTGATTCTTATTCGATTTCTCTGAAATGCTATCGCTTCTATTTCTCTTCTCTCTTGTTTCAAACCGTGTTTTTATTTTTCGCACGAAATTGAATATATAGAAAAACCCGAAAGAGTGGAAGACAGAATAAGAGGGGCATGCCCCAATCGGAAGAAAAACCAGGCTAGACGCCAAACAACGTAAATCACTATCTAAAAACAAGCTCGAGAATAGGGGAACTCTAGTACAAAACTATGATTCCAAAACCTAAAGCTCAAAACTTATCTACAAACTAGCGCTAAATCTAGTCCCAAAACAGTTGGGAAATTGAGCCCCCTTCACATGGCTCCAGGATCAGACCTGTGACCAATTTCCATGCATTAACTCAAGTAGCTGGTCTGCTACACAGTTTTTAGTCTTCCACAGTGATCAAGCACTCCAACGGGTAGGTCAGGGAGAGAGGAGAAAAAGAAAATATACCATCCTAATAAACCAGCAAAGAATGAACAGCGCCACTACAAACCTGTACACAAAAAACACTCACCAAAAGAATGATATATCATAACAAAATCAAGTGAGAAACCTGAGCTAAACAACCGCCAACCTACTCAAACAGCTTTTCAAGAATCTATTTAGTCTCTTACCAAACTTACTCTGTAGAAGAATGATAAGGAATGAGGCTACCTGTTTACAAATTCCTGTAAGAGTTATAGGGACACCCTGAAAGAGACGAGCATTTCTAGCTTGCCATAGAGCACAAATAATCTCCCCTATAGCAGCAGCTCTGACCTGATAAACCATTGACTGAACCAAACCAGAACTAGCAAAGTAATTAGACCACCAATCCAAATCATAATAAGAGACATGCATATTCAGAGCATTCATGATTTTACTTAAAATGTCCTGAGATATCTCACACTGAAAGAACAAATGAGCAAGAGACTCAGGAGCAATTCCACACAAACAACAATTAAGATCAGGGATATCAACAAATCTACTAAGTCTATCCTTAGTAGCTAATCTTCCATGCATAGTCAAACCGTGTTTTTAGTTTACTTAGTTAAATCATTGTCTACTCTACAAACTCAACTCTACAAACTGTTACCGCAAACTCTGACGTTTGATACTTGAAAACGTCATAGTTGCCTAGTAGCCCCTTGAGAACGATTCCGTAGTTAAAGTTTGTTACAACAACTGCTTTAGTTACTTTTTTGATTTTAAGAAGTACTAATTTGAGCACATCAAATTTGGCGCCGCTGCCGGGGAGTTAACTCCTACTGTGGTGTTTTTTAGTGTTTAATTGTTTTTGTTTGTGTGGTCTTTGCTTCACTAACAGAAACTCAAAATCTCTCGAAGTTTTTATTTTGTGAGGTTGTTGTCACAGATAGGTATGAGTCAGCTCACCTCAACTATAATGAGTGCCACAGTCCACCACGGGGTTACCCCATGTGTATTCAGAGAATATATGGAGCAAAACTTGGTTAAGGCTCCTGGATCTTCGATCGTACTATCGCAAGAAGCGAGGAACATGGATATAAAGGCTCATCACTTCAACAATGGTCCCCAATTATTTGGGTATACTGATGAAGATGTGATGCGATTCCTAAGGGATTTTGATGAAGATGTGATGCAATTCCTGAGGGAGTTTTGGGCTCTGATTGGAAGGATACCGCTGCCAAATGGTCTTAATGTGAGTGACGATGAGCTGAGGATGAAAGTTTTCCCTATGTGTCTCCATGGCTAGGCTAAAACCTGGTTGTTGAATCTTCCAGAAGGGTCGTTGGTTACATGGAGCGATATTTACCGATTTTTCATGGCAAAATATTATCCGTACTCTAAGACTGCGGACCTTCGCGATAGAACTTTGCAGTTTGAGCAAGGACATGATGAGTCCATGTATGAGTCACGACAGCGTTTCAAACACCTCCTAGCTCAGTGTCCCTATCATATGTTCGATGATATGACTTTGTGTAGTAGTTTCTACGAGGGGCTTTGTTACGAGGAACAGTCGAGGGTAGACTTAAGCCTTGGGGGTTCGATTTTGGAGAAAGCCCCTGATGAGATTGTGGGTGCATTTGAAAAACTAGAAGCTGTATCCTAGCACAAAAGCATGCATGGAAAGGCCAAAAGAGTGAGAGAACACAGTAAGGAGAATCCACCCACTTAGAGCATGGAAAGTAGGCTAATGGAGTTTACAGTTAACTCTGAAAATTTCTATCACACTGCTGCACAGAACCAGGTAAAGAATGAGGTGAGGTTTGAAGATATTGAATTATCTCAGAAGAGGCTGGAGCCTGCTGTGGGAGAATTGGTTTCTATGGCTCAGAAAGGGGAATTCGGTGAGCTCCCTAACAGGATAGAGAGAGCATTTCTCGTGGAGATAGCGGTTGACCTAGTAGACAAGAGGAAAGCTGATGAAGCGCCTGTGATGATAAGTCGCAAGTGTAGGGACCACACCCCTGCGCTTAAAGATGCTGAAGTTGTGGAGAGTTCTAATAACTCAGTTTGTAAGGAACCCCTAAAACCTCATAAGGATGGTGAGAGCATTGATGCTCCTGGGTGGAATCTGATCCACCGATTATCCCTAAGGTGGAGAAGAGTGTGAGTAATGCCAAGAGTTTTGATTTAGCTATTGGTATTGGAAGATGTGAAGGTGTAGTTGGTATTGTTGACACAGGAGCTAGCTGCAATGTAATGACCTTTAATACTTATGAGGAGCTTGGTTTGAAGGGAATGGTTCCAATGAAGGCTATGATGTTGCTTGCAGATGGCTCTAGGACTAGGCCTATAGGTGTTGCTGAAAATGTCACGATTAGATTAGATGGTGTGTATGTAATTCTTGATTTTGTTATAGTAAAGTCCCCTAGAGGAGGAAATGGGGGGACTTGGATGAGACATGCTACTATTGGGACGACCCTTCATCAACACCACCCGCATGGCGGTGGACTTGCACTCTCGTACCTGCACTTTTGAGGTACATGGCCAGCCGTGCAGGTTGCTAGCCTATTCTGACCCTTATGTGTCTATTTTGTAGGATTTGGCCAAAGTGCATGTGGGGGCATACACTGGCCCCCTATATGTTTATTCTCACTTGCAGGGATACGAAGGAGCGAAGAGGGTGAACTTCCAGAGTACCCATTAACCAATACAGAAGAGTCTTGTACATGACTATAATGGTACAACCCTTGAAAGGTGTTCTCTCTTACCTTTGTGATGCTTGGGGACAAGCTTCTCTTTGTTGGGGGAGGGAGAGATTTCATCCTGTATGTGTTTCTGTTTCCTTTTTTGAGTATGTGTGTCTTGATGAGTCGATTTTACATCGTCTCATTTTGTCTTTTTTACTGTCTTATTGCCATTCTCAACTATAATTTTTATGTGCTTTATTGGTATTTTGTTACGTTTTCATGTTTTGTGTATTTTGTAGTTATTTGGCTAAACCGCACTAATTGAAGGCAAAATGGTGCATTTTATATGCATCTACAAGATGTGGAGTTCCAATGCCTCAGATGGATGCTAGAAGTGGACCGGGAAGGCCAAAATATCAAGAATTGGAGTCAAAAGGAGTCAAAAGGGAAAAACCGTCATTCCAGAAAAAATTGGCGACGCGCCAGAAACTCAATGTTTCTGGCGCTAAGAAACTGGCTACGCCAGTTTTTCAACTGGCGATGCCAGTTTTGATTATTGGCGATGCCATTTTTCACCGGCAGATTTCGATTTTCTCCGTCATTTTCCCGGTTCGTTTAGAATTAGGTTATTTCACCTATATATATTAGATAAGAACCTTTTACAAACATTCATTATTATTCTTCTCTTCTTATTGCTTTTCGACTTAGAACCTTGTTGGTCCAGATAACGGCAAAGTAAAAGACTAGGGGGGGGGGGGGGTGAATAGTTTTTTAAAACTTTTGTCGATAAACACAGTTTCTCAGAAACCTGGGGGTTTCTGATACTTAAATTCAGAGCGCGGAAGACTTTAAGATAGGTAAGTGCAGAAACAATAAGTATGTGTGTGCTTTCTTTGAAATGTAAATCTGAAGGTAAATGACACAGCAAGTATAGTGGTATCTAGAGGTGGCGTAATCCTCCAACTAATCCACTTCGGTCTTTCTGAAACCTAGAATTCACTAGAACAGATAATTGAGTTCACCTTAAAATAATCCAATTCTAAGATTCTTAAACAAATGGTTCCCAACCAAATGTTCCCCCTAAGTTATTCCCCAGCTCCTAGAGCTAAGTACTTCCTCTACTCAGATAACCTTGGAGTTATTCCTTGATTTCCCAAATCAAGTACTTCCTCTACTCCATGCCTTAATGGTGTTGGTTATAAGGTTTGTCAGAGAGGCTTCTCGTATAACTTTTCAGTTATGTTTTCAGAGAGCCTAATAGAACAAGACTACTTAATACACTTGTTCCGTGGATGGCAGTCTGCACTTTACTGACCCAAGTAATTGATGTCCGTTCTGGAGAATGAGCTTCAGAAAGGGTATCTGATAGTTCAACTCTTTTACGAATAACAATCTCTTGTTAAGGTTCAGGACAACTTAGAACTACTAGGGATTCTTGGAGCAATAGAAAGCTTTCAGAAAGGGTAGTAGAGTGCTTGAGAGAATACTTTGCTTGATGATAAGTTTGCAAGATAGAGCGTTCTAAGGTGAGTTCTTCAAGCATCTAAGTGTGTGATATATATAGATAAATTTGAGAGGCGTTTGAATTATATCCGTTGTGCTCTCCATCAAATTATATCCGTTTATATCTTGAAGTATGTACTCAGAAGTCACTATCTCATTTTTCAGAGAGGACTGCTTTTTGCAGCATTTCTGCCGATGCATTTAATGCATAGTCCTGTTCATTGTCTTTAGTCTCAACGGATACATGAGCCTTTCTGATGGCTTGCATGCTCCATACTCATGATGTCATATGTCCAGAATCATATTTAGAAAGTAAGTTAATACACTTAAGAAAGGATTAAGGACATAGTCTTTCTGAGTTAGACTAAACCTTTGTGTCTTCATAAACCTTGTGCAATCTTCAGTCTTCTAATCTTCAGAAAAGCTCCATTGCTAGGATTGATCTTCACGATCTTCTTGAAATAATAATTACACTCAGAGACCTATAATCCTAATACAAGATTTACTAGACTAATCATACTCAGTGATTTCCTCTTTAACAATGTTCAAGTGAACCAAGAGTACTTAATCACCTTTCTGGCTAAGATAAGAACATGTGATGAGTGATCAAAATACTAACAGATATTCCTAACAAATTTCCCCCTTTTTGATCAGTCATCCATGACTATCTTTTAAGTCCTATTACAAATTTGTAATCCTGGAAGAGAAAACAATCCACCACTTAATCATTTCAAATGATATTCAATCTTAGTTGAACTAAGTGCAGAAAGTAAACATCAACCAAATCACAAGAAGTGATCTTTGCTGATAAGTTGTCATCTATTAGAATGTATCTGAGAGTATGATCTTCAGATAGGTACAGTTTACAGAATAAGATTCAAGTTTTGCAGATAGAGAAATTCAGAAACAATCAGCAAGATTACAAAAAGTAACAAAACATACTAAGTAAATTAGAACAAAGGAGAATCCAAGCTCCAAGAGAGTATTCTAATGTTACTAGTCTTCAAGTCTTCAGAAATGCAACTTGGGTTCAGATACCTCAAGTTCTTCAGCATCACTTTTCTGCATTCTTGGACATAGTCATAAAGAATCCTTCTAACAGAGAGCTCTGTTTTTCTGGATAAGTTACATATTTCATGGTAACTCATGCCAAGCTTGTGATTCTTCCGCAGAAAATGTTTGACCCAGAAGTACTTTCCCCAGACCCAGGCATGGTCTACTTGCAGCTGAGATAGGTTGAAATACTTGTATATTTCTTCCAGATAGTGTATATCATCTAGGTATTCGTCCAATGTCATATAGAATGACTAATAGGGTGAAACACCTAGTTTGTTCTTCCTGGTGTAGCTACCATACAGTTTTCTTACCTTGTGTACATCATCAGTCTTTGGGTAAGGACAGGCAAAAGAAAGATCCATCTTAATGGCTTCATTCTTCTTTTCTACTTCAAAGTTTAGCCAGGCATGAAGGTGCTCAGGTTTTAGCAAATCTGGCTTGCCTTCTCTCCATTTCAGGATCTGGTTGAGGATGGGAGTTGGAAACTTATCATTAACAAGTAGATGTTGTAGTTCCAGAATCCAATACCCTCTCTTGTTCAGAATGCACCTATATGAAGATTCTTCATTACTAGTCTTCATATAATCAATGTGGGCATCAGTTGGCCTTTCTTGATGAGTTTCTCTGTTTACTCTGCCAAACTGGGAATCCCTTCTTGCTTTTCTGTTAGGTGGCCTTCTGTCAGGAGATCCTCTAATCCTTTCTTCCTGTCTTGGGGCTGTGCTGGTGGATGTTCCTTGTATTGACTTGGTATTTCCAGAAGGAGTTCTGGCTACCAAAGGTCTTGCTGCCAGAGGAGGTTGTGAATTAAGTAGTTGCTTGTCTCCTTTTCTTGTGAAGTGGATGTTCATCTGTGTCAGAATCATCCTCATCAACATTGAAGTCCAAAATTGGAGACTTGCAGCTTTCTTAGCCTCTCACTTCTCCTTCTTCCTTTTCTTCTTCTTCAGAAGTCTTCTTCTCTTCTGAGATTCTAAGGGACTTGGCTCCCCTAGTTATCATACTCCTCAGCCTTCTGGCTGGTTCATCTGAACAACTTCTTCAGTAGGGGTATCTCCAGTGTCCTTGATGACTAGTTGACTTGAGGAGGGAGGATTTGATTGTTTTCTTTTTCTTCCTCTACCTTTCTGAGGCATCTCTTCCCCCTTAGTCATGAATGACTGACTAATGATAGCATAAGCTTCAGAGAGTGATTCAAAGTTTTTCTGGAGATTGTTGTGCACCCTAACTAATTCTTGAAGTTCCTTCTTCAGTTCTTTGTTCTGCCTAACCAGTTTCTGCTCCTTTTTGTTGAGCTCTTCAAGCGACCTTAGGATGGCGTTGGCTTATAGGACAGCATGGCTGGCTTCATTCAATGCTGCATTAGCATTGTTACAATCCTCATCCCTGACCAACCCTAGGTCTTTCTGAGAGAGAGCTATGCTGGTTGCTCTATTGAGTAAAGCAAAAGCCAATGGCTTTATCTCTTCTGGGACGGATTTTAGCATTTCTGTGTCTGGGGCAACTAGTGTCTCTCTGAGTTCCAAAAAGACACTGTTCCTTGCACGGTGCTCTTCACTTCTTGAACTACCTGGTGCAGAGAAGATATGAGGAGCAAGTAGGGCTCTCTTTTGCTGAGTGATGAGTCTCTCATCTTCTTCTGCAGTAATCAAGTTTCCGTCTTCTTCAGCATCACTCTCTTAATCCTTCTCTGGGATTGTTTGCAAGCTGGCTAAATCTTTTATTTGCCTTGGAGTATGCTGGCCTTCTGAGAGGATGAAGAAGGTCTTTCTGATACAGCCTGAGCATCATGCTCTTCATCATCATTGTCATCCATGGCATCTATCTCAGCAGCTGTGACAACAATGGCATCCTTCAGATTTCTTTGCTCACCTAGGAGTGCCAATTCCTTGGCATTAGCTTCTTTGAGCTTCTTGATTTTGGCCTCCTTTTCATCAACAAGAGCTTGACACTCAATGCTGATTCTCTTTTCTTCTTCCAACACCTTTCTGAGTTGTTCAATCTTAAACTCAACGGCTGAAATTTCTTCTATGGCATCATTGTGCTCAGCCTGTTGGATATCTTGATGAGACTTGGGAGGTGATGATGATGGGTCTTTCTGAGTATTTAAAGGAGTAGCCTTTTCTCCACTTCCTTTGCTAGCTTTCTGAATCCCGCCTTGTCCAGGTTGGGGATCATCATTCTGATCATAATCATCATCACTCTTGTTCTTTACTTCTTGGTTTGGATGCTTAGAGGGAGGTTCTTGATAATCATTTTCGTCCATCTTCTCATCATCTTCTGAAACCAGGTTGCTCACATTTGGGAATGTAATCATCCTCCCATTAACTTCTTCTTGTTCAGCAGGATAAGTAGTGAGCTTGCTGGGCAAGGCAGGATGGGTAACCATCTGCTCATGGGTTTGAGCATTCGCAGACTTGAAATCTGCTATAAGTCTTTGTGCTACTTCATGAATGAAGTCTTCATGCATCAGAGTGGAAAATGAGTAGGACTCTGTTGGGAACAATGCATAGATATAATCTTCCAGATTGAAGGCGATTGCTCTCTTTTCTGGGACGTCGATTACTCTGGCTAATTTAGAAAGGTCAGCCATTCTGAGTTTCTGCCATTGTCTGAAGCACTTGAGATGTTTCTTTAAAGTGTGCTTCTGGAAAGCCTTGAGTAAATCAACTAGCACTTGACTTTGAGCCTGAAAGAAAGGGATCAAGTTAGTTTTGTGCAAACCACTTGAGTTAGTATCTGTGTGCAAAAGTAAGCTTTCTGAGCATACCTGTGTAGAAACAATAGGCTCATCTGCTTGGACTTCTGCTTGTTTGGGCACAGAGGCCTCAGATACCTTATTGTGAGGAGAAGTCTGATCCTCATCAATCTTTCTTTCTGCTTGAACTTGAGAATTAAAATCAAATATGTTTAGAAACTGTTAACAGAAAAGATAGGTGGAAAAGTGCTTTCTGAGACTTCACTTACTTCCGAGTGAGGAAGCTCAGTAGCATGTTCCTCAGAAACCTTGGGGGTTTCTGGCACCTTTTCTGTAGATACTACTTGTTCAGCAGTTTTAGTTTCCTTTGGAAGAGATAACACAACGGTTTCTTCATCCAATTGTTCTTCTGACTGAGCCTGTAAGAACAAACATAATAGATTTAGTAGTGGGTTTTCCAGAGCATTCTTGAAGGAGACTATTACTGATTACTTACCTTCTCAGCAGAAGGCTCAATAAATGCTTCCTCAGAAAGCTTTTCAGCTTCTGGAATCTCTTGGTTTTGGGGTGTTGGTTCCACCACCACTACTTTCTCAGTTAGAGCCTAATAAGAGACAAAAAGAAGTTAGAACACAAGATATGAACATTTCAAGCAAGTTATTTCTTATTCAGAGATAACTTAACTACCTGTTGGACAAGCTCTTCTTGTTGCTCTGAGGTTGGAGGAACCTCTTCTTCATTCAGAGGGGTTGACAAATTAACTTCCCCCTGAAAGTGTGTCTCCATGTTGGCCTGTAACAAATGAAGCTTATGAGTAACAAGTTAACATTTTAATGTTGACAAGTTAGATACAAACTACTTTTGCTACCTGATTAGAGTCAGGCTGATCATTGATCTCTTGGACTTGTGGTGATTCCACAGTCTCTCTGTGCTCATTGTTGTTCTCCTCTGCAGTATCATTCTGAGTCTCCATCTCAGTTTGATCCCTTTCTGAAAGTTGAGCTCTCTCAGAAGGTTGAGGAACACTTGAAACAGGGTTTTCTTGACAACCTTTTGTCTTTGGCATAGTGAATGTGGAAGCAATGTCGATCTTCCAGATTCTATCTTCCTCACCAGCCTTCTTCTTCCCTCTTTGGGCGGGCTCTTGTCTTCTGAAGAGCCGAGCTTGATGCTCCTCCATGGGTCTCATACTTGAATCTTTTGAGTACTTTTGCAAGTACTTCATCATCCTCGAATCACTATTACGTGTTGGTGCACCCATCTATGATATTTCTATCATCTCCGGAGAGTTACAGGCGATCAGTTCGAGATTCTTGGGGCATTCTGGAGTTGCCTTTCTGGGCGTCCAACATCTTCTGAGACCTTGTCTCCAGAAGGTTATGCCTCTTGTATGCTTAGGGACTTGGAGGCTCTTTTGCTTTGAGTCCTCTTTCTCTTGGCAACTGGAGGTTTAGCTTGAGTGCGTTCTCAGCAGCAAGTTTCTCCTTTTCTTCAAAGGTGTGTCTGAAAAGGGAGTTGGTGACTGGGATTTCTTGTTTCTCTCTGAGAGTGATTCCCATTATTTCTAGAATGTAACAGATTCTGAGACCAAAGTGCATATTGGCCTTTGGCTCAGCAAGGCCATTGATGATTTTGGGCTCAAATTCCTCAATATCCAAGGAATTTGTTGAAGGCGTACTTCCCCCAATTGAAGTGGGTTTCCTGCCCTTCATGCTTCTTGTTCAGAAGATGCATCATCATCCATCTCTCCATGCTTATCTAGTCTACTCCACCTTTATTGCCATCAAAGCAACGGACCAGAATAAGACCTAAAGTACTCCAGTGTTTCTGGAGATGACTAGTTCTGATGGCTTTCAGAACAAAGTCTCCTGGGCAACCCTTTGCATTTTCTAACTGGATTGCTTCAAATAGCTCTTTGACGCCTTGAATCATGGAAGCGTCCTTGATGTTGATGTCTTCAATTGTTCTCCGATTTTTCAATCGGAATATCTTGCAGAAAGTCTTGCAGTCTAGAACAATTTCTTGTCCTTGGACTTCACTCTGCATGTATTTCTCTTCTTCATCATTTACAACCTTTGTGAAGATTTTGGAGTTGTTATAGAACTCCAGTACATCCAGTGTGGATAGTCCACTGTGTGCAGCAGATAGAAGCTTGTAGATATGGGAATTCTTCAGCATCCCCAATATCAGTTTCCTTTCTAGTCTTGAAGGTATAACTGCTGGTACATAACTCTTCACCAGAATAGCTCCCCAATTCATTTTGTGGTTAGGGTTCCAGTCCGATGGGGTGAACTTTCCCATAAGGCATTTATTCAACACCTTAAGTTCCTTTCTTCCTTGCTTTTCAGCAGGAGAAGATGATGCGGCCTTAGGGTTCTTGGTGGTCATCTTCTTGGGTGCCATCTCTTATATAGAGTTTTGAGTGAGTGTTTTTCAGATGAATTTTGCACAATTAATCGAGATTAGTCTATCTTTTCAGAAGACTAAGCACAAGAAGTTGAGTTTGCAGAGGGGGTTTTGGAGAAATCTTGAGAGATTTTGCTGTTTTGATGCAAGTTTGAAATTTCGGAATTGGTAAAAGTGTTTGTCTTTTGCCCAAATCCTATATATATAGCAGACAAAATGTACATAGATACAACATACATACAACTGAATATCAATGCGTGTCTTTGTATCTTCATAGGCGTGGTACGTCTGTTGGTCCAGATAACGGCAAAGTAAAAGACTAGAGGGGGGGGGGGAATAGTCTTTTAAAACTTTTGTCGATAAACACAGTTTCTCAGAAACACAGGGTTTCGATACTTAAATCAGAGCGGAAGACTTTAAGATAGGTAAGTGCGTAAACAATAAGTAAGTGTGTGTGCTTTCTTTGAAATGTAAATCTGAAGGTAAATAACACAGCAAGTATAGTGGTATCTGGAGGTGGCATAATCCTCCAACTAATCCACTTCGGTCTTTCTGAGAACTAGAATTCACTAGAACAGATAATTGAGTTCACCTTACAATAATCCTTATTCTATGATTCCTAAACAAATGGTTCCAACCAAATGTTCCCCCTGAGTTATTCCCCAGCTCCTAGAGCTAAGTACTTCCTCTACTCAGATAACCTTGGAGTTATTCCCTGTTTTCCCAAATCAAATACTTCCTCTACTCCACGCCTTGATGGTGTTTGTTATAAGGTTTGTCAGAGAGGCTTCTCGTATAACTTTTCAGTTATGTTTTCAGAGAGCCTAATAGAACAAGACTACTTAATACACTTGTTCAGTAGATGACAGTCTGCTCTTTACTGACCCAAGTAATTGATGTCCGTTCTGGAGAATGAGCTTCAGAAAGGGTATCTGATAGTTCAACTCTTTCACGAATAACAATCTCTTGTTAAGGTTCAGGACAACTTAGAACTACTAGTGATTCTTCCAAGAATGTAAAGCTTTCAGAAAGGGTAGTAGAGTGCTTGAGAGAATACTTTGCTTGATGGTAAGTTTGCAAGATAGAGCGTTCTAAGGTATGTTCTTCAAGCATCTAAGTGTGTGATATATATAGATAAATTTGAGAGGCGTTTGAATTGTATCCGTTGCGATCTCTATCAAATTATATCCGTTTCTATCTTGAACTATGTACTCAGAAGTCACTATCTCATTTTTCAGAGAGGATCTTTTTGACATTTCTGGATGCATTTAATGCATAATCGTTCATTGTCCTTTAGTCTCAACGGATACATGAGCCTTTCTGATGGCTTGCATGCTCCATACTCATGATGTCATATGTCCAGAATCATATTTCGAAAGTAAGTTAATACACTTAAGAAAGGATTAAGGACATAGTCTTTCTGAGTTAGACTAAACCTTTGTGTCTTCATAAACCTTGTGCAATCTTCAGTCTTCTAATCTTCAGAAAAGCTCCATTGCTAGGATTGATCTTCATGGTCTTCTTGAAATAAAAATTACACTCAGAGACCTATAATCCTAATACAAGATTTACTAGACTAATCATACTCAGTGATTTCCTCTTTTACAATGTTCAAGTGAACCAAGAGCACTTAATCACCTTTCTGGCTAAGATAAGAACATGTGATGAGTGATCAAAATACTAACAGATATTCCTAACAAATTTCCCCCTTTTTGATCAGTCATCCATGACAATCTTTCAAGTCCTATTACAAAATTGTAATCCTCGAAGGGAAAACAATCCACCACTTAATCATTTCAAATGATATTCAATTTTAGTTGAATTAAGTGCAGAAAGTAAACATCAACCAAATCACAAGAAGTGATCTTTGCTGATAAGTTGTCATCTATTAAAATGTATCTGAGAGTATTATCTTCAGATAGGTGCAGTTTACAGAGTAAGATGCAACTTTTACAGATAGAGAATTTCAGAAACAATCAGCAAGATTACAAAAAGTAATAAAACATACTAAGTAAATTAGAACAAAGGAGAGTCCAAGCTCCAAGAGAGTATTCTAATGTTACTAGTCTTCACGTCTTCAGAAACACAACTTGGGT
This sequence comes from Plantago major, assembly GCA_026545765.1. Classification (NCBI taxonomy): domain Eukaryota; kingdom Viridiplantae; phylum Streptophyta; class Magnoliopsida; order Lamiales; family Plantaginaceae; genus Plantago; species Plantago major. Next base: position 67,553,593 of record CM048840.1, on the reverse strand, counting down.
TCAGATACCTCAAGTTCTTCAGCACCCTTTCTGGATCAGTTGACATGATTATCCACTTTTCTGCATTCTTGGACATAGTCATAAAGAATCCTTCTGACAGAGCTCATCTTTACGGATAAGTCACATATTTCATGGTAACTCTTGCAAGCTTGTGATTCTTCCATGAAAATGTTTGACCGGAAGTACTTTCCCTGCACCGTGCATGGTCTACTTGCAGCAGAGATAGGTTGAAATACTTGTATATTTCTTCCAGATAGTGTATATCATCTAGGTATTCATCCAATGTCATTTAGAATGACTCATAGGTTGAAACACCTAGTTTGTTCTTCCTGCTGTAGCTACCATCCAGTTTTCTTACCTTGTGTACATCATCAGGTTTTGGGTAAGGACAGGCAAAAGAAAGATCCATCTTTCTGGCTTCATTCCTCTTTTCTACTTCAAAGTTTAACCAGGCATGAAGGTGCTCAGGTTTTAGCAATTCTGGCTTGCCTTCTCTCCATTTCAGGATCTGGTTGAGGATGGGAGTTGGAAACTTATCATTGACAAGTAGATGTTGTAGTTCCAGAATCCAATACCCTCTCTTGTTCAGAATGCACCTATATGAAGATTCTTCATTACTAGTCTTCATATACTCAATGTGGGCATTAGTTGGCCTTTCTTGATGTGTTTCATTGTTTACTCTGCCAAACTGGAAATCCCTTCTTGCTTTTCTGTTTGGTGGCCTTCTGTTAGGAGGTCCTCTAACCCTTTCTTCCCTTGCTTGAAATTTGTCTTTGGTGGATGTTCCTTGTATAGACTTGGTGTTGCCGGAAAGAGTTCTGGCTGCTAAGGGCTTTGCTGCCAGAGGAGGTTGTGAAGTAGTTGCTTGTCTCCTTTTCTTGTGAAGTGGATGTTCATCAGAATCATCCTCATCATCATTGTAGTCCAAAATTGGAGACTTGCAACTTTCTTGGCCTCTTACTTCTCCTTCTTCCTTTTCTTCTTCTTCTTTAGAAGTCTTCTTCTCTTCTGAGATTCTAAGGGACTTGGTTCCCCTAGTGATCATACTTCTCAGCTTTCTGGCTGGTTGTTCTGGAACAACTTCTTCAGCAAGGGTGTCTCCAGTGGTGTCCTTAATGACAAGTTGACTTGAGGAGGGAGGATTTGATTGTTTTCTTTTTCTTCCTCTGCCTTTCTGAGGCATCTCTTCTTCCCCCTTAGTCACGAATGACTGACTCATGATAGCATAAGATTCAGAGAGAGTTTCAAAGTTTTTCTGGAGATTGTTGTGCACCCTGACTAATTCTTGAAGTTCCTTCTTCAGCTCTGTGTTCTGTCTAACAAGTTCTTGCTCCTTTGTGTTGAGCTCTTCAAGTGGCCTTAGGATGGCGTTGGCTTGCAGGATAGCATGGCTGGCTTCATTCAATGCTACATTAGCATTGTTACAATCCTCATCCCTGACCAACCCTAGGTCTTTCTGAGAGAGAGTGATGCTGGTTGCTCTGTTGAGTAAAGCAGCAGCCAAAGGCTTCATCTCTTCTGGGACGGATTTTAGCACTTCTCTATCTTGGGCAACTAGTGTCTTTCTGAGTTCTAAATAGACATTGTTCCTTGCACGGTGCTCTTTACTTCTTGAACTACTTGGTGCAGAGAATATATGAGGAGCAAGTAGGGCTCTTTTGTGCTGAGTGACAAGTCTCTCATCTTCTGCTTCAGTGATCAAGTTGTGGGTTTCAGCATCACTATCATAATCCTTTTCTTGGATTGTTTGCAGATTGACAATCTTCTTCTGCTTTCCATCAAGTGTGCTGGCCTTCTGAGAAGATGTAGAAGGTCTTTCTGATGCAGTCTCAGCATCATGCTCTTCATCATCATTGTCATCCATTGCATCTATTTCAGCAGCTGTGACAACAATGGCAATCTTCCAATTTCTTTGCTCATCTAGGAGTGCGAATTCTTTGGCATTAGCTTCTTCGAGCTTTTTGATTTTGGCTTCCTTTTCATCAACAAGAGCTTGAGTCTCAATGTTGATTCTCTTCTCTTCTTCCAATACCTTTCTGAGTTGTTCAATTCTAAACTCAGCGGCTGAAATTTCTTCTAAGGCATCATTGTGTTCAGCCTGTTGGGTATCTTGATGGAGCTTTTTGAGCAATTGAGGGGGTATCCTTTTCTCCACTCTCTTTGCTAGCTTTCTGAATCCCGCCTTGTCCAGGTTGGGGATCATCATTCTGATCATCATCATCATCACTCTTGTTCTTTGTTTCTTGGTTTGGATGCTCAGAGGGAGGTTCTTGATAATCATTTTCGTCCATCTCCTCGTCATCTTCTGAAACCAGGTTGATCACATTTGGGAATGTAATCATCCTCCCATTAACTTCTTCTTGTTCAGCAGGATAAGTAGTGAGCTTGTTGGGCAAGGCAGGATGGGTAACCATCTGCTCTTGGGTTTGAGCATCCGCAGACTTGAAATCTGCTATAAGTCTTTGTGCTACTTCATGAATGAAGTCTTCATGCATTAGAGTGATAAATGAGTAGGACTCTGTAGGGAACAATGCATGGATATAATCCTCCAGATTTAGGGCAATTGCTCTCTTTTCTGGGACGTCGATTACTCTGGCTACTTCAGAAAGGTCAGCCTTTCTGAGTTTCTGCCATTGTCTGAAGCACTTGAGATGTTTCTTTAAGGTGTGCTTCTGGAAGGCCGTGAGTAAATCAACTGGCACTAGACTTTGAGTAAATCTAGGTTTTGGGGTGTTGGTTCCACCACCACTACTTCCTCAGTTGGAGCCTAAGAAGAGGCATTAAGAATATTAGAACATAAGAGAAATTTTAGTTAGTAATTTCTTGTTCAGAGATAACTTTTACTATTTGTGGGACAGGCTCTTCTTGATGTTCTGAGGTTGGAGGAACCTCTTCTTGATTCAAGGGGGTGGACAGGTTTTCTTCCCCCTGAAAGTGTGTCTCCAAGTTGGCCTGTAACAAATACAGCTTATGAGTAACAAGTTAACATACAATTATGTTGACATGTTAGATACAAACTATCTTTGTTACTTGAATAGAGTCAGGCTGATCATTGATCTATTGAACTTGTGGTGATTCCACAGTCTCTCTGTGCTCATTATTGATCTCCTCTGCAGTATCATTCTGAGTCTCCATCTTAGTTTGATCCCTTTCTGAGAGTTGAGCTTTCTCAGAAGGTTGAGGAACCTGTTCAAGAACAGGGTTTTCTTCAGCAAAATTAAGTGCTGGCATTGTGAATGTGGAAGCAATGGCAACATCTTCCATCATTCTATCTTCTCACCCAGGCCTTCTTCTTCCTGCTAGGCAGAGGGGCTCTTATCTTTCTGAAGAGCTGAGCTTGATGCTCCTCCATGGGTTTCATACTTGAATCTTTTGAGTACTTTTGCAAGTACTTCATCATCCTCAAAATCACTATTCTGTGTTGGTGCAGACCCATCTATGTTATTTCTATCATCTATGGAGAGTTCTGGAGCATTCTGGTTCAGGACTCTTGGGGCATTCTGGAGTTGCCTTTCTGAGCGTCCAACATCTTCTGAGACCTTGTCTCCAGGAGGTTGTGCCTCTTGTATGATTAGGGACTTGGAGGCTCTTTTGCTATGAGTCCTCTTTCTCTTGGCAACTGGAGGTTTATCTTTGGCTTGGTCAGAGACCTCCTCACCTTCTTGCGCTTTCTTACGCTTCGCCTTTCGAAAGTGCGTTCTCGTGACAAGTTTCTCCTTTTCTTCAAAAGCGTGTCTGAAAAGGGAGTTGGTGACTGGGATTTCCTGCCTCTCTTTGAGAGTGATTCCCATTGTTTCCAGAATGTAACAGATTCTGAGACCAAAGTGCATATTAGCCTTTGGCTCAGCAAGGCCATTGATGATTTTGGGCTCAAATTCCTCAATATGTCCAAGAAATTTGTTGAAGGCGTACTTCCCCCAATTGAAGTGGGTTTCCTGCCCTTCATGCTTCTTGTTCAGAAGATGCATCATCATCCATCTCTCCATGCTTATCTGGTCTACTCCACCTTTGTTGCCATCAAAGCAACGGGCCAGAATAAGAGCTAATGTACTCCAGTGTTTCTGGAGATGACTAGTTCTGATGGCCTTCAGAACAAAGTCTCCTGGGCAACCTTTTGCATTTTCTAACTGGATTGCTTCAAATAGCTCTTTGACGCCTTGAATCATGGAAGCATCCTTGATGTTGATGTCTTCAAATGTTCCTTGATTTTTCAATCGGAATATCTTGCAGAAAGTCTTGCAGTCTAGAACAATTTCTTGTCCTTGGACTTCAGTCTGCATGTATTTTTCTTCCTCATCATTCACAACTTTTGTGAAGATTTTAGAGTTGTTATAGAACTCCAGTACATCCAGTGTGGATAGTCCACTGGGTGCAGCAGATAGAAGCTTGTAGATATGGGAGTTCTTCAGCATTCCCAATATCAGTTTCCTTTCTGGTTTTGAAGATATAACTGCTGATACATATCTCTTTACTAGAAAGGCTCCCCAATTCATTTTGTGTTTAGGGTTCCAGTCCGATGGGGTAAACTTTCCCAGAAGGCGTTTATTCAACACCTTAAGTTCCTTTCCTCCTTGCTTTTTAGCAGGAGCAGAGGATGTTGCCTTAGGGTTCTTGGTGGTCATCTTCTTGGGTGCCATCTCTTATATAGAGTTTAGAGTGAGTGTTTTTCAGATGAATATTGCACAATTAATCGAGATTAGTCTATCTTTTCAGAAGACTAAGCACAAGAAGTTGAGTTTTGCAGAAATTTTGAGAGATTTTGCTGTTTTGATGCAAGTTTAAAATTTCGGAATTGGTAAAAGTGTTTGTATTTTGCCCAAATCCTATATATATAGCAGACAAAGTGTATATAGATACAACATACATATAGCTGAATATGAATGCGTGTCTTTGCATCTGCATAGGCGTGGTACGTCCTTTGTACTTCATTAAATGCGTAGTGGGCCATGTCTGCATTTCTCAACAGACATTACTTGCTTTGTTTTAATCTCAATCGTTGAGATCAAACGTTTATTCATCAAGGTCTTATATTAAATATCTTTAATGATATCAATCAACAATTGGTAATGTGCCGACTTGATGGATTTTTAATATGCTACATTCATTGTGTCACTTAGTAAAGAGTAGGAACACTTAATCGTTTGAAAATGATAAAAATACAAGACATTGCACATGTTTGCCTTTCAGAACTTATACCTTTTGGGCTTTGTGTGTCCATTTCTCTTTATGACTACATAGCTTTCTGAATTCAAGTGTCAAAAGCTTCAGTTGTTTGAATGTATTTGACCCACTCTCAATAAGTAAGTTCTAGTTTTATTTACTTATTAAGTGTGTACCGACCTTTGCCTTTCTGGATACCCGTTCCAGAAATGTTTTGCCTTTCTGAGTGTTGCTACTCAGAAACCTTTGCATCACTTCTTATCAACTTGGCTTTTTGAGAACCTGTTCTCAGAGGCCTACTCACTTATTCAGTCTTTTAGAGATTCAGGACAATTTTTCAGTCCTTAGGCAACTCCATTAATCCAAGATTTTGTCCTATGGTCAAGAACCGGCTTTCTTGTAAGGGCTTAGTGAAGATATCTGCAAGTTGGTCTTCTGTGCCAATCTTGAGTATCTCTATATTGCCTTTCTCAACATGGTCTCTGATGAAGTGGTGTCTAACATCAATGTGCTTTGTTCTGGCATGGAATTTGGGGTTATGTGTGATTGCAATAGCACTTGTGTTATCACAGAAAATGGGAGTTTTCTCTTCATTGAGTCCATAGTCTCTGAGTTGTTGTTGAATCCACAGAATTTGTGTTGCACAACAACCAGCAGCAATATATTCAGCCTCTGTGGTAGAAGTTGCAATTGAGTTTTGTTTCTTGCTAAACCATGAGATAAGTCTAGTTCCCAGAAACTGACAAGTTCCTGAGGTAGTTTTCCTATAAGCATTGATCCTGCATAATCAGCATCTGAGTAACCAGCCAAACTCAATCCACTTTCTTTAGGATACCACAAACCTACATCTATTGTACCTTTCACATACCTTAATATTTTCATAGCAATGTTGTAGTATGATTGCATTGGATTTGTTTGAAATCTAGCACACACTCCAACTGCATATTGAATATCAGGTCTGCTTGCAGTACGGTAAAGTAGTGAACCTATCAATTTCCTATACTTGTGTTCATCAACACTCTTATCTGATTCAGTATAGGTCATCTTGGTTCCTATGCTCATAGGTATCTTAGCATTTTTTTCAGAAGGCTTAAGTTTGAACTTTGTGAGCATTCTTTTGCATACTTTGTCTGACTAATGAATATTCCATCATTTAGTTGCTTGACTTACAATCCTAGGAAATAGTTAAATTCTCCCATCATGCTCATCTCAAACTTACTTTTCATGAGATTTTCAAAGTCATCACAAAGTTGCTTGTCCTTAGATCCAAATATGATGTCATCAACATATACTTGAACTAAGAGTAGTTTCCCATCATTGTTTAAAGTAAATAGAGTTTTATCAACTTCACCTTTCTTGAAACCACTTTCCAGAAGGTATTTGGCCAAAGTGTCATACCATGCTCTTGGAGCCTGTTTTAGTCCATAAAGAGCGTTCTGTAGCTTATAGACCATTCTAATTTCTGAGGAAACTTCAAAACCAGGTGGTTGTTCAACATAGACTTCCTCAGCAAGTTCACCATTCAAGAATGCACTTTTGACATCCATCTGATAAACTTTAAAGTCTTTATGAGCTGCAAAGGCTAGAAAGAGTCGTATTGCATCCAATCTGGCAACAGGTGCATATGACTCATCAAAATCTAAACCTTCAGTCTGGGTGAATCCCTTGGCAACCAACCTTGCCTTGTTTCTGGTTATTTCACCAGATTCATTCATCTTGTTTTTGAAAATCCACTTAGTTCCAATCACAAATATTCCTTCTACAAATGGAACTAGTTTCCAGACTTTGTTTCTTTCAAACTGATCCAACTCTTCTTGCATTGCAGAGATCCAGTCTTGGTCTCTTAATGCTTCTTCTATAGTTTTTAGTTCAATGTTTGAGATAAAACATCGAAAGAGAGAATTAGCATTTTCAGCTATTGCTCTCCTAGTCCTCACACCTTGATTGATTAGTCCAATTACATCTTTTGCAGGATGATCCTTGATCCATCTCATCATGGGTTTAGGGCTAGTTGGGTCAACGTCTATGTGATCTGAATGTGAATCACTATGATTATGACTTGATACTTCTTCAGTATCTGTGACATTTTGCACCTCAGAAGGGCGGTGAATGTCTGACACATTCTCAGTGTGAGAGCTTTCTGGGACATGCCTGTCAGAGAGGTCATTTCTAGAATTAGCTCTCTGATGAACATCTTCAGTTTCCATTTCTGGAATTCTCATAGGAAATTCTTCATCATGTCTGAGAATCATCTGGTTGTTACTAGGCATTTCATGCTTTTCTTCGTCAGAGTCATCCTCTCTTTCCACAATGATGTTTTTCCTTTCTGAGAGTTCCTCTTCAGAATCCTTTATCATTAGTTCCTTGAACTTTTCTGAGTGTTCATCAGCAAGGGGTGTTTTCTTGCTTCCTTCATAGAATACAACATGAACTGATTCTTCAATCTTCTTTGTTCTTTTATTGTAAACTCTGTACGCTTTGCTATTCATAGAATAACCAAGAAACACACCTTCATCTGCCTTTGGTTGAAATGTCCTTAGATACTCTTTTCCATTGTTAAGAACAAAACATCTACAACCAAATACTTTTACATGTTTGATATTAGGGGGTCTACCAACCAAGAGTTCATAAGGGGTCTTGTCATGGTGTTTGTTTATCAAACATACATTACGAGTGTAGCATCTTTGTGTTTCAACCCAATAAACTTCACTTATCTCGATGTCATTAGCATTGTCCTTCTTGCTTCTTTAAGTGTTCTATTTTTCCTTTCTGCAACACCATTTTGTTGTGGTGTTCTTACAGAGGAAAGTTGGTGTTGTATACCTTTGCTGGTACAAAACTCCTTAATGTACTGGTTGACAAACTCAGATTCATGGTCTGATTACGATTGGATAGCTTGTCATTTTTCATGACTTCAAGCTTATTCAGCAAGTTTGGTATCTCCACCCTTGCATCAGATTTGTGCTTCAGAAAGACAACCCAAGTGAATCTTGAGAAGTCATCTACAAAACAAGACCATACTTCTTTCCTGCATAACTAGTTACAAATGATTCAAAAAGATCCATGTGTAATAGTTGCAGTGGTCTAACACTAGAGTGTCTGGTTTTGGACTTGAAAGAGATTTTAGATTGTTTCCCCATCTGACAGGCAGAATAGATACCATCCTTTCTGAAAGATGTTTTGGGAAGGCCAACCACTAACTCTTTCTTGGCAAGTTTGTTCAGAGTTTTGAAATTCAAGTGACTCATTCTTTTGTGCCATAACCAGTGCTCTTCTGTGTGACCTGATAAACTCATCATGAGACATTCTTCAGTTGTGGCAGATGCCCAGTCGGCAACATAAAGACTGCCTTTCCGCCGAGCAACCAAGACTGTCTGCTTTGACACATTGTCTATAAGTTTGCAATACTTTGCTTTGAATTTCACAGTAAATCCCTTGTATGCAAACTGGCTCATGCTAAATAGATTATATTTCAAACCCTTAACATGTAATACGTCAGTGATAGTTAATGATCCTAATTTGACGTTGCCAAATCCCAGAGAGGGATTTAATTCTCCTCCAGCAAATTTGATGTGTGGTCCATTCTTGCAAGTTTTGTAGTTGACCAGATTTGCTTTGTCTCCTGTCATGTGCTTTCCGCATCCACTATCAAATAGCCATTGAGCCTTAGTCCAAGAGGCGTTCTGCACAAAACAGGAAACAGGAGTTAGGTTCTTGCTTCAGAGATAGAACCATTTAGACTAAACATTCATCCAGTAGGAATCCACATTTTAGTGAATTTCTTGGGAGTTTGTTTTTGTCTAATTTGATCAGAAGGAGATGCAATAAAATCAGTAATTTTGATCTCAATTTTACTTCTTGTGGTGTTTCTAGGTGTTCCTTTTGGTGCTTTTTGGACCCTGGGTTTCTGGGATTGCTTTTCAGCAAACTTAGCCTTTCTAGCTAGGTTCCTTCTAGATCTAGCATTCAGTTTTTCAGTGGCTTGAGATTTCTTCCACTTCTGTCTATTGCTACGTGCAATATCAGCCTTGCGCCATTGTTCTTGTCCTTCCTTATATTGTTGCAGAAGAACTTTTCCAATAGCACGATAGCCAATGCCATTTCGAAAACCTTTGGCTTTCTGAATACGTTCTTCAGAAGCCTTACTAGTTTCTGCACCATCTTTATTTTCATAAAATGGTTACAGTAGAGAATTTTCCTATTCCAGCAATTCTTCCTTTCCTAGTGATGTAGCAATGTGGATGGCTACACGTCTGAGGGTTATGTTTCTTTTCAAAAACCTTATCCGCAAGTTTCTTGTGAACTTGTTGTTCTTTCAAAGGCTGGGTTGCTACTCCTTTTCCTTTGTCAACTACCCTAGCTTTCTGACCAATGCTATAGGTGGTTGAAGAACCATTCTGTTGACTTTTTACAAAGGTCAACCTTTCATCATTCTTCTTCAGAGGAGATGAATTACTCGATTGTTCATCAAGTCCAAGTCCACCTTTCTTAGAGGAATCTCTCAGATAGGATTGAACCTCAGTGAGAGTGTCACTAGCCTTTGCATAAGATTGGAAGGATAGCTCTTTTTTTCTGAGTTCTTCATTCTCAGAAAGCAGCTTCATCATTTTCTTAGTAAGTTCATCCAAGGCTAGTTTGTGAGAATTTTTATTCTCAGATATCTGAGATTTCAGAAAGGCTATTTCAGCGTTCTTGTTCTCAGATACTCTGGTTAGCTCAGAAACCTCTTATTCAAGAGTTTCTTTGCTTTCCTCTAGAATTCTGGTTTTGGATTGTGCTTCCAGAAATTCTTTCTCATAACGATCCAATTCACTCTTGACCAACTCCAGATCCTCAATTCCATCATCACTCTCATAGTACAGAAATTGTGAATTGTCAGTTACCTCATCAGCCACAAGACACATTTCAATGTTGGAGATGTCTGGACCAGCAATCTCAGCAACTCCACACATTTCTTTCTTCTTAAGGCCGAAGTCAATTACATCGTGGGTGATTGCACACAATTCTGGTGATGGTAGGTTTGAGTCATCTGAATCTCCATTTTCAGAATCTGTCTCAAAGTCTAGAGCATCAAGTTGAATTTGAATCTTCTTCCTTTCTTCAGTCAGTAAGGCCCTTTGATTTCTCTTGAAATTTCTTCTGTCCTTCTTGTCACCTGTCTTGAGCTTGTTTAAAGCAGGACAATCTCTCTTGAAGTGACCAGGCTTTTGACAATAGAAGTAGATATCATTTCCTATTTCTGCAGCTTCAGTACTAACACCTTTCTGAATGGGGGTGTTCAGTGAGTTGTTCACTTGTATGTTCTTGTACTGATGATAGTTTGGGCCAAGATGCTTTTTCAGTTTTTCTTTAGCTTTTCTTCTCTCAATCTCTTGACTCACAAATTTCTTCATGTGTCTTACTGCAAGACCATTTTCTTCAGATGCTTCTTTGGTATCCTTCTTTTCAAAAGTACCTTGAGAAACTAGAGCAACACTTTGCAACTTTTCAGCTGTTTGTTCTCTCTGAGTTGTCTCATAGTCTACAGTAGCAAGATGAGAGAAGAGCTCTACTGGAGTAGTATTTGGCATCCCTTGATTGAAATAAAAGAACTTAGTGTGTTCCCAGTTGTGATTGAGACTTCTGACAATAGTCTTAATCTTTTCTGACTGGGAGTATCTATTTGTTTCACCAAGTGCAGCCATATCACTCATAAGAGTAGTAAATCTGAAATCAAGTTCTTCCAGAGTTTCAGTGGGACCTTGTTTGAAGTTTTGGAATTTCAATTTAAGAACTTCGAACTTGTTTTCTTTGGTTTCTCGGTTTGCCACATTTCTTCAATCAATTGCGTGCAACTTTCGCCATTTTAGCACCCCACAGTTTACACTGTATGTGCTCAGGTGTCGATCTGATGATTATATTACGAGCTTGACCATCCAATCTGTGTCTCTTGGCATCTTCAGATGTCCAGAGCTCTCTTGGCTTGTCTTCATATATAATGCTTCCACGAACAACATGACCACTATCACAAGCAGCCATGTCCTCGCTTCCATCTTCCTTGTCTGAGGCTTTTCTTCCATCAGACACCTCGATGCTGTTTGAGTTATGCGATTTTGATAGGCCCTTCATTGATGACATGGATCATCTCATCACTAATGGCTTCCAGATGGAGCATCATGTTGTTCTTCCATTTCTCGTAGTTTTCTGTCTTCAGAACGGGTGCATCACTCAGAGACATACCTGCACACTTAACATACAAATTATATAGTCCTCAGAAAGGGACAAAGTTCCTTCACCTATCTGGGGATCTAGGTTCAGTGCAGAAGGCTTGTGAACCTCCTGCTCTGATACCACTTATTGGTCTAAATAACGGCAAAGTAAAAGACGAGAGGGGGGGGGGGGGTGAATAGTCTTTTAAAACTTTTGTCGATAAACACAGTTTCTCAGAAACCTGGGGTTTCTGATACTTAAATTCAGAGCGCGGATGACTTTAAGATAGGTAAGTACAGAAACAATAAGTAAGTGTGTGTGTGCTTTTTGCTGAAATGTAAATACAGAAAGGTAAATAACACAGCAAGTATAGTGGTATCTGGAGGTGGCGTAATCCTCCAACTAATCCACTTTGGTCTTTCTGAGACCTAGAATTCACTAGAACTGATAATTGAGTTCACCTTACAATAATCCTTATTCTAAGATTCCTAAACAAATGGTTCCCAACCAAATGTTCCCCCTGAGTTATTCCCAAGCTCCTAGAGCTAAGTACTTCCTCTACTCAGATAACCTTGGAGTTATTCCCTGATTTCCCAAATCAAGTACTTCCTCTACTCCACGCCTTGATGGTGTTTGTTATAAGGTTTGTCAGAGAGGCTTCTCGTATAACTTTTCAGTTATGTTTTCAGAGAGCCTAATAGAACAAGACTACTTAATACACTTGTTCAGTGGATGGCAGTTTGCTCTTTACGGACCCAAGTAATTGATGTCCGTTCTGGAGAATGAGCTTCAGAAAGGGTATCTGATAGTTCAACTCTTTTACGAATAACAATCTCTTGTTAAGGTTCAGGACAACTTAGAACTACTAGTGATTCTTCGAGCAACAGAAAGCTTTCAGAAAGGGTAGTAGAGTGCTTGAGAGAATACTTTGCTTGTTGATAAGTTTGCAAGATAGAGCGTTCTAAGGTGTGTTCTTCAAGCATCTAAGTGTGTGATATATACAGATAAATTTGAGAGGCGTTTGAATTATATCCGTTGTGCTCTCCATCAAATTATATCCGTTTATATATTGAACTATGTACTCAGAAGTCACTATCTCATTTTTCAGAGACGCTTTTTGAGATTTCTGCCGATGCATTTAATGCATAGTACTGTTCATTGTCCTTTAGTCTCAACGGATACATGAGCCTTTCTGATGGCTTGCATGCTCCATACTCATGATGTCATATGTCCAGAATCATATTTCGAAAGTAAGTTAATACACTTAAGAAAGGATTAAGGACATAGTCTTTCTGAGTTAGACTAAACCTTTGTGTCTTCATAAACCTTGTGCAATCTTCAGTCTTCTAATCTTCAGAAAAGCTCCATTGCTAGGATTGATCTTCATGGTCTTCTTGAAATAAAAATTACACTCAGAGACCTATAATCCTAATACAAGATTTACTAGACTAATCATACTCAGTGATTTCCTCTTTAACAATGTTCAAGTGAACCAAGAGTACTTAATCATCTTTCTGGCTAAGATAAGAACATGTGATGAGTGATCGAAATACTAACAGATATTCCTAATAAACCTTTCCAAGGCAATTACCTACCTATTATTGGGGTTAATTGAACTGTTTATCTTGTAATCCGAAGATTGACGTTGATTGGGAGATTATCTACATAGCTTTTCGCATCGATTAGTTTCAATTTTTCAATTCTACCTAGGGTTTGAGACAACGAAGGGTAAAATTGTATCAATCCTCTCGAATCTTTGTTTCTTGCTTTAGGTTATGTTTGCAGCCTGTTTATATACAATATTGATTATGTCTTCGCATGATATGAGTAGCTAAACACCCCGATTATGGGGTGGTGACTGATTCAATGCATGCTAGCTAGGGTTCATGAGATTCGAAGTGCATCATGTTTAGATTTCTTGTGCTTTTTAGATGAATCGCATATCTTGCTATTCTGTTTGTCGAGCATGCCAGCAAAATCACTGTTAGATTAAGCATTTAATCAATACACCAAAATGTCTTTCGTCTTGCTTGATCTAACAGTTTAAATTGCAAACGGTAATAGTAGGATTAGCTAGATTGATTGTAGCCTAGTGGAATTGACGCCTCCACTAGTGCTATTCATTTTTGAACTTAAGATTGTGACAACTTCCGTAATGTATCTTGTGAATCGTATGTATCCTGCTAGCTAGCTTGTTTCACGTTACCGGTCTAAAATTCTCCTTATTCATATCATTGTCGTTTAGATTAATATGTTTTCTAGTTAGATTGCATAAGTAGATAGATAATATATAACAAATTCGCTGCCGAAGCAAACAACCATTTTATAATTACTATTCATAAACAAGACTAAGCTTAGTTAAGTCCTTCGAGACCGACCTCGGGGTTAACTTCCCTGCACTATAGGTTTTTGTAGTGTTGAGAATTAACTCTTGGCTTTTAAGCAAATTTAGAACTTTGATTTGACACATCAAGTTTTTGGCGCCGCTGCCGGGGACTTAACTCCTTTGTTAAGTTTACGAATTTTAGTTACAGTATTTTTGTTTTTTCTTGTTCTAGTTTTTGTTTTTGTTTTCGTTTGTCATTTTTTTCCCTTATTACCTCTGTGTTTCTAAGTATCAATTTGAGCACATCAAATTTTTTTGATGAGACGATAATTTAGTGTCTCATTTGGTTCTTTTAAGCGCTCTTTGTTAGTCTTTCTTTATGGTTTTATAGTGTCTTTGTGCGTTTTTATGCTTTGGTGCTTTGTTTGTGTTTTGTATGATTTTTGTGTACCAAAGGTGAAATTCGGAGTGGAAACATTGGTTCTAGATCTTTGAATTTAGAGTGGCTGGGCAAAAACGGAAGGGGATTCGTATTTCAGACGAAGATTTGTGAGCCGTTTTAGCGAAGCTTGCAGAATTGAAGTTTTACGGAGCAGTCTAGCCATTTTAGCCATAACTCTCTCATATGATGTTCGATTGACCTGATCGCGGTGCCCATGGAAATATAATTCAAAGGGCTACAACTTTCATTCTGTAATGTAATAAAGAATGTGTACGTTTGTACCTGTTCATCATTATTTTAGTATAAGAAATTTAAGAAGAATAGCCAAATTCCTCCTATAGAAAAGGATACAGACATATGAAGCTAGCTGGCAGAAAACATCCTCGCAGCGGCAAGGATTTTTCTCGCAACGGCGAGAACTTACAAGAGGTTATTTGCTGAGCGGTTTTCTGGTCGAATTCTGCTAGGATTCCACTCGTTTTTTCTCCTATAAATAGGATTCTTTCACCATAACTTAGAACATAACTTCTTTTACCCTAGATTTACATAGAAAAAAAGCTCAAGAACTAGGTTTTGACATTGATTGATTTTTGGAGCTTGGTTTACCTCTTGTAAGAAGCAACGATATCGAATTCCTGGTCATATTTGGTAACTCTCTATTGTTTATCTCTTTACGATTCGTTTTTGCTATTCTTTATCGAATTGTATGAACTTGCATGCGATTTTCAACCTGTTTATGTTTAACATGATCAATACCTTGAAGTCTTTCATCTTTGCTTCCCTCATGAGTAGTTAAACTGCTCTGAATGCGGTAGTTATGTGTATTCGAATCTAGGGTTTATATTCGTTCGTATAGGTTAGGCTCGTTCAGAAATTTTCTTAAAACCTATCAATCCAATTCCCTCGTGCAGAGATCTTCTAAAATCGTTTTCGGTTAAGGATCGTGGATTGACGACCCACGTTTACACTCGTTCAAAAACCTTCAAATAACGATTGGTAAAGCTTGGATTGATCGATTTATGTACACCGACCGTGTGACAAGTATGAACGATTACCCTAGAGCGAATTAGCATAGCTGGATCATTACTACCGTGTTCGCTTTCTTTCTCTGATCAAAACCAGTTTATCTTTTTTCTGTTTTAATTTGTGTTTTAGAATTGTCTGTTATACAAAAAACCATATCAATCTGTTTTACTCCCAGCGTAGGCTCCATACGTTTTAGCTCCCATTCTCTTTTCTTTTTCACTCTACGCTTGAGGACATGCTTGAGTTTAGGTTTGGGGAGGGGGAATGTGCTCTCTAGTGTCTTGTCTGCATTTTTCTCTGTTATCTGTGTCTTTAAAGTCTTTCCTCTTTACTTTTATCTATTCTATTCTATTGTGTGTTATGTGACCTTTCTCTGTTACAGTTTCTTTGTCGGTCTAGGTCTAGTTAATTTCCTTTTAAGTATCTTCGTGGTGAGTCTGAGTCTTTGACCAAGTCGAACGTCCATTGTAGATGATAAATCCACCTGCTGCTTACGTTTTGTTTGATGATTAGCTGGAAGTAGGACAGTGTATTTTTAATTCTACAAGGTCGTTTCTCTTTTAAAAAGAAAGTTTGTACCGGCCTGTGAGAAGCTTAAGAGCCGATGAAAAAATTTTGTACCAGCAAATGTAGTGTGTGATTTCCTGGGTTGCGCAAGTTTTTACGTATTATTTGTGCCTTTTCAAACTTATGTGTACTCAGTCTTGTTAGGGATGACGAACGGCATGCTCTTTTTAAGCCCTTCTCCCTGTTCCAAGGAACAGGTTTGTGTAGCGAACTGTTATCTTGCGACTTATATGTGTTGTTTTGCATTATTGCTGACAAGCTTGTTTACTGCTCCCTAAGGCTTATTGATATTTGAATCTCAGGGTGGATCTATGGTCTTCATTGATCACCGTTAGTCGTGTTAGGCGTGTTTCAAACACTACCCATATACCGGTGTGGTCTTAAAAAGCCATATGTCCGTGAGGGTTGATGGCACGTACACCAAACTGACACGCACAAAAGTGCGGACTTTCGGTGAAACATACACCTGCAAAAAATTGAGATTAAAAGTGCCCAATGCGGCCACGCACTGAATTCAGTGAAGTATTACGAGATCTAATGTTGTTTTGAATTGAATAGGGGGAGCAGTTTCAGCTTTTGTTTTCTGAAAAATTGATTCGCCTGTTAAGTCCCTTTCGATCTAATGAGACGAGTACAAAAGCATAAGATATTTTAGGCACCTTTGTGATGCAAGTCACCTTCCAGTTTATTTTTGAGTTTATACCCCATTTGGAAACTTCCAAGAGAGTGAGAGATACACTGCATTCACCTGTGAGGGACTAGCGAGCTACACTTAAGTGCTATTTGTCTAGGAAAAGATTGTGTTTGATTTTCTGTACACTGTTTTGCCAAAGTTGGTTTGATGACAAAATTTTTGGATCTCGTGGACTTACTATTTACAATGGTAGATTCGGTCACTTGGGACCTTGACTCCTTGTTTGTTTTCATGGTTTGAGTCTAGTTTATGTCTAGGTTTATTTGTTTGCTCGAGGACGAGCAAAGGTTCTGTTTGGGGAGTTTGATGAGTCGGTTTTATACCTTCTGATCTGGTCTTTTTTACTGTCTTTTTGTCATCCTTGAGTATAGTTTTATTAGTTTTCCTAGAGTATGTTTACTTATTTTGTTCTCTGTGTGTTTTGTAGGTATTTGCTAAATCGTGCTAATTGAAGGCAAAATGGTGTATTTTATATGCATCTACAAGATATGGAGTTCCAATGTTTCGTATGGATGCTAGAAGTGGAGCGGGAAGGCCAAAATATCAAGAATTTGGGTCAAAAGGCGTCAAAAGCATAACTGTCAACGGAAAAGCGACGCCAGCTTTATAACTCACATCTTGGTGCGAGTCCAATTGGCGGCTTGATTTGAAGCGTGTACGCCAAGAACTCTCTCATCGGCAGTCCAAACTTGCGACGCCAGTTTCTTCTTCTGTCATTTTTCTTCTGCGTTTTGTTTCCTAATTCGCCCAGACTTAGTTTTTCAGACGTTTTATATTAGATATTCATACTATTGTCAAGAACACACACTTTTTTCCCTAGATCTAAACCTACATTCATACTTTGGCATTGATAACAATTGGGAGCTTGATTTTGATTACTCATCAAAGGATTGATATCGAATCCCTGATTACTGTGGTAAATCTCTATTGTTTTAAGTTATTCAATTCGTTCTTACTCTGTTTCTCGAATTGTTTGAGCTTGCATGCGATTATCATTCTGTTTATGTTAACCATGAGCAATATCTTGTCTTCTTTCATGCTTGCTTCAATTATGAGTAGCTAAACCACTCCGGACATGTAGTTGTGTGGTAGCTTTGCGTATTCACTTCTAGGGTTTGAAATCGTTCACATAGGTTAGGCTCGTTCAAAGATCTTCGTAAAAACCCTTTAATTCAATACTCTCGTTCAAAGATTCTCTAAAACGTCTTGGTTAAGGATCGTGGATTGACGACCCACGATTACTCTAGTTCAAATATCTTCAAACTCGTTTAGTAAAGGTTGAATTGATAGTTTTTGGTACACCGACCGTGTGACAGTATGAACGTATCCCTAGAGCGAATTAGCATTGCTTGATCGTAACTACTGTGTTCCTCCTACCTCATTCTTACAAACAACTACATTGTTGATTTCCGTTTTCTAGTCTTAAGAAGTACTCAAAATCAAACAAATCAACATTGTTTCAGAAGTAACTATTTGTTTTCATTCGTTGCGATAGCTTAATTGATTCCTTAGCGAACGACCTCGTGGTTTGCTTTGTTTATTCTACAACAACTGCTTACTACTTGTTTCCAAGTATCAATTTGAGAACATCAAATTTGGCGCCGCTGCCGGGGGAGTCAATTCCTACTATAGCGCTTGATTGCAAATTTTTACTTGTTTTCCAACTTACCTGAAGTTTAGTGCACTAACAGAAACTAAGGATATTTCGTGGTTTTCGTGTTGTGTAGCTCTAACAACAGGTATATTAGAAGGAAACTCCAATGGCCCAGCTAACCTACGGAGCCTACATGCAACCCGGCGAAGTTAAGGCCGGGAAAGCAGCAATCGTACTGTCTGATGAGGCGAGGAATTTGGAACTCAATGCTCACCACTTCCATAATCTTCCCAAGTTCTACGGAATGGCCAACGAAGATGTGATAAGGTTCCTCAAGGAGTTTGAAGCATGCGGTGGATTCCGTAGACAATGGAGGGGTAGCGATTTGATCACGAGATAAGGAAGAAGGTTTTTCCAATGTGCCTGCAGGATAAAGCTAGGAACTGGCTGTTGAACCATCCTAAGGGTTCTCTACCTACTTGGGATTCTCTCTATAAAGCCTTCGTGAATAAATTTTACCCTCCCGACTGAACGCATCACCTTCGTACTCAGATAATGCAGTTTCAGCAGATGTACGATGAGACTTTCTATGAAGCTCGCGAACGATTCTTACAGTTGCTATCCCAATGCCCGCACCATAGGATCGACGAGAAGAATCTATGCATCAGATTTTATGAGGGTCTGAATTGGGAGTGTTAGAACATGGTTGATATGACGTGTAAAAATTCACTCCTGGAAGCATCCTCTGATGAAGTAAATGGTGTTTTCGAGAGATTGGCAGCAGTGTCTCAACTCAAGGGTGCGAGAAATAAATCTATGGGAGCGGGCTACCGAGCAGTTAAAGGGACTCCAGGGGCATGTACTACTGAGTGGGACAAGCAAAGCGGGCAGACCCGACAGCACGGTAACTGGCAGGGTAACCAAGGTGGCAATAACTTCTATGAGAATGCGCCACGGGAGCAACCAGTTCTAGCTCAGCCAGTTCAGGTTCAGATTACGAAAGTGCCAGGAAGTCCTGATCAAGAAATCAGGGACCACATGGAGCGTTCCGAGAGGATGTGGGCCGAAGCACAGGAAAATCAGCGTAAGAATGATCAGCAGTTAGATAGCATTGAGCAGGCATAGAAGCGGTTAGAAAAGACTTTGGGAGATCTGGTTGGTCTATTTCAGCAAAGAGAAAGGGGTAAGTTACTGGCGACCGCAGAAACCCACAGAGCTCTAGCTGTTGAGGTGACATTCAATGAGCCAGTAAAGGTGAAGTCTGTCCTAGCTACCTGCACTTGGCAGCTCGAGAACACGGTGTCCTAGGTTAAGACACCGGAGGTAGTTGAGGTGGTACCTACACCGGCACTTGAGAAGCCGGTAGAAGTGAGAGTCGAGGTACAGGAAAACGAGGTAGCCACGCCCAGTATTGCGACTCCAGTAGAGGAGGCGAGTGCAAAACTGGCTGTCCTTGAGGTAAGTCCCACCGCTAGGGTGATCCCGGCAGAAGATAAGAGCATCAGGGATTCCAATAGCTTCGATTTGGTGGTTGGGATAGGAAATTCCTCTAAGGTAACTGGCATCGTAGATACAGGAGCAGCGGTTAATCTGATGACCTTTGCGACCTATGAGGAGCTGGATTTGGAGGGTTTGGAACCCAGGAAATGCTTCATCACGATGGCCAATGGAACGAGAAGTAGGTGCATGGGTGTGATTGAGGATGTTCCGTTTACACTGGATGGGGACACTTTTATGGCTAATTTCGTGGTTGTGGAGTCGACACGGGTTAAAGGCAAGGAGATGGAGAAGGATATGTTGCTGCTTGGGCGACCGTTCATCAAAACCACTCGCATGATTGTCAACCTCCATGCTCGTACTTGCACTATAGAGGTACATAGCAAGCAACGTGAGTTGCAAGCCACCACTACAGCATACTCACCCATGCAGTTTGACACCAGGAACTATATAGGGGTGCACACTTGACCCTTGTATATACACACTTATCTGAAGGGGAGAAAAGGAGCTGCAACAACCGGAAGAACCAAGAACTTCCAGAGTACCTGTTAGAAAACACGGAAGAGTCTTGTACATAACTGTAAAGGTACACCAGCAGGCAAGCCACTATAGCTCCCATTCTCTTTTCTTTTTCACTCTACGCTTGAGGACATGCTTGAGTTTAGGTTTGGGGAGGGGGAATGTGCTCTCTATTATCTTGTCTGCATTTTTCTCTGTTATCTGTGTCTTTACAGTCTTTCGTCTTTACTTTTATGTATTCTATTCTATTGTGTGTCATGTGACCTTTCTCTGTTACAGTTTCTTTGTCAGTCTAGGTCTCGTTAATTTCCGTTTAAGTACTTTCGTGGTGTGTCGGAGTCTTTGACCAAGTCGAACGTCCATTGTAGATGATAAATCCACCTGCTGCTTACGTTTTGTTTGATGAATAGCTGGAAGTAGGACAATGTATTTTTAATCCTGCAAGGTCTTTTCTCTTTTAAAAAGCAAGTTTGTTTCGCTCTTTGGTCCAAAAAGCCTATGAGAAGCCTAAGATCCGATGAAAAAATTTTGTACCGACAATGTAGTGTGTGATTTCCAGGGTTGTGCAAGTTTTTACGTATTATTTGTGCCTTTTCAAACTTATGTGTACTCAGTCTTGTTAGGGATGACAAACGGCATGCTCTTTTTAAGCCCTTCTCCCTGTTCGAAGGAACAGGTTTGTGTAGCGAACTGTTATCTTGCGACTTATATGTGTTGTTTTGCATTATTGCAGAAAAGCTTGTTTACTGCTCCCTAAGTCTTATTGATATTTGAATCTCGGGGTGGATCTATGGTCTTCATTGATCACCGTTAGTCGTGTTAGGCGTGTTTCAAACACTACCCATATACCGGCGTGGTCTTAAAAAGCCATATGTCCGTAAGGGTTGATGGCACGTACACTAAATTGACACGCACAAAAGTGCGGACATTCGGTAAAACAGACACCTGCAAAAAATTGAGATTAAAAGAGCCCAATGCGGCCATGCAATAAATTTAGTGAAGTATTACGAGATCTGATGTTGTTTTGAATTGAATAGGGGGAGCAGTTTCAACTTTTGTTTTCTGAAAAATTGAGTCGCCTGTTAAGTCCCTTTCGATCTAATGAGACGAGTACAAAAGCATAAGATATTTTAGGCACCTTTGTGACGTAAGTCACCTTTCCAGTTTATTTTTGAGCTTATACCCCGTTTGGACACTTCCAATAGAGTGAGAGATACACTGCATTCACCTGTGAAGGACTAGCGAGCTACACCTAAGTGCTATTTGTCTGGGAAACGATTGTGTTTGATTTTTTGTACACTGTTTTGCCAAAGTTGGTTTGATCACAAAATTTTTGCATCTCGTGGACTTACCATTTACAATGGTAGATTCGGTCACTTGGCACCTTGACTCCTTGTTTGTTTTCGTGGTTTGAGTCTAGTTTATATCTAGGTGTATTTGTTTGCTCGAGGACGAGGAAAGGTTAAGTTTGGGAAGTTTGATGAGTCGGTTTTACATCGTCTCATCTGGTCTTTTTTACCGCCTTTTTATCATCCTTGAGTATAGTTTTATTAGTTTTCCTAGAGTATTTTTACTTATTTTGTTCTCGATGTGTTTTGTAGGTATTTGGCTAAACCTTGTTGCTGCGATTGGAATCCTGACCGTGCTAATTGTAGGTACTTAATAGTTTTATTAGTTTTCCTAGAGTTCCAATGCCTCGTATGGATGCTAGAAGTCGAGCGGGAAGGCCAAAATATTAAAAATTGGTGTCAAAAGGCGTCAGAAGGGCAAAACAGTCATTCCAGAAGAACTGGTGACGCATAACTGGCGTATGCCAGTAACTCTCTGCTTCGATTTGGTCCAAACTGGCGACGCCAGTTTCTTCTTCTGCTGTTTTTATTTTGCGATTTATTTTCCTAATTCGCATTTTTCTCCGTACGTTTTATATTAGATATTCATTCTATTGTTAAGAACACACACTTTTTGCTGTAGATCTAAACCTAGTTCATAGAAAAAGCTCCATATTCATATTTTTGACATTGAGACATATCTTGGAGCTTGGTTTTATCCTTGATTGATTTATCGATATCGAATTCCTAATCACCGTGGTAATTCTCTATTGTTTATCTCTGTACAATTCGTTCTTATTCTTGTTTGTCGAATTGTATGAGCATGCATGCGATTATCATTATGTTTATGTTTATCATGAGCAATATCTTGAAGTCTTTCATCTTTCAATCTATCATGAGTATCTAAATCACTCTGAACACGGTAGTGATGTGACGGTGATTGCGTATTCGCTTCTAGGGTTAGGATTCGTTCATATAGGTTATGCTCGTTCAAATATCTTCGTAAAAACCTTTCAATCCAACAAGATAGTTCAAAGATTCTCTAAAACGTTTGGTTAAGGATCGTGGATTGACGACCCACGATTACTCTAGTTCAAAGATTTTCAAATAACGCTTGGTTGAATTGGATTGAATTTTTTAAGTACACCGACCGTGTGACAAGTATAACGATTTCCCTTGAGCGAATTAGCACCACTCGATCTAACTACTGTGTTCTCTTCTCTCTCATATTTAAAACAGTTATCTACTTTTCTATTTTCTAGTTACTAGTAGTTCACAACTCAAACAGTTTACGCAAGTGACTATTTGCTTTCAATTACTTGGTAGCTTAATTGATATCGAATCCCTGAAAACTGTGGTAAATCTCTATTCTTTATCTTATTCAATTCATTCTTACTCTGTTTCTCGAATTGTTTGAGCTTGCATGCGATTATCATTCTGTTTGTGTTAACCATGAGCAATATCTTGTATTCTTTCATCCATACTTCGATTTTGAGTAGCTAAATCACTCCGAACATGGTAGTTGCGTGATAGCTTTGCATATTCGCTTCTAGGGTTCGAAATTGTTCATATAGGTTAGGCTCGTTCAAAGATCTTCGTAAAAACCCTTCAATTCAATACTCTCGTTCAAAGATTCTCTAAAACATCTTGGTTAGGGATCGTGGATTGACGACCCACGATTCCTCTAGTTCAAATATCTTCAAACTCGTTTAGTAAAGGTTGAATTGATAGTTTTTGGTACACCGACCGTGGGACAGTATGAACGTATCCCTAGAGCGAATTAGCATTGCTTGATCGTAACTACTGTGTTCCTCCTACCTCATTCTTACAAACAACTACATTGCTGATTTCCGTTTTCTAGTTTTAAGAAGTACTCATACTCAAACAAATCAACATTGTTTCACAAGTAACTGTTTGTTTTCATTCGTTGCGATAGCTTAATTGATTCCTTAGCGAACGACCTCATGGTTAGCTTTGTTTATTCTACAACAACTTCTTGGTACTTGTTTCCAAGTATCAATTTGAACACATCAGCATACGAATTCCGCAGCTTCATGAATGAGTCAAGGGAGATTATGCGCAAAACTAAGGGCATCGTCAGTCTACCGATGCCCGTATTGGGAAACTGGAAAAGGATAGTGAAATGATCCAAAGAGTTCTCGAGCAGCTACTAGAGAAGAACCAAGAGAGAGAAAAGGAAAAATTCCCTGGTACTCCCAAGAGGGCAATGGCTATTAAGGTGATCACAGAAACACCGGTCGAGGTGACTGTTTCGGAAAATGAGACTCGTGTTGATGTTTCAAAATAGATTTGCGCAGCTTGTGGGTGTGCATCGTTGATTCCGATTGCTAATGAAGCAGCAGTAGAAGAGGTGATCACTCCCCGTAATTCTGTTGAGGAGTTGATCCCGGAACAAGAGAAAGATCCAGCCGTTTTCGTTGAAGAATTGGGTTCTGCAAAAGAGGAAGATTCTGCAGCTATAGTGAGCATTCGAGAAATTGGAGCAGTTGAAGTTCCTGCCAAGGAAGAAGAGTTAGCAGAAAATGTGAAGGAGCATCCTCTCAGTAAGAAGAGCTTTAGCATCGTAGTTGGGATGGGAATTTCAAATGTCATTGCGACTTTAGATACAGGAGCTACATGTAATACAATCACATATAGTTTGTTCAAGGGATGTGGCTTTACAGGCTTGGAAGAGATAAAAGCTCGACTCCTAATGGCGGATGGGTCACATAGAAGACTAGTTAGATTGGCAAAGGGTGTCGCGGTTAAACTGAATTGTGAAATTTTTATCACCAATTTTGTTGTTCTGAAGGATGTCCGGGAAGATCAGAAGACAGGACCCGATACAATCTTCCTTGGCTGGCCATTTTTATTCGCCTCTAGAATGGATATTATCGTATTTAGACGCACAACAACATACGAGGTGAATGGTAAGGTTGGCATGTTGAAGGCATTGGATTATTTTCCTAAGGATTTTATCTGCAAGGATTATCTACGGGGTATGTTGGACCCCTTTATATCTATTCGCAGGTTCAAGGGCAGAGGAATTCGAGCAAGGGGAAGTCTAGTACCCAGTATCGTGCCAACTTGAGTGCGAAAGTCAAGCTAGAGACTTAAAACAAGGGCTTCCCGGGGGGTAACCCGGGCTTTACTTGCTTTTTAGATAGCTCGCATTGCATTCATGTTTTTCTCTCATAAAGTAGTTGCATTCACGTTCATTCCTTCTTTTATTTAAAAATAAAAAAATATTAAAAAAAATCAAAAAGTAGTAAATTGGCGACGCCAGTTTACTAACTGGCAAACGCAAGTTAGCTTCGCCAGTAGACTGGCGACGCCAGTTAGCAAACTGGCGATGCCAGTCGATTAGCAGAAACTAACTGGTGACGCCAGTAGGAAACTGGCAACGCCAGTTCCTTTCTTTTTAAAGCCTCCGTTCTTTTCGCCTACTAGCTCGGTTCTTTGTTTTCTAACGTTCTTCTTGAGTCTCAGGTCATCTCCTCAACCTTCTCCGCATGTTGGAATCCTTCACTCAGGGAAGCCTCTGTCTTATCAACTCTCTACTTTTTCTCTTTTCACTCGTTTGCTCGAGGGCGAGCACGAGTTTAGGTTTGGGGAGGGGTGTTTCGAATTTTGATCTGCCTTAGGTTTCTTGCATGTTTTCGGATGTGTTTCTTTCTCAGTATTTCGTACTTTGTTTTGTATTTCTTATTCAGTCTGTTGAGTCTAAGCCTGTCTCCCAAGTCGAGCGTCTATTGCATGTACTAAACATGTTTAATGCTTTTGCTTTGATTGATCCTTGACTATTAGTAGTTGGCATGTATAAATTCGTTAAGTTCGTTTCTCCTGTAAATAGAAAGTCTGTTCTAATTCTGTAGTCCAAAACGCATGTGGGTAAACCGTAGCCGATGAAAAAATATTGTACCGGCGCCTGTGTGATTTATTTCGGGAAGTGCAAACTCCTTTGTTTGCGCCTCATTATTCTCATGTGTACTCTGTGTAAGTTAAGTATCATGAACGAAATGTTTTACATTCTTATTTGCTTATGCCAAACCCGTTCCAAGTCCAGGTTTGGGGAGGAGGTTCATGTGCCCTACTTGTATTGATAAAGACTGTGTTCAGGTTTTTCGTTCTCTCAAACAAATAAAATAAGTCTTTGAGTGGATCTATGGTACTAGTTACCACTGTTAGTCGTGTTGGGCACGTTTCAGATACTACCTATATAACGGCGTGGCCCTTAAAAGCAATATGTCCGTGAGGGCTTATGGCGTGTACACCAAACCAGCACGCACAAAAGTGCGGACTTTCGGTAAAACAGACACTACCAAAAAAATTGAGACAGAAAAAATAGACAAGCATATGGGTCATATATAAGACTGCAAAAAAGAGTACGCAAAAAAAATGAAAAAAATATATATATTGAAAAAGAGAGAACGACTGCCTTTTTATGAGTCTACTGCTAATTGTTACAGAGCTATGAAAAAGTCCCTTCCGACTTAACTGATTGAGTACATTGCATGAGGTATTTGAGGCATCTTTATAACGCAAGTCACCTTCCTTATCTCTTTATATTCTTGAGTGATTGCCCCTACTGGACACTTCCAGGAGTGTGAGAGAATAGATGCATAGGATGCACTTGCGAGGGATTACTGTGTTAGACTTAAGTTCTATTTGCTTTGGAAACGAACTTTTTGGATTTGTTCATGTGTTTCTGTAAACGTCAGTTTGATTTCAAACTCTTGCATTATTGGGGTTTAATACTTGCAATCGTGGACTCGGTAGCTTGGGAGCTAGACTTCATCTGTGTGTCTTCGTGTTTTTTGTTTTTCTAGGATTTTTTAGAGAGTCTGTTGCTTGAGACAAGCAAGGGTTCGGTTTGGGGAGTTTGATGAGTCGATTTTACATCGTCTCATTTGATCTTTTTTATAGTCTTATTGCCATTCTTCAGTATAGTTTTTATGTGCTTTATTGGTATTTTGTTACGTTTTCATATTTTGTGTATTTTGTAGGTATTTGGCTAAACCGTGCTAATTGGAAGTAAAATGGTGCATTTTATATGCATCTACAAGATATGGAGTTCCAATGCCTCGGATGGATGCTAGAAGTGGAGCGGGAAGGCCTAAATATCAAGAATTGGAGTCAAAAGGAGTCAAAAGGGCAAAACTGTCATTCTAGGAAGAAATGGCGACGCCAGTTAATAACTGGCGTACGCCAGAAACTCTCCGTTTCTGGCGCGAAGAAACTGGCGACGCCAATTTTGATTACTGGCGAGTTTCGTGACGCCAGTTCTATTTTTCACCGGCAGATTTCGATTTTCTCCTTCTTTTTCCCGGTTCGTTTAGAATTAGGTTATTTCACGTATATATATTAGATAAGAACCTTTTACAAACATTCATTATTATTCTTCTGTTCTTATTGCTTTTCGATCTAGAACCTTTCCAAGGCAATTACCTACCTATTATTGGGGGTAATTGAACCGTTTATCTTGTAATCCGAAGATTGACGTTGATTGGGAGATTATCTACATAGCTTTTCGCATCGATTCGTTTCAGTTCTTCAATTCTACATAGGGTTTGTGAAAACGAAGGGTAAAATTTTATCAATCCTCTCGAATCTTTGTTTCTTGCTTTAGATTATGTTTGGAGCCTGTTTATATACAATATTGATTATGTCTTCATAATATGAGTAGCTAAACACCCCGATTATGGGGTGGTGACTGATTCAATGCATGCTCGCTAGGGTTCATGAGATTCGAAGTGCATCGGGTTTAGATTACTTGTGCTTTTTAGATTAATCGCATATCTTGCTATTCTGTTTGTCGAGCAGCAAAATCACTGTTAGATTAAGCATTTAATCAATACACCAAAATGTCTTTCGTCTTGCTTGATCTAACAGTTTATATTGCAAACGGTAATAGTAGGATTAGCTAGGTTGATTGTAGCCTAGTGGAATTGACGCCTCCACTAGTGCTATTCATTTTTGAATTCAAGATTGTGACAACTTGCGTAATCTATCCTGTGATTCTTATGTATCCTGCTAGCTAGCTTGTTTCACATTACCGCTCCATAATTCTCCTTATTCATATCATTGTCGTTTAGATTAATGTGTTTTCTAGTTAGATTGCATAAGTAGATAGATAATATAGAACAAATTCGCTGCCGAAGCAAACAACCCTTTTATAATTACTATTCGTAAACAAGACTCAGCTTAGTTAAGTCCTTCGAGACGGACCTCGGGGTTAACTTCCCTGCACTATAGGTTTTTGTAGTGTTGAGAATTAACTCTTGGCTTTTAAACAAATTTAGAACTTTGATTTGACACATCATGTATCTATCTTGGTTTTCATTTTCCCTGTGTCTTCCGTTTGAGTCTGAGTTAACTTCTATGTCGACCTTCAATTGCTAGTTATAATCCCGCTTGATGCTTACGTTACGAGTGTTTATCAACTTGTAGTGGGGAGTAGGAAAAATTTTCATAAGTTTGTTTCCTCCGTAAAAAGGAAGTCTAGTTAATTCTATGTCCTAAAAGCCTGTGAGAAGCCTTTCTTGCCGATGAAATGATGTTGTACGGCTATGTTGTGAGTGATTTCTGGGTTGAGCAATTTCTTTCAAGTTATTGCGCCACTTCATACTTAGTGCATTCGTAGTAATTGGGGACGACGAACGGCATGCTTATTTTTTGGATTTATTCTCTTCCAAACCCATTCCAAGGAACAGGTTTGGGGGGTGGAGATTTTTCTGCCTATGCGACTATCTATCGAGCTGTTAAAACATTTTTTTTGAATCTGTTTGTTGCTCCCCAAAACTTTTTATGGCTGAGTCTCGGGTTGGATCTGTGGTCTTAATTGATCACCATTGGTTATGTTGGGCGTGTTACGAATACTACCACATACCGGCGTGGCTAAAAAGCTACATGTCCGTGAGGTTGATGGCACGTACACCAAACCGACACGCGCAAAAGCGCGGACCTTTGGTAAAACAGACACCTGCAAAACATTGAGACAAAAAGAGCCCAGAGGTGCCATTCAATGTGCATACAATGCAATTCTGTTTGAATTATTAGTTAAACGACATGGAATAAAGGGAGCAGCTTCAGCTTTTGATCTTTGGGATTCGAGTCGCACGCCAAAGTCCCTTTCGACCTGATGAATCGAATACTTTAATATAAGAGATTGGTGGCACTTTTTAACGAAAGTTACCGCCCGGTTTTATTATTGAGCGTTTTAACCTGCTGGACACTTCCAGTTGTGAGAGAGTGGCGTTGCAATGACCTGTGAGGGACCGTCGAAATAGTTCCAAGTCCTTTTTACTTTGGAAACAAACTTGTGCGATTTTCTTCTTGTTTGCCCACGAACGTTGATGAAAATTCAAAATTTTTGCATCCTTTGGGTTTATTACTTGCAATGGTGGAATCGGTAGCTCGGTCGTTTAACTCTTATATGTTTGTTTCGTTAGAGCCTAGTTGATTCTAAGTTATTTGTTTGCTCAAGGACGAGCAAAGGTTCAGTTTGGGGGTTTGATGAGTCTTTATTTTAGAGTCTCATCTCGTTATTTTTACCGTCTTTTGTTAGTCTTTATTTGCGTTTTTAGTGTTTCTTGTGCGTTTTTATGTGTTTTGTGTTTCAGTTGTGTTGTGCAGGTTTTCCCTTGTTTAGAGATGTTTTGGAGGAAAAACGACGTTCTTGGAAGGTTGTATCCGAGTAGAAGCTCAAAACTGCACTTAGTAGGCGAAATGTGAAGATTCTGTCCAAAAGGGTGCAGGACGCGTGCCAGATTCACCCGGACGCATCCCCAAAACCCGCAAGACGCGTCCCAGTGTCATCCAGGATGTGTCTCCATAGGCCGCATTTGGGACACGTCCCAGATCCACAAGGACGCATCCCAGAAGATCCAGGCCCCATCTCAGGAACCCGTAGGACGCGTCCCAGTATGTTTCAGGACACGTCTCGCGACTTCAGCGCATAATCTATTTTATGCATTATTATTTAGTTCGATTTTAGTCATTTCAAACATACTTCTTGTTTACGTTTCACTCAAGCAAGAAAAACCCTAGTTTTGGTTCTCTTGCTCTAGTTCTTCATTGATTTCACTTGTAATCGTACTATTGACATCGGATTTGGAACTTGAGGTTAGACTATTAATCAACCACTCTTTCTTTCACAATTTATTCTCTTGTGCTTGATTGTTTTGGTGTATGCTTATGATCTCTTCTTTCGTGCTTAATTCTTTTGTGATTGTCATCATGTATGATATTACTTGTGCTATGAGTAACTAATCCTTCGATAGATTCAATAGCAATGTAAGAATAATAGAATTAGAATCTTGACTTAGGTTTGTTCATATGTGTTAAGCCTTTTCAAGAATCTTTGTAAAAATCCCAATTTCAGTAATCTATTCTCGAATCTTCAAAACCATTCCGGTTAAGAATGAATCGTCTGACAATCGATTGATCTCACTTCTTTACATTTTCAAAGAATGTCTTGGTTACACTGAATTGGAATTTTATGTAGACAAAGAACTGTGACAGCATATGAACATTAGGTATGATTCGTATTCGATTTCTCTGAAATGATACCGCGTCTATTTATCTTCTCTCTTGTTTCAAACCGTGTTTTTAGCTTGCTTAGTTTAATCATTATCAACTCTACAAACTCAACTTTACAAACTGTTACCGCAAACTCTTACGTTTGATACTTGAAAACGTCATAGTTGCCTAGTTAGCTCCTTGAGAACGATTGCGTAGTTAAAGTTTGTTACAACAACTGCTTTAGTTACATTGTTGATTTTAAGAAGTACTAAGTGGAGCACATCAAGGACTCGAAGGAATGAAGCCTCTCATAGGCAACATGATCATGGCGGATGGGACAGTTAAGAGCCCCGCGAGGAATGGTTCTGGGAGTTGACGTAAGGATTATCGGGTTCCAAGTGCTAACCGATTTTGTTATTATGGTATCCGACAACCCGAACAAGGACGAACAGGAGCTCATCTTGATGGGGAGGACGTTTCAGTACAGGGCTAGGATAACCGTGAATGTCCGCGACTGAAATTGCACAATGGAGGTGCTCGGGGTACAGTACGAGCTGCCTCTATACAATCGCCCCAAAGCCGGTGGGTCGGCTAGGTATATAAACCTCTTGTGCAAGGCTGGAAATTCGTAGGTTCGAGCCTTGAAGGAAGACGAAGCATGAAGAGAAAGAAGAGTCCATGCTAATGACTATAACCAAAGCACGATTTACCACTTTGCACTTAGTACTTATGATGCATGTAGGTAATTATTTTTTAGTTTGTAATTAATCCGCATTGCATTTGAACAATTTACTGCTTTTTAGATTAATCGTACTTTGAATCCTTAGTATAGATTTTATTTTATATGTATAAAATAAATTTCCAAAAATATTTCTGCAGGAAAACAGAACTGCTCACCGCAATCAAGCCTAGGCAGTGAAAAACCTACCTTAGCTCGACCGCGGTGAAGGTACCCTCCCACCGCGGCGAGTTCTGGGAATAAGTAAGAACGGAGGGGCTCCTCCCCTCCATTCTTACTTCTTCCAGTTCCGAATTCTCCCCCAATTCTTGGTTTTTTCCCAATTCTCCACCTTTTCACTTGGGTAGTAGAACGTTACGAAGGTAGTAAGTTCCTCTATCACTTACGAGCTTCGATTCATCTTTTCATCCATCAATTTCTCCAGATTTGATGTAATTCTTTCTAATCACTTTACTTTGCGACATTTGGATTTTATGCTTGATTTTGTTTAAATGAGTATGTGACTTTGGTTTATATTTGTTGATTATTCATGTTAAGTCATGATCCATGTTAGCTTAGTTAGATTCACGGATATTGATGCGCTTTTGGTGGAAGTTTGATAATGTGCTAGCATTTCATACTTAGAATTATACTCTTGCTAGTATTTATGCTAAGAAGGATTTGCTTTGATTTTGGTTGGGAGAGTCACTTGTAGTAACAATCGTATGCACTATGGTTTACATGATTATGTGATAGGATAAGGCATTTTTTGTTACTACTTGCAAGAATTGGTTTGGGGAAGTGATGTGCACTCAGAGAATTGATTTCGTTGTAGAGACTGTAATCACTAAGTACAATCAAAAGATTAAATTTATAATTGCCATAAGCTCACTAACACACAATTTATAGCGGTTAGTTAACTCGAGATATCGTTCTCTCAGGAATAATGCTCGATTAAAATAGAATATTAACTGGTTGATTTTCAATATAAAGTAAATAACAGATTTTTGGTATTTTTGAATAAGTAAAATAAACACGTAAGCAGAAAAAATAATTATAAAGAGAATTGACGAGCTAAGAACTTATAGAGAAAACCATGTAAGTGTTAACCTTCACTTTGATGAACGGTTTATATCAGGAATAAAAGATAGCGATAGTTACGGCTGAAGAGTCACACAAGTCACATATCTTATACCTAGGCACAGTCAGTAAAGATACCCCATGTAGACCATCGTATAGCTCAAAGCTGTCACCAGTGGCTAGCTCAACAAAAACCTCAGGCAGAATATCAATTTATAGACACAGGTGACATTTTCTAATCTAGTGCAATGAATACTCATGTCTTGCGAAAACATAAACAAAGAAAGCAACTTTCCACAAACAGCATAGGTATGAACAACTATCGCATAACCAACATTGATGCTAAAACTATTCCATCTAAATATAAACCAAATAATCAAAGATCCCGGCTAACCCTTACACAAGTGAATTAGCCTGACATAATTGAAAGTAAATAAACTATAAACTGAATTAAAATCATGTTTGAAACAACTAAACCGAAAGAAGATGGCCAGTGTCAACCCTCAGCTTCTCCTCTTCGATTCTTCATCTGTTGATCGATCTTGGCATTCTTCCGATGTCTTGACGTCTTCTTGATTGCTTGCTGACGGCTAGGGTTTTGGGGTTTCAATTCCCCGAGCACTGGTTCTCTCTCTGGAGAGCTACTTTGGTGCTACGGAACCCTAATGTTCTGTTCTCTTGTTCGGAACCCTTTCCTTCCGCTCCCTCTTGATTATGAGACCCTAAGGGTCTTATTTATATTGAAAATTCCAAGATTCAACCGCCATTGATCATTAAGGAAGGTTTAGGAAGACGTGCCCTAGCCTGGCAGGCCAAAAAATAGATTGAAAGGAAGGACTGCAGTGGACTGCGGTCAACAGGCATCGCACAAGCCCCCTCTGCGGTCCACAGGTGACCACAGAGTGCGATTCCCATAGATTCAAATCTGTTTACTTTGTTCTTCAAGTTCAGGCTTCGTAACTTCGTTTTCTCAAAAAGTTATCTTCAACAAAGTTGTAGCATCTTCAATTATCTTCGCACTGGCTGGTCACATGACATGTTTTAACACCTCGAACTCCGTGCATTGGTAAATTCTTTGTATTTGCTTAACTTTCTGAATTTTGCACAATTATGTCGTTTTTGGGCCTGAAATCGTGTAATTCCTCAAAAAATGCGATTATGACCTACCAAATACACGCGAAGTTGGTCATTGATCATAAAACGATACAAATAATGAATCTAAAGCAAAAAACAAGTGTCTAAAAACATGTTATATAACACATTTCATTGTCACATCAGGAAGACTTTGTTGTAGGAAGCATTTTAATGCACTATGGGATACATGCTTATATTTTTGGATTAGGAATTCATGTTTCTATGTATTGAGATGGGTGTCGTACAAATGAACTAATAGTTTTTATCCAGGTAGTATGGCACCTAAGAGGAAGGTTGTGTCCAACAAGAAGCAGAAGACGGAAGAAGGGAGTTCCAAGGCGAAGGGTAAAGCTCCTCGTGCTAGACCGGATGCATATGGATTCACGCTAAGCACTCAAGGCAAAATCTTCCGAATCAAGCACTTAAGCAAACCAAGGAGCATTATACCGGAGCGTGGGATGAACATCACCCAATTCGACTCACCCGTGATGGAAATGATCGATGAGAGCATCCGAGGGTTAAGGTGGCAATGATTGATTTGTATGAGGAGGGAGTATGACACGTCCTTGGTCAGAAAGTTCTACATTAACTTCTCTGACAGGGACGACAAGGGATTCGTACCGGTTTGGGGGAAGATGGTGGAGTACACTCCAGACTCCATCAATCGATTTCTACATACCAGGACATAATACCATCCCGACTTGGACACTGATGAGTTCGACCAAGAAGAAGCTCAACACGAGTACTGGGACAAACGGACATTGGCAGGTGTCACCAGTAGGGATTTCCGTCAGGGTTCGAAGACTGACTCATAACATCATTAACCCACTCACAAGGGTTTGGGCCAATTGGGTTCAATTTAACTTGATTCCAAACTCCTACGTCACCCTCATGGTAGCTCCTGTTGGTCGGTTGGTAGCATTATTGATTTGAGGAGAGTTCTTGGATGCTGAGCTGTCAACATGGCGGAGACGTTCGCACATTGACACCTCGAACTCCGTGCATCGGCAAATTCTGTATTTGCTTAACTTTCTCAATTTTGCACAATTATGTCGTTTTGGCGCCTGAAATCGTGCAATTCCTCAAAAAATGCGATTATGACCTACAAAATATACGCGAAGTTGGTAATTGATCATAAAACGATACAAATAATGAATCTAAAGCAAAAAACAAGGGTCTAAAAACATGTTATATAACACATTTCATTGTCGCATCATGAAGACTTTGTTGTAGGAAGCATTTGAATGCACTATGGGATACATGCTTATGTTTTTGGATTAGGAATTCATGTTACTATGTATTGAGATGGGTGTCGTACAAATGAACTAATAGTTTTTATCCAGGTAGTATGGCACCTAAGAGGAAGGTTGTGTCCAACAAGAAGCAGAAGACGGAAGAAGGGAGTTCCAAGGCGAAGGGTAAAGCTCCTCGTGCTAGACCGGATGCATATGGATTCACGCTAAGCACTCAAGGCAAAATCTTCCGTATCAAGCACTTCAGCAAACCGAGGAGCATTATACCGGAGCGTGGGATGAACATCACCCAATTCGACTCACCCGTGATGGAAATGATCGATGAGAGCATCAGAAGGTTAAGGTGGCAATGATTGATTTGTACGAGGAGGGAATATGACACGTCCTTGGTCAGAAAGTTCTACATTAACTTCTCTGACAAGGACGACAAGGTATTTTTACCGGTTTCGGGGAAGATGGTGGAGTACACTCCAGACTCCATCAATCGATTTCTACATACCAGGACATAATACCATCCCGACTTGGACACTGATGAGTTCGACCTAGAAGAAGCTCAAGACGAGTACTGGGACAAACAGTCATTGGCAGATGTCACCAGTAGGGATTTTCGTCCAAACGTCAGGGTTCGAAGACTGACTCATAAGGTCATTAACCCACTCGCAAGGGTTTGGGCCAATTGGGTTCAGTATAACTTGATTCCAAACTCCTACTTCACCCTCATGGTAGCTCCTGTTGGTCGGTTGATAGCTTTATTGATTAGAGGAGAGTTCGTGGATGCTGGAGCTGTCAACATGGCGGAGAAGTTCGCACATCGATTGAGTCCTCCAGCTTAGGGATTCCCCTGTTTGATCACCGAGATGTGCGAGGCCGCTGGATTGCCTAACATCATTCAAGATGGCCAGTAGAACGGGTGCTTGAACACAAATGAGATCCGGCTGATCGAGGTAACAGCGAAAAGCTACCAGAGTCTATATGCAGATTTCCATAATCAAGACGAGCAGAGAGAGGACAGTGACTTCGATCCGGAGCTTGGCGACGGGTATGGTGAAGCATCTGTAGAGGAGACTGATAACGAAGAGCATCCACCACACACTAAAGACCTAACCGCCGATTTTCAGCGGTTGAGCACCCGTTTTCAGCAGTGGGCTGAGCCGTGACTTGGGAAAATTGTGGAGAGGCAAAACTTGCCTGCCTCCGATTACACAGAGTTGCAGGGGAGCTACCAGGGACTTACCACGGATTATAGGAGCATACATGGAGTATCGCAACGGTTTGGTGAGCACTTGGATAAGTGGGACTCGTGTTATTCCAGTCCCTCACGACATATGACATTTTCGGACACACAGGCGGCTGAGCGCCTAGCGTGGATGGAGTAGATGTGCAAAGCTCAGATGAACGATTGGCAACAGTGCTTTGGTGGAGGATCATCTTCCGGACCCCAAGGTCCACTCTCCTACCATTGATCAAGCTGACCAAGGTGTACTACGGCAGTAACTCTACAAGTTTCTCTTTTAATTTATTCTTTATGCTAGGGTCTACCTATCGAATAGGTTTGGGGAGGGAAGTTGTTGTTAGGAATATCTGTGTAGATTTTGATCAATAAACCATAATGACTTATCTTAGCTCAGAAAGGTAACTAGTACTCTTAGTTCACTTGAACATTGTAAAAGAGGAAACTTATGGAGTATGTTAGTCTAGCAAATCTTGTGTGGGATGTTAGGTCTCTGAATGTAATTTATATATCTTCGAAGAAGACCAAGAAGGAAGCATCCAGCAGAAGAACTCTTTTATTGAAGATCAAAAGACTGCACAAGATTGCCGAAGACTAAGGAAAATTGTGTCCTCAGATACCTTGACGAAACTAAGTGTCTGAGAGACAAACATTTCAATAGGTTTCTGATGCACTAAAGGTCACTGAGAATGGACTTGCAAAGCCTCAGAAAGCTTGCATTGTTCTGTTGACACTACTGGAAAAAAGTTGGTACAGTGCATTAATTATGCAGACAGAGATGTCTGAGCAAAACAGGAAATCTCTTAAAAGAGAAAAAGCTCATTGTCGTACTAACTTCAGATATCGTTAGTTTGAATTTCATTGTGCCTAACGGATACTAATTCAAACGGCCTGATTTTCATCTATAAATATCACCACATAGAATGCTTGAAGACACACTTGAACACTGAACACCAGAACTTACACTCAAGCATGAAAGCCTTCTACCTACTTACTCTCTAGCTTTTTTTTGCGACTAAAGCTCTTGAATTCAAAGTAGCATGAAAGTTCTAAGTGTCCTGATCCTGAACAAGACTTGTTACTTAGAACTTAGAACTCCTTCACAATATGCAAATCTTGTTAAAGATCATTGACGCTTAGAACTTAGAACTTTCAGGCAGACCCCGTGTCAACAATACCAATCACCTCA
The DNA here is from genome assembly GCA_026545765.1 of Plantago major. Classification (NCBI taxonomy): domain Eukaryota; kingdom Viridiplantae; phylum Streptophyta; class Magnoliopsida; order Lamiales; family Plantaginaceae; genus Plantago; species Plantago major. Next base: position 67,517,123 of record CM048840.1, on the reverse strand, counting down.
TATGAGTTACCAATGCCAATAACCAAGTCAAATCTATCTGCATCACTGACGCTTTTTTCTACCCTCTGAATCACAGGAGTAGTGGAATCCATCGTAAATTGATTTGGTTCCTCATTCGCCTTCTCTACTGGAATCGCAGAACCAGGTGTGACCACTTCCATCTCCTTTTCCTCAACTCTCACTTCTACTGGCTTCTCAAGTGCCGGTGCAGGTACAACCTCAACTACCTCCGGTGCCTCAAACCGGGCCACCGTATTCTCAAGCTGGCAAGTGCAGGTAGCAAGAACGGACTTCACCTTTCATGGCTCATCAAATTTCACCGCAACAGCTAGAACTCTATTGATTTCTACAGTCGTCGGGAACTTACCCTTTTCCCATTGCTGAAACTGACCAACTAGATCGCCCAAAGTCTTCTCTAACCGCTTTTGTGACTGCTCAATGTGATGAGACAATATTCTAACGTCTCATTTGGTCTTTTTAGCGGTCTTTGTGAGTCTTTGTCTTTAGTTTTGTAGTCTTTTTAGTTCGTTTTTACGCTTTCGTGTTTTGTTTGTCTTTTGTAGAAATCTGTGTCTTTTGGGCCGTATGAAGACAATTCCTCAAGATTATTTTATTTGTTCATCAAATCAAGATTATTGGTATTGATTTCTCAATTCCTTTCTTCTTTACAATTCGTTCTTTATCTTATTGATTGAATTCTATGTTATTGCATGCGAGCTTTGCATCTATGTTTCATATGATTATTACCATGAATCTTTGCATGCAATCATCAAATATGAGTAGCTAAATACCTTTGAATACTGTAGTATGTGAAGATTATGCATATTCATTCTAGGGTTTATCAAAGCACTCATATAGGTTAGTCTCGTATTAAATCTTCGTAAAAACTTTCAATTCGATAAGTCCGTATTAAATCCTCTAAATTGTTCATGTTTAAGGATCGTGAATTGACGACTCACGATTTCTCCAGTATAATATCTTCTAAGAACAATTGGTTGAATCGAATTGATTAATTTTCTGTACAACGACCGTGTGATAAATATGAGTGTTATCCCTAGTTCGAATTAGCGTAATTGGACCTTGCTACTGTATTCATCTTTCTCTCATTGTTAATTGTAATCTTAGCTTTAATTAAACTAGTCAAAAGTATAACAAAACCATCAATCGGATTGTTACTCGCAAGTATCTGTTTACTCTCACTGCTACATAGCTTAATTTATTCCCTAGAGATCGATCGCGAGTTAGGCTTTAGTCTACAACTACAGCTTATTCTCTAATTGCTTTTTGGAGTATAATTTGAGCTTATCAAATTTGGCGCCGCTGCCGGGGAATTAATTCCTACTGTAGCTTGTGGGTGTAATATTTTCTTTGTTTTTTTTTTTTACTTACCTGCGATTTCTTCACTAACAGAAACTACGATTTTTCAACGTTTTTGATTTTGTAGAAGAACCTTTGCAGGTTTATGCCTGGTACAAGATCGCAAGGAACACCTTTGCAACCTCTAGTACCTGGGATCGATAGACACTACCATCAGCTTCGAAGACATAACTCAACCGCTGTTGAAATGGATGACGTTAACGAGAATACTCCCAGAGTCAATGGTGCTGTTGAGACCCCTGTGATTACTTATGGGAACTATATGCAGCCCGGTGAAATTAAGGCTGGGGGATCAGCTGTTGTTCTCTCTAACGATGCTAGGAACATGGAGATTAAGTCTCATCACATCCATGACATGCCTAAGTATTATGAGATTAAGTCTCATCACTTCTCAAGGAGTTGGAGGGGCTGATTGCCAGTATTCCGCTTGCTGTGGGCTCAATGCATGATAAAGTAAAGAGCTGGCTGTTGAATCAACCTGAAGGCTCTCTGGCTACTTGGGATGAGTTATACAGGGCCTTTATGAACAAGTTCTATCCGGCGGAGAAGACTAGGCAGCTTCGGGTTCAGATTGAGAAGTTCATGCAGATGAATGATGAGAGCTTTTACGAGGCCAGGGAGCGATTCCTGAACTTGCTCTCTCAATGCCCTCACCATAGGTGGAGTGAGATGGATTTATGTTGCAAGTTCTATGAGGGACTCGATTGGGAAGCACAGAACATGGTGGATATGACCGTGGATGGCTCTATCGCTACAGCATCTCCGGCTGCATTGAATGCGGCTTTTGAGAAGCTTGCTGCCATCTCCCAGCTTAAGGGAACTAGAGGCCGACCAAGGAGAGCTGAAGTTAAAGCCGTGGAGCAAACACCAGGCCCCAGTACTATTGAATTGGCCGAACAGATTAAGGAGATGAGTATGCTTGGCACTATTCCTGCACCGGTGGCTCCGGTTAACGAGAGGTGTAATCTGTGTGGTAATTTCAGGCATGGGGCTAGCATGTGTAGACTTCCTGAGATTTTGGGGGAGAACCCAACTCCGGAGATCATTTGCTGGGTGCAGAACAGGCAGCATGGTGGTTGGCAACCAAATCCGGGAATGAATGCAGGCGCCACTAAGGTGCAACCTTTCAACCCGGACCGTTCCAATTTATCCTATGGAGGTAAATTCTATGAGAATGCACCACAGCAGGTTCCGGCACAGCAGGTTCCAGTTCAGCAAGCTCCATTTCGACAGGCTCCATTTCAACAGGTTTCAGTACAGCAGTTTCAGTCTCCGCCTACTAGTGCACCGAGAAACGTTGATGAGGAGATTAGAGCTCACATGGAGAGATCAGAGAGGTTCTGGGCAGAAGCACAGCGGAATCAAGCCAAGAATGACCAGAGGTTTGAGAGCATTGAGAAATCGCATAAGAGGTTGGAGAAGACTCTTGGTGACTTAGTAGGCGCCTTCCAACAAACAGAGAAGGGTAAACTCCCCGCGACTGTCGAAAATAACCGAATACTTGCTGTGGAGGTAGTTTTTGACAAGCCAGGAGTGGTTATGACCGTTATTACGAATTGCACTTGTAACCATGATTAGGTGGTTTCCCAAGTTGAGGCAACATCGGCACAGGAAGCAAGAAGGGTGATAACATCTGCTCCCGCGATTCCAGAAGAGAAGGCGAATGCAGGACCAACTCAGATGATCCAAAAGGAAGAAAAGAGCATTAGTGATGCAAGCAGTTTCGATTTGGTTGTAAGGATGGGCAGTTCTTCTGAGGTTACAGGTATTATTGATACTGGAGCTGCAGTTAACTTGATGACATTCTAAACTTATGAGGAACTCAACCTGAAGGGTCTAGAACCGAGAAGATGCTTTGTGACCATGGCTAATGGTACTCGAAGAAAATGCATGGGAGTTTTTGAGGATGTCCCAGTAACCATTGCAGGAGATGTGTTTATGACTGATTTCGTGGTTGTTGAGTCACCGCAGGTGAAGATCAAAGAGATGGACAAGGACATGCTGCTTCTTGGGCGCCCATTCATCAAGGCTACTCGCATGATAGTCGATCTTTATCGCCGTACTTGTACTATCCAGATTTGCGGTGAGAAATGCGAGTTACGAGCTGTCACCACATCATATTCTCCCACACAAGTTGACACCAGGAATTACATTGCAGCACACATCGGTCCACTCTACACCTACTCACGCTCACGAGTGACCATGGGGATAGAGGAGGCTGGTAGACTCAAGCTAAATTAGCTCCAGCATGAAGAAGTCGAGCTAACGACTATAAACAAAAGCCCCCTTTTTGTTTTTTCATTCATTTAGACTGATTTTTCATTCCGTACACTTGCTTGTTATTTCATTTTGTTAGACTATTTGTTTATGTGTTTGCTTGTTTTTAGTTTAATTGTGTCTCTGGAAACTGGGACCTTTGCACTCATACGGGGAAACTCGTAGACTCTAGCTGAGGCTTTGGAGCTTCGATCTTGCGACGCGAGGTTGAACACTGCAAGTGAAATTTTTTTTGAAAAAATTTGCTCTCGCCGCGGTGGAACATCTTGCTCGCCGCGGCGAGGTGGTCTCACTGTTCCCTTTTGTGCATTCGTAAATTTTCGCCGCTGCGAGACTTCCCTTCGCCGCTACGACGATTTAAAAAAAAAAAAGGGAGTCTGTTGCTTCGTAAAAACTCGCCGCGGCGAGCTAAGTTTTTTTAAATTTTTTTTTCTCTTCTTCTTCTTCCTCATTGACCACTTCCTTCCATTCTAACTTCCCATCCCCTTCTTCTCTTCACTCCAATATACCTTTCTCCCCCAATTCTCCACCAAATTCACCCATTCTTGTTGCTATCTAACGGGTTTTACCCCCTCTCTTCGATTCTTGTTCCGTTTTTGTGCTTTATCCATCCAAATCTTCGGATTCACAAGGTAAATTGGCTTGAACTTCTTTCTTCCTATTTTTTTCGAGTCTACTTGAATTATTTGGTTGATCGTCGTTAGTTGTAATTGCTTGGGTGTAGTAGTTCGATTTTGATTGATGCATGGATTCCATACTCGTTGATTTTGGAATTTCCTTGTGTCTTCCAATTTTGTGCAATGCTTGCCCGTTTCTTACTATTCCTGCCATCCTGTCTCTCTTTTGCTATGATTATCGATGCTCCTATGATTGTGAACTGATGTGAATCTGGCATTTGCCATGATATTGAATTTTGAGTTGGTTTGGGGAATTTTTGCGTTATCCCCTGTTCCTTGCTCTTTTGTGCTTCTGAATCTTTGATCATGAATCGGTTTGGGGAGGTAGTTTTCTACCCCCATTGTTCTCCACTAACACCTTTCTCGCAGGCACTATGTCTCGTAGAGCCACAGAGAGTAAACGCCATAGAGGCGAATCCAGTAGCGCGGCAGGTCAAAGCGGTCCAGTCGATGAGTTCTCCCATCTGTCCGCAGAGGCGAGGGCTTTTATGGAAGCGAACTTTATGGAGCCCAGGAAGGCATGGCCCGAGCGGGAATTGGCTCTTGATGAGCTGGAGGATGCCGTCTATGCCAGAGTCTGGGCCAGGATCAGATACTTAGGCTGGGGCACGCTCTTCGGCAAACAGTTGCCCTATGACCCGAAGCTGGTTCGGGAGTTCTACATCAGTCTCCACGACTTGGCTGATGGGGTGATGACAGTTCATGGCGTCAGGGTCCAGTTCTTATCTGGGAGTATACAGGAATTCCTACAGTCTAGGGTGTTCCAGTACGAAGATGACTGGTACAGCCACTGGGGCGAAAACTTTCACAACCGGTAGTTTGATAGGGACTTAGCCGAGTTCGTCCTTCTACCTGGCACCAATCCGGAGGAGCACAGGACCAAAACCACCATAGCCACCCACTTCCTCCAGCCAGTGGTTCGCCTCTGGCAACATCTCATCTGATAATCGACCCAACACACATTTTACCACCCTTACCCCTCCCACAGCCCGCCTCATTCGAGCGATCATGGAAGGGGAATTTGTTTACGCCCCAGACATCATTATGGTGGAGGCTCAGTCCCGGAAGGCTAAAGGCAGTCTCCTCGGTTTTCCATGCCTTATTACCAACATCTGCTGGTCCTTCAATGTTCCCGGTATCCAGGGCTCCGAGAAACCCAAAGGAGCTCTGAAATCAGCTAGCGCCAGAGTCATCCTTGGCTGTCATCCCACTCCTATTAGGGGCGCCGATGATACTGCAGAGCAGCCCGCTCCACCTCCACCTGGCCCTTCTAACTTTCAGCATTACTTCGACCAGATGCTGGCACAGTTTCAGGAGTGGGCAGGAATACAATATGCCCGGATCGAGGACTAGTACTCCCGTATTGAGGATCACTACCGGCGACAGGAGGAGAGAGAGAGGAGAGCTGAGGCTAGGGAGCAGCGGGAGCATGAGCGCTTGGAGAGGCAGGAGGCACTATGGAAGGCGCAGCAGGATTTCTGGGAGCAGCACTTCGGTGGTGGCCCTTCTGGATCCGCCTGATCACCCCTGCCGAGACAACACTATGGTTGGTCATTCTATACAGCCGTTCTTACACTATTCATTGCTAGGGACTAGCGCTTGTTTAGGTTTGGGGAGGTGGTCGACTGTATCCTTAGCTAAAGTTGTCTTGTTTTGTACTCTATTTCTCACATTTGTACTCTATTTCGTACTCAATTTTTTTATTTTTTATTTTTATGTATTCTGTTCAGGTGGTATGTTAGCCACATGTTTTTTTTATGTGACTGTGGTGGTAGGTTAGCCACCTGTACGTGTTAGTTATATATTTCCCTTCCAGTTGAGTCCAATATAGATGTTAGTACTTTTATTTTCTCTTGTGGTGAGTCTGAGTCAATTACCAAGTAGAACGTCTACTGCGAATGGTAAATTCTCTTGCTGCTTACGTTTAGTTTAATGTCCAGCTAGAAGTAGTGTAGTAGGCTTTTAATCCTGCAAGGTCGTTTCTCTTGTAAATAGCAAGTCTGGTTAGCCCTGTAGTCCAAAAGCCCGTGAGGAGCCTAGCCGAAGAAAAAATATTGTACCGGCACCTGTTATTGTGTGATCTCCTGGGATGTGCAAGTTTTTACGCATTACTTGCGCCTTTTCATACTTATGAGTACTTAGTTTCGTTGGGGATGAAGAACGCCATGCTTTACTTTGCGGATTTTATTTTCCCCCGTTCTGTCGAACTGGTTTGGGGAGAGGATTGTTCACTATGATATTATAAGCTGTTATAATCGTGCTGTGGAAATCTGTCTACTGTTCCCTTAACTTATGATATTTGAATCTCGGGGTGGATCTATGGTCTTTATTGATCACCGTTAGTCGTGTTAGGCGTGTTTTAAATACTACCTATATACCGGCGTGGCCTTTAAAAGCCATATGTCCGTGAGGGTTGATGGCACCTATACCAAACTGATACGCACAAAAGTGCAAACTTTCGGCAAAACAGACACCTGCAAAAAATTGAGATTAAAAGAGCTCAGGTGGCCACGCACTTAATTCAGTGAAGCATTATGAGATTTGATGTTGTTTTGCAATGGATGAAGGGATCAGTTCCAGTTTTTCGAAATTTTTGGAGGAATACATGCTGTGCCAAAGTCCCTTTTGACTCAATGAGATGAGTACAATAGCATAAGATATTTGAGGCATCCTTGTGACGAAAGTCATCTTCCCAGTTTATTTTTTGAGCTATACCCTGTATAGATACTTCCATGATAGTGAGTGATACACTTATACACTTGTGAGGGACTATTGGGTTAGGCTTAATTGTTATTTACTTGAGAAACGATCGTGTCTGATTACCTGCCTACTATTTCTTCCAAGGTTAGGTTGAGAACAAAATTTTTGCATCCTGTGAATTTAATATTTTTAATGGTAGATTCGGTCGCATGGGATTTTGACTCTTTGTTTGTCTACATGGTTTAGAGTCTAATGTGTTTAGGTTATGTGTTTGCTCGGGGACGACCAAAGGTTCGGTTTGGGGATTTTGATGAGACAATATTCTAACGTCTCATTTGGTCTTTTTTAGCGGTCTTTGTGAGTCTTTGTCTTTAGTTTTGTAGTCTTTTTAGTTCGTGTGTTATGTAGAAATCTGTGTCTGTTGGGCCGTATGAAGACAAGCTGGTTATCATGGCTCACCGCGGTGAGATTTCTGAGCTTGGCATTAGTTCAGCATGGCTTTCGCAAGTGGCGATTTAGCGTGATGCTCTGTTTCAAGATTGAAGCTTCACTGGCAGATTATCTGTTGGATATACTGATGCGATTAAGAAGGCTACTTGGCCATGACAGTAATTTATTTTATTTTCCTTATTAGATTAGAATTTTGATTCCTTTTCTTTCATACTTCTTTTAACCTAGTTTTGAGAAAAAGCTCAAGAGCCATACATTGACATTGAGACATCTTTGGAGCTTTGTTATTCATTGATTTTGTTCATCAAATCAAGAAATATTGGTATTGATTTCTCAATTGCTTTCTTCTTTTCAATTCGTTCTTTATCTTATTGATTGAATTGTATGTTATTGCATGCGAGCTTTTCATCTATGTTTCATATGATTATTAACATGAATCTTTGTATGCAATCATCAAATATGAGTAGCTAAACACCTTTGAATATAGTAGTATGTGAAGATTATGCATATTCGTTCTAGGGTTTATCAAAGCACTCATATACGTTAGTCTCGTATTAAATCTTCGTAAAAACCTTCAATTCGATAAGTCCGTATTAAATCCTCTAAATTGTTCATGTTTAAGGATTGTGAATTGACGACTCACGATTTCTCCAGTATAATATCTTCTAAGAACAATTGGTTGAATCGAATTGATTGATTTTCTGTACAACGACCGTGTGACAAGTATGAGTGTTATCCCTAGTTCGAATTAGCATAATTGGACCTTGCTACTGTATTCATCTTTCTCTCATTATTAATTGTAATCTTAGCTTTAATTAAACTAGTTAGAAGTATAACAAACTATCAATCGGATTGTTACTCGCAAGTATCTATTTACTCTCACTGCTACATAGCTTAATTAATTCCCTAGAGATCGATCACGAGCTAGGCTTTAGTCTACAACTACAGCTTATTCTCTAATTGCTTTTTGGAATATAATTTGAGCTTACCACAATGCTGTCACCGCTGATCATTCCTGCTCTGAATTCTCTGCGCTTCTAACCAGTACTTCTCAGATCGCTTAATGTGGTTTCTAATTTATTTCTCCAGCTTAGTAGTACACAGCTATGAGGTCTCTTCAACTTCTCTGGCTGCCGCTCTCCTAGCCTTATTTCTCGCACCCTTAAGCTGAGATACTGCTGCCAGTCTCTCGAAAACACCATTTAATTCATTAGAGGACGCTTCCAGGAAAGAATTTTTGCAACTCATATCGACCATGTTTTGACACTCACTACAAGAATTCTGTTGTAACGGGACGGAAAGGGGCGACGGATTTTATCCGTCGCCCCTGTAGCGACGGATCGCTAATTGGGGCGACGGATTCTATCCGTCGCCCCGTTTGGCGATGGATAAAACCTATCCGTCGCTACAGGGAGACGGATAATTTTATCCGTCGCTACAGAGCGTTGACCAAAATTTAAAAAAAAAAAAAAAAATTTAGCGACGGATAGATCTATCCGTCGGTATTTTTAGCGACGGATAGTAGATCTATCCGTCGCTAAAAGCCTAAAAAAAATAATATATCTCCTCCACCACCTCCTTTCCTCCACCACTTCTCCTCCAGTTCTCCTCTCCTCCTCCTCCTCCCACCACCACCTTTCTCCTCCCATCACCTCCTTTCCTTCCACCACCACCATCCACCACCATCCTCCACCACCACCTCCTCCACCACCATCTCCTCCACCACCATCCTTCCACCACCATCTCCTCCACCACCATCCTCCACCACCACCATCTCCTCCACCACCTCCTTTCCTTCCACCACCTCTCTTCCATTTCTCCTCTCCTCCTCCTCCACCACCATCTCCACCACCACCACCACCACCTCTCTCCTCCCACCACCACCGCACCACCACCCTGCCACCACCACCATCTCCTCCACCACCACCACCACCTTTCCTCCTCCCATATAACCGGAAAATAAAAAAAAAATAAAAAACGTTAGCGACGGACAGATCTAGATCTATCCGTCGCTAAAAGCCTAAAAAAAAATAATATATCTCCTCCACCACCTCCTTTCCTCCACCACTTCTCCTCCATTTCTCCTCTCCTCCTCCTCCCACCACCACCTTTCTCCTCCCACCACCTCCTTTCCTTCCACCACCATCTCCTCCACCACCACCATCCACCACCATCCTCCACCACCACCTCCTCCACCACCATCCTTCCACCACCATCTCCTCCACCACCATCCTCCACCACCACCATCTCCTCCACCACCTCCTTTCCTTCCACCACCTCTCTTCCATTTCTCCTCTCCTCCTCCTCCACCACCATCTCCACCACCACCACCACCACCGCACCACCACCATCTCCACCACCACCACCACCACCTCTCTCCTCCCACCACCACCGCACCACCACCCTGCCACCACCACCATCTCCTCCACCACCACCACCACCCTGCCACCACCACCACCTTTCCTCCTCCCATATAACCGGAAAATAAAAAAAAAATAAAAAACGTTAGCGACGGACAGATCTAGATCTATCCGTCGCTAAAAGCCTAAAAAAAAATAATATATCTCCTCCACCACCTCCTTTCCTCCACCACTTCTCCTCCATTTCTCCTCTCCTCCTCCTCCCACCACCACCTTTCTCCTCCCACCACCTCCTTTCTTTCCACCACCATCTCCTCCACCACCACCATCCACCACCATCCTCCACCACCACCTCCTCCACCACCATCTCCTCCACCACCATCCTCCACCACCACCATCTCCTCCACCACCTCCTTTCCTTCCACCACCTCTCTTCCATTTCTCCTCTCCTCCTCCTCCACCACCATCTCCACCACCACCACCACCACCGCACCACCACCATCTCCACAACCACCACCACCACCTCTCTCCTCCCACCACCACCGCACCACCACCATCTCCTCCACCACCACCACCCTGCCACCACCACCACCTTTCCTCCTCCCACCACCACCCTGCCACCACCACTGCCACCACCGCACCACCTTTCTCCTCCCACCACCACCGCACTGTACCAATACAAATTGGATACGAATATAAAAATTCGAATACAAATTAATCCGTATACGAATACAAATCAATATCTCGTATACGAATACAAATTGAATACGAATTAATCCGTATACGAATATAAAAATTCGAATACGGATTTTATTTTTTTTTAAAAAAATAGAAATGGGGCGACGGATAGATCTATCCGTCGCCACGTGGGGCGACGGATAGAATCTATCCGTCGCCACATTATCAATTTAAAAAAAAAAAAAGGTCAAAACCGTCGTCCAATCCGTCGCGAATTGGACGACGGATTATTATCCGTCGCCACAGCTCCAGCGGGGCGACGGAATTGCTATCCGTCGCCCGATTCGTCACCAGAGCTGGGGCGACTGATAGATGGTCCGTAGCGACGGATCTATCCGTCGCTGCAGACCAGATTTTTTGTAGTGACTCCCAATACAGGCCTTCATAAAATCTAATGTATAAATTCATATCTTCGATCCTATGGTGAGGGCATTGGGACAATAACTGCGAGAATCAATCCCGAGCTCCATAAAAGGTTCTCATCGTACATCTGCTGAAACTGCATTATCTGAGCACGAAGGTGCTACGTTTTCTAGGGGGGGTAGATTTTATTCATGAAGGCTTAGTAGAGCGAATCCCAAGTCGGTATAGAACCCTCAGGTTGGTTTAATAGCCAACTCCTCGCCTTATCCTGCATGTAGATCGGAAAGACCTTCTTCCTTATCTCTCCATCAGTGACTGTTACCCCTCCGGTTGTCAAAGGAATTCCTACAATCAGTAATTCGAACTCCTTGAGGAATCTTATCACATGCTCATTTGTCATCCCGTAGAATTTGGGAAGATTATGGAAGTGGTGAGCCTTAGTTCCAAATTCCTGGCTTCATCAGACAGAACAATCGCTGCTTTGCCAGCCTTAACCTCGCCGGGTTGCATGTAAGCTCCATAGGTCAGCTGAGCCAATAGAATTTGCTTTATGATAAACCTGTTCTTAAAAGCTACACAACTCGAAAGCCTTGAAATATTCTTAGTTTCTGTTAGTGCACTAAACTTCATGTTGAAAAACAAACAAAAAATCACACTCAAAATGCTACAGTATGAATTAATTCCCCGGCAGCAGCGCCAAATTTGATAAGCTCAAATTATACTCTAAATAACTTAAGAGAATAAGATGTAGTTGTAGACTATGCTTAAATCGGTAACGTTCTCTAGGGAATCAATTAGGCTACCACAACGAATGAGAGTAAACAGTTTGTTTGTGAGTAACAGATATGTTTTGGATGTTTGTACTTCTAAAACACAGATTAATACTAAAAGAAGATAAACTGTTTTGATCAGTGAGAGAAAGTGAACACGTTAGTAATGATCCGGTTATGCTAATTTAATCTAAGGTAATCGTTCATATTGTCACACGGTCGGTGTACAGAAAGCAATCAATCCAATTCAACCAAGTTGTTTTTCGACGATTTCAAACTAAAGAAATCGTCAGGTTTGTCAGACTGACGATTCTTAACCAAAACGATTTAGAAGGTTTTAAACTAGCATATTGGATTGAAGGTTTAACGAGAATATCAAACTAGACGAACCTTTATGAACGAAGATAACCCTAGATTTGAATTTGCATAACCATCACACAACTACCGAGTTCTGGAGTGGTTTAGCTACTCATGATTGAAGCGAAGACGAAAGAATTCATAATCTTGTACACGCAAAGCATAAACATAATGATAATCGCAAGCAAGGGCATACAATTCGATAAATCAATCAAGCACAAGAATTGTATGGAAGCAATAGAGAATTATCAAACTTACTAAGAATTCGATGTCAATGATTCGTTACAAGAGAAGAACCAAGCTCCATGATCAATCAATGCTCAAAAACTAGGTTTTTGGAGCTTTTTATGTGTCAAACGTAGAAGGAAGTTATGTCAAAAGGGCATAAAATCGAACAGAAAATGAAGATTTTCGATATATACTCTCGCCGCGGCAAAAGGCTGTGTTTAAGCCTCCTTTTTGCTTCTGGAAATCTCGCCGCGGCGAGAAAGATTTCTCGCCGCGGCGAACTGAAAAACTTCGTAACTTTGTCTACAGGCAGAATTTACCTATGCTTCCAAAACAAAAGTTGTAGCCCTTTGAATTATCTTTCCGTGGTCACTGAAATCAGGTCAATCGGACATAATATGAGAGAGTTATGGCGAAAATGGATAGACTGCTCTGTAAGATTTCACTTTTGCAAGTTTCCCTAAAACAGCTCTCAATTCTTCGTCCGAACTCCGAATCCACTTCTGTTTTCGCCCAGTTAATCCAAATTCAAAGCTATAGAACCATATTTTTCACTCCGGTTTTCACCTTCGGAACACAAAAAATCCTACAATACACAAATAAAGTACCAAAGCATAAAAACACACAAAAATAGTACAAAATGCCAACAAAGACTAACAAAAAGACGGTAAAGAAGACAAGATGAGACTCTAAATTATCGTCTCATCACCAGATATCTTAGATACTGATCAAGATCTCATCATGATCATAATGATATAGAAATGAATCAAAATGATAATGATCCTACTAGTTCTAAACCTATTATAAAATGGATAAGTGATCATCCTGCAAAGGATGTGATAGGTCCGTTTGACAGAGGGGTAAGAACACCAAAGTTTTACGATTTATAATACCAAACCTCAAATTCCAGACACACTAAATAAATTAGTATAGTAGAAGTTGACTCGAGAGGTCGGTCTCTCGGGAATAACGCTCGATTAAAATAAAATATTAGATGGTTGATTTTCAATATAAAGTAAATGACAGATTTTTGGCATTTTGAATAAATAATTAAAACACTTAAATAGAAACCAATTATAACGAGAATTGATGAATTAAGAACTAGTATAGAAAACATGTAAGAATAAACCTTCACTTTGATAAACAATTTATATCAGGAATAATTGATAGCGATAGTTACGGCTGAAATGTCACACATGTCACATATCTTATACTAAGGCGCAGTCAGCACAGATATCCCATGTAAACTATTGTCTAGCGCAAAGCTGTCACCAGTGGCTAGCTCAACAACAAACCTCATGCAGAATATCAACTTATTGGCACGGCTAACATCTCCTAATCTAGTATAACGAATACTCATGTCCCGCGGACAACATAAATAAACAAAGCATCTTTCCCCAAACAGCACAGGTATGAACAACAATCGCATAACTGTTGGTCCAGATAACAGCAAAGGGAAAAGACTAGAGGGGAGGGGGGGTGAATAGTCTTTTACAACTTTTGTCGATAAACACAATTTCTCAGATATCTGATAATTAATTTCAGAGAGCGGAAGACTTTTTTGTGATAAGTGCACGTGCTCAGCAAGATATGTGTAAATACTCAGCAAGGTAAATAAAGCATGTCATAAAATTGCAGAAAGTAAATAACACTGATTTTTATAGCGGTATCTGAAGGTGGCGTAATCCTTCAACTAATCCACTTCGGCCTTTCTCAGACCTAGAATCCACTAAGACAGATAATTGATGAAACATTACAAATATTCTTCATTCGATTCCTAATTACACTAGGTTCCCAACCAAGTGTTCCCCCTAAGTTGTTCCCCGACTTTCTCAGCCAAGTACTTCCTATACTCAGAAACCTTTGAGCTATTCCTTAGTTTCCCAAACTAAGTACTTCCTATGCTCAGTAACCTTGGAGTTATTCCTTAGTTTCCCAAACTAAGTACTTCATAAACTCCACGCCGTTTAAGGTGTTGATTAAGGTAGTTTGTCAGGTGAGTAGTCTTAATAACTTTCTCAGTTATGTAAGAATACTCTATAGAACAAGAATCACTTAACACACTTCACAATGTGTGGTACTTTACTGACCCAAGCATATGTTAAATGTTCTAGAGAATGACTCTCAGATACTTGATCTTTTGATTCAACTCCTTCACAGATAGCAATGCTTGTTAAGGATCAGGACACTTAGAACTTTCGTGCTACATAGAATTCAAAAGCTTAGTCGCAACTGTAAGTTGAAGAATAAGTAGGTTGAAGACTTGTACGCTTGAGAGAAAAATACCACAAGTTGTATTCTCAGAGAGGCTTGGTATTTTCATTGAGTTCAGTGTGTAAGTTCTGTGTGTGTTTCAAGCATTCTAAGTGTTGATATTTATAGTTGAAAATCATGCCGTTTGAATAGTATCCGTTAGTCTTAGTGAAATTCAAACTATTGATATCTATAAATAGTACTGCAGAAGACGTTGTCTCTTTTCAGAGATTTCCTCTTTTGTTCAAATGTCTCTATCTGTGCATTTATTGCATTGTACTATTTTTGTCCTGTAGTGCCAACGGAACTCTGCACGCTTTCTGAAGCATTGCATGTCCCTTTCCAGAGACCTTCTCATCTCCAGATACCTGTTGAAACATTGTTTTCCAGAAACATAGTTTTATCTAAGGTATCTGAGTGTAGATATCTGTGGGCACTTTTCCTGATTCAGAAACCTTGCGTTCTCAGATATCTTTTGCAAAACTGGTTCATTGAGAAACACTTGTTTGTCAAAGATATCTGGACATAGGTATCTGATAACCTTTGTCTTTAGCAATCTTGTGCAGTCTTCAAAACTTCATTATAAAGTTGAACTTCTCCTGCTGGATGCCTTCTTCTTATTCTTCTTCAAGGAAATAAAAATTACATTCAGAGACCTAACATCCTATACAAGATTTGCTAGACTATCATACTTAATGATTTTCCTCTTTTACAGTGTTCAGGTGAACCAAGAGTACTAACCACCTTTCTGAGCTAAGATAAGTCATTAGTTGCTGATAAAAATCTAAACGGATATTCCTAACAAATTTCTCCCTTTTTGATCAGTCAACGATGACTATCTTTAAAACCTATTACAACTTGGAAGAGGGAACAATCTAACACTTAATCAATTCTTATGATCTTTTCAATTAAAATTTTAATTAAGTGCAAAAAGTAAGCATCAACCAAATCACAAGGTGTGATCTTTGCTGACAAGTTATCTTTTTATAGGTAGATATCTGAGAGTAGGTTCATCAGATATGTTACAAAGAAAGTTTACAGATAACTGTTACAATGATAGAACAATAAAATACAATCAGCAAGATACAAAATACATAGTTAACTAGGACAACAGGAGTAACCAAGCTCCAAGTAAACATCCTAATTAACCTGTCTTCAAGACTTCAGATCTTCAGCAGCTCCAAGGATCAATTCGCATACTCCCTATCCCCAAATCTTTTGATATCATCTGAGTAGTCATAGAGTAAAGTTCTGACTAACATCTCAGTTTCTCTGGCATAACCACAGACTTCTCTGTATGATTTGGTGGGATTCTTCTTAGCAAAATGTTTGACCCATAAATACTTTCCCCATTTTCAGGCATGCTCAATTCTGATATCTGAAAGCTTGAAGTATTCATATATGATCTTCAGATATCTGATGTCACCCTCGTATTGATCTTCAGTCATGTAGAACGACTCAAAGGGTTCCACAGCAAGTCTTAGTCTTGTGCCTGTTCTAGTAATGTTGGGAATTCTGTGCACATCATCTGGCTTTCCATAAGGACATTCATCAGACAGGTCCTTCTTCATGGCTTCTATTATCTTGATTACTACAAAATCCAACCAGGCTTTGATGTGGTTGGTATTAACCAAGACTGGCTTGTCTTTTCTCCATGCCATGAGCTGTTTATTGATTGGTTCTGGATATTTTTCATTTACTAGTAAGTGCTTGAGTTCCAGAATCCAGTAGCCATTCTTCTGATTAATGCATCTGTAGACAGAGGAGTCATTGTTGGTCTTCACATACTCAATCTTGGATTCTTCAGGCCTGAGTGGTAGTTGAAGTTTTCTTTGTTCAGCTCTCAGCCTGTTCCTCCTTTGTCTTGATTTCTCCCTTGGGGGATTGCTTGAAGAACCACCCTGGATTGACTTGGTATTTCCAGAGGGTGTTTTAGCTGCCAAAGGCTTTGCAGCTATGGGCTCAGATAGGCTATCAACCCTTTTTCTTTTTCTGTGAAGAAGTGGTTCATCTTCATCAGTCTCTTCATCATCATCATCAAGATTAATTCTTATGAAAGTTTTGTAGCCTTCTTCATTGCCCTGGGATTTGATTTAGCCTTCTTCTTCTTCTTCTTTAGAAGACTCATCAATCCGTCTTATTTGTCTTCTCCTTGGAGCCTTGGTACTCCTTGGAGGTTTCTGTGCCCTGGCCCTTGTTGTCATTCCTTTTTCATGAAGTTGCTGAGTGGTGGCCACTATCTTTAGAGCAGTCTGACTAGAGGAGGGCTCATTTATTTTGAGAGGTAGTTGTTCAGATTTTCTTTTGTTTCCTCTTCCTCTTCCTCTCTGAGCACCTTGAAATCCTTCCCCTTTAGTCATTGTTGACTGACTAAGAATCACAAAGGATTCTGAAAGGGAGTCAAAGTTGCTTTGCAGATAGTTGTAAGCAGCAACCAACTTTTCCAGATTTGCCTTGAGCTCCTGATTTTGTTTGATAAGACCTGTTTCCTTATCAGTTTGCTCTGCCAGTGGGCCTTGAATAGCATATGCTTTTCCAGCAGCATAGCTAGCCTCTTCAAAGGCTTTTGCAGCCAAGTTTTGGTCATCATCCCTAACCATGCCTAGGTCTTTCTGAGCAATGACCAGACTGGTTCTTCTCTGAGTGATGGCTCAGTGAATGTCTTTATTTCTACAGGGACTGATGCAATGGCAGCTTTATCTTGAGAAAACAACTCCTTTTTCAATTTAGCCAGTACTTGATATCTGTTCAAATATTCATTGGAGTTGATATTTGGCAGCTTGCTGAATATTTCAGGAGCAATCAGCTTCCTTTTCAAATGAGAAACCGCTAAATGTTCATTGCAGTGTTCTTCCAATGCCTTGTCTTCTTCATCATCTAAGTCATCAGCCCAGTGATCTTCATCCTCTTGCACTTCTTCATCAAGGTTTCTGAAGGCGGCAACCATCTCAGATATGGGTTTCTTTCCTTTGGAGGATGGTTTCTTTGGTGAAGATGTAGCCTTAGCATCATGCTTTGCTTCAGATACTTGTTCAGCATCTAGCTCCTTAGCAATATAATCAACAACATCCCGAAGCCCTTTAATCTCAGAGTAAGCTTGCGTTTCTTTGTGCGTTTGTTCTTCAAGTTTATCTAGCTTGACTCTGGATTCAGCTATCTTTTCTTCCAGTTGAAGATGTAGTTGTTGTTCTTCCTTCAACAATTGTTTGAGTTGAGCAACTCTGGCTTGTGCATCCAATATTTTCTGAGTGTTGTCCTCAGAGTTCCCAACTACTTGTTCAGTAGTGTCTTTTTGTTGGGGAGAAGGATGGGTAGATTTCTGAGGAGATGGAGGAGAGGATTTTTGTGAAGTCCTCTCAGTGTGCTTTTCAGCAACTGAATTATTATTACCTTGTGCGATCCCTCCTGTCCCTGGTGCAGGGGCATCATCATCATCCTTCTTATCATCCTCACCCTTGTGATGGTCAGAAGGAGGTTCTTCATAGTCATTCTCATCAGTCCCCTTCTCTTCATCATCTTCAGAGACCAGATTGATCACTTCTGGAATAGTGACCATTTGCTCATTAACTTCCTCTTGCTCAAAGGGTGTGAATTGTAGAGTTTGGGGCAAAGTAGGCTTGAATGCCATCTGCATTCTGGTCTAACCATCTGCCTTTTCAAGGGTTTCAATGAGCTTGTGTGCTACTTCCTTTATGAGGTTCTTATTCATCAACGTGGCAAATGCATATTGCTCAGTTGGAAACATTTCATGCACATAATTCTCCAAGTCAAATGCTCTTGCTCTTCTGGTAGGGTGATCTGTGACCCTTGTGATTTCAAACAGATCAGAGCATCTGAGTTTCTGCCATTTCTTGAAACACTTTAGATGTTTTGGCAGAGTATGAGCCTTGAAGAATGGAAGTAGGTCCTTGTTCAAATCTTCAGGGACCACTAAGGCACTAGCTTGAGCCTGAAAGAAAGAGTTCTGAATTAGATTCAAAACTTGTGCAGATATCTGAGTACTAGTGTAGTTAGGTTTCTGAGTTACCTGAATGAGTACATCAGGCTCAGAGACCTATACTACTGAGGCAAGGAGTGCCTCAGATATCTTGTTGTGAGGTGGAGAATTGGGAGTCTGGTCCTCATCAACCTTTCTTTCTGCTTGAACCAGAGAATTAAAATTATCACAATACTTAGGAAATTGTCATGAAAGAATTTATGCAATTAAGCTTCAATGATCTCTGAGTTTTTCACTTACTTCCTTAACAGGAGGCTCAGAATCATTTTTCTCATAAACTTTCTCAGTTTCTGGTGTTCTTTCTGGTGATGTTGCCTTGGGGGCTTCATCAATTTCCATGGGTGCAGGGGATGTCGCAACTATTTCCCCTTGCACTTCTACTTCTGAATGAGCCTGTAAGTAGAAAGTATTGAGTAATTTAGAGAAGAATTTATATTAACCCATAATGAAGAATGTTTATCACTGAGTTTTATATACCTTCACACTAGAAGGCTGAATGACATTTATCTTCTTCTTTCTCAGTTGGAGCCTATTAGAAACATCCACTTAATTAGTTAAATGTATTAACATATAACTGAAAAGTAATATCTTAAGGAACTCTTTATCACCTGTGGCACAGGCTCAGATTCCTCAAGAGGTGAGGTTGTGGTAGCCTCTTTCTTAGTCTTTGAGGCAAGCTTTCCAGCTTCCTCTTGTACTTGAGTTTCTAATTCAGCCTGTAACAAAGAAATTTTATTAAATAACAAGATTAATAAACACAAAATATCACAAGTAGAGAGTTAAACCTTTCAGCTACCTGAGCAGTGTCAGGCTGATTGGTCTCTAGAACTTGTGACCCTTCTATGCTTTGGTCTTGTTGTTCCATTTCAGCTTCTTTGTTTAAAGTTTCATGTACTTCGGACCTATCCTGAGTGTGCAACTCAGTTGCCTCCCCTGGTTGATCATTCTGAGCAGATGTCTCAGTTTGATCCCTCTCTAGGAGTTGGGGAACCTGCTCATTTGCAGGATTTTCTTTAGCATATTGCATTGTTGGTATGTCGAAATGGAGTTCATTGACCATTTCATTAACCACTTGTGGCTGTTGTGGTTGTGGTTGTTGTGGTTTTCTGGAATCAGAAGTTTGAGCATTTGAGAGCTCTTCCAGATTTTTAAGTGTGGTATTGACATCAGCGTCTACCAACACTATCACCACTCATTAGGGCTTCTTGAAGTTGTTTATACGTGACTTTCCCTGATGGTGTGTAGGCACCAACAACCTTTGCTATAGGAGCTTGCTCAACAACCTTTGAGAGAGTTGCTTTTTCAGCAACCTTGGACCTTTTAGTCCTCTTTCCCTTGGCCTTGGTTACTTTTTCAGTAACCTTGAGGGCTGGGATCTCCTCCTCCTTGTCCGATTCGTCATCGAAATCTGGAACGAAGTTATCAACAATCCTTGTTGCTTCTGCAGAGAGAGTTTGAAGTTTCTCACTACTTTTATTAGTATTGATAAGTTCATCAGCAAGGCACTCTGCAGCATTGATGAGTTCATCTGCAGTGGTCTGAGCAGCATTGATGAGTTCATCTGCAGTGGCAGCAGGTATCTGAGAGTCGACATCCATAATGGGTATGCCTTCTGATTTGCCAGCAGACTTCTTCTGTGAAGTGCTGGGCCTTTTGGTCGCAATGGAACCTTCAGATACCACATTAGTCTTTCGTTTCTTGGAACCTTTCTGAGATCCAGTAACCTTTTTCATCGAGTTTGTATACTCATATTTGTAGAGTAGGTTACTGTTGGCAATGTCTGCCGTCTCTCTGAGCTCAATGCCAAGGCACTCCAGTAAGTAGAAAATCTTCAGTCCATAGCTTACGGTGGCTTTTGGCTCAGCAAGGTCCTTAACGATTTTAGGCTCAAAGCCTTGTATCTTCTTCAAAAATTTCATGAAGGCGTACTTCCCCCAATTGAAAGGGTTTTCCAGCCTTTTATCTTGTTGATTCAACAAGAACATTATCATCCAGCATTCTTGACTTATCTGGTCAGCACCTCCTTGTAGACCATCAAAGCATCTGTGAAGGATACATGCCAACACATCCCAGTGGGCCAACAGATGTCTGGTCCTTACGGCAGCAAGCTTAAAGTCGATGGGTGTGTCTGGCTTGTCAAGATCACACACATCACTGTATAGTTGCTTCACACCTTCAAGGAGATCTTCATCCTTGGTGTCAATTTCAAAATCCTATCCAAGATTTTGAAGTTCAAACAGCTCAAAAAAAGCTATTTCGTCCAACAGGATTTCTTGTCCTTGGACTTTGGTCTTGATAGACACTGTCTCAGTGCCTTCAGAGACTTTGGAGATAATCGTGGAGTTGTTGTAAAACTCAGACATCCAAAGGAAGAAACTCCACCGAAGAGCGGATAGAAAGCCCTTGATTTGTGCCTTTTCAAGCATATCAAGTACCGACTTCATTAACTGTTTTCTATTGCAGCTACCAGGTATTCCTCAATCATGGCACCATGCCAAATCATCCTGCGATTTGAAGTCCAATGATCAGGATTGAACTCTCCAATCAACCGATTGTTTGTTATAACCAGCACTGGTGCTTGCTTTTCAGCAGTACCAGATGTAGTAGCTTGGGATTTCTGAGTAGAAGCACATTTGGGAGCCATCTCTTTAAATAGTGAAGTTTTTGAAAAAATGAGAAGAGATTAAGGTAGGAAATTAGTGATTCTTTGTAGAAAAACTAAGATGGAATCAGTAGTTGCAGAGAAAATTGCAGAGAGATTTGAGAGAATTTGCAGTTTTTGTGCAAATGCAAATGTAGGATTAAGCGAAAGTGATTTCTTTTGCCAAAATCCTATATATATAGCAGTGTAATTCCAACAGGCAAAAATACACAAATTAATTTTTTGCATTTGTATCTGTGTATGTGCAGTAAGGCGTGGGTAAAATTCAGTTTGCAATAAATGCTTAGTGGGCCACGTCTGCGTTTTTACAGTCCACTATTTTACAGAGAATTAATCTCGGCCTTTAAAATGGAACGCTCATTTCATCAATGGTTGGGATTGCTTTTCCAGCAATGATCACAATCAACCCATGTGATTGTGCCCAATTAATGAATTTTGGCGATTAGCTATCTGAATCACATTTCTTTTGTGTGAATAAGGGACATTTTTGTATCTGAGTCTATCTCACACTCAGTATCTGTTCATGTTTTACACAAAGATAGAAACAATACAAATTTCAAGAGAGTAGTTGACTGCAGACAGTTGTGCTATTCTCTTTTGTGTTCCCCCTCACTGAGTGATCTAGATATCTGAGTACCTGTCTCAAAAATCTTCAAATAGCCATTTTACCCTTTCACTTTTGATATCTGAGTACCCGTCTCAGATAATTGATTGCTAAGTGTTTCACCTTTTGCCTTCGATATTCTAGATTCCTGTTCCAGATATCTTATCTCTCCATTTTCCCTTTTAATCATACTGAGTTCCTGTCTCACTCACATTCCTAGCTTCTTTTAGTATATGAGTTCCCGTCTCAGATACCTTTTTGCCTTGAGTATCTAGATACCTGATCCAGATATCTTTCTCCTTTCTGAATCCTCATCTTAGAGATTAGAACTTTTCAGTTCCTTTGTTAACTCCATTAACCCAAGACTGTGTCTCAAGGTTAAGAACCTGCTTTCGTGCAAAGGCTTTGTAAAGATATCTGCAAGTTGGTCTTCAGTACCAATCTTAAGTATCTCTATGTTGCCTTTTCAACATGGTCTCTAATGAAGTGGTGTCTAACATCAATGTGCTTTGTTCTTGCATGAAACTTAGGATTCTGAGTTATGGCAATAGCACTTGTGTTGTCACAGAAAATCGGAGTTTTCTCTTCATTGACCTCATAGTCTCTGAGTTGTTGTTGTATCCACAATATCTGTGAAGCACAACACCCAGCAGCAATATATTCAGCCTCTGTGGTAGATGTGGCAATTGAGTTTTGTTTCTTGCTGAACCATGATATTAATCTGGCACCAAGAAATTGACATGTTCCTGAGGTGCTTTTTCTATCAAGCAATGATCCAGCATAGTCAGCATCAGAATAGCCAACTAAACTCAATCCACTGTCTTCTGGATACCATAATCTAACTTCTACAGTACCCTTTACATACCTTAATATTTTCATAGCAATGTTGTAGTGTGATTGCATTGTATTTGTCTGAAATCTAGCACACACTCCAACTGCATATTGAATATCAGGTCTACTTGCAGTGAGGTACAGTAGAGACCCAATCAATTTCCTATACTTTTGTTCTTCAACACTCTTGTCAGATTCAGTATAGGTCATTTTGGTTCCAATGCTCATAGGTATCTTTGCATTCTTTTCAGAAGGCTTTAGATTAAACTTGTTGAGCATGTCCTTTGCATACTTTGTTTGACTAATGAATATTCCATCATTAAGTTGCTTGACTTGCAATCCTAGGAAGTAGTTTAATTCTCCCATCATGCTCATCTCAAATTAACTTTTCATGAGCTCAGTAAAGTCTTCACAAAGTTGCTTGTCTTTAGGTCCAAATATAATGTCATCAACATATACTTAGACTAGAAGTAGTTTCCCTTCATGGTTCAAAGTAAAGAGTGTTTTATCAACATCTCCTTTCTTGAAGCCACTTTCCAACAAGTATTTGACTAAAGTATCATACCATGCTCTCAGAGCCTGTTTCAGTCCATACAGAGCAAGTTCACCGTTTAGGAATGCACTTTTAACATCCATCTGATAAACTTTAAAGTCATTATGAGCTGCAAAGGCTAGAAATAGTCTAATTGCGTCCAATCTTGCAACTGTAGCATATGACTCGTCAAAATCTAGTCCTTCTATCTGGGTGAATCCCGTTGCAACCAACCTTGCTTTGTTTCTGGTTATTTCACCAAACTCATTCATTTTGTTTCTGAAAACCCACTTGGTTCCAATTACAAATATTCCGTCAACAAATGGAACCAGTTTCCAGACTTTGTTTTTCTCAAATTGAGTAATCATCAACAACAACCAGACCATACTTCTTTCCTGCATAGCTAGTTACAGAGGATTCAAAAAGATCCATATGTCACATTTGTAGTGGCCTTTCACTGGAGTGTCTAGTTTTAGACTTGAAAGATGTTTTGGATTGTTTTCCGATTTAGCAAGCTGAGCATATACCATCTTTTCTATATACCATATTGGGTAAACTAACCACTAATTCTTTCTTGGCTAGCTTGTTCAGAGCTTTGAAGTTCAAGTGACTAATTCTTTTATGCCATAGCCAGTTTTCTTCAGTGTGGCCAGATTGACTCACCATGAGACATTCTTCAGTTGTGGCAGATGCCCAGTCAGCAACATAAAGATTTCCTTTTCACCTAGCAACCAAGACTGTCTGCTTTGACTCATTGTCAATTACTTTGCATAGTTTTGACTTGATCTTGACAGTGTACCCTTTGTCTACTAATTGACTCAAGCTTAGCAGATTATATTTCAATCCCTTTACATGTAGTACTTCAGAGATTGTAAGGGCTCCAAACTTCAGATTGCCAAATCCTATGGTTGGATTTTCATCTCCTCCAGCAAACCTAATAATTGGTCCTTTATCGAATTTGCTGTAGTTAATCAGATTTGCTTTGTCTCCTGTCTTGTGCTTCCCACATCCACTATCAAAATGCCACTTCTCGTTCTTCCTCAGAGTGTTCTGCACAAAACAGGAAACAAGGAGTTAGGCTCTCACTCCAACAATGGAACCTTCTGGACTAAAGAATCTCCCTGTAGGAATCTATTTCTGAAGGAACTTTCTGGGGATATTCTTTTGTCTTGTTGGAACATAAGGAGGAATTTTAGGTAAATGATTAGTATCATTATCATTTAAAGCTATTTTCCTTCTTGGTGCTCCTCGTGGTGCTTTCAGATACCTGTCAGATTGCTGAGTCTGCTTTTCAGCAAACTTAGCTTTCCTTGCCAGACTTCTTCTAGCCCTGGCATTCAGAGTGGTCGTAACCTATTCTTTCTTCCACTTCTAATGATTGCTATGCGCAATCCTGGCTTTCATCCATCGTTGTTGCTCTTGTTTATACTCACAAGCGAGTTGTTTCCCGATGGCTTTATAGCCAATGCCATTTCGAGCACCTGGTGCTGTCTGAGTTCTCTTCTCAGCAGCTTTGCTCTGGAATGTCTTTCTTTCCAGAAAACATGATGTTGGAAAATTTGCCTGCTCCTGCAATTTTTCCTTTCTGAGAGATATAACACTGTGGGTGATTACACTTTTCCGTGTTATGTTTCTTTACAGAAACATTCCCAACAGTTTTCTTTTGGACTTGTTTTTTCCACAAAGGTTTGGTCGCAACTGCCTTTCCTTTGTCAACAACCTTAGCTTTCTGACCAATGTTATATGTTATTTGGGAACCATCTTGCTGAGCACTAACAAATGTTATTCTTTCGTCACTCTTATTCAGAGTGGTAGAACTATTTGTTTGTGTGTCCATCCCAAGTCCTCCCTTTTATGAAGGATCTCTTAAATAAGAGTGTACTTCAGTAAGAGTGTCACAAGCTTTGGCATAGGATTGAAAAGATAGTTCTTTCTTCTTGAGTTCCTCATTTTCAGAAAGAAGATCTTTATTTTCCTTTTGGAGTATACCCATTGCCTTTCTCTGTAACTTCTCTGTTTCAGATATCTGTGCTTTGAGAAATGCATTTTCAGCATCCTTTTTCTCAGATATCTTGAGTAATTGTGAATTTTCCTTCTCAAAAGAATTCTTTTCTTCTTCAAGAATATCGGTTCTAGCTCAGATCATTTGAAATTCTCTTTTCTAGAGATCAAGTTCTCTTCTGAAATATTCTGAATATCTGATTTCTTCCTCATCACTCTCAGAAGTTATGAATTGAGAGATGTTGGTTACCTCGTCTTCCATTAGGCAGGGCTCAATGTTGGAGCAATCTGGATAGATCTCCTCAGCAACCCCACATAATTCCCTTTTCTTTTGACTAAAGTCAACTAATTCATGAGTGATGCCACATAATTCTGGAGAAGGTAATTTGGTATCATCTGTGTCTTCTTCCTCAGATTCTGACTCAATATCAAGAGCATCCAGTCAGATTTGAATCTTTTTCCTTTCTTCAGTGAGCATAGCTCTCTGACCTCTCTTGAAGTTTCTTCTATCTTTCTTGTCACCTGTCTTTAGCTTATTGAAAACAGGGCAATCTCTTTTAAAATGACCAGGTTTCTGACAATAGAAACATATATCATTTTCGATTTCTGCTTCCTTAGTACTAGATGCTTGATGAGCCGGCTTATTCAGCGAGCTTGACAGCTGCATATTTTTGTACTGGTGATAATTTGAGCCTAGATGCTTTTTCAGCTTCTCTTTAGCTTTTCTTCTCTCAATTTTCCGACTGACATATTTTCTCATTTTCTTTACAGCAAGAGCATCTTCCTCAGTCATTTCCTTAGTATCCTTCTTTTCAGAAGTACCTTGTGTTACTAAAGCAACATTGTGAACTTTCTCAGCAATTGTTTGTTCTCTCTGAGTAGTTTCATAGTTGACAGTAGCTAAGTGGGAAAAGAGTTCTACTGGAGTGATATTTGGCATTCCTTGGTTGAAATAAAAATACTGAGTGTGTTCCCAGTTTTGATTCAAGCTTCTCACGATAGTCTTCACCTTTTTCAGAGTTAGAGCATCTCTCACTTTCACCAAGTGCAGCCATTTCACTCATCAAAGTTGTGAACCGGAAATCTAGTTCTTCAAGAGTCGCTGTGGGACCTTGTTTAAAGTTTTGAAATTTGATCATCAAAACTTCGAACTTATTTTCCTTTGTTTTCTCAGTGCCGGCACAGATTTCCTCAATTAGTTGCCAGGCCACTTTCGCTGTTTTTGCACCCCACAGTTTACACTGTATATGCTCTGGAGTGGAACGTATGATGATATTGCGAGCCTGACCATCCAGTCTATTTCTCTTGGCATCTTCCGATGTCCAGAGTTCTCTGGGCTTTGGCTCGTAAATAACTTGACTAGTAGGTCTTCCACTGGTTGAAGCATCTGTTTGTGAGGAACCACCACTTGGTTCTTCATCAGTGGGAACTCTGTCTCTACCATTAGAAACCTCCATGACCTGCTTGAGTTGTTGAATGACTATGGGGCCATTCGTTATTACTTCGATCATTTCATCACTGATGGCTTCAAGGTGGAGCATCATGTTGTTCTTCCATTTCTCATAATTCTCTGGCTTGAGAATTGGAGCGTCACTTAAAGATATTCTGCAGCAAACACACTAAATAGCAAATCAAGTGTAGGTGAAAAGCAGTTAGTCGGCACTTATCTGGGATCTAGGTTCAGTGCAGAAGGCTTGGTAACCTCCTGCTCTGATACCACTTTTTGGTCCAGATAACGGCAAAGGGAAAAGACTGGGGGGGGGGTGAATAGTCTTTTCCAACTTTTGTCGATAAAGACAATTTCTCAGATATCTGATACTTAATTTCAGAGAGTGCAAGACTTTTCTGTGATAATTGCACGTGCTCAGCTAGATATATGTAAATACTCAGCAAGGTAAATAAAGCAAGTAATAAAATTCCAGAAAGTAAATAACACTGATCTTTATAGTGGTATCTGAAGGTGGCGTAATCCTTCAACTAATCCACTTCGGCCTTTCTCAGACCTAGAATCCACTAAGACATATAATTGAGTTCACATTACAAATATCTTCTCTCGATTCCTAAATACACTAGGTTCCCAACCAAGTGTTCCCCCTGAGTTATTCCCCGGCTTTCTCAGCCAAGTACTTCCTATACTCAGAAACCTTTGAGCTATTCCTTAGTTTCCCAAACTAAGTACTTCCTATGCTCAGTAACCTTGGAGTTATTCCTTAGTTTCCCAACCTAAGTATTTCCTGTACTCCACTCCGTTTAAGGTGTTGGTTAAGGTAGTTTGTCAGGTGAGTAGTCTTAATAACTTTCTCAGTTATGTAAGAATACTCTATTGAACAAGAATCACTTAACACACTTCATAATGTGTGGTGATATGTTCTTTACTGACCCAAATATATGTTAAATTTTCTAGAGAATGACTCTCAGATACTTGATCTTTTGATTCAACTCCTTCACAGATAGCAATGCTTGTTAAGGATCAGGGCACTTAGAACTTTCGTGCTACTTAGAATTCAAGAGCTTAGTCGCAACTGTAAGCTGAAGTATAAGTAGGTTGAAGACTTGTACGCTTGAGAGAAAAATACCACAAGTTGTATTCTCAGAGAGGCTTGGTATTTTCTGTGAGTTCAGTGTGTAAGTTCAGTGTGTGTTTCAAGCATTCTAAGTGTTGATATTTATAGTTGAAAAGCATGCCGTTTGAATAGTATCCATTAGGCTTAGTGAAATTAAAACTATTGATATCTGTAAATAGTACTGCAGAAGACGTTGTCTCTTTTCGGAGATTTCCTCTTTTGTTCAGATGTCTCTATCTGCGCATTTATTGCATTGTACTATTTTTGTCCTGTAGTGCCAACGGAACTATGCACGCTTTCTGAAGCATTGCATGTCCCTTTCCAGAGACCTTCTCATCTCTAGATACCTGTTGAAACATTGTTTTCCAGAAACATAGTTTTATCCAAGGTATCTGAGTGTAGATATATGTGGGCACTTTTCCTTGTTCAGAAACCTTGCGTTCTCAGATATCTTTTGAAAAACTAGTTCATTGAGAAACACATGTTTGTCAAAGATATCTGGACATAGGTATCTGATAACCTTTGTCTTCAGCAATCTTGTGCAGTCTTCAAAACTTCATTTTAAAGTTGAACTTGTCCTGCTGGATGCCTTCTTCTTGGTCTTCTTCAAGGAAATAAAAATTACATTCGGAGACCTAACATCCTATACAAGATTTGCTAGACTATCATACTTAATGATTTTCCTCTTTTACAGTGTTCAAGTGAACCAAGAGTACTAACCAACTTTCTGAGCTAAGATAAGTCATTAGGTTGCTAATCAAAATCTAAACAGATATTCCTAACAATAACCAACGTGGATGCTAAAAATATTCCATCATATATAAACCAAGTCATCAAAGATCCCGGCTAACCCTTACACAGGTAAATTAGTCTGACATAACTGAAAGTAAAACAACTGTAAACTGAATTGAAAACATGTTTGTAACAACTAAATCGTCAGAAGATGGCGAGTGTCAACCCTCAACTCCTCCTCTCCGATCCCTCCCTGTAGTAGTCGATCTTGTTTGTCCTCTTCGCTGCCTTGAAGTCTTCTTGATTGCTTGCTGACGGCTAGGGTTTTGGTGTTTCACTTTACCGAGGACTGGTTCTCTCTTAGGAGAGATGCCTTGTGGTTCGGAACCCTTATGTTCGATTCTCCCTTGAATATGAGACCCCAAGGGTCTTATTTATACAGAAAATTTCGTAGCTTGGACGCCTTTATTGTCTAAGGAAGGTTCTGGATGACGAGCTTCAGACTGACAGGCCAGAAACTGGCATGTTTCTTAATTCTTCACTGCACTGTGGTCAACAAGTGACCGCAGTCAGCCTTCTGCGGTCCATTGTGGACCGCAGTCCTTCGATTCCACTAGGTTCTATCTGTATTTCTTTGTTCTTCAATTTCGGGCTTCGTAACTTCGTTTCCTCAAAATGTATTATCTTCAATTACCTTCGCACTGGTTGGTCACATGATATGTTTTGACACCTCAAACTCCGTGCAATTGCCAAATCAACGTATTCACTTAACTTTCTCGAATTCGCCCAAATATGTCGTTTTGGTACCCGTAATCGTGCAATTCCTCGAAAACACGATCATGACCTACAAAATACACAAGAAGTTGGTAATTGGCCATAAAATGATACAAATATTAAATCTTGGGAAAAAAACAAGTGTATAAAAGCATGCAAAAAATGCATATTTCATGGTCACATCACACCCCCAAACCAGTTTCTTGCTCATCCTTGAGAAAGGCAAAAACGATAAATAGTGACAGCGAAATGATGCTAAATTGAGTACTACACTTATAACTTCCCAAAGATGATTTTTTCGTACACAACCCCTTTTTAACAACTCAGTCTGATATCGAGAATCATGGAAACAACATACAAAAACGAACATCGACCTGCATCGTCGGGTTCTCAGGTAACAAGATCAATCATAATTCAATAAGAACCATACGGTGTACGACTCATGCTTCCCTTCAAAAAGTAGTTTACCGTATACACAGACTTCTGAGGCAATCCGAGATTGGGCTAGAAAAAGGATTAAGGTAGGGTACGCATAAGTAAGCTAAGTGTTGAAATATAAGTCTTCCATGCTCCTTATGAATACTACCTCGTCAAAAGTTCATCCCTTCTTCTCCACCTTCTCAAAATAATAATGTGTGCATGTTGCTCTCTCTCTCTCTCTCTCTCTCTCTCTCTCTCTCTCTCTCTCTCTCTATATGATATATATATATATACTATTTTTTCCAGTCGTTTCGATCCGTATATTTTTTGTTGGCCTCATTGGGCTCTTTTAGTCTTTACATTTTTTGGTAGTGTCTATTTTACCGAATTCTGCACTTTTGTGCGTGCTGGATTGGTATACATGCCATCAACCCTCACGGATATGTAGCTTTTAGGGCCACGCCGGTATGTGGGTAGTATCTGTAACATGCCCACATGAAAACGGTGATCACAAGGACCGTAGATCCACTCCAAGACTTTTAGTACCTTTGCTTTTTATGGTACTTCTTTTTATTTTTTTGGTACCTTGCTTTTTTCGGTATATCTTTCCTTCTCTTTTTTTTTTTTTTTTTTTTTTTTTTTTTGAGAGAGAGAGAGCACAGCAGCCCAATGCAACCACAAACTTCCTTCTAGTTCTCCTCCCACAAACATGTTCGTTTTACAGAGTTTACTTCTTCCCAAAATCACTCTTAACTAAGCAGACTCACTTAGAGCATGAAAGACTTCTAAATCAGCGTATGTAAGTGAATCAAGAGATTAAGGAGAGTAAAAAAGAGAATGTATTCTAAGATTGCCTCTTTTATCTTTGTGTTGCATAGAAAAAACTCATAAGTAGGTGCATATAATGTGTCTTGGTTCAAAATGTAAGATGAAGATTTCTTGTTGATGAGAACATAGGTTCCTCAACAATTGACGTAAGAAAATGAAAGTGCCTCCAATCAAAACAATAAAGACTTAAATATTAAATAGGCAATGAGTCGCAGCTAGGTAAATAAATAACGAGTCGAAGCTCCGTAAATAAATAGTGAGTCAAAGCTCGGTAATCATCCAAATAAGAAGGAAATAAAAATGCGACAACTGGAAACTAAGTGCATAAAATAAGAAAGGGCAGATTACATCCACACCCCCTCTTAGATTTCGTTATTACACATGGATAACCGTTAGTCAAAGAATAACATGCAAGTCCAGAGCGATAAAAATCAATTACATCTATGTCCACGAATTTTACTTTTGGCGAACTAAAACCCGGAAAAGACATTTTTACACCAATTCAAATATCAGATTTTAGAAATGGCGAAACAACCCATTTATAACTCAAGTCCTTGAACAAAATTAAATTCTCCCTTAAGTTTCTAAACTTCTTCATTCGGGTCCTTGCAACTAAAAGTTAATTCTTAAAAATATTAAAAATTATAAATAAATAAATAATATAATTTCTAGAAATCTAGCCTCGACCTTATGCCTCCGATTTCTACAGGTAAACCTTTGATTTCCCCAGCACATTTCTTTGTCGACGGCCAGCTGGATGCTAGTTCCACATGGTTCAATTTCGTGTTCAATCCCTAACTCCTTCACCTTAGCCAATGACATAAGATTTATGCTAGCTCCAAGGTCTATCATGCTATTTACCTTTTTGCCCTCCACTCCAATTGTCATATTGAATTGTCCCGAATCTCCAGCTCCTCTTCTTATGATATCGGATCCTTCTCTCCATGCCAATGCAACACAGGCCTTTTTTCGGTTAGCGATTTCCCTTAAAGCTGCTTGATAAATAGATGGGTGTAAAGTAAGCAGGTCTGCTATCGGTATTGGTAATAAATGACCTTCCAAGTTTCCTTTAGCCTTCTTCTTTCCAGCCTTTTTTATATCTTTCGTGAGCCTTCCTGGATATGATATGTCTTTCAGATCAACTATTCGCCCATCTTTCGCTTGGACGTATACTCTCTCCAACAGGTCTCCATCATATCTTCCTTTCCGGGATGCCACCTTATCTTTTCTGCCCTTCTCTTGTACTACTTTCTATGACTTCTCTCTATCCTCTTCCTCACCTTCTTATTCTTCTATCTACACTGTTTCTGCATCCTTCTTCTTTCTTGCTCTTTCTTCACTCCTAGGAATAGAATCCGAGGTTGTTATCCCGCTCCTAGTAGTGATAGCCACAATGTTCTCCACTTGCAACTCCTTGACTTCATCTACCTTTTCATCCAGCTCCCTTACTACATATTTCATTTCGATCAAATTGTCATTGACTGCATCAACCTCATTACTTAACTATTCTATTGCTTCCTCAGTCAACGTGAAGTTCTCTGTGAAAAGCTCTACCAGATAGTGTATTTCCTCACTTCCTTTCTCTAGCTCCTCCAACACTACTTTCCCTCTCTAGTTGTGATGTTTCTTGAGGGTTTTGATCTCTTCTTCTAACCCCTGTTTGGTAGTTATGACGTTACTTGTTCGCTGCTGATTTCAGAAACTTCGTTCTTTCCTTTTTTTTATAGGAATATTTTTTACATTTTTTTTTTTTTGCTCAGAAGGATCCATTGGTTTCTATAATCAAAGGAAACTTCGTCCTTTCCATCTATTCTCAGCTCAATGGGCTTTCCTTCTGGTACTTCTTGGCTTACTTCCTTTGATATGTTTCTTTTGTCTGAGTACTCAGGAGTTCCTACGCTCTGTCCCATAGCCCATTGTGCTTCCTCCTCGATCGCAGCTATTGTCCGTACTTCTTCCACGGCCTCCATTTTGTTGAAAATCTCATTTTCCTTCAGCTACTCACTCCTGTACCTCGAGTTCTCAGCAACACTTGCACAAGCTCCCATCACTTGCTTAGCAGAGCTCCCCATAAATGATCCCGTCAAAGCTACGTCTATAGGATCTCTGAATTCTTCTCTTACTCCTAAGTAGAAATATTAATATAGATATCGTGAAGTTAACTGATGTTGGGGGCGGTTGTATTGGATCTCCTCAAACCTGTCCCATGCGTCATGAAAAGATTCCTTCGGTTTCTGAGTGAAAGTGGATGTCATTCTCGTTTCTCTCATAACCCTTGCAAGTTCGAGAAACCTCCTCATGAACAAACTCCTTAGCTCATCCCACTCACTAACCTCTTCTTTAATTGAATCTATCTATCTTTTTGCTGCTCCCTCCAGTGTTATGATGAAGAACCAGAATTTTAGCTCACCATCAGTTAACCCCTTCGTCGAAAACTGCTCGATGATAGACTCGAATGCGTACATTAACTTGCATTCATTTTCCCCTTCTCTTCCTTCGAACTTTGGTAATGAGTTAATCAATGTGGGATCAAACCCGTACTCCCTTACATGCGGCTACATCCGAATTCCACTCCTTCTTGGTTTCGGCATACTGGTCTCTCTAATAGTTCTTTCATCTTCTTCTTCCATCATGAATTTCCCTGTGAAATTAAAGTAGTTACTGCTCGAAAATAACCAAATAAGTTCAAGGCAGGCACACTACTAATTATTCCCCGGCAGCGGCGCCAGAAAACTTGATGGATCCTCGGGAAAAACAATTGTCGTTGAACTTCAAGTTTTACCGAGGACACCAAAGTTTTACGAATTTATAATACCAAACCCAAATTCCAGAAACACTAAATAAATTTGTATAGCAGAAGATGACTCGAGAGGTCGGTCTCTTGGGAATAACGCTCGATTAAAATAGAATATTCGATGGTTGATTTTCAATATAAAGTAAATGACAGATTTTTGGTATTTTGAATAAATAATTTAAACATTTAAACAGAAAGAAATTATAACGAGCATTGATGAATTATGAACTAGTAGAGAAAACATGTAAGAATTAACCTTCACTTTGATAAACAATTTATATCAGAAATAATAGATAGCGATAGTTACGGCTGAAGAGTCACACAGGTCACATATATTATACGAACGCGCAGTCAGAACAAATACCCCATGTAAACTATCGTCTAGCTAAAAGCTGTCACCAGTGGCTAGCTCAACAACAAACCTCAGATAGAATATCAACTTATAGACATGGCTGACATCTCCTAATCTAGTGCAACTAATACTCATGTCCCGCGGAAAACATAAATAAACAAAGCCTCAATCCTCAAACATCACCAGGTATGAACAACAATCGCATAACCAATATAGATACTAAAACTATTCCATCATATATAAAAAAAGTAATCAAAGATCCCGGCTAACCCTTACACGGGTAAATTAGCCTGACATAACTGAAAGTAAAACAAATGTAAACTGAATTGAAAACATGTTTGAAAAAAGTAAACCTTAAGAAGATGGCGAGTGTCGACCCTCTGCTCCTCCTCTTCGATCCCTCCCTATAGTAGTCGATCTTGGTTGTCTTCTTGGCTGCCTTGAAGTCTTCTTGATTGCTTGCTAACGGCTAGGGTTTTGAGGTTTCACTTCCCCGAGGACTGGTTCTCTCTCAGAAGAGATGCCTTGTGGTTTAGAACCCTTCCGTTCGGTTCTCCCTTGAATATGAGACCCCAAGGGTCTTATTTATACTGAAAATTTCATAGCTTGGCCACCTTTGATGTCCAACGAAGGTTCTGGAAGACGGGCTTCAGACTGACAGGCCAGAAACTGGCCTGTTTCAAGATTCTTCACTGCACTTTGTTTGACAGGCGACCGTAGTCAGCCTTCTACGGTCTATGGTGGACCGTAGTCCTTCGATTCCACCAAGTTCTGTCTGTATTTCTTTGTTCTTCAATTTCGGGCTTCGTAACATCGTTTCCTCAAAAAGTTGTCTTCTACAAAGTTGTAGCATCTTCAATTACCTTCGCACTAGTTGGTCACATGACATGTTTTGACTGCTCGAACTCCGTGCAATTACCAAATCAGTGTATTCGCTTAACTTTCTCGATTTCGCCCAAATATGTCGTTTTGGTACCCGAAATCGTGCAATTCCTCGAAAGCGCGATCATGACCTACAAAATACACAAGAAGTTGGTAATTGGCCATAAAATGATACAAATATTAAATCTTGGGCAAAAACAAGAGTCTAAAATCATGCAAAAAAGCACATTTCATGGTCACATCAAATCTCATGATATAACTATGGATGGATGTCATGTATATTGATTTTAACATGTGATTCAATTAGAATCAGGTCCTTTTCCAATTTGTTTTTAATGTCCGCAAGTTGTGCAACTTCCTTTTTCTGACTGAGAGCATCAGCCACAATGTTTGCATTTCCTGGATGATATAATACAGTAGTCATAATCCTCTAGAAACTCCATCCATCTCCTCTGCCGCATGTTTAGATCATTCCGGGTGAATAAGTACTTCAAACTCTTGTGGTTGTTATGTATGTCAAAAGTTGCTCCATACAAGTAGTGTCTCCATTTTGCTAATGCAAAGATGATGGCACCAAGTTCCAGGTCATGAGTTGGGTAGTTTTGCTCGTGTGGTTTTAACTTTCTGGGTCCATATGCTATAACTTTTCCATTTTGCATTAGGACACATCCTAGTCCATCCTTTGATGCATTTGAATGTACTACAAATCCTTCAACCCCATTTGGCAACGTCTAAATTGGAGCTTCAGTCAATTTCTTGTTTAATTCCAGGAAACTCTTTTCACAATCTTCAGTCCATAAAAATGTAATGTCTTTCTAGGTTAACTGAGTTAATGGTCCTGCCACTTTTGAGAAATTTGGTACAAAGCGACGATAGAATCCAGCTAAGCCCAAAAAGCTTCTAACTTCAGACACATTTTTGGGGGCTTTCCAGTCTGCAACAACTTCTATCTTTGACGGATCTATTGCAATTCCATCTCCAGATACAACATCCCCAAAAGGTCACCTTTTCCAACAAAAAATCGCATTTACTAAACTTTGCGTACAATTGATGTTCCTTCAATGTTTGTAGTATTATTCTTAAATGGTAGGCATTCTCTTCTTTGGTTTTGGAAAATACTAAGATATCATCAATAAATATCACGACAAAATGGTCGAAATATGTGATGCTTCATATCCATGAATTCAGTAGGAGCATTTGTTAACCCGAAAGGCATGACAATAAACATAAAGTGTCCATACCTTGAATTGAAAGCGGTCTTTGGAATGTCCTCTTCCCGAATTTTCAGTTGATAATAGCCTTTTCGCAAATCCAACTTGGAGTACACACATGATCCTTGGAGTAAGTCGAATAACTAATCGATGCGGGGGAGGGGATATTTGTTTTTGACAGTGTAGTCAATACACATTCTAAGGGTCCCATCCTTTTTCTTTACAAATAACACTGGAGCTCCCCACAGAGACGTACTAGGTCGAATAAATCCTCTTTCCATCAAATCTTGCAACTGAGTTTTTAATTCTTTTAGCTCAGCAGGTGCCATTCGGTAAGGGGTTCAATAAATGGGGTTCGTTCCTGGCAAGTTTTCAATAACAAACTCGATTTCCTGATCTGGGGATAAAGAGATTAGTTCATCTGGAAAAACCTCAGGGAATGATCTCACCACCTCCGCTTCTTCTAATTTGCTTTATCAGGTCAATTTATCAAATATTATAAGTATCCCAAGCATCCACCCTTCAAAAGATTTCTATCGTCGATAATAGAGATCATACTACAATTCCGAGGGTCTATACTTATCTGCTCTAGAACAATATGACTTATCTCACCCAATCTTACTTTCATGGCATAAAAATCCACTTGGGAATGGTGCAAATACCCATTCCCAATATTACATCATACCTTTGGATTGGTAGTTCTCTCAATTGGAAAGAAAAATTTGACCATCAAAGTTAACATTACAATCTCTATGGATAATGTCAGTTATAGTGGTCATACCATAGGTGAATGATAAGCTCAAATTATACTCTAAATAACTTAAGAGAATAAGCTGTAGTTGTAAACTATGCTTAACTTGGTATCGTTCTCTAGGGAATCAATTAGGCTACCACAACGAATGAGAGTAAACAGTTTGTTTGTGAGTAACAGATATGTTTTGGATGTTTGTACTTCTAAAACACAGATTAATACTAAAAGCAGATAAACTGTTTTGATCAATGAGAGAAAGTGAATACGGTAGTAATGATCCGGTTATGCTAATTCAATCTAAGGTATTCATTCATATTGTCACACGGTCGGTGTACAGAAAGCAATCAATCCAATTCAACCAATTTCTTTTTCGAAGATTTCAAACTAGAGAAATCGCCAGGTTTGTCAGACCCACGATTCTTAACCAAAATGATTTAGAAGGTTTTAAACTAGCGTATTGGACGAAGGTTTTACGAGAATATTAAACTAGACGAACCTTTATGAACGAAGATAAACCCTAGATTCGAATTTACATAACCATCACACAACTACCGAGTTCTGGAGTGGTTTAGCTACTCATGATTGAAGCAAAGATGAAGGAATTCATAATCTTGTATACGCAAAGCATAAAGATAATGATAATCTCAAGCAAGGGCATACAATTCGATAAATCATTCAAGCACAAGAATTGTATGGAAGCAATAGAGAATTATCAAACTTACTAAGAATTTGATGTCAATGATTCATTACAAGAGAAGAACTAAACTCCAAGATCAATCAATGTGAAAAACTAGGTCTTGGAGCTTTTTCTATGTAAAATTCGAGTGGAAGAAGTTATGGAAAAAAATTGCCGAAGTCTAACCAAATAAGGAGAAACAAAGACGCTGCAATCGCGTCTCGTCGTGGCGAGAATATATACTCGCCGCGGCAAGAATTCCAGAAAGTCATACTTGGCCGTCTTGTGTCTTCTCGCCGCGGCGAGTATATTTCTTCGCCGCGGCGAGCTCTTGTTGTCGAACTTCCAGCCAGTTTGGATTTCTGACCGCGGCGAGAATATTTCTTCACCGCAGCAGGTTTGCTGTTCTTCGATTCTCTCACTCAAAAAAGGCCTATCTTCAAATACACTTCGGATTGCGATCCCTTTACTCGAATAACCTCTCATAAAGTTATCCTTCCTCCAAATCATACCTGAAGAACAAAAAACCTACAAAACACGAACAAAACACCAAACATAAAAACGCACAAAACACACTAAAAAACTATAAACAAAGACCCCTAAAAAGTACTAATGAGACTCTAAATTATCGTCTCATCAGTGAACTACCTCAAAGGTACACGGTAATATTCAAGCAGTTAAAAGTAACATATTTATAAATTTTACAGAAATAAAAGAATGCGTAGCTTCAGGATCAAAGAGAACCTTACCAGTTTCATTGTTAATGCAAATCTCGCTTTCCACCACGTCAATTGGTTCTGGTTCTTCGCCTCCTTCCAGAGCGTAAGCTCAAGCACGCAAATTTTCTTTCCCGGGTTGAGCCACTGATGGATTTCGTTGTTTAACATTTTGTTGTGTTAGCGCTCTGCGCTTAGGACAATCGGCGAGACGATGTTGGTCACTTCCACAAGCTAGACATTTTCCATTCTTTTTTCCAGCATGTTGCCTCTGTATGATATGGATTTTTACAAAATTTGCACCCAGGTTGAGTGTTTGGATTAATTGGACCAGTAGGTGTTAGGAATATCTGTTTAGATTTTGATCAGTAAACCCTAATGACTTATCTTAGTTCAAATAGGTAACTAGTACTCTTAATTCACTTGAACATTGTAAACGAGGAAGCTTACTGAGTATGTTAGTCAAGCAAATCATGTATAGGGTGTTAGGTCTCTAAATGTAATTTTTGTATCTTTGAAGAAGACCAAGAAGCAAGCATCCAGCAGAAGGAGCTGAAGTCTCCTCAGAATGCTTGGCTTAGATACCTTGAGAAAATTAAGTGTCTTTGGAAGACAAGTAATTCAATAGGTTTCTCATACCCAATGTTCACTGAGTATGGATATGCAAAGCCTCAGATTGCTTGCATTGTTCCGTTGAGACTACAGGATAAAAGTTAGTACATTGCATTTATTACGTAGACAGAGATGTCTCAGCAAAAGAGGAAATCTCTGTAATGAGACAAAGCTCACTGTCGTACTATCTTCAGATATCAATAGTTTGAATTTCATTGTGCCTAACGGATACTATTCAAACGACATGATTTTCAACTATAAATATCACCACTTAGAATGCTTGAAAAACACACTTGAACCCTGAATACACAGAACTACAATCTTACATTCAAGCATACAAGCCTTCTACCTACTTACTCTCAAGCTTTCTGTTGCGACAAAAGCTCTTGAATTCTAAGTAGCACAAAAGTTCTAAGTGTCCTGATCCTTAAACAAGGATTGCATATTGTCAAAGAGTTGAATCCAAGGATAAAGTTTCGACATGGGTCAGAAAAGAACAACTTACTATACATTGTAAAGTATATTAAGTAAGATTGATTCTGTAGATCACTCTGAGATAACTAAATAAGTTATAAGAGCTAGCGCACCTGACAAACTACCATAACCAACACCAAACAGGCGTTGAGCACAGGAAGTACTTAGTTTGGGAAACTAAGGAATAGCTCAAAGGTTACTGAGTAGAGGAAGTACTTGGCTGAGAGAGTCGGGGAATAACTCAGGGGGAACACTTGGTTGGGAACCTAGTGTAAAAGGGTTGAAGAGATAGGACTTTGTAAGGAGAACTCAATATCTTATCTTAGTGGATTCAAGTCCTCAGAAAGGGCGAGTCGATTAGTTGACGGATTACGCCACCTTCAGATACCACTATAAAGCACTGTGTTATTACTTACTGCTTATTTATTGCTTGTTGAGTATTTACAAAACTTATAGCTTGCTGAGCACGTACACTTATCACAAAAGTCTTCCGCTTTCTGATTATAAGTGTCACATACCTTCACAGATATCGATAAAAGTTAAAAGACTATTCACCCCCTTCTAGTCTTTTACTTTATCGTTATCTGGACCAACAAGTGGTAGCAGAGCAGGAGGTTCTTTAACCTTCTGCACTGAACCTAGA
The DNA here is from genome assembly GCA_026545765.1 of Plantago major. Taxonomy (NCBI): domain Eukaryota; kingdom Viridiplantae; phylum Streptophyta; class Magnoliopsida; order Lamiales; family Plantaginaceae; genus Plantago; species Plantago major. The sequence continues at coordinate 67,477,517 of CM048840.1, read as the reverse complement.
TACTAGATAAGTACCTACTAACAACTCATCACCTGCACTTGCTTTGTTTGTTTAGTGTGTTTGCTGCAGGTTTTCTCTAAGTGATGCACCCACTCTCAAGCCAGAGAACTATGAGAAATGGAAGAACAACATGATGCTTCACCTAGAAGCTATCAATGATGAAATGATTGAAGTAATAAAGAATGGCCCAATTGTCATTCTACATGAGAAACAAGTCACTGAAGTGTCTAGTGGTCGAGACAAAGATACAACAGAGCCTACTGGATCTTAAACAACTAGCACATCCTCAGGAACAAGACCAACATGAGCCATTGCTTATGAAGCAAAGCCCAAACATCTCTGGACATCTGACGATTCCAAGAGAAATAGGCTAGATGGTCAAGCAAGAAACATCATTATATGTTCTACTCCAGATCACATACAGTGCAAACTGTGGGGTGCTGTTAGGAATATCTGTTTAGATTTTGATCAGTAAACCATAATGACTTATCTTAGCTCAGAAAGGTAACTAGTACTCTTAGTTCACTTGAACATTGTAAAAGAGGAAACTTACTGAGTATGTTAGTCTAGCAAATCTTGTATAGGATGTTAGGTCTCTGAGTGTAATTTTTAAATCTTTGAAGAAGACCAAGAAGGAAGCATCCAGCAGAAGAACCCTTTTATTGAAGATCAGTAGACTACACAAGATTGCTAAAGACTTAGGAAAATTGTTTCCTCAGATACCTTGAAGAAACTAAGTGTCTGAGAGACAAACGTTTCAATAGGTTTCGGATGCACTAAAGGTCACTCGGAATGGCCTTGAAAAGCCTCAGAAAGTTTGCATTGTTCAGTTGACACTACAGGACAAAAGTTGGTGCAGTTCAATAATTACGCAGACAGGGATGTCTGAGCAAAAGAGAAAATCGCTGAAAAGAGACAAAGCTCACTGCCGTACTAACTTCAGATATCGTTAGTTTGAATTTTATTGTGCCTAACGGATACTAATTCAAACGGCCTGATTTTCAACTATAAATATCACCACTTGGAACACTTGAACACTTGAACACTGAAGAAACAGAACTTCATACATTACACTCAAGCATACAAGCCATCTGCCTACTTACTCTCTAGCTTTTGGTTGCAACTAAAGCTCTTGAATTCTATGTAGCACGAAAGTTCTAAGTGTACCACCCCGTACCATGGCGGGTATTGATTGATTGAGTGGAGAGTTAAGGGCTCGGATTGGGGTTATGAGTGGCACCAACGAACGATTGATTGCATTGTTATTGCTTCGTTATATGATATGTTTATTATTTTTGGATGCTGTTATGAATTTTCTATTGATATGTTAATTGTCACTGTCACACACGAACATCATTGAGATTTTTGTCTCACACTCTTTTGTTTTCCTTCCTTGTAGATTCCGGAGTTTAGTGGAGGACCGAGTCGGGTAGACGTTCAGCAACTTGAGTGAAGTGGGTTTTAATTGGGATTTTGTAAAGTTTTAGCCGCTGCTTTTGAAATTAGTGTCTTTCGCAAGTCAACTGTTAGAATTTTAGCTCTCAAAGTTTTTAGATTGTCTCTTCGTTATTGTTTTAATGCCTTGTTCTTTTTAAAATTAGTGTAATTTTCGGGGCGTTACAGTTGGTATCAGAGCTTGAGTTTTACTCGAGCTATACCGGGATATGATTTTAGGACATTGGGTTGTGCGAGTGAGGTGTCTAAGTTGCTGAACCTAGGTTGTGTGTTTCGTGTTAACTGGTTCTCGAGTTGTCATCTTGTTACTAAAATATGGAAGTGATTGACGTGTGAGTGCTCAATTTGAATTGCTTGACATGTGTGAATCTAATTTTTTTCGTGTCTTATGATCAAAATGTTACCTGCTTGTGTTGTGTAGCATATTTTTTGCATGTTATGTGTTTTCATTTGGTGGCCCAATATTTTACTAAAGTTAGTATAAATCACTTGTAGGCAGCCGACTACAGATGATTCGTACTAACTAGAGTTGATAGAGGATCACTACTTGATTGTGTATTTAAATATTGGCGCATTTTACTTAATATGAGTTTCAAGCTGACTATCGCATGTACTAAAAATTGATTCGGTGGCTTATGTGGGAAATTTTGATTTCTCGTTCGATAAAACCCATCTTGATTCTTCGCTCTTTCTTCTCTAGTCGAACATCGTAATCTACATTATAACTTCTTCCTGAAAATGCAAAATTTCAGGCTCTTTAGCAAACTTTCACAGTTCTTTCATCTTCCTCGTTGTTATTCGCCTGACCTTGATTACTTAACCAGATTCTCAATCTTACCAAACTTCTATCGATAAGTTTCTTAGCCTCTTATTAAAGATTGTCTTCTTTCCTTCTCCTTCTCACTCGAAAAACCTTCTTGATTTTGCTTCCTGCATAGAAATTTAAAGGAGGCTTGCCTCGTCTATTTCAGTGCGTTCACTTGTTAGCCAACCTTCAAGTATGTTGCCAGTAAGTTTCGAACCTTTGTGTTATATTGTGTAAGTTATTTCGCGGAGTCAGAATCCAGAGCTCTTTGAATTCTAAAGTGAGAATTTGGGGACCAAATTCCTTTAAGAAGGGGAGAGTGTAAAACCCCGGATTTTCGTCCTTCCTTATTTTAATTCCCTTGTTCAGTATTTTGTTAATTATCAATAATACTTAATTATTGAGTAATTAATTATTTATTCCTTTGATTAGAGTTCAAGTTTGTTTTTGGAAAAGTGTTTTTAACTCTTTTCCAATTGTACCCTTGCCCTGTTTCTATCAGACTACGCCTCTACGCCTCCTGCTCCCCTTTTGATCTTGACTTCTTTCCCTTTTCTTTTCCTATACCTACGCCCTTCCCCAGCCTCACGCAAACACAGATCGATTTTGCAGCCAAGAGAACATCACTCGTCCTCAAGCTTCGCTCTCTTCTTCGTCCCTCCCCAATTCATCCGAGTTAGTCTCCGATCGAATTGATTACAGGGATTAGAGGGCTTTGATCTGTCTCGATTCGCTTTCGGTAAGTGCTTTTCTTCCTTTTGATTTAGTTTGGGATGGGTGTTTGTGTGATTGAATCTTAGTCGTGTTTAATTTCGAAATGAACTACCCCCTTTTCTTCTTTGAATTCCGACCTGCTCTGCTTGTAGTTTGTTGTGCTCTGCTTTGTTTGTTAGTCCGATTCCTGTACTGAATCTAGTTTCTTCCTCGTCTGCTCTGTTTTCTTCCTGTATTGATTTCGACCTTCTCTGTGTTGTTATTGATTGTTGTCGCTTACGTGTTCGTCCTTTCGGTTTACGTAAGTCGGTTGGTTCAAATGGTGTGTCTTGGTTGCTTGTACTTTGTTTTCTTCAAGTTGAGCTCGATCGGCTCTGTTTTCTTGTTTGTCTTGATGCGGTCTTGGGGTCTCGTGTTCGTGTTATTTTTTTTTGATAATTGAGTTGTAAATTCTTTGGTTTCTCTTGGTTTTCACGCATGCTCTTTTTTTTTTTTTTGGTGTGCTCTGTTTACATTGCAAAGTTCTGATGCGTGTTCGTTTCAATTTAATTACGCCTCGGTCCTTTGACATGAAAGCTTATCTCGAGTGGTCCGCATGTGGTTGTTATTCTGTTTACGGAGGTCCAGGTCGAAACTCGGCATGTGCATGTTTATTTTGCCTTTTACATTCTGCTGTGCGTCTTTGTAGTGTCCAATAAATCATTTCTTCTGCGAATTTGTTGACAGCTTAACTTGTGGCTGAATGGTTACATAGCAGAATTAATGATTTATGGAGTTCTTTGGTTCGATCCTAGGTATGATAGTCTACCAAATGTTGTATAGGATGTTAGGTCTCGAAATGTAATTTTTATTTTCTAAAAGAAGACCAAGAAGAAGACTTCTAGTAGGAAAAGTTCAACGGATTTGAAGATTTGAAGACTGCACAAGATTACTGAAGTCAAAGGTTTTTCAGATACCTATGTCCAGATATCTTGAAGAAACAAGTGTTTCGAAACACAAGTGTTGCAAAAGATATCTAAGAATAAAAGGTTTCTGAGACGAGGAAAGTGCCCACAGATATCTACACTCAGATACCTTAGATATAAAAAAAGAAATATTTTATAACAAAGTTGTTTGAGCAAATGGTATCTGGAGTTGTGATAATCGATGGAAAAGAACATGCAAAGTTTCAGAAAACTCTGATTGTATAAAGAGATCTGATACCATGCATAGTTCCGTTGGCACTACAGGACAAAATATAGTACAGTGCATTAAATGCACAGACAGAAATGTCTGAACAAAAACGGTAGCTTCTGAAGAAGAAGACAAACCTTCTACAGTACTATATTCAAATATCAATAGTTTGAATTTGATTTAAGCCTAACGGATACTATTCAAACGCCACTCAAATTCATCTATAAATATCAACACTTAGACTGCTTGAGAACACACACATAACACTGAACTTACATTGAATACTCACACACAAGCTCTCTCAAGCAAACTACTTACCTTCAAGCTTTCTGTTGCGACCAATGATCTTGATTCTAAGTAGCACAAAAGTTCTAAGTGTCCTGATCCTTAACAAGCATTGTTATCTGTGAAGGAGTTGAACTAAGATTTCATAGCTGAGATTCATTCTCTGGAACACTTACAATAGACTTGGGTCAGTAGAGAACAAGATACCATACATTGAAAAGTGTATTAAGTATACTTGATTCATAGAGCTATCTGAATAACTGAATAAGTTATTTAAGAAGCTGACCTGACAAACAAACCTAAAACCAACACCATATTCGGTGTGGAGTACAGGAAGTACTTATTTTGGGAAACTAAGGAATAACTCCAAGGTTGTTGAGCACAGGAAGTACTTAGCTTGGGAAGCTAAGGAATAGCTCAAAAAGGTTTCTGAGTACATGAAGTACTTGGCTGTGAAAGCCGGGGAATAACTCAGGGGGAACACTTGGTTGGGAACCTAGTGTATTTAGGAATCAAGAGAAGATATCTGTAAGGTTAACTCATTTATCTGTCTTAGTGGATTCTAGGTCTGAGAAAGGCCGAAGTGGATTAGTTGAAGGATTACGCCACCTTCAGATACCACTATAAAAAGACTTGTGTTATTTACTTTCTGCAGTTTATTACTTGCTTTACTTATCTTGCAAAGTACTTACACACATCTTGCTGAGCACGTGCACTTATCACATAAAAGTCTTCCGCTCTCTGAAATTAAGTATCAGATATCTACACAGATATCTGAGAAACTGTGTTTATCGACAAAAGTTTTAAAAGACTATTCACCCCCCCCCCCCCCTTTAGTCTTTTACTTTGCCGTTATCTGGACCAACAAGTGGTATCAGAGATGGAGGTTCCCAAGCCTTCAGCACTGAAGCTAGATCCTAGATAAGTGCTCACTAACTGCTTTTCACCTACACTTGATTCGTTTGTTTGGTGTGTTTGCTGCAGGATGTCTTTAAGTGACGCCCCAATTCTCAAGCCAGAGAATTATGAAAAATGGAAGAACAACATCATGCTCCACCTAGAAGCCATCAGTGACGAAATGATCGAAGTCATAAAGAATGGCCCAATAGTCATTCAACAACTCAAGCAAGTCATAGAGGTTTCTAATGGTAGAGACAGAGAACAAAGCGATGGGGCTTCACAGATCGTCGACGGTGGGAGACCTACGGTCAAGTTATTCTGAACCAAAGCCCAGAGAGCTCTGGACATCGGAAGATGCCAAGAGAAATCGACTGGATGGTCAGGCTCGTAATATCATCATACGTTCTACTCCAGAGCACATACAGTGTAAACTGTGGGGTGCAAAAATGGCGAAAGTGGCCTGGGAGCTGATTGAAGAAATCTGTGCCGGCACTGAGAAAACAAAGGAAAATAAGTTCAAAGTTTTGAAGCTTAAATTCCAAAACTTTAAACAAGGTCCCACAGAGACTCTTGAAGAACTAGATTTTCGGTTTACAACACTTATGAGTGACATGGCTGCACTTGGTGAAAGTAATAGATATACCCAGTCAGAAAAGATTAAGACTATTCTGAGAAGTCTAAATCATAACTGGGAACACACAAAGTTTTTCTACTTTGACCAAGGAATGCCAGATATCACTCCTGTATAACTTTTCTCTCATCTTGCCACTGTTGACTATGAGACAACTCAAAGAGAACAAACAACTGAGAAGTTGCAGAATGTTGCTTTAATTGCTCAAGGAACTTCTGAAAAGAATAAAGGCAAGGAAGTGACTGAGGATGCTCTTGCTGTAAAGCAAATGGGAAAATATGTCAGTCGAGAAATTGAGAGAAGAAAAGCCAAAGAAAATCTGAAAAAGCATCTAGGCTCAAACTACCACCAGTACAAAAATATGCAAAGCTCGCTGAACAAGTCGGCTCAGAAAGCATCAAGTACTGAGGAAGCAGAAATCGGAAACGATATCTATTTCTATTGTCAGAAACCTGGTCATTTCAAGAAGGATTGCCCTGTCCTCAACAAACTAAAGACAAGTGACAAGAAAGACAGAAGAATCTTCAAAAGAAGTCACAGAGCTATGCTCACTAAAGAAAGGAAAAAGATTCAAATCCAATTGGATGCTCTAGATATTGAATCTGATTCTGAGGATGAGGATTCAGATGATTCCACACTGCCTTCCCCAGAAATGTGCGGTGTCTCTCAAGAAGTAATTGACTTTGGTCAAACGAAGAAAGAAGTGTGTGGAATGGCTGAAGAAATCTTTCCAGATATCTCCAACATTGAACCTTGTCTTATGGCTGATGAGGTAACACATACTTCCTGTTATACTTATGAAAGTGATGAAGAGGGAATCAAAGATCTGGACAAACTCAAAAGAGAACTTGATCTCTACGAAAGAGAATTTCTAAAGATCCGAGCTAGAGCCGAAAGTTTTGAAGAAGAAAAGAATTCTCTTGAAAAGGAAAATTCTCAATTAATCAAGATATCTGCGAAAAAAGATGCTGAAAATGCATTTCTCAAGGCTCAGATATCTCAATGGCCAATTTTCAAAAGAAATGTGAAGATCTTCTTTCTGAGAATAAGGAACTCAAAAAGAAAGAACTATCTTTTCAATCTTATGTCAAAGCTAGTGACACTCTTACTGAAGTACAATCTTATTTAAGAGATCCTTCAGAAAAGAGAGGACTTGGGCTGGCACACACACAGATGGTTCCACCACTCTGAATAAGAGTAATGAAGGACGAACATTTGTCAGTGCTCAGCAAGGTGATTCCCAAACAATCTACAGTATCGCTCAAAAAGCTAAGATTGTCGACAAAGGAAAGGCAGTTGCGACCAAGCCTTTGTGGAAAAAACAAGTCCAAAGGAAAATTTTGGGAAATCTCTGAAAAGAAACATAACACTGAAAAGTGTAATAACCCACAGTGCTATGTCTCTCAAAAAGGAAAAATTGCAGGAGGTGACAAATTCTCCTATGTCACGTTTTCTGGGAAGAAAATAGATTATCCAGAGACTAGCAAAGCTGCTGAGAAGAGATCTCAGATAGCACCAGGTGCTCGGAACGGTATTGGCTATAAAGACATCAGGAAACAACTTGCTCGTGAATACAAACAAGAGCAAGAACGATGGTTAAAAGCTAGAATTGCTCATAGCAATTATCAGAAGTGGAAGATAAATCAAGCCACTGAAAATCTGAATGCCAGGGCTAGAAGAAATCTGGCTAGGAAAGCTAAGTTTGCTGAGAAGCAGACTCAGAAACCTGACATGTATCTGAAAGCACCAAATGGAGCACCAAGGAACACACCAAGGAAGAAAATAGTTCTTAACAACAATGATACAAATCATTTAACTAGGATTCCTCCTTATGTTCCTATTAGACAAAAGAATGTTCCTAAGAAATTCATTCAAAAATGGATTCCTACTGGAAGATTCTTTAGTCCAAATGGTTCCATTGTTGGTATGAGAACCTAATCTCCTGTTTCCTGTTTTGTGCAGAACACTCTAAAGACTAATTCAAAGTGGAATTTTGATAATGGATGTGGGAAGCACATGACAGGAGACAAAGCAAATCTGATTGGCTACAAAAATTATAATGATGGACCAATTATCAGGTTTGCTAGAGAAGATGAAAATCCAACCATAGGTTTTGGCAATTTGAAGTTTGGAGCCCCTACAATCTCTGAAGTACTTCATGTAAAGGGATTGAAATATAATCTCCTAAGCATAAGTCAACTAGTGGACAAAGGGTACACTGTCAAGATCAAGTCAAAACTATGTAAAGTGATTGACAATGAGTCAAAGCAGACAGTCTTGGTTGCAAGGCATAAATGAAATCTTTATGTTGCTGATTGGGCATCCGCCACAACCGAAAAATGTCTCATGGTGAGTCAATCTGGCCACATTGAAGAAAATTGGCTATGGCATAAAAGAATGAGTCACTTGAATTTCAAAACTCTGAATAAGCTAGCCAAGAAAGAGTTGGTGGTTGGTCTACCCAAAATGGCATATAGAAAAGAAGGTGTATGCTCAGCTTGCCAAATTAGAAAACAATCCAAAACATCTTTCAAGTCTAAAACTAGACATTCCAGTGAAAGGCCACTACAAATGTTACATATGGATCTGTTTTAATCATCTGTAACTAGTTATGCAGGAAAGAAGTATGGTCTGGTTATTGTTGATGATTACTCAAGATTTACTTGGGTTGTCTTTCTCAAACACAAATCTGATGCAAGGGTTGAGATACCTAACTTGCTGAATAAGCTCGAAGTCATGAAAAATGACAAGATATCTGTAATCAGAACAGACCATGGTACTGAGTTTGTGAACCAGTACATCAAAGAGTTTTGTACCTGCAAAGGTATACAACATCAACTATCTTCTTTAAGGACACCACAACAAAATGTTGTTGCTGAAAGAAAGAATAGGACCCTAAAAGAAGCAGTAAGAACAATGCTTGCTGACACTGAAATAAGTGAAATCTATTGTGTCGAAGCTGTAAACACAGCATGCTACACTCAAAACAGATGTCTGATTAACAAACACCATGACAAAACTCCTTACAAGCTTTTCATTGGTAGACCCCCAAGTATCAAGCATCGAAGGGTGTTTGGTTGCAGATGTTTCGTTCTCATCAATGGAAAAGAATACTTGAGAACATTTCAACCAAAGGCAGATGAAGGAGTATTTCTTGGTTATTCTCTAAATAGCAAAGCCTACAGAATTTACAACAAAAGAACGTAAAAGATCGAAGAATCTGTTCATGTAGTGTTCTATGAAGGAAACAAGAAAGTGCTCTTAAATGATGATCTCTCATATAGGTTCAAAGAACTAATGATTAAAGATTCTGAAAAAGGATACTCAGAAGGAAACAATTCTATCATTCAAATAGAGGATGAGTTTGATGATGAAAAGCTACTTATGCTTAGTAACAACCAGATGACTCTAAGACATGATAAAGAATTTCCTATGAGAATTCCAGAAATGGAACAAGTTACTGAGAACCTTCATCATGAAGAGGTATCTGAAAATGAGACTGCTGAAATGCAAGTTCCAGATATCTCTAACACTGAAAAAGTGTCAGATATCCATGGCATTTCCCATGTGTCAGATATCTTAGATACTGCACAAGTATCTCATCAAGATCATATTGATTCACATTCAAATCAAAATGATATTGATCCTACTAGTTCAAAACCCATTATGAAATGGATAAGAAATCATCCTGCAAAGGATGTGATTGGTCCCATAGACCAAGGAGTTAGAACTAGAAGAGCAATTCCTGAAAAAGTAAATTGTCTCTATGGATGTTTCATTGAACCAAAGACTATAGAAGAAGCATTAAAGGATCAAGATTGGATCTCTGCAATGCAAGAAGAGTTGGATCAATTTGAGAGAAACAAAGTCTGGAAACTGGTTCCATTTGATGACGGAATATCTGTAATCGGAACCAAGTGGGTTTTCAGAAACAAAATGAATGAGTCTGGTGAAATAACCAGAAACAAAGCTAGGTTGGTTGCCAAGGGATTCACCCAGACTGAAGGACTAGATTTTGATGAATCTTATGCACCAGTTGCAAGATTGGATGCAATAAGACTTTTTCTAGCCTTCTGACTCATAATGACTTTTGATTTATCAGATGGATGTCAAGAGTGCATTCCTAAATGGTGAACTTGCTGAAGAAGTCTATGTTGAGCAACCACCAGGTTTTAAAGTTTCCTCAGAAAGTAGGATGGTCTATAAGCTTCAGAAAGCTCTGTATGGGCTGAAACAAGCTCCAAGAGCATGGTATGATACATTGGCCAGATACCTACTCGAAAGTGGTTTCAAGAAAGGAGATGTTGATAAAACACTCTTCACATTGAACCATGATGGGAAACTACTTTTAGTTCAAGTATACATTGATGACATTATATTTGGATGTAAAGACAAGCAACTTTGTGAAGTCTTTGCTGAACTCATGAAATGTAAATTTGAGATGAGCATGATGGGAGAATTGAATTACTTCCTAGGGCTACAAGTCAAGCAACTCAATGATGGAATATTCATTAGTCAAACAAAGTATGCAAAGGATATGCTCAACAAGTTTAATCTAAAGCCTTCTGAAAAGAATGCTAAGATACCAATGAGCATTGGAACCAAGATGACCTATACTGAATCTGACAAGAGTATTGAAGAACACAAGTATAGGAAATTGATTGGGTCTCTACTGTACCTCACTGCAAGTAGACCTGATAATCAATATGCAGTGTGTGCTAGATTTCAGACAAATCCAATGCACTCACACTACAACATTGCCATGAAAATATTGAGGTATGTAAAGGGTACTGTAGAAGTAGGATTGTGGTATCCAAAAGATAGTGGATTGAGTTTGGTTGGCTATTCAGATGCCGACTATGCTGGATAATTGCTTGATAGAAAAAGCACCTCAGGAACTTGTCAATTTCTTGGTGCTAGATTGATATCTTGGTTCAGCAAGAAACAGAACTCAATTGCCACATCTACCACAGAGGCTGAATATATTGCTGTGGGATGTTGCGCTTCACAAATATTTTGGATACAACAACTCAGAGACTATGGACTCAATGAAGAGTAAATTCCCATTTTCTGTGACAACACAAGTGCTATTGCCATAACTCAGAATCCTAAGTTTCATGCTAGAAAAAAGTACATTGATGTTAGACACCACTTCATCAGAGACCACGTTGAAAAGGCAATATAGAGATACTCAAGATTGGCACTGAAGACCAACTTGCAGATATCTTCACTAAGCCACTACAAGAAAGTAGATTCTTAGCCTTAAGACACAGTCTTGGACTAATGGAGCTACCAAAGAACTGAAAAAGTTCAGATATCTGAAGAAGATATCAAAGGAGAGAGAAAAGGAATCTGGAACGGGTATCCAGACAAGAGAAGAGGTATCTGGAACGAGTATCTAGAAACCAAAGGCTAAAGGGTAAAATGACTATTTGAAGATCTCTGAGACGGGTACTCAGATATCTAGGTCACTCAGTGAGGGGGAACACAAAAGAGAATAGTACAACTGTCAGCAGTCAACTACTCTCTTGAAATTTGTATTATTTCTATCTTTGTGTAAAACTGTGAAAAGACAACAAGTATAAGATAAACTCAGATACAAACAGTGTTCTCATTCACACAGAAACGTGACTCAGATAGCTAACAGCCAACATTCATTAAATGGGCACAATTACATTTGTTGATTGTGGTCATTGATGAAGAAGCAATGGTGACCCTTGATGAAATGGGCGATTGATCTTTACGGCAAAGATTAATTCTCGGTAAATAGTGGACTGTTGAAATCCCAGCATGGCCCACTATGCATTTAATGCCGAACTAGCTTTTACCCACGCCTGTCTGCAATTCACAGATACATATATACAAAACCAATTTGTATGTATATGTTTGTCTAAATTTCGTTGCTATATATATAGGATTTTGGCAAAAGAAATCACTTTCGCCTAATCCAACATTCCGACTTGCACAAGAATAGCAAATTTCTTTCTTCTATCCTCTCTGCAAATCTCTGCTCCCAAATTAGTTTTTCTGGAAAGAATCACTAATCTTTCACATTAATCTCTTTCAGATCTTCGAAAAACTCACTCTATATAAAGAAATGGCCCCCAAACGATCAACTACACAGAAATCCCAAAGTACTACCACTGGTACTGCTGAAAAGCAAGCACCAGAGTCGGTAGTTATTAACAATCGATTGGTAGGAAACTTCAATCCCGATCATTGGACTTCAAATCAATGAATGATTTGGGGTGGTTCCATGATCGAGGAATACCTCACTGCTGCTATTGAGACTCAAGCCGACAGAAAACTGATACTTGACATGCTTGAAAAGGAAAAAATCAAGGGTTTTCTATCAGCTCTACCCAGTAGAATCTCTTCACTGGATGTGTTAGAATTCTACAACAACTCCAGGATTATATCATGTGTTTCTGAAGGCACTGCAATAGTGTCTATCATAACTTCAGTCCAAGGAAAGGAAATCCTTCTGGACTTAACAACTTTCTGCAAGTTGTTTGACCCTCAAAATCTTGGAAAGGATTATGAAATAGACACCAAGGATGATGATCTCCTTGAAGGTGTAAAACAACTGTACAGTGATGTGTGTGATCTTGAAAAATCAGACATACCCACTGATTTCAAGCTTGCTGACATCAGAACCAGACATCTGCTGGTCCACTGGGATGTGTTGGCATGCATTCTTCACAGATGCTTTGATGGTCTACAAGGAGGTGCTGACCAAATAAGCCAAGAACGCTGGATGATGATGTTCTTATTGCAACAGCAAGACAAAAGGCTGGAAAACCCTTTCAATTGGGGAAAGTACGCCTTTATGAAATTTGTGAAGAAGATTGAAGGCTTTGAGCCTACAATCGCTACGGGACTTGCTGAGCCAAAGGCCACAGTAAGCTATGGTCTAAAGATATGTTACTTGCTGGAGAAGCTTGGCATTGAGCTCAGAGAGAAGGCAAACATTGCCAACAGTAACCTACTCTACAAATATGAGTATACGAACTTGATGAACAAGGTTCCTGATCTCAGAAAGGTTCCAAGAAGCGAAAGACTGAAGAGGTATCTGAGGGAAAAGTTATGACCAAGAAGCCCAGAACTTCACGAAAGAAGTCTGCTGGAAAATCAGAAGGCACACCCATTGGGGTTGTCGATTCCCAGATACCTGCCGTAGCTTCCGATGAACTCATGAATGCAGATGAACTCATAAATGCTGCAAAGGTATCAGTTATTGAACAAGTAGACTCAGCAAGAGAAAGTGCTTTGACAAATGTGAAGACTATTGCCGAAAGCCTTGCTGATGAACTTATCAATGCTGCTAAAGAAAGTAGTGATAGATGCCAAGCCCTATCTGCAGAAACCACAGGTATTATGGACCAATTAGTTCCTAATGCTGATGAGAGCTCTGACGATGATGATGATGAACTAGTCATCTCTCATCCTAGAAAAATCGAAAAGGGGTAAGGTTACTGAAAAAGTAACTGGTGTAGAGGTTTATGAAGAAGAACTTACACCACAGGTTGCTGAACAAGCACCTGTTTTAAAGGTTGCTGAAGAAGCAACAGAGTCCAAGGTCACTGGACAAATTACACCATCAAAGCAAGAAAGACTAAAGCATATTGAAGATGCTCTGATGAGTGATAGCTTAGTGTTGGAGGATACTGCCATTGCCTCAACCACAACAAATGATGTGAATATCACGAAATGATACTTGAGTCAGAAGCACAAAGATCTTTCATTGTTGAAGAAAATCCTGAAAAAGAGCAGGTTCCCCAACTCAGTGAGAGGGATCAAACTGAGACATCTGCTCAGAATGATCAACCAGGGGAGGCAACTGAGTTGCATACTCAGGCAAGGTCTGAAGTATCTGAAACTTCAAACAAAGAAGATGAAATGGAGCAACAAGACCAACGCATAGAAGGGTCACAAGTTCCAGAGACCAATCAGCCTGACATTGCTCAGGTATTCGAATGGTTAAACTCTCTACTTGTGATATTTTGTGCCACATAATCTTGTTATTTAATAGAATTTCTTTGTTACAGGCTGATTTAGAAACACGAGAAGAAGAGGAAGTTGAAAAGCTTACCTCAGAAACTGAGAAGGAGGCTTCCACACCCTCACAACTTAAGGAATCTGAGCCTGTGCTACAGGTGATAAAGACTTCCTTAAGATATAATTTTTCAGATATTCGTTAATACACTTCACTAATAAGTGTTTCTTTCTAATATGCTCCAACTGAGAAGAAGAATGAAGAGACTGAAAAGTCTATTTCTTCAGAGAGGAATCCAGAGGCTTCCAAGGCCTCTGAGGAACAAGTATCTGAACCTTCTGTAGAGAAGGTATTTCATTCAGATATTTATACTCCTCAAAGAGCAATCTTTGATCATTTTTCTTTGACTAACACTTTCTACTTAACAGGTTCAAAAAGAAGTAGAAGTTGTTGAGGAATTGCCCACTCAATCCTCACAACATATGGAAATTGATGAGGCATTAAGGCCTTCATCACAAGAAAAGATTCCAAATCGCAAGTTTCTGTGAGACAAACATCTGAGCCTCCAACAGAGGTAATTGACATCTCAGATATCTGATTTGTCAATAAAAAATTTTTTTGATAAAATTTCCTAAGTGTTATGTTTTAATTCTCAGGTTCAAGCAGAAAGAAAAGTTGATGAGGACTAGACTTCCAAGTCTCCACCTCACAACAAGATATCTGAGGCAACCCCTGTCTTAGTAGTACAAGTCTCTGAGCCTGATGTACTCATTCAGGTACCTCAGAAACCTAACTACACTTGTACTCAGATATCTACACAAGTTTTGAAACTAATTCAAAACTCTCTCTTTCAGGCTCAAACAAGTGCCATGAAGGTCCATGTGATGCGAAAAAGGATCTACTTCCCTTCTTCAAAGCTCATACCCTTCCAAAGCACATTCAATGCTTCAAGAAATGGCAGACGTTAAGGTGCTTAGATCTCTCTGAAATATTGAGAATCACAGATCAACCTACGAGACGAGCACGAGCTCTTGACTTGGAGAACTACATCCATGCAATGTTTCCCACGGAACAGTATCAAGTTGCGACCTTATTGCATAAGGATTTCTCCAGAGAAGTGGCACATAAGTTGATTCAAGCCTTTAATCAGGCTGATGGTCAGACAAGATTACATATGGCATTCAAGCCAGTCCTGCCCCAGACTCTACGATTTATTCCTTCTGAACAAGAGGAGGTTAATGGGCAGAAGATCACTATTCCTGAAGTGATTAATCTTGTATCTGAAGACGATGAGGAGGAAGAAATAGATGAGAATAACATTGATGAACCTCCCTCTGACCATCACAAAAAGGATGATGATGATGATAAGGATGATGATGATGCCCCTGCACTAGGGACGGGAGGGATTTCAAGTGGACACATTGCCTCAGCTGCTGAAAAGCACACTGAGAAGACTTCACAACAATCCCCTTCTCCATCTCCTCAGAAATCTACTCATCCAACTTCCCAATACAAAGTTACTTCTAAACAAGTGGTTGAGCACTCTGAGGGAACAACTCAGAAAATAACAGATGCACAAGCCAGAGTTGTTCAACTCAAACAACTGTTGGAAAAAGAAAAAAAGCTACATCTTCAACTGGAAGAAAAGATAGCTGAATCTAGAGCAAAGCTCCAGAAGATTGAAGATCAAACAATCAAGGAAATGGAAGCTTATGCTGAAATGAAAGAACTCCAGCTTGTTGTTCAAGCAATTATTGAGGAATTAGATATTGAACAAGTATCTAATGACAAGCATGATGCTAAGGCTGCATTCCAAGAAGATGTTCCATCCTCCTCACTGAAAGGAAAGAAACCCATCTCAGAGATGGTTGTTGGACTAGAGAACATTGATGAAAATGTCCAAGACGATGAAGATCACTGGGCTGATAATTCAGATGATGAAGAAGACAAGCCTTTGGCAGAACACCGCAATGAACACTTGGCGGTTTCACATTTGAAAAGGAAGCTAATTGCTCCTGACATATTCAGCAAGCTGCCAAATGTCAACTCCAATGAATTCTTGAACAGATATCAAGTACTGGCTAAATTGAAAAAGGAGTTATCTTCTCAAAACAAAGCCGCCATTACATTAGTCCCTGCAGAACAAAAGTCATTCAATGAGCTCATCACTCAGAGAACAACCAGTCTGGTCATTTCTCAGAAAGATCTAGGCATGGTTAGGGATGATGACCAAAACATGGCTGCAAAAGCTTTTGAAGAGGCGTGCTGTGCTGCTGGAAAAGCAAACGCTATTCGAGGCCCATTGGCAGAGCTTACTGATAAGGATACTGGTCTTATCAAACAAAATCAGGAGCTCAAGGCTGATCTGGAAAAGTTGGTTGCTGCTTACAATTATCTACAAGGGAACTTTAACTCCCTTTCAGAATCATTTGTGATTCTTAGTCAGTCAACAATGACTAAGGGGGAAGAATATCAAGAGGCTCAGAGAGGAAGAGGAAGAGGAAGAGGAAACAAAAGAAAATCTGAACAACCACCTCTCAGAATAAATGAGCCCTCCTCCAGTCAGACTGCTCTACAGATAGTGGACACCACTCAACTTCCTGAACAAGGAATGACAACAAAGGCCAGAGCATAGAAACCTCCAGGGAGTACCAAGACTCCAAAGAGAAGACAAGTAAGAGGGATTGATGAATCTTCTTCTTCTGAAGAAGAAGGCCAAATCAAATCCCTGGGCAATGAAGAAGGCTGCAAAAGTCTCACAAGAATTGATCTTGATGATGATGATGAAGAGACTGATGAAGATGAAGCTCCTCTTCATAGAAAAAGGAAAATTGATAGCCTAACTGAGCCCATAGCTGCAAAGCCTTTGGTAGTTAAAACACCCTCTGGAAATACCAAGTCTATCCAGGGTGTTTCTTCAAGCATTACCCCAAGGAAAAATTCAAGACAAAGGAGGAACAGGCTGACAGCTGAACAAAGACAACTTCAACTACCACTCAGGCCTGAAGAAGCCAAGATTGAGTATGTGAAGACCAACAATGACTCCTCTGTCTACAGGTCCATAAATCAGAAGAATGTCTACTGGATTCTGGAACTCTGACATTTACTGCCAAATTCAAGGTTTCCAGAACCAATCCATAAACAGCTCATGGCATGGAGAAAAGACAAGCCAATCTTGATTAACACCAACCACATCAAAGCCTGGTTGGATTTTGAAGTGATCAAGAGAATAGAATCCATGAAGAAGGACCTTTCTGATGAATGTCCTTATGGAAAGCCAGATGTTGTGCACAGAATTTCCAACATTACTGGAACAGGCACAAGAGCAAGACTTGCTGTGGAACCCTATGAGACCTTCTACTTAACTGAAGATCAATACAAGGGTGACATCAGATATCTAAAGATCATTTATGAATACTTCAAGCTATCAGATATCAGAATCGAGCATGCCTGGAAGTGGGGAAAGTATCTGTGGGTCAAGCACTTTGTCAAGAAAAATCCTACCAAAACCTACAACGAAGTCTGTGGATTTGCCAGAGACACAGAGATGATTGTCAGAACTCTTCTCTATGACTACTCTGATGATGTCAAAAGGTTTGGTGATAGTAAATTTACAGATTGACCAATGGAACTACTTTTGAAGACTTGAAGACTAGTTCATTAGGATGTCTACTTGGAGCTTGGTTACTCCTGTTGTCGTAATTTACTATGTATTTTTTTTTTTTTTTTTGTATCTTGCTGACTTAGCTAAATTGCATTTTGAACTAAAGTTATCTGTAAGCTTTCTCTGTATCATATCTGATGAACTTACTCTCAGATATCATTCTTTATAAAAGATAACTTGTCAGCAAAGATCACACATTGTGATTTGGTTGAAGTTTACTTTCTACACTTAATTATATGAACTTAAAAATCATAAGAAATGATTAAGTGATGGATTGTTTCCTCATCCAGATATGTAATAGGTCAGATACTCATCGTTGACTGATCAAAATGGGGGAAATTTGTTAGGAATATCTGTTTAGATTTTGATCAGCAACCTAATGACTTATCTTAGCTCAGAAAGGTGGTTAGTACTCTTGGTTCACTTGAACACTGTAAAAGAGGAAACTCACTAAGTATGATAGTCTAGAAAATCTTGTATAGGATGTTAGATCTCGAAATGTAATTTATTTTCTAAAAGAAGACCAAGAAGAAAACTTCCAGCAGGAAAAGTTCAACGGATTTGAAGATTTGAAGACTGCACAAGATTGCTGAAGACAAAGGTTTTTCCGATACCTATGTCCAGATATCTTGAAGAAACAAGTGTTTCGAAACACAAGTGTTGCAAAGGATCTCTGAGAATAAAAGGTTTCTGAGACGAGGAAAGTGCCACAGATATCTACACTCAGATACCTTGGATATAAAAAAAGAAATATTTTATAACAAAGTTGTTTGAGAAAATGGTATCTGGAGTTGTGATAATCGATGGAAAATAACATGCAAAGTTTCAGAAAACTCTGATTGTATAAAGAGATCTGATACCATGCGTAGTTCCGTTGGCACTACAGGACAAAATATAGTACAGTGCATTAAATGCGTAGACAGAAATGTCTGAACAAAAACGGTAGCTTCTGAAGAAGAAGACCAACCTGCTACAGTACTATATTCAGATATCAATAGTTTGAATTTAATTTAAGCCTAACGGATACTATTCAAACGATACTCAAATTCATCTATAAATATCAACACTTAGATTGCTTGAGAACACACACATAACACTGAACTTACATTGAATACTCACACACAAGCTCTCTCAAGCAAACTACTTACCTTCAAGCTTTCTCTTGCGACCAAAGCTCTTGATTCTAAGTAGCACAAAAGTTCTAAGTGTCCTGATCCTTAACAAGCATTGTTATCTGTGAAGGAGTTGAACTAAGATTTCATATCTGAGATTCATTCTCTGGAACACTTACAATAGACTTGGGTCAGTAGAGAACCAGATACCATACATTGAAAAGTATATTAAGTATACTTGATTCATAGAGCTATCTGAATAACTGAATAAGTTATTTAAGAAGCTCACCTGACAAACAAACCTAAAACCAACACCATATTCGGCGTGGAGTACAGGAAGTACTTAGTTTGGAAAACTAAGGAACTCCAAGGTTGTTGAGCACAGGAAGTACTTAGCTTGGGAAGCTAAGGAATAGCTCAAAAAGGTTTCTGAGTACAGGAAGTACTTGGCTGTGAAAGCCGGGGAATAACTCAGGGGGAACACTTGGTTGGGAACCTAGTGTATTTAGGAATCAAGAGAAGATATCTGTAAGGTTAACTCATTTATCTATCTTAGTGGATTCTAGGTTTGAGAAAGGCCGAAGTGGATTAGTTGAAGGATTACGCCACCTTCATATACCACTATAAAAAGACTTGTGTTATTTACTTTCTACAGTTTATTACTTGCTTTACTTATTTTGCAAAGTACTTACACACATCTTGTTGAGCACGTGCACTTATCACATAAAAGTCTTCTGCTCTCTGAAATTAAGTATCAGATATCTACACAGATATCTGAGAAACTGTGTTTATCGACGAAAGTTTTAAAAGACTATTCACCCCCCCCCCCCCTAGTCTTTTACTTTGTCGTTATCTGGACCAACACATAAGTTCAAAAGCTATATTATTATGGAAAATAAATATCTCGATTCTATTTCATACTCTTACCGGGAAAAAAAGAGTATAATCCCATTTACAATTCAAATAAACAAAAGCATTAACATATTCCTGCCAACCACTAATGACATCCATATACTTAAAAACAATCATTGTAAACAGCTTGCAAAAGCCAGAACAAAGTTTAGGTCCCTGACTGAGTAATAAGTTGAAATTCTTTCCAGCCAGAAAGCAAGGTTCCTGAACTGGGCGTGTGATTATAAAATTAAAGGAAAGGCGGATGCTGGCCTCAGGTTATTCTCTAGTCATTTTTTATAGTGGGAGGGGAAAGAGAGGGATATTGTTACCATCTTGCCTAGGTATCCTAGCTACCACATTAAACCAACAGCGACCACTGACAGAAGATATCCCTAGGCTTTCACCCTTTTTCTCAATGATTGATGAAATAAACACACTAGCAATGATCAGCAAACAACTCTTGGAGAGATTGGAATTTAGTTTACTAGGAACAACCATTTCTAGTGAGATAGAAAATAGAAAAAGTAGGAGAGTACTAGAATATCTTGGGAGAGATGACACAAAATATAATTGGGATACGGACATTTAAAACCTTCATAAATCCAGCAAAAGGAATAAGTTTACATGAGAAAATTAACCTCATTGCTATATTATTAATTTTAGTCTCTTTCCAGTGAACAACTTGAAGCTTTCTAATTCGTCCCAAACCAAACAGTGAGATGTGCTTCGAGGTATCAATACAATATTTTATCACTACAAGAATCCATCCGTAACGGGACGGAAAGGGGCGACGGATTTTATCCGTCGCCCCTGTAGCGACGGATCGCTACTTGGGGCATTCTATCCGTCGCCCCGTTTGGCGACGGATAATGGTTATCCGTCGCTCTGTAGCGACGGATAAAATTATCCGTCGCTACAGAGCGTTGACCAAAAAATAAAAAATAAAAAATAATTTAGCGACGGATAGATTTATCCGTCGCTATTTTCAGCGATGGATAAATCTACCCGTCGCTATGTAGCGACGGATAGATTTATCCGTCGCTACAAGGCCGGAAAATTAAAAAAAAAAAAACAAATTAGCGACGGATAGATCTAGATCTATCCGTCGCTAAAAACCTAAAAAAAATATAATATATCTCCTCCACCACCTCCTTTTCTCCACTACTTCTCCTCTCCTCCTCCTCCCACCACCACCTTTCTCCTCCCACCACCACCATCCTCCACCACCACCATCTCCTCCCACCACCACCATCCTCCACCACCACCATCCCCTCCACCACCTTTCTCCTCCCACCACCACCATCCTCCACCACCACCTTTCTCCTCCCACCACCACCACCATCTCCTCCACCACCTCCTTTCCTCCACCACCATCTCACCACCACCACCACCACCTCTCTCCTCCCACCACCACCACCCTGCCACCACCACCATCCTCCACCACCACCATCTCCTCCACCACCTCCTTTCCTCCACCATCCTCCTCCACCACCATCTCCACCACCACCACCTCTCTACTCCCACCACCACCGCACCACCACCCTGCCACCACCACCATCTCCTCCACCACCACCACCCTGCCACCACCACCATCTCCTCCACCACCACCACCACCCTTCCACCCCCACCCCCACCCACCACCACTACACCCACCACCGCCACCACCGCCACCATCGCTGGATTAATCCAGTATCTGAATATAAAAATTGTGATATCTGATTTTATTTTTTTTTAAAAAAAAAATGGGGCGACGGATAATCATTTTTTTTTTTTTTAAAAAAAAAGGTCAATCCGTCGCGAATTGGACGACGGATTTTTATCCGTCGCCACAACTCCAGGGGGGCAACGGATTTTCTATCCGTCGCCCGATCCGTCGCCAGAGCTGGGGCGACGGATAGCTGGGCTGTACCGATGGATCTATCCGTCGCTACAGCCCAGATTTTTTGTAGTGTATACACTAGTCGCAACTAGGACCCTTTGGGCCTTTCCTAAGAAACAAAAGACTAGATTCACAAATCATTTCCTTTCCTTAGTCTTCAGCCTACTGATTTATAGAGGGAGCTCTCCTTTGATCTATTCTTTGGCCATAGTTTAAATATCGAAGTCTGCTCAGAAGAGTACAGTCCCATTTCCGACATCCGACAGAGAGACACAGATTCTACTCTAAATACTTGTTATCTCCAAGAACTTACCAATAATTAGTTCGGAGTGCATAAATGAGGTCAAAGAAATACAGGAGTGTAGGAATTTCATTAGGGATACGGTCATCTATCATTTTGAATTCATTCTAAATAATTTTAAATCTTATAAAACATGGTTAAGTTTCAACTGCCTAATATTCGTTGCTGGATTCACCACTAACCGTACAATTGAGTGAGAAGAGAGCAAGCTACCAATTGAAAGACGGTTTACAAAATACAACGCATTTGGAAATTAGTTCTGACCAATATAGTGATGTATGCTAACGGTCAAAACATATGGAAGAGTTTTCAACGTCATAATAGTATCACCTTGTGAAACATGTTCAGCAGTTCACTAGTTCAGATGGCAGAGCATATCACACACTACCCCTAATATCAATTTAGCACACTCCAGAACAAAAAACTCCAACAGGCTTTCTAACTAGTAGCCCTGTGAACAATTTATTATAATTTGGAATCCAATCAGGCATGTAAACAAAAACTAGCAACATAATCATGATAAGGAACATCAAATCAAAATTACCTTTCATAAAATAAAAAAAAAACTAAAATATATTCCACTGTAATTCACAACGAAACATCACAAGGGAAGTAATCACTCTGCATTAACAACTATATCAATTTTCAATTTTTTTTTAATTTTTTTTGAAGAAACTAGGTTAATACGGATGAATCAACAGGTAGAGAACCAGAGTCCATAAAAACCAGAAATTAAAAGTTACAATCCAATTGCAAACAAGCATAGCGAACAAATCAGCATGAGGCATAATGATGATTTAAAAACCCCCACTACGGAAAATCAAAATTCACATATAGAAACCAATTGAGATGAACCAAGCAACGATGGATCTGAAACAATTACTTGTCTTCCCTGGTTTGCCATCGACCCACTGAGATACGGAGAAGTGGACCTTCTCACGGGACAAAGCTTCGGATCTGTAGGGTTCCTTGAGGCACTGCCTCACCAAGTTGGCACAGAGGTTCGAATATGTGATGTAGGTCATTCTGGCGGCTCTCCAGAACGGTGCGGCAGCGCTCGATGCCATTTTTTGCACTTTCTCTTTGTTGATACGAAAATATGTCCAATCTGTCATAGACGCCTTTGGAACAAATCCTAAGGCGTTTCAAGCTGTCTAAGGTCCAAGGCCTCAAGGTCCGACCCTAAGGCTGCCTCTGGTCCGACCCTCCAGAGTGAAACGGTGAACTAGACCTCAAAGAAAGTAGGTCCGACCCAAACCATGGTCCGAGACCATGAGGGTCCGACCCGGACGATGATCCGGACATAAGTCTCTAACCTCATACGGAACAATGTGAACTGGCACCAAGAGAGAAAATAGGATCCGAGGCTATCAAGGTCCGAACCACTATGCCTTGGGGTTTATGGGAGTTGCTTTCAGACATGAGATTGTGACCCGGACCAGGCCCTCGGACCTACACTCTCAGACGAAGGTCCGAGACGGACTTTAGGAGTCTCTAATTTCTCTCATAGAATGACTAAACTACCCTCGAATGTCCAAAAGGGAAATGGGTTAAGTCTTCTTAATGGGCCATGGGCCTAATAGAGCATTGTTGGTGCAATTTGAGCCTTACACTTTGCATGATCCAACGGAGCCCTTCCTATTTGGGAGATCTCTATATATATGGCACACATTCCCATGCTAACGGTAAGTCAAGTAATCATTATGAACTAATCCCGATCACTATACAGATAAGATCTTAAGTCTCTCTCAAGTAAAGTCTCTACCTGGTTTGTTACTATGCAAATCGGGTCTTTGGTCCTAAACCCCCCCCCCCCCCCCCGCAAAAGTTACTTGTGCAGGTTCTTACCCTTTAGGGCTTTCGACCTAGGAGTGTTTTGGACCCTAGCTTTGGACCTTGACTTGGGACGATTTGCAGCGATTTGGACTTAGGCGATTCAAAAAGAACTCAACAAGTCTTTGGGGGACTTCACCCTTAACATTTTGGCGCCGTCTGTGGGAATCTTTACGAAAAGTTTCATAGCTCTATAGGCAATGGCAAGACAGAGAAAGTCAGCGAGAACCGTCACTACTGCAGTTGGAACTATTGGTCCAGATAACACAAAGTAAAAGACTGGGGGGGGGGGGGTGAATAGTCTTTTAAAACTTTTGTCGATAAAATAGTTTCTCAGAAAGTTGGGTAACTTTCTGATACTTATAATCAGAATAGCGGAAGTCTTTCTGATAAGTGCACGTGCTCAGCAAGCTAGTAAAGTGTGTAAATTACTTTGCAAGTAAGTAAAGGCAGAAAGTAAGTGCAGAAAGTAAATAACACAGTAGCTTTATAGTGGTATCTGAAGGTGGCGTAATCCTTCAACTAATCCACTTCGGCCTTTCTCAGACCTAGAATCCACTAAGACAGATAATTGAGTTCACCTTACAAATATCTTCTCTCGATTCCTAAATGCACTAGGTTCCCAACCAAGTGTTTCCCCTGAGTTCTTCCCCCGCCTTCCCAGCCAAGTACTTCCTCTACTCAGAATTCCCTGAGTTATTCCCCGATTTTCCCAGCAAAGTACTTCCTCTACTTAGAACCTTTCTTGGAGTTATTCCTTAGTTTCCCAAAGTAAGTACTTCCTCTACTCCACGCCTTTTCTGGTGTTGGTTAAGAAGAGTTTGTCAGATTGGTAGATTAATAAGTTCCACAGTTATGTAATACTACCTTCTGGAACAAGAGTCACTTAACACACTTGGACAGTGTGTGGTGATATGTTCTTTTCTGACCCAAGTCAATGTTCTTCGTTCAGGAAAATGAATATCTTACACAGTCGCAACAATGCTTCAATTCAACTCCTTCACAACAGATTTAGATTGTTAAGGATCAGGATACTTAGAACTTTCGTGCTACTTAGAATCAAGAGCTTGGTCGCAACTGTAAGCTTTGAGTAAGTAGAGAAGGCTTGTATGCTTGAATGTAGGAAATGAAATTCAGTCATTCAAGTGTGTCTTTTCAAGCATTTTAAGTGGTGATATTTATAGGTGAAAAACAAGCCTTTCAAATTACTATCCGTTAGGCTATTGAGATTCAAACTACAAACAATCCGTTAATAGTACTACAATGGCATTAAATGCAATGTACTATGTTTTGTCCTGTTGTGCCAGCGCAACTATGCACGCTATCTGACGCTGTGCACGTCGCTATCAGAAACTCCAAGCCTTTCAGAAACTAAGTAAAACATTGTTTCTTCCAGAAACATTGTTTTTCACTAAGTTATCTTTTGCATATGGTTTCTATGGCACAATTCCTTAGTCTTTGATAATCTTGTGCAATCTTCATATCTTCAGATAGTTGAGCTCTTTCTGCTGGATGTCTTTTTCTTGATCTTCTTCAAAGATATAAAATTACATTTAGAGACCTAACATCCTATACAAGATTTACTAGACTAATCAAACTAAGTATACTTCATGTTTTACAATGTTCAAGTGAACCAAGAATACTAGATACCTTTCTGGACTAAGGTAAGTCATTATGGTGTACTGATCAAAACTAAACAGATATTTCCTCATAAATTTCCCCCTTTTTGATCAGTCACCTATGACTACCTTTAAAAACCTATTACAACTTTGGATGAGGAAACAATCCACCACTTAAACAATTCTTTAGATTTATCATTCTTTTATTTAAGTGCAAAAAGTAAGACATCAACCAAATCACAAGGTGTGATCTTTGATGACAAGTTATCCTTTCATTAGAGAGTATCTGAGAGTAGGTTCATCAGATAACAATTACAAGGTAAGTGCAGATAACTTTTACAAGATAATTAAACAGTAAGTACAATCAGTAAAAATCAAAAGATTACACAGCTTAGTAGGACAACAGGAAATTCCAAGTTCCAAGTGAACATCCTAACTTGCTGGCCTTCAAGTCTTCATTCCTTTAGAAACTCCAAATTACCATATTTCAGGCAATCTTCAGTGTATTCCTTCAGAATGGTCCTCACCCTAATTTCACAATCTCTGAAGGCAACACATCTTTCTTTATAGGGTTTGTCAGTAAGTCATGTGGTTATTCCCTTGATCCACAGAAACTTCTCCCATTTCCAGTAGTGAAACAACTATTCTTCAGTGGTCTTGTAATAATCATATATCTCTCTGAGATATTCCATGTCACCTTTAAATTCCTCTTTTGTCATGTAGAATGACCCAAAGGGCTCCACTTGCAGTTTGTTCCTTTTTCCAAATTCATCTTCAAATGTGTGCACATCCTCTGGCCTGATGTAAGGGCAGTCTTTGGAGAGATCATGTCTGGCATTCTGTCTGACTTCAACTTCAAAGGCAAGCCAGGTCTTGATTATCTTAGAAGGCATCACTTTTGATCTTTTGCCTTTCTCTCTCCATGCCATAAGTTCTTGGTAGCCATTCTTGTGAACTTTGATGCAGTTCCAGATAGAGGGCTAATCATTGCTAGTCTTCACGTATTCTATTCTAGCATCCTCAGGTCTTGGAGGAAGGGTTCTTCCAAACTTGATGTCTCTGTCCCTCTTCCTTCTCTGTTTGGAATTCAGGCCCTTTTCTCAGGGGTCATTGGAGGATCCACCTTTCTGGATGTACGTGGTTTCTCCAGATGGTTTTCTAGCCTGAAGAGGCTTTGCAGCTATAGGAGCAGAAGAGCTGATTCTCTTGTGATGAGTTTCCCTGTGCTCATTATCATCATCATTGTCTTTCTCAAAGGTTTTAGTACCTTTGCAGCTTTCTGGAGAAATTTTTCTTCTCTTTACAGAGATTTCTCCTTCTTCTTCTTCTTCACAAACTCCCTTTCTTTTATCACTCGAGCTCTTGGAAGCTGGAGGTGGCAAGGCAGTTGTTTGAGAGGTCTTTGCCTGGGACCTTGTTGTTACTCTTTCCAGAGTAAGGGGTTGTTCATGGTACATCTTTTCCTTATGAGATGTCTTTGCTTGGGACCATGTTGTTACCCTTTCCAGAGTAAGGGGTTGTTCCTGGTACATCTTTTCCTTACCCTTTCCTTTGGGCTTAGCTTGTTTCTGTACCTTATGGAATACCTTCTATTCCCCCTTAGTCATAGAGGACTGATCAAAACGAGCCAAGAGATTAACAGAAGAGTCAGAGAGTGACTCAAAGTTCTTTTACATCAGAGAGTAGTTGCTTGTGAGTCTTCTGGGCTCACTTCTGAGGTTTTCATTCCGCTGATATAGTCCATGCTCTTTGCCTGTAAGAGTAGAAACCTCAGCAATTACATTTTGGATCTTGGTGGAGATAGTATCAGCAAGATTATTGGCCTTCTGAGCAATCCTGTTGTCTGAGTCTTGGACTAATCCGAGATCTTTCTGAGAAAGTACTAAGTTGCTGGTTCTCTAAGCAATCACCTCAGCAAACTTAGTGAAGTTTAGTGGCACAGACTCAGTTACTTCCTTGTTTTGAGCCTCCTGTTCCTTCCTTATTCTGAGCAGTTCTTTGAACCTGTTTTTTGTGTCAGCAGTAGCAGTAGGAACTTTTGGAAAGTTTGTGGGAGCCAGAATGTGTTTCTTCAGATAGGGAATATCTGAGAATTTAACTTTCGAGGGGGTATTTCGTTCTAGCTCACTCAGGAAATCATCATCTTCATCTTCTTCATCCCCGAATCCAGCGACCATTTCTTGCTTGGATCTCTTTTGATTTCCAGAAGATGATTGGATTTCCTTTTGCTGCTTGAGTACCTCGGTGTCCTCAGCTTCTATTTCCTCAGCAAATAGCTGGGCATCAAGTCTTATGCGCTTTTGTTCGGCAAGGGCTTCTGCCTCCTTGCAATTCAGGTCATCAATCTTATACAGATTGGCCTGTATGTTAGCAATCTGGTTTTCTAGTACCAGATGCAACGAATTTGCCTCTTCCACCATCTCTTGTAGATTTGCAGGAGTTTTTGATGTTTCTAGGACATTCTGGGCCACAAGATCATCTTGTCTGGCGTCAGAATCCTTTGTCTGAGATGGTGAAGGTTTGGATGATCTCTGAGGAGATTGGGAGGGTGAGTTTTTCCTTTATGAAGGATTTTCAGCGACAAAGTTTTTCTTTGATCCAGTGATCCCTCCAACACCAGATGGTGCATCATCATCCTCATCATTCTTGGAATCATCTTTCTCTCAGAAGACTTATGAGACTTGGGCATCTTTATGTCGTTTTCATCCATCTCCTCATCAGAGTGTAAATTGATGATATCATCAATTTTAATTGTCTTGCTGTCCACCGCCTCTTGCTCAGCAGGAGCAGATGCAAACATTGGTAGGAGGTTGGGATCAATAGCAATCTTGAACCTTGTAGCTCGACTCTGTGACTTAAAGTTTCTGATCAACTTGCGTTCAACATATTCAACAAATCTTTTATCCACTAAGGTAGCGAATTCTTCAATTTCCATGGGAAAGAGATTGTTGACATATTCTTCGATCTGTTCAACCTATACCCGCTTGATTGGATCGCTCAGAAATTTAATGAGGGACATAATATTTGTCCTTCTGAGTCTTTGCCATCTTCCGTATCCAAGGATCATCAGAGGGAGGGCGTTTTTCAAGAACAGATACAAGAGACCCTCATCAGAAAGAGTTGCCAGCTGAAAGCTTTCGGCAGTGGTCTCTTGTTGAGCTTGGAAGACAAAGAGGTTTTGATTAAGAATCAAAATCCTTAAAAATTCTGAGTTAAATGGATTCAGAAATTTTGAGTTACCTGTGTCGCAATAGCAGGCTCGTTTCTGAATCTTCGAGGCATCAGCATCCTCAGATTCTTTAACTTCAAAAGGAGCCCTGGTGGCCTCCTTTTCTTCTTTGTCTTTCTGAGCCTGAGAATTAGAAAAGATATTTAACTTAGAAAGTTTTTAAAGAAAGATGCTTCTTATGGTAATGAGAATGAGTGTTAAGTACATCTGCAGAAAGAGGCTCAGACACTTGCTCTTCAGAGACTTTGGGACTCTCTGGCATCTTTTCTGATGATGGATTTGAAGCCTCATCAACTTTCTCTGCTTGAGGAGACTTTGATGTCTCAGCCTCAGAACATTTACATCTTCATAAGCCTGAAAGTAGAGTTTGTTAAATACTTTTGAAGAGATGTTTTTCAGAGAATCGAACATGTTATAAATATTTCTGATGACTACCTTCTCAGCAGAAGGCTCATGTTCAAGTTTGTCATAGTCTTTAATAGACTCTTCCTTCTCCTTTGGTGAATTTGGCTTTTCACCATCTCTTTTCTCAGTTTGAGCCTATAAGAAACAAGCATAGATTATGAGTCCTATGTTAAACACCAGATTCTGAAACGTGGCTCTCAGAAAATCAATATACCTGTTCGACAGGCTCGATTTCCATGGGCTCTAAGGTTGAAGGAACCTCTTTTTCAGTTTCTGAGGCAAGTGTTTCAGCCTCCTCTGGGATTCTTGTTTCTTGAATGGCCTGTAATGAAGATAAGTGTCATTAGGTTACAAGAAGAGATACACAGAAAATTTCTCACATGTAGAGAATTAATGATTCATATACCTGAGCAATGTCAGACTGAGTGGTTTCTGGAACATGTGGTCGGTCTGTGAGTTGGTTGAGTTGTTCCATGACTATATCTTCAAAAGAAGTTTCAGGCACTTCGAGCCTTTCCACTGAGTGAACTATCCCTTGATGTTCTTGGAATAATTCTTCCACTACAGTGTTGTGTTCCACAACGTCATCTTTCTAACGCATCTCTACAGCTCTTACTACAGTTTCTTCTTCCAGAAATGTAGAGCTTTGTTGTCGTTGCGGTTGTTGTTCTTGTGGAGATCTGGATTTTGATGGGGACGCATCATTGGGGTTTTGTTGCTGTAAATCCCCTACAGCTTTCATCACAGTTGCATCAACATCCAGTAATAGGTCATCAGACCAATCCTTCAAAGAGCATGGTCCTAGTAAGGTATTTTCTCCGCATCGGGTTGCTATTTCATCAACCATTGATGCAGGAGTATCTCCAACAATCACATCCTCTTCCGAGGAGGAGCCCATGTGTAGGTCTGCTAGATCTGTAGCAGGGGCCTCCTTGGTTTCATCTACCCACTTATCAGTAAGAGTGGTATCTCCATCAGCAGTAGATTTGGTCTGTGTAAGGACTGAGGTTTCTTCAGCAACAGGTGCAGCAACATGTTCAGAGAGAACTGTTTGTTCACTGCTATCTGAGGCGTTAGTCTTCTTTCTGCCTCCAGTTCTACGTCTCTTCGAGGGCACTAATGGTGCTTCAGAGACTCCTTCTGATGCCCTTTTCTTTTGTCTGTTATCGAAATTAAGTCTACACACGAAATCACCATATGCAACTTGCACTTTCTCTCTGAGCACTACACCAAAGTGCTCCAGAATGTAACAGATCTTCAGACCGAAAGAAATGGTCATCAGAGGTTCAGCATGACCACGGATGATTGTGGCTTCAAAGTACTTGATGTTCTCAGCGAACTTCTTCCAGATATACCTCCCCCAATTGAAGGGAGTTGTCCTTTCACTCAAGGTGTACATATGGGCAAGAGTACCCCATATCTCCAGAGACACCTTGTCAGCCCCTCCTTTGCTGCACTCAAAACATCTGTGCAAGATCATGGTAAGCCAGTTCCAGGGTTCAGTGACATGCTTTCTGCGCATGTTCACAATGTCGAATGTTTTAGGAACATCCACGTTGTCCTCATTTTCTGGAGCCATGTTATTTAAATAGAAGTCGTCAATGGCCTCCTTAGACACGTCTATCTGATGTTCACCACCAGAGTTTGGAAGTCCAAACAATTGACAGAAGGTTTCTTCATCAAGACATATCTCTATGTCTTGAACCATCGAAGTAATTGAGATCCTTTCGGAGCCAATCTCGGTTTTCACCGCAGAATTATTGCAGAATTCCAAAACATCCATATAGGATGTGAAAGAGGGTTTAACAGAACAGAACTGCTTGATTCCTACTTTTTCAAGTAGTTCAAGCCCTCTTCTCGCTTCTCCTTGGTTGAGTGATGCTCCAAGCAGGTATTCATCAACTAGTACTCCTCCCAGAGTACCTTAGGTCTGGTATTCCAAATACTTGGGTTGAAAATTCCAGTTACCTTCTTTTCCTTGATGGTAATGGTTTGCTTTGCAGCAGTACCAGAAGATGAAACTTGGGATTTTGATGCTGCTCTTTTGGGTGCCATCTCTTTAGTATTTATATAGAAATAGGGAATAGAAAGATGAGAATCGTAGTCGGAGTCGACAAGGATTTTTTTGCAGAAATTCTTAGCAGAGATTCAGACGGATTAGAGATTTTTTGCAGAGAAGATTAGGAATGTTTTTGCTATTTCGGTGCAAGTGATTTGTGGGATTAGGCAAAAGTATTTTCTTTGCCAAATCCGCCTTTATATAGCAATGCAAGTACATGCGATACAGATGAATTATGTATGTATATTACTCGCAGTTCTGCACAGGCGTGGTGAAAAGGTGTTATTGCATTTAATGCAAGTGGGGTCAGTTACTTGGTTACTATGCGAGTGGGGTTAGTGGACGCATCTTGGCCGTCGAATTACAAGCATTAATTTCTGAAGGGTTGAGATTGAGTCTCAGAGCAATGACATCAATCAACACATGTAATTGTGCCCCATCAGTGTAATTTGTCACAACTCGCCTAAGTGTCTTTCAACTTCTCAAAAACATGTAACTAGTGGACAAACTGGATTCAGAGATCATAAATTGATCGTCCAGTACTTGTATGAAATATTTCACCAAAAACGAAATTTTCAACAAAAAAGAGATATTTGACTTCTGATAGGAATTGTCTTTTTGGTCAAACTATT
This sequence comes from Plantago major, assembly GCA_026545765.1. Lineage (NCBI taxonomy): Eukaryota > Viridiplantae > Streptophyta > Magnoliopsida > Lamiales > Plantaginaceae > Plantago > Plantago major. Next base: position 67,445,931 of record CM048840.1, on the reverse strand, counting down.
CTTTTTGTGTTCCCCCTGACTTAGATGTCTCATGGTTTCTGAATACCCATTTTAGAGACCTCTTCTAAGTGCCTTTTTCTACAATGCCTTAGATATTTGAATACACGTTTCAAGTATCTTTCTGAAATAGCAAATTGTCAAAGTTTCTGACAACTGAGTTCCTGTCTCAATAGTTTCTTCCTTTTCTTATGTATCTCTCAGAAACCTCATGTAGACTCTTTTAATGGTTACATGAGTTCCCGTCTCAGAAACCAATTGACACCCTTGGAGCCTTTGATTGACTAATCAATAGAAAGTCTCATGGTGTGGCAGGTTCTTCATCAATCACATAGTGATTTCCTTCCTGTTTTGCAATCAAGACTACTTTCCTTGAATCATTGTCAATCAATTTGCATAGGTTTGACTTGATCTTTACTGAGTACCCTTGGTCTGCCAATTGACTCATGCTTAGAAGATTATATTTCAATCCCTCTACATGTAGTACTCGAGTGATTGTAAGAGCTCCAAGCTTCAGATCGCCAAAACCTACGGTTGGATTTTCATCTCCTCCAGCAAATCTAATAATTGGTCCTTTATCACATTCTCTATAGTTAACTAGATTTGCTTTGTCTCCTGTCATGTGCTTCCCACATCCACTATCAAAATTCCACTTCGGGTTCTTCCTTAGAGTGTTCTGCACAAAACAGGATACATGGAGTTAGGCTCTCACTCCAACAATGGAACCTTCTAGACTAAAGAATCTCCCTGTAGGAATCCATTTCTGAATGAACTTCGTTGGGGCATTCTTTTGTCTTACTGGAACAGAAGGAGGAATTTTAGGTAAATGACTAGTGTCACTATCATTTAAAACTATTTTCCTTCTTGGAGTGTTCCTTGGTTCTCCTTTTGGTGCTTTCAGATACCTGTTAGGTTGCTGAGTTGACTTTTCAGCGAGCTCGGCTTTGCTTCTCAGATTCCTTATAGCCCTGGCATTCAGAGTGGTCATAGCCTGTTCTTTCTTCCACTTCTGACGATTGCTATGCGCAATCCTGGCATTCATCCATCGTTCTTGCTCTTGTTTATATTGCAGAGTAAGTATCTTTCTGATGGCTTTGTATCCAATGCCATTTCGAGCACCTTTTGCTTTCTGAGATCTTCTCTCAGCAGCTTCACTAGTCTCTTGATCATTATTTCTTCCGAAAAATGGTACATTGGAAAAATCACTAGCTCCTGCAATTTTTTCTTTCCTAGAGACATAGCACTATGGGTGATTGCACTTTTTAGTGCATGGTTTCTTTTCAGAAACCTTTTCCACAGTTTTCTTGGGGACTTGTTTTTCCCTCAAAGATTTGGTCGCAACGGCTTTACCTTTGTCAGGAACCATAGCTTTCTGACCAATGCTATAGGTTGTTTGGGAATCACTTTGTTGACCACTAACAAACGTCAACCTTTCAACACTCTTTTTCAGAGGAGTAGAATTGCTTATTTGTGTGTCAAGCCCAAGTCCTCCCTTTTCTGAAGAATCTCTTAGGTAAGAGTGTACTTCAGTGAGAGTGTCACTCGCTTTGGCATAGGATTGAAAAGATAATTCTTTTTTCTTTAATTTCTCATTCTCAGAAAGAAGGTTTTCACACTTCTTCTGGAGCAACTCCATAGCCTTAGAATACAACTTTGTTGGGAAATTTGTTGGGAAATTTCTTGGGAAATTTGTTAGGAAATTTGTTAGATATTTTGTTAGAAATATCTGTTTAGATTTTGATCAGCAACATGATGACCTATCTTAGTCTCAGAAAGGTGATTAGTACTCTTGGTTCACTTGAACATTGTAAAAGAGGAAACTCACTAAGTATGATAGTCTAGCTAATCTTGTATAGGATGTTAGGTCTCAAAATTTAATTTTTATTTTATGAAGAGAAGACCAAGAAGAAGACATCCAAGCAAAACAAGCTCAACGACATTGAAGACTTGAAGAAACTGCACAAGATTATCGAATCGCTTTTCAGATATCTTAGCCAGATATCTTGAAGACACGAACAGTTTTAAACAAACTGTGTCACAAGAGATATCTGAGAAATAAGAGGCCTATCTGAAAAAAAGGAAAGTGTCCACAGATATCTATTCTCAGATACCTTGAGCATTAACCACATTTCTGAAAAAGAAATATATATATTGCAAACAAAGTTGTTTCAATAAATAGTGGTATCTGAAGATTGAAGATAAGGACGTGCAAAGAATCAGATAACACTAGTCTCTGATACAAAGCATAGTTCCGTTGGCACTACAGGACAAAAAGTATAGTACAATGCATTTAATGCACGGACAGAAATGTCTGAATAAAAGCAACGGCAGCTTCTGAAGAAGAAGACAAAACATGCTACAGTACTATACACAGATATCAATAGTTTGAATTTGAGCCTAACGGATACTATTCAAACGGTACTCAAATTCATCTATAAATATCAACACTTAGACTGCTTGAAGAGACACACCACACTACGCTGAACTGAACATCTTACTCTCTAAAAGCAACTTACTTATCCTCAAAGCTTTTTGTTGCGACCAAAGCTTTTGATCTTGAGTAACACTGAAGTTCTAAGTGTCCTGATCCTAAACAAGTATAGCTATCTGTGAAAGAGTTGAAAGGAAAGATCAAGTATCTGAGATTCATTCTCTTGAACATTTATCTAAGACTTGGGTCAGTAAAAAGAACAAGATACCATACATTGAAAAGTGTATTAAGTATACTTGATTCACAGAGCTATCTGAATAACTGAATAAGTTATTAAAGAAGCTCATCTGACAACTCAAACCAAAACCAACACCATAACTGGCGTGGAGTACAAGAAGTACTTAGTTTGAAAAATCAGGGAATAACTCCGAGGTTACCGGAGTATAGGAAGTACTTAGCTTGGGAAGCTAGGGAATAACTCAACGGTTTCTGAGTACAGGAAGTACTTGGCTGTGAAAGCCGGGGAACAACTCAGGGGGAACATTTGGTTGGGAACCAATTGTTTAAGAATCTTAGAATAGGATTATTGTAAGGTGAACTCAATTATCTGTTCTAGTGAATTCTAGGTCTCTGGTAGACCGAAGTGGATTAGTTGGAGGATTACGCCACCTCCAGATACCAATATACTTGCTGTGTTATTTACCTTTCTGTATTTACATTTCAGCAACACACACACACACACACTTTAACTGTTACTGCACTTATCTTTATTAAGTCTTCCGCGCTCTGATTCTAAGTGTCAGATATCTATTCAGATATCTGAGAAATAGTTTTTATCGACAAAAGTTTTAAAAGACTATTCACCCCCCCCCCCCTAGTCTTTTACTTTGCCGTTATCTGGACCAACAAGTGGTATCAGAGCAGGAGGTTGACAAGCCTTCTGCACTGAACCTAGATCCCCAGATAGGTGAAGGAACTTTGTCCATTTTCGAGGACTATTTAATTTGTGTGTTAAGTGTGCAGGTATGTCTCTGAGTGATGCACCCATTCTCAAACTAGAGAATTACGAGAAATGGAAAAATAAGATGATGCTCCACCTTGAAGCCATAAGTGACGAAATGATCGAAGTGATAAAGAATGGCCCAATAGTCATTCAACAACTCAAACAAGTCATGGAGGTTTCTAATGGTAGAGACAGAGATCAAAGTGAAGGATCTTCACAAACGGATGCGTCAACAAGTGGGAGATCTACAAGTCAAGTCATTTACGAACCAAAGCCCAGAGAACTCTGGACATCGGAAGATGCCAAGAGAAATCGTCTGGATGGTCAAGCTCGTAATATCATCATCAGATCGACACCTGAGCACATACAGTGTAAACTGTGGGGTGCTAAAACGGCGAAAGTTGCCTGGCAACTGATTGAAGAAATCGTGCGGGCCAGAAAACCAAAGAAAACAAGTTCGAAGTTCTCAAGTTGAAATTTCAAAATTTCAAGCAAGGACCCACTGAAACTCTGGAAGAACTTGATTTCAGATTTACCACTCTCATGAGTGACATGGTAGCTCTTGGGGAAAGCAGATACTCGGTCGAAAAGATTAAGACTATTGTCAGAAGTCTTAACCACAACTGGGAGCATACCAAATTCTTTTATTTTAACCAACGAATGCCAAATATCACTCCAGTGGAACTTTTCTCTCATCTTGCTACTGTTGATTATGAGACAACTCAAAGGGAACAAACAACTGAAAAGTTGTAAAACGTTGCTCTAGTCACTCAAAGGAACTTCTGAAAAGAAGAAAAGCAAGGAAGAAACTGAGGATGCTCTTGCTGCAAAGCAAATGAGCAAATATATCAGTCGAGAAATTGAAAGAAGGAAAGCCAAAGAGAAGCTGAAAAAGCATCTAGGCTCAAACTATCACCAGTACAAAAATATGCAAAGCTCGCTGAACAAGCCAGCTCAGAAAGCATCATGTACTGAGGAAGCAGAAATTGGAAACGATATCTGTTTCTATTGTCAGAAACCTGGCCACTTCAAGAAGGATTGTCCTGCCCTCAACAAACTAAGGACAGGTGACAAGAAAGATAGGAGAATCTTCAGAAGAAGCCAGAAAGCTTTGTTAACTGAAGAAAGAAAGAAAATCCAAATTCAACTGGATGCTCTAGACATTGAGACAGATTCTGAAGATGACAATTCAGATGACTCAACCTTACCATCACCAGAATTATGTGGAGTTACTCATGATATAATCGACTTCGGCCTCAAGAAGAATGAAATGTGTGGAGTTGCTGAAATTGACGGTCCAGACATCTCCAACATAGAAATATGTCTTATGGCTGATGAGGTAACACATACTTCTTGTTATACTTATGAAAGTGATGAATAGGAAATAAAAAATCTAGAAAATTTCAGGAAAGAACTTGACATCTATGAAAGAGAGTTTCTAATGATCCGAGCTAGAGCCAAAAACCTTGAAGAAGAAAAGAATTCTCTTGCAAAGGAAAATTCTCAATTAGTTAAAGTATCTGAGAGAAAGGATGCTGAAAATACATCTCTCAAAGCTCAGATATCTGAGACTGAAAAGTCACATAAAGAAGCAATGGCTGAATTACAAAAGAAATATGAAGATCTTCTTTCTGAGAACAAGGAACTCAAGAAGAAAGAATTATCTTTTCAATCTTATGCCAAAGCTAGTGACACTCTTACTGAAGTACAATCTTACTTAAGAGATCCTTCAGAAAAGAAAGGACTTGGACTGAATACACAGATAGATAGTTCTATCACTCTGAATAAGAGTAAGAAGAGAAGAACATTTGTAAGTACTCAGCAAAACGGTTCCCATGCAATCTATAGTATCGGTGAGAAGACAAAGATTGTTGACAAAGGAGAGGCAGTTGCGACTAAACCTTTGTGGGAAAAACAAGTCAAAAACAAAACTGTTGGGCACGTCTCTGAAAAGAAACACAACACTGAAAAGTGTAAACACCCACAGTGCTATGTCTCTCAAAAAGGTAGAATTGCAGGAGCTGGCAAATTCTCCCATGTCACTTTTTCTGGAAAGAAATTGGACCAACCAAAGACTAGCAAAGCTGCTGAGGAAAGATCTCAGATAGCTTCAAGTGCTCGAAACGGTATTGGCTACAAAGGCATCGGAAAACAACTTGCTCATGAGTACAAGCAGGAGCAAGAATGATGGCTGAAAGCTAGAATTGCTCAAAGCAATTATCAGAAGTGCAAGTTAAATCAAGCCACTGAAAATCTGAATGCCAGGGCTAGAAGAAATCTGGCAAGGAAAGCTAAGTTTGCTGAAAAGCAAACTCAGAAACCTGACAGGTATCTGAAAGCATCATATGGAGCACCTAGGAACACACCAAGGAAGAAAATAATTCTTACTAATGATAACATTCATTCAAATAGAATTCCTCCTTACGTTCCTGTTAGACAAAAGAATATTTCAAAGAAATTCATTCAAAAATGGATTCCTACTGGAAGATCTTTTAATTCTGACGGTTCCATCCAAGATATGAGAACCTAATCTCCTGTTTCCTGTTGTGTGCAGAATGCTTCCTGGACTAAAGTACAATGGCTATTTGATAGTGGATGCGGAAAGCACATGACACGAGATAAAGCAAATCTGGTCGATTACAAAGCTTGCAACACAGGACCAGATATCAGATTTGCTGGAGGAGAATTAAATCCCTCTCTGGGATTTGGCAATGTCAAATTGGGGACTTTAACAATCACTGACGTATTACATGTTAAGGATTTGAAATATAATCTATTTAGCATGAGCCAGTTTGCAGACAAGGGTTTTACTATAAAATTCAAAGCTAAATACTGCAAACTAATTGACAATGAGTCAAAGCAGACAGTCTAGTTGGTCGGCGGAAAGGCAGTCTTTATGTTGCCGATTGGGCATCTGCCACAACTGAGGAATGTCTCATGGTGAGTCAATCTAGTCACACAGAAGAGCACTAGTTATGGCACAAAAGAATGAGTCACTTGAACTTCAAAACTCTGAACAGACTTGCCAAGAAAGAGTTAGTGGTTGGCCTTCCAAGAACATCTTTCAGAAAGGATAGTATCTGTTCTGCCTGTCAGATGGGGAAACAATCTAAGATCTCTTTCAAGTCCAAAATCAGACACTCTAGTGTTAGACCACTGCAACTATTACACTTGGATCTTTTTGAATCATCTGTAACTAGCTATGCAGGAAAGAAATATGGTCTGGTTGTTGTAGATGACTTCTCAAGATTCACTTGGGTTGTCTTTCTGAAACACAAATCTGATGCAAGGGTGGAGATACCAAACTTGCTGAATAAGCTCGAAGTCATGAAAAATGACAAGGTATCTGCAATCAGAACAGACCATGGTACTGAGTTTGTCAACCATTACATAAAGGAGTTTTGTACCTGCAAAGGTATACAACACCAACTTTCCTCTGTAAGAACACCTCAACAAAATGGTGTTGCAGAAAGGAAAAACAGAACCCTTAAAGAAGCTGCAAGGACAATGCTAATGACACCTAAATAAGTGAAATTTATTGGGTTGAAGCTGTAAACACAACTTGCTACACTCAGAACAGATGTTTGATAAACAAACACCATGACAAGACCCCCTATGAAATCTTGGTTGGTAGACCCCCTAATATCAAACATCTGAGAGTATTTGGTTGTAAATGTTTTGGTCTAAACAATGGGAAAGATTATCTGAGAACATTTCAACCAAAGGCAGATGAAGGTGTATTTCTTGGTTATTCCGCAAATAGCAAAGCCTACAGAGTTTACAACAAAAGAACAAAGAAAATTGTAGAATCAATTCATGTTGTATTCTATGAAGGAAATAAGAAAGCACCTCCTAATGATGAACTCTCAGAAAGGTTCAAAGAACTATTACTGAGGGATTCTAAAAAAGAATCCTCAGAAAGGAGAAACATCATTATGGAAAGTGAGGATGACTCTGACGTAGAAAAGCTTGAAATGCCTAGTAACAACAAGATGACTCATAGACATGATGAGGAATTTCCTATGAGTTTTCCAGAAATGGAACAGGTTACTGAGAACCTTCATCATGAAGAGGTATCTGAAATTGAGACTGCTGAAATGCAAGTTCCAGATATCTCTAACACTGAAAAAGTGTCAGATATCCATGACATTTCCCATATGTCAGATGTCTCAGATACTGAGAAAGTATCAAATCTTAATCTTAGTGATTCACATTCAAATCACTTGGATATTGATCCTACTAGCACTAAACCTATGATGAGATGGATCAAAGATCATCCTGCAAAGGATGTAATTGGACCAATTAATCAAGGTGTTAGGACTAGGAGAGCAATAGCTGAAAATGCTAATTCTCTCTTTGGATGTTTCATCTCGAATATTGAACCTAAAATTATAGAAGAAGCATTAGGAGACCAAGACTGGATCTCTGCAATGCAAGAAGAGTTGGATCAATTTGAGAGAAACAAAGTCTGGAAACTAGTTCCATTTAGAGAAGGAATATCTGTGATTGGAACTAAATGGGTTTTCAGAAACAAGATGAATGAATCTGGTGAAATAACCAGAAACAAAGCAAGATTGGTTGCCAAGGATTTACCTGCATCAAGGCTTAGATTTTGACGAAGTTATATGCACCGTTGCCGATTGATGCAATAAGACTCTTTCTAGCCTTTGCAGCTCATAAAGATTTCAAAGTTTATCAGATGGATGTCAAAAGTGCATTCTTGAACAGTGAACTTGCAGAAGAAGTTTATGTTGAGCAACCACCTGGCTTTGAATTTCCTCAGAAAGTAGAATGGTCTATAAACTACAGAAAGCTCAGATGGATCAAACAGCTCCAAGAGCATGGTATGACACTTTGGCCAAGTACCTTCTGGAAAGTGGTTTCAAGAAAGGTGAAGTTGATAAAACTTTATTTACCTTAAATCATGATGGGAAACTACTCTTAGTTCAAGTATATGTTGATGACATCATATTTGGATCTAAGGACAAGCAACTTTGTAATGACTTTGCAAATCTCATGAAAAGCAAGTTTGAGATGAGCATGATGGGAGAAATGAATTATTTTCTAGGATTGCAAGTCAAGCAACTCAATGATGGAATATTCATTAGTCAAACAAAGTATGCAAAAGATATGCTCACAAAATTCAATCTTAAGCTTTCTGAAAAGAATGCTAAGATACCTATGAGCATTGGAACCAAAATGACCTATACTGAATCAGATAAGAGTGTTGAAGAACATAAGTATAGGAAATTGATAGGTTCACTACTTTACCTCACTGCAAGTAGACCTGATATTCAATACGCTGTTGGAGTATGTGCTAGATTTCAGACAAATCCAATGCAAACACACTACAACATTGCTATGAAAATATTAAGGTATGTAAAGGGTACAGTAGATGTAGGATTGTGGTATCCTAAGGAAAGCGGATTGAGTTTAGCTGGGTACTCGAATCGATTATCTTTGATCATCGCTGATAGGAAAAGCACCTCAGGAACTTGTCAGTTTCTGGGTACTAGACTTATCTCATTGTTTAGCAAGAAGAAAAACTCAATTGCAACTTCTACCACAGAGGCTGAATATATTGCTGCTGGTTGTTGTACAACACAAATTCTGTGGATACAACAACAACTTAAAGACTATGGACTCGATGAGAAGAAAACTCCCATTTTCTGTGACAACACAAGTGCTATTGCGATTACACAGAATCTTAAATTTCATGCCAGAACAAAGCACATTGATGTTAGACATCACTTCATCAGAGACCATGTTGAAAAGGGCAATATAGAGATACTCAAGATTGGCACTGAAGACCAACTTGCAGATATCTTCACTAAGCCACTACAAGAAAGTAGATTCTTAGCCTTAAGACATAGTCTTGGACTAATGGAACTACCAATGAACTGAAAGAGTTCAGGTATCTGGAACGGGCATCCAGAGAAGAGGTATCTGGAACGGGTATCCAGAGAAGAGAAAAGAGAAATCTGGAACGGGTATCCAGAAGTCAAAAAGGCTAAAAAGTAAAAAGATAGCTTAAGATCTCTGAGACGAGAACTCAAATATCTAAATTATTCTATAAACAGGGAACACAAAAGAGAATAGTATAACTATCTGCAGTCAACTACTCTCTTGAAACTCGCATTATTTCTATCTTGATGAAAAACTTGGAAAAATCCTAAGTATAAGACAGATTCAGATGCAAACAGTGTTCTTGGTCATACAGAATTGTGATTCAGATAGCAAGTCGCCAAAATTCATTAAATGGGCACAATTACACTTGTTGATTGTAATCATTGCTGAAGAAGCAATGGTGACCCTTGATAAAATTAAGCGATTGATCTGTACGGTGGAAATTAATTCAGAGTAAATAGTGGACTGTTGAAATTCAGGCATGGCCCACTAAGCATTTAATGCCGAACTAGCTTTTGATCACGCCTACTCGCAAAACACAGATACTTACACACAAAATCAATTTGTATGTATTTGTCTGTTGGGATTCAACTGCTATATATATAGGATTTTGGCATAGGAAATCACTTTTGCCTAATCCAAAAACTCATCTTGCACAAAAATAGCAAATCCTTCTCTTGATTCTCTGCAAAACTTCTACAATCTCTGCAAATCTAGATTATGTTTTTCTGCAAAGAATTACTGAATCAAATCTCTTTCAAACACCAATTTCAAATCCCTACACTATATAAAGAGATGGCCCCTAAAAGTTCAACCACACTGAAATCTCAATCCTCCACTGGTACTGCTGAAAAGCAAGCACCAGAGTTGGTTATTGTGAACAACCGACTGGTAGGAGATTTTAATCCTGACCATTGGACTTCAAATCACAGAATGATTTGGGGTGGTGCCATGGTTGAGGAATATCTCACGACTAGAATAGAGAACCAAGCCGACAGAAAGCTAATTCTTGACATGCTTGAAAAGGCACAAATCAAGGGCTTTCTATCTGCTCGCCCTAGTGGAATTTCATCACTCGATGTGTTGGAATTCTACAACAACTCCAGGATTATTCTGTGTTTACAAGGCACTTTGAAATAGTGTTCATCAAAACCTCGACCAAGGAAAGGAAATCTTTCTGGACTTAACAACTTTCTGTAAGTTGTTTGAGTTTCAAAATCTTGGAAAGGATTTTGAAATAAACACCAAGGATGATGAACTCCTTGAAGGTGTTAAAGAAGCTGTCGTGTGTGATCTTGAAAAATCAGATACACCCACTGAGTTCAAGCTTGCTGACATCCGAACCAGACATCTGATGGTTCACTGGGATGTACTGGCTTGCATTCTTCACAGAAGCTTTGATGGTCTACAAGGAGGTGCTAACCAGACAAGCCAAGAACGATGGATCATGATGTTCTTGCTGAATCAAGAAGACAAAAGGCTGGAAAACCCTTTTAACTGGGGAAAGTACGCCTTCATGAAGTTTGTGAAGAAAATTCAAGGCTTCGAGCCTAAGATTGCCAAAGGACTAGCTGAGCCAAAGGCCACAGTAGGATATGGTCTGAAGATATGCTACTTGCTGGAGAAGCTTGGCATTGAGCTCAGAGAGACGGCTGAAATAGCCAACAGTAACCTACTCTACAAATATGAGTATACAAACTTGATGAAAAAGGTTACTGGGTCTCAGAAAAGTTCTAAAAAGCGAAGGTCTGAAAAGGTATCTGAAGAAAAGGTTGCGACCAAGAAGCCCAGAACTTCAAGAAAGAAGTCTGCTGGCAAAACAGAAGACACACCCAAAGAGGTTGTCGATTCTCAGATATCTACAGGCATTGCCGATGAACTGATAAAGGCAGATGAAATCATCAATGCTGCAAAAGAGTTATCAACTACTGAACAAGTAGACTCAGCAAGAGAAAGTGCTTCCAGAAATGTGAAGACTATTACAGAAAGCCTTGCTGATGAACTCATAAATGCTGCCAAAAGTGGTGAAAAACACCAAACCCTATATGCAGAAACCGCAGGAATAATGGACCAATCAGTCCCTAATGCTGATGAGAGCTCTGACGATGAAGATGATGAACTAGTCATCTCTCAAGTCCTAGAAAGAACAAAGAGGGCTAAGGTTACTGTAACAGTAACTGGTGATAAGGTATCTGAAGAAGAACCTACACCACAGGTTGCTGAACCTATAGCAAAGGTTGTTGGTGCAAACACATCATCAGGGAACGTTTCTTACGCACAACTCCAAGAAGCCCTGATGAGTGGTAATTTAGTGCTGGCAGATGCTGATGAAAATGCCACATCTAAAAATCTGGAAGAACATTCTACTGACCAATCCTCTGCTTCCAGACAACCACAACAACCACAACAGCCACAAGTGGTTGATGAAATGGTAAATGAACTTCATTTCGAATTACCAGCAATACAGTATGCTGAAGAAAATCCTGCAAAAGAGCAGGTTCCCCAACTCAATGTGAGGGATCAAACTGAGACATTTCCTCAGAATGATCAACCAGGGGAGGCAACTGAGTTGCATACTCAGGAAAGGTGTGAAGTACCAGAAACTTCAAACAAAGAAACTACACTGGGACAAGAAGACCAAAGTATAGAAAGGTCACAAGTTCCAGAGACCAATCAGCTTGAAATTGCTCAGGTAGCTGACCGGTTTAACTCTTATCTTGTGAAAAGTTTTATGCTTATACATCTTGTTACTCATAAAATTTCTTTGTTACAGGCTGAGTTAGAAACACAAAAACAAGAGGAAGCTGAAAAGCTTACCTCAGAAACTGAGAAGGAGGTTTCTTCAACCTCGCCTCTTAAGATATCTGAGCCTGTGCCACAGGTAATAATTGATTCTTAAGATAACACTTCTTCAGTTATAAGTTTATGCGCTTAATCATTAAAATGAATGTTTCTAACAGGCTCCAACTGAGAAAGAGGAAGATAAGGCAGAAATGCCAGAAGAAAACCTAGAAACCGACAAGGTTTCTGAAGAACAGATCATTGAGCCTTCCAGTATGAAGGTATATGAAAATCAATGATAAATATTCTTCACCTTGGGTTAACTAAAATATTCTCTAAATTATTCAATGCTTTCTACTCACAGGCTCACCCAGAAGTAGAAGTGCAAGGGGACAGAGTTGCGACATCCCCTGCACCTATGGAAATTGATGAGGCATCAAGGCCTACATCACAAGAAAAGATTCCAGAGACTGCACAAGTCTCTGAGAGATAAGTATCTGAGCCTCCCATGGAGGTAATTGACCTCTCAGATATCTGACTTGTCACTTAAAGTTTTCTTGATAAAATTTCCTAAGTATTGTGATAATGTTAATTCTCAGGTTCAATAAAGAAAGGTTGATGAGGACCAGACTTCCAAGTCTCCGCCTCACAACAAGATATCTGAGACACCAATTGTCTCAGTAGAACAAGTCTCTAAGCCTGAAGTACTTACTCAGGTAACTCAGAAACTAAACTACACCTCTCCTCAGATATCTGTAAAAGTTTTGAAGCTCACTCAAAACTCTTTCTTTCAGGCTCAAACAAGTGCCGAGCAGGCTCCGAATGTTGAGACAAGGGACCTACTTCCCTTCTTCAAAGCTCACACCCTGCCAAAGCACATTAAATGCTTCAAGAAATGGCAAAGGTTAAGGTGCTCTGATCTCTCTGAAATATTGAGAATCACAGATCAACCAAACAGACAAGCACGAGCTCTTGACTTGGAGACATACATCCATGCAATGTTCCCTACGAGACATTACGCTATGACTCTATTGCATAAGGATTTCTCCAGAAGTGGCGATAGTTTGATACAAGCCTTTGAGCAAAGTGATGGTCGACAAGATTACAAATGGCATTTAAGCCGATCACCAAACTCTGCAATTTATACCTTCTGAACAAGAAGAGGTTAATGGGCAGAAGATCACTATTCCTGAAGTGATCAATCTTGTATCTGAAGATGATGAGGATGAGGAGATAAACGAAAATGACTTCGATGCACCTCCCACTGACCATCACCAAAAGGATGACACAGACAAAAAGGATGATGATGATGCCCCTGCACCAGGGACCGGAGGAATTTCGCTAAGAAATGATGCCTCAACTGCTGAAAAGCACACTGAGAAGACTTCACAGAAATCTCCGTCTCCATCTCCTCAGAAACTACTCATCCATCTTCTCACCAACACCCAGTTACTACTGAACAAGTAGTTGAGCTTTCTGAAGAAACCAATCAGAAAATATTAAACACTCAAACCAGATCTGCTCAACTCAGACAACTGTTGGAAGAAGAACAACAGCTCCATCTTCAACTGGAAGATCAAATAGCTAAATCTAGAGACAAGCTTGATCAACTACAAGATCAATACTTACAAGAAATGATTGCTTACTCTGAGGTTAAAGAGCTATGGGATGCTGTGCATGATATCACCAAAGAACTCGATACTGAAGAAGTATCTGAAGTCAAGCATGATGCTAAGGCTGCATCATCTTCAAAAGAAATACCATCCTCCTCCCAGAAAGGAAAGAAACCAATCTCTGAGATGGTTGCTGGACTCGATAGAATCGATGAAAATGTCCAAGAGGATGAAGATCACTGGGCTGATTACTCAGATGATGAAGAAGACAAGACTTGGCAGAGCACCGCAATGAACATTTAGCGGTTTCTCACTTAAAAAGGAAGCTGATTGCTCCTGCAATATTCAGCAAACTGCCAAATGTCCACTCCAATGAATACATGAACAGGTACCAAGTACTGGCTCATCTGAACAAGGAGATGTCTTCACAGAACAAGGAAGTAATTGCCTCCGTCCCCTCTGAAATGAAAAAGTTCACTGAGCTCAACACTCAGAGAACAACTAGCATAGTCATTTCTCAGAAAGATCTAGGAATGATAAGGGACGATGATGCGTCTTTAGCTGAAAAAGCTTTCCAAGAGGCAAGTTACACTGCTGGAAAAGCAGATGCCATCCTAGGCCCATTGGCAGAGCTCACTGATAAGGACAATGGACTTATCAAGCAAAATCAGGAGCTCAAAGCCGAACTTCAGAAGTTGGTCACTGCCTACAACTATTTACAAGGGCATTTTGACTCTCTCTCAGATTCCTTTATGAGACTGAGTCAGCCAACAATGACTAAGGGGGAAAGAGTATACAAATCTGGACCTCAAAGTCAGGGGGAATGGGAAGAAGGAGAAGAAAACAAGAAGAAATCTGGAGCTGGTGCGGCTCAGAAAGGAAGAAGAAACATGAAAACTTCCCAGCCACCACTCAGAATCAATGAACCCTCCTCAAGCCAAGCTGCTTTGCAAATAGTAGCTGCTTCCCAGAAACCTACTGAAGGAACTAAAATGATAACAAGGGCCATGGCACAGAAACCTCCAAGGAGTACCAAGGCTCCAAGGAGAAGACAAGTTAAAGGGATTGATGAATCTTCTGAAGAAGAAGAAGAAGGTCAAATCAAGTCCCTGGGCAATGAAGAAGGCTGTAAAACTCTCACAAGATCTAATCTTGATGATGATGAGGAAACTGATGAAGATGAAGCTCCTCTTCACAGAAAAAGGAAAATTGAAAGCCTAACTGAGCCCATAGCTGCAAAGCCCCTAGCAGCTAAAACACCCTCTGGAAATACCAAGTCTATCCAGGGTGGTTCTTCAAGCAACAAATCCCAAAGAGAATTCAAGACAGAGAAGGAAATGATGAGAGTCGAGCAAAGACAAAGTCAACTTCCACTCGGGCGGAAGAAGCCAAAATAGAGTATGTGAAGTATGACAATGATTCCTCTGTCTACAGGTGCATCAATCAGAAAAATGGCTATTGGATTCTGGAACTTAAGCATCTATTGGTAAATTCAATATTTCCAGAACCAATCCATAAACAACTTATGGCATGGAGAAAAGATAAGCCAACCTTGATCAACACCAATCACATTAAAGCCTGGTTGGATTTTGAAGTTGTCAAGAAGAGAAGCCATGAGAAAGGACCTCTTTGATGAATGTCCATATGGAAAGCCGGATGATGTGCATTACGAATATCACAGAACAGCACAAGAGCAAGACTCATTTGAGAACCCTATGAATCGTTCTATCTAATCAAGATCAATACAAGGGTGACATCGGATATCGAGGATTATCTACTGAATACTTCAAGCTTTCAGATATCAGAATAGAGCATGCCTGGAAGTGGGGAAAGTACCTATGGGTCAAACATTTTGTCAAGAAAAATCCTACCAAAACCTATAAAGAGGTCTGTGGATTTGCGGAGACACCGAGATCTTTGGTCGAACACTTCTCTATGATTATTCTGATGACATCAAAAGGTTTGGAGATAGGAAATTTGCAGATTGATCCACAGAAATACTGTTGAAGACTTGAAGAAATTGAAGACTTGAAGACTAGTTTATTAGGATGTTTACTTGGAGCTTGGTTACTCCTGTTGTCCTAATTTACTATGTAGTTTTTGTATTTTTGCTGACTGAGCCAAACTTGTTCTATGTATTGAAGTTATCTGTAATCTCTCTTTATAACTTATCTGAAGAACCTACTCTCAGATAGTATTCTATAAAAGATAACTTGTCAGCAAAGATCACACCTTGTGATTTGGTTGATGTTTACTTTCTGCACTTAACTAAATAAATTGAAGATCTTAAGAAAAGATTAAGTGTTGGATTGTTCACTCATCCAGATTTGTAATAGGTTAGATAGTCATCATTGACTGATCAAAAAGGGGGAAATTTGTTGGGAAATTTCTTGGGAAATTTGTTAGATATTTTGTTAGAAATATCTGTTTAGATTTTGATCAGCAAAATGATGACCTATCTTAGTCTCAGAAAGGTGATTAGTACTCTTGGTTCACTAG
Source organism: Plantago major (assembly GCA_026545765.1). Taxonomy (NCBI): domain Eukaryota; kingdom Viridiplantae; phylum Streptophyta; class Magnoliopsida; order Lamiales; family Plantaginaceae; genus Plantago; species Plantago major. The sequence continues at coordinate 67,429,700 of CM048840.1, read as the reverse complement.
AACATTATAAAAGAGGAAACTCACTAAGTATGATAGTCTAGCTAATCTTGTATAGGATGTTAGCTCTCAAAATGTAATTTTTATTTTATGAAGAGAAGACCAAGAAGAAGACATCCAAGCAGAACAAGCTCAACGACATTGAAGACTTGAAGAAACTGCACAAGATTATCGAATCGCTTTTCAGATATCTTAGCCAGATATCTTGAAGACACGAACAGTTTTAAACAAACTGTGTCACAAGAGATATCTGAGAAATAAGAGGCCTATCTGAAAACAAGGAAAGTGTCCACAGATATCTATTCTCAGATACCTTGAGCATTAACCACATTTCTGAAAAAGAAATATATATATTGCAAACAAAGTTGTTTCAATAAATAGTGGTATCTGAAGATTGAAGATAAGGACGTGCAAAGAATCAGATAACACTAGTCTCTGATACAAAGCATAGTTCCGTTGGCACTACAGGACAAAAAGTAGAGTACAATGCATTTAATGCACGGACAGAAATGTCTGAATAAAAGCAACGGCAACTTCTGAAGAAGAAGACAAAACATGCTACAGTACTATACACAGATATCAATAGTTTGAATTTGAGCCTAACGGATACTATTCAAACGGTACTCAAATTCATCTATAAATATCAACACTTAGACTGCTTGAAGAGACACACTACACTACGCTGAACTGAACATCTTACTCTCTAAAAGCAACTTACTTATCCTCAAAGCTTTCTGTTGCGACCAAAGCTTTTGATCTTGAGTAACACTGAAGTTCTAAGTGTCCTGATCCTAAACAAGTACAGCTATCTGTGAAAGAGTTGAAACGAAAGATCAAGTATCTGAGATTCATTCTCTTGAACATTTATCTAAGACTTGGGTCAGTAAAAAGAACAAGATACCATACATTGAAAAGTGTATTAAGTATACTTGATTCACAGAGCTATCTGAATAACTGAATAAGTTATTAAAGAAGCTCATCTGACAACTCAAACCAAAACCAACACCATAACTGGCGTGGAGTACAGGAAGTACTTAGTTTGAAAAATCAGGGAATAACTCCAAGGTTACCGGAGTATAGGAAGTACTTGATTTGGGAAACTAAGGAATAACTCCAAGGTTATTGAGTATAGGAAATACTTAGTTTGGGAAAGAATAACTCAAAGGTTTCTGAGTACAGGAAGTACTTGGCTGTGAAAGCCGGGGAACAACTCAGGGGGAACATTTGGTTGGGAACCAATTGTTTAAGAATCTTAGAATAGGATTATTGTAAGGTGAACTCAATTATCTGTTCTAGTGAATTCTAGGTCTCTGGTAGACCGAAGTGGATTAGTTGGAGGATTACGCCACCTCCAGATACCACTATACTTGCTGTGTTATTTACCTTTCTGTATTTACATTTCAGCAACACACACACACACTTTAACTGTTTCTGCACTTATCTTTATTAAGTCTTCCGCGCTCTGATTCTAAGTATCAGATATCTAAGAAATAGTTTTTATCGAGAAAAGTTTTAAAAGACTATTCACCCCCCCCCCCCCCTTATAGTCTTTTACTTTGCCGTTATATGGACCAACAAACTTTCTGGTCTCATCTATCTGAGCCTTTAGGAATGCATATTATGCAACCTTAGTGTCAGAAAGTCGTTGTAAATGTGAACATTCGCTTTCCAGAGACTCTTTTTCTGTTTCAAGAATTTTGGTTCTAGATCGAGCAACCAAGAATTCTCTTTTATAAAGATCTAACTCCCTTCTGAGATGTTCTAGATCCTTGATTCCTTCCTCATCACTCTCATAATTAATGAACCGTGAAATGTTGGTTACCTCATCATCAGCCATAAGACATGGCTCAAGGTTAGTGTAATCTGGGTAGATTTCCTCAGCAACTCCACACATTTCATTCTTCCTTTGACCAAAGTCAAATACTTCGTGAGTGTAGGCACAAAATTCTGGTGACGGTAGCTTCGACTCATCAGAATTGTCGTTGTCAGAATCTGAATCAAGATCAAGTGCATCTAGTTGGATTTTGATCTTCTTTCTTTCTTTCTTCAGAAAGCATAGATCTCTGGTTTCTCTTGAAGTTTCTCCTATCCTTTTTGTCACCTGTCTTGAGCTTGTTCAGAATAGGACAGTCCCGTTTGAAGTGACCAGGTTTCTGACAATTGAAACAGATATTGTTTCCGATTTCTGTAACTTCAGTACTTGATGCTTTCTGACCAGGTGATGAGTCGGTTTTATACCGTCTCACTTGGTCTTTTTTACCGTCTTTTTGTCATCCTTGAGTATAGTTTTATTTAGTTTTCCTAGAATATTTTTACTTGTTTTGGTCTTTGTGTGTTTTGTAGATATTTGGCTAGACCGCGCTAATTGGAGGCGAAATGGTGTATTTTATATGCATCTACAAGATATGGAGTTCTAATGCCTCGTATGGATGCTACAAGTGAAGCGGGAAGGCCAAAATATCAAGAATCGGAGTCAAAAGGGGCAAAATAGTAATTCCAGGAGAACTGCCTTGATTATCAAGCTGGCGTCGCCGATGTTTTTCTGACGGCGAGAACCAAATTGGCGGCCTTGATTTCTTTCTTGGCGCCAGTTTTTTCTTTTGCTGTCTTTCTGTGATTCCGTCTCCTAATTCGCCCAGACCTAGTTTTTCTGCTTTCTATGACTTAGAACAAGACATAATCACTTTTCATATTCATTCTATTGTGAAGAACAACACTTGGCCCTACATCAAAACATAGTTCTTAGAAGAAAGCTCCTATACATTATTCTTGAGATTGAACTGCATTGGAGCTTGGTTTTATCTTTGATTGAAGGACTGATATCGAATTCCTGGTTATTGTGGTAATTCTCTATTGTTTATCTCTTTACGATTCGTTCTTATTCTTGTTTGTCGAATTGTATGAGCTTGAATGCGATTATCATTCTGTTTATGTTTAGCATGAGCAATATCTTGAATTCTTTGATCCTTGCTTCTATCATGAGTAGCTAAACTACTCTGAACATTGTAGTTATGTGACGGTTATGCATATTTGCTTCTAGGGTTTAGATTCGTTCATAGAGGTTCATCGTAAAACCTTCAATCCAATAAGCTAGATCAAAGATTCTCTAAAACGTTTTGGTTAAGGATCGTGGATTGACAACCCACGATTACTCTAGTTCAAAGATTTTCAAATAACGTTTGGTTGAATTGGATTGATTGTTTTGAGTACACCGACCATGTGACAAGTATGAACGATTTCCCTAGAACGAATTAGTACCACTCGATCTAACTACTGTGTTCTCTTCTCTCTCATATTTAAAATAGTTATATGCTTTTCTATTTTCTAATTATTAGTAGTTCACAACTCAAACAATTCAAACAGTTTATGCAAGTGACTATTTGCTTTCAATTGCTTGGTAGCTTAATTGTTTCCTTAGCGAACGACTCTGTGGTTACCTTTGTTTATTCTACAACAACTGCTTGCTACTTGTTTCTAAGTATCAATTTCAGCATATCAAATTTGGCGCCGCTGCCGGGGATTCAATTCCTACTGTAGTGCTTGATTGCAAATTTTTACTTGCTTTCCAACTTACCTCAAGTTTAATGCACTAACAGAAACTAAGGATATTTCGAGGGTTTCGTGTTGCGTAGCTCAAACAACAGGTTTATCAAAAGGAAACTCCAATGGCATGTACTCCAGGGGCATGTACTACTGAGTTGGACAAGCAAATTGAGCAGATAAGGACAACAAGTATAGGTGTGGTTCCCAACACTCCATTGAGTGAGCGGTGCAATCTCTGCGGTAACTTTGGGCAAGGAACTAGCATGTGTAAGCTCCCGGAGATTATGAACGAGAACCGGACTCCTGAGATAGTCAATTGGGTGCAGGCCAGACACTGCGGTAACTGGCAGGGTAACCAACGTGGCAACAACTTCTATGAGAATGCGCCACAGGAGCAACCAGTTCTAGCTCAGCCAGTTCAGTTCAGACTATGAAAGTGCCGGGAAGTCCTGATCAGGCAATTAGGGACCACATGGAGCGTTCAGAGAGGTTATGGGCCGAAGCACAGGAAAATCAGCGCAGGAATGATCAGCGGTTCGACAGCATGGAGCAGGCGCAGAAGCGGTTAGAGAAGACTTTGGGGGATCTAGTTGGTCGATTTCAGCAAAGAGAAAGGGGTAAGTTACCCGCGACCGCAGAAACCCATAGAGCTCTAGCCGCTGAGGTGACATTCGATGAGCCAGTAAAGGTGAAGTCTGTTCTTGCTACATGCACTCGCCAGCTCGAGAACACGGTGGCCCAGGTTAAGACACCAGAGATAGTTGAGGTAGTACCTACACCGGCACTTGAGAAGCCGGTAGAAGCGAGAGTCGAGGTACAAGAAAAGGAGGTAGCCACACCCAGTATTACGACTCCAGTAGAGGAGGTGAGTGAAAAACTATCTGTCCTTGAGGTAAGTCCCACCGCTAGGGTGATCCCGACAGCAGATAAGAGCATCAGTGATGCCAATAGCTTCGATTTGGTGGTTGGGATAGGAAATTCTTCCGAGGTAACTGGCATCGTAGATACAGGAGCAGCGGTTAATCTGATGACCTTTGCGACCTATGAGGAGCTGGATTTGAAGGGTTTGGAACCCAAGAAATGCTTTATCACGATTGTCAATGGAACGAGAAGTAGGTGCATGGGTGTGATTGAGGATGTTCCGGTTACATTGGATGGGGACACTTTTATGGCTGATTTCGTGGTTGTGGAGTCGACAAGGGTTAAAGGCAACGAGATGGAGAAGGATATGTTGCTGCTTGGGCGACCGTTCATCAAAATCACTCGCATGATTGTCAACCTCCACGTTCGTACCTGCACTATAGAGGTACATGGCAAGCAACGTGAGTTGTAAGCCACCACTACACCATACTCACCCCTACAGGTTGACACCAGGAACTATATAGGGGCGCACACTGGACCCTTGTATATACACACTTATCTGAAGGGAAGTAAAGGAGCTGCAACAACCGGAAGAACCAAGAACTTCCAGAGTACCCGTTAACCAACACGGAAAAGTCTTGTACATGACTGTAAAGGTACACCAGTAGGCAAGTCACTATAGCTTGCATTCTTTTTTCATTTTCACTCTACGCTTGAGGACATGCTTGACTTTAGGTTTGGGGAGGGGGAATGTGCTCTCTAGTGTCTTGTCTGCATTTTTCTCAATTATCTGTGTCTTTAGAGTCTTTCGTCTTTACTTTTATGTATTCTATTCTATTGTGTGTTACGTGACCTTTCTCTGTTACAGTTTCTTTGTCGGTCTAGGTCTAGTTAATTTCCTTTTAAGTATTTTCGTGGTTAGTATGAGTCTTTTACCAAGTTGAACATCCATTGTAGATGATAAATCCACCTGCTGCTCACGTTTTGTTTGATGATTAGCTGGAAGTAGGATAGTGTATTTTTAATCCTGCAAGGTCGTTTCTCTTTTAAATAGCAAGTTTGTTTAGCTCCTTGGTCCAAAAAGCCTGTGAGAAGCCTGAGAGCCGATGAAAACAATTTTGGTACCGGCAAATATATTGTGTGATTTCCTGGGTTGTTGATGAGATAATATTCTAACGTCTCATTTGGTCCTTTTTAATCGTCTTTTGTTAGTCTTTGACCTTAGTTTTATATTATTTTAGTGCATTTTTATGTTTGGTTTCTTGTTTGTGTTTTTGTAGAGATTTTACCTTTAGGTACGATTTGGAGGAAAGATGACTTCGCTGGATTACAATCAAGTGAAGAGACCATAGTCCGGATTAGTACTTGAAGAGGGAGCGTGCTTTTGGTAGAAGAAAAGTCGACCTGATGATTGGATGGCTCGTCGTGGCCCAATGATAGTCTCGCCGGGACGAGATATTGCGAATCGACTTGGAAAACCACGAAAAGGTTCTTGCCGGGGGCCGGCTATTATCCCACCGCGGTGCAATTCTGCGAATGCTATGAGTTTCGAAATCGAGCTCGCCATGCCCGATGTTTTTCCATGGCAAGTAGCAAGCAAAATCGATATATATATGTTCGATAAGCGGAGTCCGCCGCGGCCCGCCTATTCTCTCGCCGCGGTGGATCGTGTTTTTTCTCCTGTGCATTTTTCCTTTTTAATTAGGATTAGGGGAAATTTTCCTCATACTTCTTTTTAACCTAGTTCTAGAAAAAAGCTCCAGATCATACTTTCACATTGAGACAATTTGGAGTTTGGTTTTTGCTTTTTATTCAAAGGATTGATATCGAATCCCTGATTACTGTGCTAAATCTCTATCGTTTAATCTTATTCAATTCGTTCTTACTCTATTTCCCGAATTGTATGAGCTTGCGTGCAATTATCATTCTGTTTGTGTTTATCATGAGCAATATCTCGTATTCTTTCATCCTTGCTTTGATTATGAGTAGCTAAATCGCTCCGTACATGGTAGTTGCGTGACAGCTTTGCGTATTCGCATCTAGGGTTTCAAATCGTTCATATAGGTTAGGCTCGTTCAAAGATCTTCGTCAAAACCCTTCGATTCAATACTCTCGTTCAAAGATTTTCTAAAACATTTGGTTAAGTATCGTGGATTGACGACCCACGATTACTCTAGTTCAAATATCTACAAACGCGTTTGGTAAAGGTTGAATTGATGGTTTTCTGTACACCGACTGTGTGACAAATATGAACGTATTCCTAGAGCGAATTAGCATTGCTTGATCGTAACTATTGTGTCCTCTCTATCTCATTGTTACAAACAACTACATTGCATTTTCTCTTTTCTAGTTATTAGAAGTACTAGAACACAAACAAATCAACTTGTTTCACAAGTAACTGTTGGCATTCAATCATTGCAGTAGCCTAATTGGTTCCTTCGCGAACGACTTCGTGGTTAGCTTATTTATTCTACAATAACTGCTTGCTACTTGTTTACTAAGTATCAATTTGAGCACATCAGTTGTGCAAGTTTTTACGTATTACTTGCGCCTTTTCATACTTATGTGTACTCAGTCTTGTTAGGGATGACGAACAGCATGCTCATCTTAAGCTCTTCCCCTTGATCAAAGGGACTAGTTTGGGGAGAGAATTGTTATCTTGCGACTTATATGTGATGTTTTGCGTTATTGCTGAAAAGCTTATTTACTGCTCCCTAAGGCTTATTGATATTTGAATCTCGGGGTGGATCTATGGTCTTCATTGATCACCGTTAGTCGTGTTAGGCGTGTTTCAAATACTACCTATATACCGGCGTGGTCTTAAAAAGCCATATGTCCGTGAGGGTCGATGGCACGTACACCAAACTGACATGCACAAAAGTGCAGACTCTCGGTAAAACAGACACCTGCAAAAATTTGAGATTAAAAGAGCCCAATGAGGCCAAGCACTGAATATACAGTGGGAATTTGGTTGAGATTTGAATTGGTTGATGTGATTAGGGGGAGCAGTTTCAACTTTTCTTTTCTAAAAAAACTGAGTCGCCTGTTAAGTCCCTTTCGATCTAATGAGACGAGTACAAAAGCATATGATATTTTAGGCACCTTTGTGACGCAAGTCACCTTCCCAATTTATTTTTGAGCTTATACCCCATTTGGATACTTCCAAGAGAGTGAGAGATACACTGCATTCACCTGTAAGGGACTAGCGAGCTACACTGAAGTGCTATTTGTTTGGGAAATGATTGTGTTCGATTTATTGTACACTGTTTTGCCAAAGTTTGTTTGATGATAAAATTTTTGCATCTTGTGGACATACTGTTTACAATGTAGATTTGGTAAAATGGGACCTTGACTCTTTGTTTGTTTTCGTGGTTTGAGTCTAGTTTATGTCTAGGTTTATTTGGTTGCTCGAGGACGAGCAAAGGTTCGGTTTGGGGAGTTTGATGAGTCGGTTTTATACCGTCTCATTTGACCTTGTTTACCGTCTTTTTGTCATCCTTGAGTATAGTTTTATTTAGTTTTCCTAGAGTATTTTTACTTGTTTTGTTCTTTATGTATTTTGTAGATATTTGGCTAGACCGCGCTAATTGGAGGCGAAATGGTGTATTTTATATGCATCTACAAGATATGGAGTTCTAATGCCTCGTATGGATGCTAGAAGTGAAGCGGGAAGGCCAAAATATCAAGGATCGGAGTCAAAAGGGGTCAAAAGGGGCAAAACAGTAATTCCAAGAGAACTGGCGACGCCAGTTACCAAACTGGTGTACGCCAGTGTTTTTCTGCGAGGAGACAGAACCAAACTGGTGACGCCAATTTGGAAACTGGCGACGCCAGGTTTCTTTACTGGAGATGCCAGTTCCCTAACTGGCGACGCCAGTTATTTCTTTTGCCATCTTTCTGTGATTCCGTCTCCTAATTCGCCCAGACCTAGTTTTTCTCCTTTGTATGACTTGGAACAAGACATAATTAGTTTTCATATTCATTCTATTGTGAGGAACGACACTTGCCCTAGATTAAAATCTTGTTGTTAGAAGAAAGCTCCTAGACATTATTCTTGAGATTGAACTGCATTGGAGCTTGGTTTTATCTTTGATTGAATGATTGATATCGAATTCCTGGTTATTGTGGTAATTCTCTGTTGTTTATCTCTTTACAATTCGTTCTTATTCTTGTTTGTCAAATTGTATGAGCTTGCATGAGATTATCATTCTGTTTATGTTTAGCATGAGCAATATCTTGAATTCTTTGATCCTTCCTTCTATCATGAGTAGCTAAACCACTCCGAACATGGTAGTTATGTGACGGTTATGCATATTCGCTTCTACGGTTTAGATTCGTTCATATAGGTTCGTCTATCTTTAAATCTTCGTAAAACCTTCAATCCAATAAGCTAGTTCAAAGATTCTGAAAAACGTTTTGGTTAAGGATCGTGGATTGACAACCCACGATTACTCTAGTTCAAAGATCTTCAAATAACGTTTGGTTGAATTGGATTGAATGTTTTGAGTACACCGACCGTGTGACAAGTATGAACGATTTCCCTAGAGCGAATTACACCACTCAATCTAACTACTGTGTTCTCTTCTCTCTCATATTTAAAACAGTTATCTGCTTTTCTATTTTCTAGTTATTAGTAGTTCCCAACTCAAACAATTCGAACAGTTTACGCAAGTGACTATTGGGTTTCAATTGCTTGGTAGCTTAATTGTTTCCTTAGCGAAGGACTCTGTGGTTACCTTTGTTTTTTCTAGAAGAACTGCTTGCCACTTGTTTCTAAGTATCAATTTGATCATATCACCAGGTTTTTCAGAGAGTTGGTCAATTGCATATTCTTGTACTGGTGATAGTTAGGGCCTAGATGCTTTTTCAGCTTTTCTTTGGCTTTTCTTCTCTCAATCTCCTGTCTAACGTATTTGCTCATTTGCTTTACTGCAAGAGCTTCTTTGTCAGTGGATTGTTTGGTATTCTTCTTCTCAGAAGTACCTTGTGTTACTAGAGCAACACTAAGAGCTTGTTGATCAGCTATTTGTCCTCTCTGGGAGGTTTCATAGTTGACAGTGGCTAGATGAGAGAATAATTCTGTTGGAGTGATATTTAGCATTCCTTTGTTGAAATAAAAATACTGAGTATGTTCCCAGTTTTGATTTAAGCTCCTTACGATAGTCTTCACCTTTTCGGCGTTAGAATATCTTTCACTTTCACCAAGTGCAGCCATTTCACTTATCAACGTTGTAAACTGAAAAATCAAGTTGTTCAAGGGTTTCTGAAGGCCCTTGTTTAAAATTCTAGAATTTTAATTTCAGAACTTCGAACTTGGTTTCCTTGGTTTTCTGAGAGCCAGCACAAATTTGTTCAACTAGTTGCCAGGCCTCTTTCACCGTTTTTGCACACCATAGTTTACACTGTATGTGGTCTGGAGTAGAATGAATAATGATGTTTTGAGCTTGACCATCCAGTCTATTTCTCTTGAAATCTTCCGATGTCCAGAGATATCTGGGTTTTTCTTCCAAAGCTATCTGACTAGTAGCTCTCCCACTTGTAGATGTTTCTGCAGTGGAGGTTCTCCTGGCAGAATCTTCATCTCTTCCATCAGAGACATCAGTGACTATCTTTGCTTGCTGAATGACTATAGGGCCATTCTTTATAACTTCGATCATTTCCACTGATGGCTTCCAGATGAAGCATCATATTGTTCCTCCATTTTTAATAGTTCTCTAGCTTGAGAACTGGAGCATCGCCTAAAGAAATCCTGCAGGATAAAACATAACAAACAGATCAAGTGCAGGGGTTAAGAGATTAGTGAGCACTTATCTATGATCTAGGTTCAGTGCAGAAGGCTTGGGAACCTCCTGCTATGGTACCACTTGTTGGTCCAGATAACGACAAAGTAAAAGACTAGGGGGGGGGGGGGTGAATAGTCTTTTAAAACGTTTGCTGATAAAACAGTTTCTCAGAAAGTTAGGTAACTTTCTGATACTTATAATCAGAATAGCGGAAGTCTTTCTGATAAGTACACGTGCTCAGCATGCTAGTAAAGTGTGTAAATTACATTGCAATTAAGTAAAGGCAGAAGGTAAGTGCAGAAAGTAAATAACTCAGTAGCTTTATAGTGGAATCTGAAGGTGGCGTAATCCTTCAACTAATCCACTTCGACCTTTCTCAGACCTAGAATCCACTAAGACAGATAATTGAGTTCACCTTACAAATATATTCTCTCGATTCCTAAATACACTAGGTTCCCAACCAAGTGTTCCCCTTGAGTTCTTCCCCGGCATTCCCAGCTAAATAATTCCTCTACTTAGAATTCCCTGAGTTATTCCCCGACTTTCCCAACCAAGTACTTCCTCCACTCAGAACCTTTCTTGGAGTTATTCCTTAGTTTCCCAAACTAAGTACTTCCTCTACTCCACGCCTTTTCTGGTGTTGGTTAAGAAGAGTTTTTCAGATTGGTAGATTAATAACTTCAACAGTTATGTAATACTACCTTCTGGAACAAGAGTAACTTAACACACTTGGACAGTGTGTGGTGATATGTTCTTTTCTGACCCAAGTCTATATTCTTCGTTCAGGAGAATGAATATCTTACCAAGTCGCAACAGTGCTTCAATTCAACTCCTTCACAACAGATATAGCTTGTTAAGTATCAGGACACTTAGAACTTTCGTGCTATTTAGAATCAAGAGCTTGGTCGCAACTGTATGCTTTGAGTAAGCAGAGAAGGCTTGTATGCTTGAGTGTAGGATATGAAATTCAGTCGTTCAAGTGTGTGTTTTCAAGCATTCTAAGTGGTGATATTTATAGGTGAAAAACAAGCCGTTTGAATTACTATCCGTTAAGCTGTTGAGATTCAAACTACAAACAATCCGTTGATAGTACTACAGAACTTTTATCTCTTTGTTCAGAGATAAAGCTTTTGGTCAGCGAGTTCTGCAATGGCATTAAATGCACTGTACTATCTTTTGTCCTGTTGTGCCAACGGAACTATGCACGTTGTCTGAGGCTGTGCACGTCGCTATCAGAAACTCCAAGCCTTTCAGAAACTAAGGAAAACATCGTTTCTTGCAGAAACAATGTTTTCACTAAGTTATCTTTTGCATATGGTTTCTGAGGCACAATTCCTTAGTCTTCGGTAATCTTGTGCAATCTTCATATCTTCATATAGTTGAGCTCTTTCTGCTGGATGTCTTTTTCTTGGTCTTCTTCAAAGATATAAAATTATATGGAGAGACTTAACATCCTATACAAGATTTACTAGACAAATCAAACTAAGTATACTTCCTCATTTACAATGTTCAAGTGAACCAAGAGTACTAGATACCTTTCTGAACTAAGGTAAGTCATTATGGTGTACTGATAAAAAATAAACAGATATTTCCTAACAGGAACTCCCGCTCCAAGACCACGAGGTAGACCTCCTACTAGGAGAACACGATTGGCCAGGATCGCATTAAGGAATCGAGAGGAGTATCCAAGCGATGGTCACACTGCCAGTGCCTCCTCAGAGGATAAAAGAGTCATTGATCCTACCAATAAGGACCCAATGACCTGGTGTGACAGTCCAAGCAGGGGAAGAACATGTTCCTCCATCAGGAACACATGGTCCTCCACTAGGAAGGAACTTTACTCTTCCAAATGGCCAGATCATTTGCCAAGTGAGTTTGGGATGAATGAGAATCAGTTCGGCGTCTTGCTCACTACTATCCAAGGTTGCTTTGGATCCAACAACGTCCAACCTACTCCGCCATTGGCAGCTCTAAGGCAAACAGAGCCTGCTTAGTCAAGGAATGAGCATCGCCATGTCTTGGAGAGAATAGAAGAACAAGGTCGATAGGATGATCTGTGCAACCTTATTAATAGGAGAGCTACTTTATCTCAGGAGCATCGTGAGAAGAGCTCAGTAAGACCTAGAATTGAGGAGGCCGGTACTAGTCGCCATGCTGCCCTCCAAACAAGGGCAAGAGACCAAATGGCAGAGAGTATCGAAGTAATCCAAGTCGATGACTTTCTGTCGGCGTGGCCATCAACCTAAGAATGGGTTAGAGGCTTACTGCTAAACAAATCTACATTCAACAAAAGGCTTTGGAGACCCAGATTGCTAATCTAGGAAAAATGGTGAAAGCTCATGAGAAGGTGATGATAAGAGCTCCAAACCCATTATGCGACGCAATCAGAACAGAGAGGAAGCGTTCTGATTGCACTATCCCCAACCTTGAGCGTTGCCATGGAGATACTTGTCCCGTTGCTCATCTTACTAGGTATGAAAGTAAGATGGACACCAATGCATTGAATGACAACATGAAAGATCTCAACTTCTCATCCACTCTCTTTGGAGAGGCAATGGATTGGTGGACCGCCTTACTCGATGGCTCAATCAAGACCTATGAGGATGTAGTCTCTCTCATTTTGAAGAGATTTCAGAAGGCAAAGAAGAGGAAAAGATCAGTAGAGCACTTGGCTGGAATCATCCAAAGAGACAATGAAGATCTTAGGACCTTTCTAGAATGGTTCAATGTTGAAGTACGTCAAGTTGAGTCTCACATCATGAAAGAGCGGGTCCGATACCTGTACGCCAATAACTACAGTGATGAACTCAGGAAGAAACTCTCCAATAAGGAGATTCCAAATGAAAAATACGTGGAAGATATCTGTGAGGAAGTCTTGTATGGTGAGGAGTATAGGAGGAACGTTCCAGTAAGAGCCGGGGCTAAGAAGGGGAAAGAGCCGATGAGACTAGATCACGCGCCTCGTCCTGGAAAATTTGAGCAAAGAAAGGATTTCAAAGAAAAGAGAGAATTTCATAGGGAGAGAACCCCTCCCAGGAGATATGCGGAGTACACTCGCCTCAATAGACCTAGATCCGACATCTTGGTCTCTATTGTTGAAAAGAATGTGGATGTTCAATGGCCCAAACCAGCGAGGAATAGCAAAAGAAGCAAGGTTTCTAATGAATACTGCAGAATCCATAAGCATAAAGGTCATTCCATGGAAGACTGTGTTCAGTTGAAAACTGAGATTGGAAGTCTGATAAGAAGCGACAATCTGAAAGAACTAGTTTACGGAGAAGAACCCTCCGCCACCAGAGGATTGAATGGAGGAGTGCAGAGCGTGATCTGGAAACTACGACAGGGTCTTTACCACCACCTCCCATGGGGATCCCTCCCCAAAAAGCTCAGCGACACGATGAGTACTTCGAAAACTTAGAAATGGAAAACCTTCCCTATAGTGGGGTTATCAACACTATAGCAGGAGGTCCAAGAGGAGGAGACAGCCAGAATGCTAGAAAAAGAACCGCCCAGCATCTAAGGAACAACGATAGAGCTTATGCTCCTCCTACTATGAGAGGATCAAACTCGATCTCTTTTGATGATAGTGAAATACCTCCCCCAACGTCTGGAGGAGAAGATCTTAGAGATCTGGACGTTCCTCTGGTTGTCTCTTTAGTCATCGCCACTTACAATGTCAATAAGGTGCTTATTGATACTGGAAACTCTTCTAACGTCATCTCCAAAAGAACTGTGGACCAAATGAATTTGGGAAAGATCGAGTACGGAAGAGTCTATACTTCACTAGTGGGATTCGGAGGCTCTATAGTTCGTCCCATTGGAAGTGTCCCTCTACAAGTCTCCATGGGGACTTTCCCAACAAGAGTAACTCAAACAGTTCTCTTCGTGGTTCTGGATCGAATTTTCGACTACACAATAGGGTCAAGTTTCCTACTCCAAACGGTGTAGGAGAAGAAATAGGAAATGTCAGAGAAGCTTGGGAATGCTACATTATGTCGACCAGAAATGCCTCATCTCCCGTTCTTACAGTCATTGACAAGCCCGGTTCGCTCTCGCCCGCGCCTCTCACACCTCCTAAAGAAGAGATTGGAGCTGGAGCTCTCAAGGAGAAATTTCCTAAGTCTGCAAGGATAGAACCTCATGAGACCCTAAAGGAGATTCAATTGATAGATGGAAGTCCTGAGAAGAAGACTAGGATTGGAACTGAGATGAGCATTGAAGTTAAGATGAAACTCATAGCGTGCCTGAAAAGCAACTATGATATCTTTGCTTGGAGCACTGACGATCTTAAGGGGATAGATCCAAGAATAGTTGTTCACCGTCTGAACATGGATTCTTCGGTCAAGTATATCCGCCAAAAGAGAAAAGACTTTGATCCGATGAGGACGCTATCATAGCCGGAGAGGTTGAAAGGCTAATGAAAGCAGGACACATCGAAGAAGTTAGATACTCCGATTGGGTTTGTAATGTGGTCCTCGTGGAAAAAGCTCTGGGTAAGTGGAGGATGTGCAATGACTTTACTAGATTGAACAAGTTTTACCTGAAAGATCCTTATCCCTTGCCTCGGATCGACTAGCTAGTGGACTCCACAGCTGGATGTGCTCTTCTAAGCTTCATGGATGCTTATCAAGGATTTTATCAAATCAGAATGTCTCAAGAAGACAATAAGAAGACAGTCTTCTTTGCGGCTGGAGGAGTTTATTGCTTCAAGGTTATGCCATTTGGATTGAAAAATGCTGGAGCTACTTACCAACGCCTAGTAAATAAAATATTCAATGAATAGATTGGCAAAACAATGGAAGTATATGTTGATAACATGTTGGTTAAGAGCAGGACAGAGGAGCAACAAATCGAGCACCTTAACAATTGCATCTCTATCTTGAGGAAGTACGGGATGAAATTGAATCCTGAGAAATGTACCTTTGGAGTGAAAGGCGGTAAGTTTCTCGGTTACATGGTCACAGAAAGAGGCATCAGTGCCAACCCAGAAAAGATCAAGGCTATTCTAGACTTGCCACAATCAAAAACCTTCAATGAGGTCCAACAGCTCATAGGGCGAGTTATATCCTTAGGCCGCTTCATCTCCAAATCAGCAGAAAAGAACCTACCCTTCTTCAAGATATTGAGGAAAGGGGACAAGTTTGAGTGGACCAAAGAGTGTGAAGAAGCCTTTGACAGTTTAAAGAAATATCTCCTCTCACCACCACTCTTGTCCAAACCGGTAAAAGGAGAACCCCTCTACCTGTACCTATCAGTTAGCAATGAGGCTATGAGTTCCGTGCTGGTTTGGATCCAAGCCAATTGGCATATGCTTTGGTATACACTACTCGGAGGTTGAAGCCCTACTTCAAGTCACACAGGATTGTGGTTCTCACCAGTGAACCGTTGAAACAAGTCCTTGGAAAGCCAGACCAATCTGGCCGCCTGTCCAAATGGGCGATCGAACTGAGCGAGTACGATATTGGATATCAAGCTCCATCCGCAAAGAAAGCACAGATCCTAGCCGACTTCTTAGTCGATTACCCTGAGAAGAACGAGGAAAATGTCAATGATCAGGCGAAAGAAGTTGAGTGCTAGATGATAACACAAGAAGTGCGCCTCTCTGAACAAGCGAGAGTCACTGAGAAAGAAGCAGAACAAGAAATCTATGGTGACACTCAATTCAAGGGATTTCCACTTGAACCTATGGATGATTCTCTCAGAGCGAGACACATGTTCCTTTTAGACGAAATGCCAAACACTCCTGTGCTTGCATCTTCCATCAAGAAGCAAGAGGAGATCCCAGAATATAAGAACATCGATGCTTCTATAGCATCCAAAGAACAAGGGAAAGGCACTTGGACACTACAGGTAGATGGATGTTCTACCGGTAGACTTGGAGGCATTGGAATACACCTTAAGAGCCCTGAAGGTGCCGAGTTGGATTATGCCATCACGCTTGACTTCAAGGTGACCAACAATGAAGCTGAGTACGAGGCACTCCTTGTCGGACTCAAAATGGCAAAATCCCTCCAAGTGAGAAGGGTCAAAGCTTACACTGACTCGCAACTAGTTGAATCTCAGTTCTGAGGGTCCTTCGCCGCTAAGGGCCCTAACATGATCAAGTACTTGGAATTGCTCAAAAAAGAGGTAGAGAACTTTGAAGAATTCACACTAGAAAGGTTCGATAGGGAATGGAATGAGAAAGCTGACTCACTCTCAAAGTATGCCTCAGCTTCAGGAGCGTTGGACACTAGAAGGATCATCCTATTGACTCTTAGGACTTCTTCACTTATGAGTCTGGGCCTGCATATCTTTCTCTTAAGCACTGTACAGACTTGGATGATAGACATCTTCAATTACCTCAAGGACGGGTCTTTACCCTCAGATCCAAAGGAAGAAAGGAGAGTTTTTTGCAGAGCCACTAGATATTTTACCCTTGGGGAAGATCTTTACAAGAAGTCTTTCAGTGGCACTCCATTGAGGTGCCTTGGACCCCAAGAGGCTAGGACTGCTTTGGAAGAAATTTATAGTGTAAGTTATGGAAGTCACTCAGGAGGCCGAACTTTGGCTCAGAAGGTCATAAGACAAGGCTACTACTGGCCAACCATTGACAAGAATGCAGGAAACTTTGCTCGAGCATGTGATGATTCTCAATACTATGATCGCCATACAAACCCTATGATTCCATCAATCATAGCCTGCCCATTTGACCAATGGGGAATAGATATAGTCGGTCCGTTTCCCCGTGGTACACACCAAAAGAAGTTCCTCATTGTTGTTGTGGAATACTTCACTAAATGGGTTGAGACAGAGGCTGTATCAACTATCACTGAGAACCGAGTGAGAACTTTCATTTGGAAAAACATCATTTGTCGCTTTGGACTACCCAGGGTCCTTATCTCGGACAATGGGGCTCAGTTCTCCGGAACTAAACATAAGGAATGGTTCAAATCCTTCAAGATAGAGCAACGATTCACATCAGTTGTCCACTGATGAGTCGGTTTTACATCGTCTCATCTGGTTTTTTTTACAGTCTTTTTGTTATCCTTATGTATAGATTTAGTAGTTTTCCTAGAGTCTTTTTACTTGTTTTGTTCTTTGTGTATTTTGCAGGTATTTGGCTAAACCGAGCTAATTGAAGGCAAAAAGGGTGTATGTTACATGCATCTGGAAGATATGGAAGTCCCAATGCCTCGTATGGTTGCTAGAAGTGGAGCGGAGAAGCGAAAATACCAAGAAACGAAGTTAAAAGGAGCTAAATCAAGCAAAAAGGACAAAAAGGGCAAAATCATAATTCGCCAAAAGGAGTGGCGAACGCCAAGTTGAAGACGGCGCCCGCCAAACCTGGGCAGAACGCTTTGGAGGGCGCTAAGAAGAGATGGCGGATGCCATCGACTGAATCTTGGCGTCCGCCAAGTCTAAACTTGGCACCCGCCAAAATTCGGCCATGGCGGACGCCGTTTCTGGGGTTGGCGTCCGCCAACTTCAGAGCGCGGAGCGGATTCTTCGACTCGGATTCTCTCCTAATTCATCAGACTTCATTTTTCTTTCTTTCTATTAGTTACGAAACATCGACTATTACTTTTAATATTCATTCTATTGTCAGAACACACACTTTGCTCTAGAGCTAGACCTAGTTTCAAAGGCAATTACCCGATTTGAGGTAATTGGACCGTTTTCTTTTGTAATTCGACGATTGACGTTGATTGGGAGATTATCTACATAGCTTGAGCATCGATTCATTTTTGTTCTACAATTTCTACCTAGGGTTTGTGACAACGAAGGGTAAAATTGTATCACTCCTCTCGAATCTTTGTTTTGTGCTTGAGATTATGTTTATTGCTAGTATGATTATGCTTTCGCTTGTCATGAGTAACTAAACACCCCTGTTATGGGGTTGTGACTGATTCAATGCATGCTAGCTAGGGTTTGTGTTATTCGAAGTGCATCGGGATTTGATTACTTGTGCCTTTTAGATTAATCACTATTCCTGCTATCACATTTGATGATCTTCTAGACAAAATCACTGTTAGATTAGGCATTTAAGCCTTGCAAACCAAAATGTCTTTCGTCTTGCTTGATCTAACAGTTAGTTGCAAACGGTAATAGTAGGTTAGTCGAATTGATTGTAGCCTAGTGAAACTGACGCCTTCACTAGTGCTATTTGGCTTTGAACTCAAGACTGTGACAACTTGCGTAGTCAATCCCGTGAATCCCATGTATCCTGCTAGCTAGCTTGTTTACGTTACCACTCCATAATTTTCCCCCATTCATATGTCAATCTCGTTAGTGTTAAATCGGTTTCTAGTAGTTGCAAGTAGTTGTTTACTTTAGTTTATCATCTCACTGCCGAAGCAAACAAACCTTACATGCTTTTCATATTGTTACTTTTATTCGTAAACTGAAGCTCAGCCTAGTTAAGTCCCTAGAGACCGACCTCGAGGTTAACTTCACTACACTATAGGTTTTCGTAGTGCCGAGAGTTAGCTCTTGGCTAAGTAAACAAATATTAAAACTTTAATATTGACACATCAAGTTTTTGGCGCCGTTGCCGGGGACTTAACTCCTTTGTTAAGTTTAGGAATTCTTGTGATAGTAATTTTACTTTCTGTATTTTTAATTCACTATTTTTTCTGTTCTCTGTGTCTAATGCATCCCTTTTCAGGTAGTGCATGAACGGAAGAAGAGGTCTTAATTCACCTATTGCACCATTTATTGACGATATCGATAGGCATTGCAGTAGGCAGAGAAGGATCAGGGAAACAGTAAGTGCACCGGTGTTTCAACAGCATATCGAAATGGCTAACGAACCACCACCCTCCGTGGCTGCTATCTTCGCACCACCTCTGGGCAACCACCGCCCCAGCATTGTCGTCCCAGACAATATGAGAAACTTTGATATTAAGGGCCATCTTATGGCCCTACTTCCGAAGTTCTACGGGCAGAGGAATGAGGATATCATGGGATTTCTGTTAGAGCTGGAGCTGTTCATTGGGGGCCTAGCTAAGGGTGAGGGTGTTACTGATAATGATCTAAGGATGAAGGTTTTTCCCCTGTGTTTGAATAACAAGGCAGGGATGTGGATGAATGGCTTGGACGAAGGAAGCCTAACCACATGGCCTCAGGTATATAGTGCATTCATGTAGAAATATTACCCCCAGTCTAAAAATTCTACGATTAGGCAACAGATCAGCACTTTTACCCAGATGTATGATGAGTCTCTACATGAGGCGTGGGATAGGTTCAAGGGTCTTCTCTCTTAGTGTCCTCATCACAGGTTTTCACTGGCTGATTGAAATTAGTATTTCTATGATGGATTAAATGAGAACCAGCAGGCTTTGATAGATGTATCTTGTGGGGTGATGAGACAATATTCTAACGTCTCATTTGGTCCTTTTTAGCGGTCTTTGTGAGTCTTTATCTTTACTTTTGTAGTCTTTTTAGTTCGTTTCTATGCTTTGGTGTTTTGTTTGTGTTTTGTAGAAATCGTTCTCTCTTGAGCCGTATGAGAACAAGTCGGTTAGCATGGCTCGCCACGGCGAGGGATTCAGTCTGCCGCGGTGAGATTTTACGAGCTTGGTATTGAAACTTCCAGCATGGCTACTTGTGGCGAGAAATCGATCCATGGCGAGATTTAGCGAGTGGTCATCTTCTGTAATTTGAGAAGACTCGCCGCGGCGAAGGAATTGGTCCGCCGCGGTGAGATTATGCGAGCTGGATATATATTGCGATTAAGAAGGCTGGCAATGACTATTTCTTCGCCCATGGCGAGACGCAGGATTAGTTTTGTTTTCCTTATTAGATTAGAATTTTGATTCTTTTTCTTTCATAACTTCTTTAACCCTAGATTTACATAGAAAAAAGCTCTTAGATTCAGACATTGACATTGAGACATCTTTGGAGCTTGGTTATTCATTGATTTTGTTCATCAAGATTATTGGTATTGATTTCTCCATTGCCTTGTTCATTACAATTCGTTCTTTATCTTATCGATTGAATTGTATGTTATTGCATGCGAGTTTTTCATCTATGTTTCACATGATTATTACCATGAATCTTTACATGCAATTATCAAGTATGAGTAGCTAAACACCTTTGAATACAGTAGTATGTGAAGATTATGCATATTCGTTCTAGGGTTTATCAAAGTACTCATATAGGTTAGTCTCGTATAAAATCTTCATAAAAACTTTCGATTCGATAAGTCCGTATTAAATTCTCTAAATTGTTCATGTTTAAGGATCGTGAATTGACGACTCACGATTTCTCCAGTATAATATTTTCTAAGAACAATTGGTTGAATCCGATTGATTGATTTACTGTACAACAACCGTGTGACAAATATGAGTGTTATCCCTAGTTCGAATTAGCATAATTGGATCTTGCTACTATATTCATCTTTCTCTCATTGTTAATCGTAATCTTAACTTTAGTCAAACTAGTTAGAAGTACAACCAAACCATCAATCAAACTAGTTACAAGTATCTGTGGTTTTGCTTTGTCTGTTGAAAGAATATAATGACCCAGACTTGCACTGTTTCTTACTTGAAAGCTTATTGTTGAAGCAACAATGTAAGTAACACTGACTTAAACAGAAAAACACAAAACAGCGGAAATAAAGTAATAAAGACAGAGTTGTTTTTCTGAGCTGGTATGATATACCAGCCGAGCCGTTCAGGCAAAAATTCACTATGTGAATCAAAACAATATTCAAGTTTCACAAGATGAAACCTTGAATACACAAACCCAACACTTAGAACAGTTTTACCTATTCTAAACTATTCTACTAGTAATAATACTAGATGATCGAGCTGCACACTCTATCACTAGAATAGCCTCACAGTTTAGCAAACAGTATCAAGACTACTACAATGCTATGGCTGAATTCTCTCAAGTCTGGATAACTTCTTTCTGTCCTTGATCTGATATATATAGTTGATTAATCTTCAAAGCAGATCTTCTATAACTTGCTCGTTCTTATCTTCAAGAGTCTACTTCGATCCGGCCTCTTCAGAGAATCTTTTATCTTATGATCTTGCAATCTTTATCTCTTAAGAGTCCTTTCTTCCATTGACTCCTTTAAGTCTTCGACCTGAAACAAATCACTACTAAACATAAAACCGTGGAACTTGATTAGGTTTAGTATGAAGAAGGCAATATTCCAAAAATACCCTGCAAACAGATATTAGTATTGTTAGTAGCATTGTTGATGTATTACTACATAAACACTACACTTTCAATCTCCCCCTTAGTGCCTTCCTTCAAAACACCTAATCAAGGATTTAAGAACAAACAGAGAAAACATAGATCACAGATCATAAAGTATTACCCCCCCTTGACAGAAGATCGTACTTAAATGTTCACAGCACGTAAAAACACACATAAGCAAATTCAAATATTACAGACCCATTGTTTAAAGATAACATAAGCATAGATAAAATTTGAAACACATTTGAGCCGGATTCAGACTCCTCTCCTTCATCTTGATCATCTTGGGCAGCTTCATCCATTTGAGCATCTCCTTCATTCTCCAGATCAAGATCCATGTCATCATATTCTCCCCCTTGTTGTGGAGGAAGGAGATCACAGAGATTTCTTCTTTGCTCCAGGCATTCCTCGAATCCTATCATCCAATGCAGCAACCTGATCAATGATTCCTTGCTCAAACTGATTGAGGGGCCTGGGAATGTCTGGAAACAGGATTGTTGGTGCAGCAGCTGGGACAACATTGACTGGAACAGCAGGAATGACATCAGGTTGATCTTCCTGCCATGGCAAGTCTTGGACCCTGTTGGTGGTAAGTATCTGATGAGTTACTCTGACCATTTCGAACTGAGTTTGCATCCTCTCGTTAGCAGCTGGTGCAAACCCCTCATCGTTTAGAAAACCATGTATCATAGATGGATACATGTAGATCCCAACATCTCCTTTCACTGTGAACTCTCCAAGTCTGTTGAAGACATACTGACCCAAGTTAATGGGTATGCCCACCTTCAATTTATACAACATCTCTGCAACAGTGGTACACACCAGATTGTTGTTCTTTGTCGGGATCCAATTATGGATACACACTAGATACAACACAGCCATCAAGGCTGTGAGATGCTTAGCAGGAAAACGAGATGACCATTGAGTCATGTATCTCCCTGTAAGTTCTCGTGTCACCACATCCATGCTAACCTCAAGGGGTGGTTCTTCAATGTTAGGAGTATCAAAAAAAAACATTGATCCTCTCCACAGTAAGCTCATAGAATCTTCCCCTCAGATATACTCTCCCAAACTTAGGAGAATCAAGGTTAGCAAAATTCTTGGACAAATTGTAGTAAAACTCACAAATGACAGATGGAGCAAACGGATCTAATCCTTCCACTGTCCCAATCAGCCCCCTGGCTTCCAAAAACTCATATACTCGATGCTCAGAAAAGGAAGGTTCATGCACCAATTTCTCACTTAGGATTGGTCTTTGAGCAAAATAGGGCCAAAGAGATGCAATATTGAGAGAGTAGAACCTATCATTATAAGCTGGTTCCTCAAAATCTGAAAATTCAGCAACAGGATTAGGTACCTTAGGGACAAAGTCCTCATCTTCAGCCAATTCCTCCTGATTCTGATCTGAAATTGGGGTTGTTGCATCAGTAGCGTCTTCATCAGAAGATTCTTCATCTTCCAGGCTCTCCGTACCTTCCTCAGAGGTCTCTTCCTTGCTCTCTTCATGCTCGGACTCAATTACCACCTCCTCAATGCGCCTTTTGAAAGCCTCCCTTTCACGCCGTCTCTTCTCCTTTGCATTTTCCCTTGACTGTTGCAGTTTTTCCAAAGCCTTTTCCTTTATGTTGCCCATGGATTCTGAACTAGAATCCTTTTCTTGTGACTGAGGATTGGAAACTGGAACTCCCACTTGCTCTGGAACTCCCCCTTGCTCAGGTCCGTCTCCTTCAAAATCCATCCTGCGCCTTTTTAAATTGCTCCTTTCGGAGTCATTGTTGGATAGTTGCGGTGTGGCTGTGTGTGCAGAGGAGTCGGAGGAGGATGGGTATGGGACCAGTTGAGGCTGTGTGGATGTGCCAATGATATCTGCGGCTTCAACTAGTTTGTCCATGGTTATGGTTTCTGAGTTTTTTTGCAGTAAGAGTTGTGAGAGATGGAAGGAATGGAGTGGAGATGAGGTTTGGAGTCTGTGGGGATTTATGGGAAATCGGAAAAGTAGAGTGTATAGGTAATAATCATGCACCTGAACCAAGTATTGCAACTATTGGTTCAGCAATTAAGGCAGCAGCCGTTACTTGAAGAATGCAATGATTACAGGCGGTGTTTGGCTTGTACTGAGACTCTTCATATTCCCAGTTATCTGCACATTCATTAGTATATACCAAGCACTACAAATTTGTTTTGAAAAAAAATTTAGGCACAATACACAAACTTAGTTAAGTGATATAGTTAATTAAAGCGTACCGAGAATAGTGACAATTCTCTACTTTGATTGAATCTTGGTATCATAGTTCGAGTAACAGCTTGTGTTTTCCTGGCTACTGTTGAGTGAACCGTGGCACTAATCCTAAACTTTGAACCAAGACGATGCAGTATGCAGCAGATAACACAGTCCCACTCCCCCTCAAGACAAACCCGTAATACAAAACAACAAAGGACTAAACAAACTAAAACAAACACAACTAAGTTCCAGGGACATGGTAGACAAGACAGTATGCAGTATCTAGCTTGAGATAAACCACTAGGCCTATACACAGGTGTGAACACCAAGATGAGCACATAAACCACTAGGCAAACACTAAATTCATTAAAAACAGGAAGTAAGTGTTGGGCTCTGTATAAGTTATCAACTGACTCAATGTAGTGTTAGAGAGTCAAAGGTGTAATATCACAACCTGAAGTAACTCAGAGACTAACAACAAAACAAAAGTAAAAAAAATATGCCTTCATTGGGCTCTTGTGCATTGGCCGCCATTGGGCTCCTTTTCCATTTTTTGTTACTTCCAGAATAGATAATTGCAGTGATGCTAAAGTCAGAATAGAGGAGAATGTGCTAGAAAGAGGTATCACACCAAAGTACTGACCCAGTGGGTTTACTCAAGTAAGATGCAAGAGTCTGTATACTGGTCATAAGAAAACTTAAGACAAAAGAAGACTAAAAACAGGCAAGAACGACATCACACACAAAATACACTGTTGGACTGTGATGTTGAGTCAACAGTGCAAGCAACATAAGATCACATTGGACACATACCAAGAGATCTTCGCAAACTGAAGAATCTCTCAGAATCTAGGGGTTTTGTAAAGATGTCCGCAAGTTGGTTATTGGTTTCTATATGCTGGACGTCCACAACTTATAGATTTACTAAGTCCCTAAGAAAATGATGCCTTACGTCTATATGCTTGGTACGGGAATGTTGTACAGGATTCATAGATATACTGATGGCACTAAGGTTATCACAGAACATGAGTAATGTGTCACTCTTAAGACCATAATCAGTTAGCATGTTTTTCAACCAAATTAATTAAGTGACACAACTACCTGTTGCCACATATTCTGACTCAGCTGTAGACAAAGAAACACAGTTCTGTTTTCTACTGTACCATGATACCAAGTTTATCCCTAGGTAGAAACACCCACCACTCGTGGATTTTCGATCATCTATATCACCTGCCCAGTTTGAGTCACTGAACCCAACCAGGTCAGTGTTGGTGTCTTTAGTATACCATAAGCCAAGTGATGCAGTGCCAGATATATATTTAAGAATGCGTTTAACTGCAGAAAGATGAGTGGTTAAGGGGTTCAATTGGTACCTTGCACACACACACACAACAAACATAATGTGAGGTCAGCTGGCAGACAGATAGAGAAGGATTCCTATCATGGACCGATACAGTGTTGGATCAACAGTGTCTCCAACATCAGACTTACTAAGCTTGAGGACAGAAGACATGGGGGATGCAGAGGTCTTTGATCCTTCCATACCAAATTTCTTGACCAAATTTCGTGCATATTTCTCCTCAGATAGGAAAAAACCTTCTTTGGATTGCTTGATTTGTAGGCCAAGAAAATAGTTGAGTTCCCCAATTAAGCTCATCTCAAAGGTACCTGACATATCTTGAACAAACTTTTGGACCAGGGTATCGTTAGTTGATCCAAACACAATGTCATCAACATAAACCTGAGCATTCCTTTACGCAGAATAAACAGAGTTTTATCTGCTTCCCCATGAGTAAAACCAAGTTCAAGAAGAAAAGATGTCAACCTATCATACCAAGCACGAGGTGCTTGTTTCAAACCATATAGAGCCTTTTTTAGTTTGAAAACATGATTTGGCAAATGTGGATCTTCAAATCCATTTGGTTGTTCAACATAGACATCTTTGTCAATAAAGCCATTTAGAAAAGCTCCTTTTATATCCATCTGTTGAAGTGTAATTTTGAGAAAACAAGCTATGGCTAATAGTAATCTAATAGACTCTAGCCTAGCTACGGGAGCAAATGTTTCATCAAAGTCAACATCTTCAACTTGGGTGAATCCCTGTGCTACAAGGCGGGCTTTGTTGCGAGTAACTACACCATGTTCATTGCTTTTATTTTTTAAAAATCCATTTTGATCCAACAACATTAACGTTGTCAGGTCTGGGTACTAAGTCCCAGACATCATTAGCTCTGAACTGGTGTAGTTCCTCCTGCATAGCTTCAACCCAAAATTCATCTTTTAAGGCTTCTTTCACATTCTTGGGTTCAACAAGAGACACAAAGCAAGTGGATAAGACTTCATTACATTCTGTAGCAGTACAGATGTTTGAGCGTAACCTTTCTTTATAGTCTTTCCTAGGTTTGACTCGAAGAGTCCTGTCATTAATGGGATTACCAATAATCTGTGTTTTAGGATGATCCTTTTGTACCTTGAGGGGTGGATCCCTTCTGACATTGTCCATTGTTGATCCAGTTACCTGTTCATCAACCTGTGTGGGTATCACTTCACTGTCAGAGTCATCTGACTCACTCGACTCAACAACTTTGTTCTTGGTGACTGCTCAAACCGGTGGTTTGGTAATCGAATCTGGAACCTGTTCATTAGACCTGTGTGACTCAATACACACCATTTCGGATCCAGATCTACTCTTGGTATAAAGCATGTGCTGTCATCAAATTTGACATTGACAGATTCCTGGACACTTCTAGTTCTTGGGTTGTAAACCCTGTAAGCATGGCTATTTGTAGAGTATCCCACAAATATACCTTTCTCACTTTTGTCATCAAATTTCCCCAAGTGTTCCCTGTCATTTAAAATGAAGCAGACACAACCAAAACCATGCATGTATTTTAGGTTTGGCTTCTTGCCATTTAAAATCTCATAGGGAGTGGATTGTGTGCCAGGTCTAAGATACACTCTATTTATGATATGACAAGCAGTGTTAATTTCTTCAGCCCACAATCGCTTAGATAAGTTCATGGAGCTAAGCATGACTCTACCCATTTCTTGCAACGTTCTGTTCTTGCGCTCTGCAATCCCATTTTGTTGCGGAGTTTTGGGTGCTAAAAACTCATGGGAGATGCCTTTCCTTTCACATAAGAGAGAGAAGAATTGATTTTCAAATTCTCTGCCGTGATCAGATCGGATTCTTTTGACACACTTGTTGTGAACATTTTTAAAACGCATGTATAACAGTTTAAAGAATGCAAATGTTTCAGACATCTCTTTTAAGAAAGACACCCAAGTAAAACGGGAAAAGTCATCAACAACAACAAATATGTACAGTTTTCCTGCAAGACTAGCAACCTCTATTGGACCCATCAAATCCATATGAAGAAGATCAAAACAAGCAACAGTTCCAGGTTTTTGACTGTCCACTACTAGTGGTTGATGAGAAGCACGAATTTGATTTCCCTTCAAACAGTCTCTATAAACTAACTTATTAGGGCTAGTAAGTTTGGGTACCCCAAGGACAGCTTCAAGTTTAACAAGGCATTCCAGGTTCATGTAGTTTACATGACCCAATTTCTTGTGCCACATAACTTATTCACTCAATTGTGCTGAGTTGCATTTTAAGTTTGTGTTCATGACATAACAATTATCTGCAGATCTAGTACCAGACATTACAACCTCATAGTTATCATTAAAGACAGTGCAAGATAGTTTGTCAAAGTAAACACGAAGATTATCATCACAGATATGACTAATGCTCAGCAAATTGGCCGTTAAACCATCAATGAGTAAAACATCCTTATGATTAGGTACTCCATTTAGATTTAAACTGCCTTTACCAAGAACCTTTCCTTGTGTGCCACCACCATAGGTAACTAAGCCAGATTTTTGGGGCACAATATCCTTCAGATAGCCTTTTGAACCTGTCATATGTCTAGAACATCCACTATCAAAGTACCACATTCCTGTGTCATTAGAAGTGACAGTGGACATAGCAACATGACAGACAAGCTTAGCTTTGGGTTTCCAGACTTTCTGAGCAATCTTACTGTTTGTATCAGTTACTGTTGCGATCGCTGCTAATTCAACACTGGGTTTTTCAGAACTGGATTTCGTTGTTTCTTTTTCAACAGTGATAGCCTCAGCATCTGATTCTACAGCCTTTCCCTTAGAAACCTTCATCAGAGATTTTTTGTAAAGATATAAAAAGTGTTTTTTATGTCCTGTTTTGAGGCAAAACTGACATACTAGAACCTTTTTACTGGAACTAGTTTCTTTACTGTTTTCTTTAACAAACTTAGGAGCATCTTTTAAAAACTCAAAATCTTTACCTTTTTCCTTTTCATTAGAAATTGACTCAGAAGAACGGAAGCCCAAACCTGTTGTACCATCATTACCTAAATCAATTACCTCAGAAAGTTTTGTTGAGCTTGAGTTCCATTTGTCCATAACAGTTTCAGCTTCCTACAGTTTCTTTGTTAGCTTC
The DNA here is from genome assembly GCA_026545765.1 of Plantago major. Taxonomy (NCBI): domain Eukaryota; kingdom Viridiplantae; phylum Streptophyta; class Magnoliopsida; order Lamiales; family Plantaginaceae; genus Plantago; species Plantago major. Next base: position 67,401,625 of record CM048840.1, on the reverse strand, counting down.
TCTAGCTCAGCCTCTTTCTTGGTAAGTACCACTTCCAAGTGTACTACTGTGTCCTTTAGCCCTTGGTTCTCCCTTTCCAGTAATCTGACAGATGTTTTTACTTGTTTCATCTTTCTCAACAAATCCTCATACATCTGTTTCAATTCACTGATCATTTGATCCTGAGTGAACTCTTCCTCGAAAGGGTATTCTGTTTCAGACATGAGAGAGCCATGCAGACACTTAAGTTTAGTTGGTGACTCGTCAGTAGTATCATCGAACACATCCACATAAGGGGAATCATCATAGTCAAAATAAATTGTATGATCCAGTGAGTTGTTGATCTCACTGTTGGACCAATACTTATTCTCACTTGAGATGATTGTGGACAGGGACATAACTTGACGAGTTTCAGACCCTGAGGAATCATTGCTGATTTCAGCTTCCTCCTCATAATCACTAACACTTACATAGTACAACTTTCCAGCCTTTCTTAGGGTGTTGACACATTCATGCTTGTTGAAAGTGCAGCATGCACTTATATTTTGATAATCTTGTCTTTCAATAATCAGTTCCAAGTTTGTGTTTGTTGTTGTTTGTGAAGCTGCAGGATTATCAATGTTGTATAACATTGTGACAGGATAGAATTCAATGTTGGCATAACATTGAAGATATAGCATTGCCGCAGACATCGAAGACAAAGCACTTTGGACAGGATACTTGGATTGGAAGTATTGACAAAACGAACAAGAATTGATTTAAGGAAAAAGATCGACATGGTGAAAGCAAGAAGGAATATATTTTATGAAGAATTGAAATATGGGAATTTCCTTCTATGCTTTTGAAGAAAACAAGTAAAGGAAAAATTGCCTTTGCCAAGATCCTATTGCCTTCGACATAAATGGAAGAGGTCGACATCTCAAGTATATATATGCAAGGATTCAAAGAAAGCAATTTTTGAGCCTTCTTGATGATCAATCGAGATTTTATTAAAAGAGTTTAGGCTTCTTTTTACGCTAGCTTTAGAGTTTGTCTAAGAGTATTCATTGTTGGAATAACTCTTTCAAACATCGACCTAGAATAGCTTTTACTGTTGGTTCTTCTAGGGCTAGTTTTGGTTGTTTAATCAATCGTTTGTGATTGTATTAAACCTATTTGATTAGATCTACTTTTCCTGTCAGTAGATATTTTGCCTAAGGCGCTGCCAATATATTTTTCTATATATTGGCTTGGTAATAGAAGTTACATTATTTATCTGCTGCTATCTGTTTACTGTAGACAGTGTTGAACAACATTGTTGGCAACATTGTCTATTGATCTTGTTTCAAAGTACCAATCCGGGATCTTAAGTTTTAACACTTGTAGTGTCCTCAACCTTTGCACTCAAAACAATGAATTTTCTCTAGTGCTTTTGGATCATTTTTGAACTTTTCAGAAGACTTGGATATTGATTTCTCAGTAGCAAAAGGTTTAGACCTGTTAAACTTTTTCACAAGTTTTTGAAAAACAGCTAGAGAAAGTTCTTCATTTTCACTTGAATCCTCTTCCAACTCATGGTTGTCCTTAGAGGCAGAGTACAATGAAATAGCTTTGTTCTTATTCTTCGATTTCTCTTCCAAAACCATCTCATAAGTTTTGAGATTGTTCATAAGAGTATTGAAGTCCATGGTTGCTAAATTCTTGGTATCTTTGAGTATGGCACGCTTAGTATCATACTTAGAAGACAAACTCCTAACTGCTTTAGACACAAGTTGTTTGTTTGAGATTGGTTCACCAACTCGTTGACATTCATTAGAGATAGTACGGAGTTTTTCAAAATAGGAGGTGATTGATTCATCTTCTCCCATTCTCATTCTCTCGTACTGAATCCAAAGTAGTCTAGCTTTTCTTTCTTTAACACTTGCGTCACCTTCAAAGTGAGTTTGTAGAATTTCCCAAGCTTGTTTAGCCGTGGTACAGTTTTGAATCAACATGAACATATGTGTATCAACATTACTGAAAATAGCATTGAGAGCTTTTTCATTATAGGCAGATTCATTCCATTCATCATTAGTCCATTGATTCTCAGGTTTCACAACTACATCACCATCAGTATCGGCAGGTAGTTTAGGAACCTGCATCTTCCAAAATGCTTCTCCAAGAGCGAACATCAATTGATTTGATGTGCGTTCTTAGCCTTGTTTGCCAGTACAAATAGTTATTGCCATCAAGTATTGGCAGTCTATTTGCGCTGGGATTATCCATAGCTAGTACAAGTCCACACACTTATGAATTAAGTGCCTGGATCTTGATGCTAATTGATAGAATATAATGACCCATACTTGCACTGTTTCTTACTTGAAAGCTTATTGTTGAAGCAACAATGTAAGTAACACTGACTTCAACAGAAAAACACAAAACAACGGAAATAAAGTAATAAAGACAGAGTTGTTTTTCTGAGCTAGTATGATATACCAGCCGAGCCGTTCAGGCAAAAATTCACTATGTGAATCAAAACAATATTCAAGTTTCACAAGATGAAACCTTGAATACACAAACCAAACACTTAGAACAGTTTTACCTATTCTAAACTATTCTACTAGTAATAATACTAGATGATTGAGCTACACACTCTATCACTAGAATAGCCTCACAGTTTAGCAAACAGTATCAAGTCTACTACAATGCTATGGCTGAATTCTCTCAAGTCTCGATCACTTCTTTCTGTCCTTGATCTGATATATATAGTTGATTAATCTTCAAAGTAGATCTTCTATAACTTGCTCGTTCTTATCTTCAAGAGTCTACTTCGATCTGGCCTCTTCAGAGAATCTTTTATCTTATGATCTTGTAATCTTTATCTCTTAAGAGTCCTTTCTTCCATTGACTCCTTTAAGTCTTCGACCTGAAACAAATCACTACTAAACACAAAAACGTGGAACTTGATTAGGTTTAGTATGAAGAAGGCAATATTCCAAAAATACCCTTCAAATAGATATTAGTATTGTTAGTAGCATTGTTGATGTATTACTACATAAACACTGCACTTTCATCTGTCTATAACAACTGCTTACTACTTGGGTTTCTAAGTATTAATTTGAGCATATCAAATTTGGCGCCGCTGCCGGGAACTTAATTCCTACTATAGCGTGTGGGTGTAATATTTTTTTTTCTTTTTTTTTTCTTACCTGCGATTTTTGAACTAACAGGAACTAAGATTTTTTGAGGTTTTTTATTTTGTAGAAGAACCTTTGCAGGTTTATGCCCGGTACAAGATCTCAGGGAACACCTTTGCAACCTCTAGTACCTGAGATCAACAGACACTACCATCAGCTTCAAAGACAGAACTTAGCCGCTGTTGAAATGGGTGACGTCAACGAGAATAACCCCAGAGTCAATGGTGCTGTTGAGACCCCTGTGATCACTTATGGGACCTATATGCAGGCTGGTGAAATTAAGGCTGGGGGATCAGCTGTTGTGCTCTCTAACAATGCTAGGAACATGGAGATCAAGTCTCATCACTTCCATGAAATGCTTAAGTATTATGGGATGGCTAATGAGGATGTTATCTGGTTTCTCAAGGAGTTCGAGGGGCTGATTGCTAGGATTTCGCCATCAGAGTACAAGAATTGCTTCTGATGAGGAAATCAGGAAGAAGGTCTTTCCCATGTGTATGCAGGATAAAGCAAAGAGCTGGCTGTTGAATCAACCTAAAGGCTCTCTGGCTACTTAGGATGATCTATACAGGGCCTTTATGAACAAGTTCTATCCGGCGGAGAAGACTATGCAGCTTCGAGTGCAGATTGAGAAGTTCATGCAGATGAATGGTGAGAGCTTTTACGAAGCCAGGGAGCGATTCCTGAACTTGCTCTCTCAATGCCCTCACCATAGGTTGAGTGAGATGGATTTATGCTGCAAGTTCTATGAGGGACTCAGGGAAGCATGTAACATGGTGGATATGACCGTGGATGGCTCTATCGTTACGGCATCTCCGGCTGCATTGAATGAGGCTTTTGAGAAGCTTGCTTCCATCTCCCAGCTTAAGGGAACTAGAGGCAGACCAAGGAGAGCTGAAGCTAAAGCCGTGGAGCAAACACCAGGCCCTAGTACTATTGAATTGGCCGAACAGATTAAGGAGATGAGGATGCTTGGCACTATCCCTGCACCAGTAGCTCCGGTTAACGAGAGGTGTAATCTGTGTGGTAATTTTGGGCATGGTGCTACTATGTGTAGACTTCCTGAAATTATGGGGGAGTACCCAACTCCGGAGATCATTTGCTGGGTGCAAAACAGGCAGCGTGGTGGCTGGCAACCAAATCCGGGAATGAATGCGGGCGCTACTAAGGTGCAGCCCTTCAACCCTGACCGTTCCAATTTATACTATGGCGGTAACTTCTATGAGAATGCACCACAGCAGGTTCCAGTTCAGCAAGCTCCGTTTCGACAGGCTCCATTTCAACAGGGTCCAGCACAGCAGTTTTCGGCTCCGCCTACTTGTGTACCGAGAAACGCTGATCAGGAGATTAGAGCTCACACGGAGAGATCAGAGAGGTTCTGAGCAGAAGCACAGAGAAATCAAGCAAAGAATGACCAGAGGTTTGAAAGCATCGAGCAATCGCAAAAGAGATTAGAGAAGACTCTTGGTGACCTGGTCGGCGCCTTCCAACAAAGAGAGAAGGGTAAACTCCCCGTGACTGTCGAGAATAACGGAATACTTTCTATGCACGTAGCTTTTGACAAGCCAGGAGTAGTCAAGACCTGTTATTACAACTTGCACTTGTAACCATGATAAAGTGGTTTCCCAAGTTGAGGCAACACCAGCACAGGAAGCAAGAAGGGTGATAACATCTGATCCCGCGATTCCAGGAGAGAAGGCGAATGCAGGACCAAATTAGATGATCCAAAAGGAAGAGAAGAGAATTAGTGACATAAACAGTTTCGATTTGGTTGTCGGGATAGGCAGTTCTTCTGAGGTTACAGGTATTATTGATACTGGAACTGCATTTAACTTGATGACATTCGAAATATATGAGGAACTCAACCTGAAGGGTCTAGAACCGAGAAGATGCTTTGTCACCATGGCTAATGGTACTCGAAGCAAATGTATGGGAGTTGTTGAAGATGTCCCAGTAACCATTGGAGGAGATGTGTTTATGGCTGATTTCGTGGTTGTTGAGTCGCCGCAGGTGAAGATCAAGGAGATGGAAAAGGACATGCTGCTTCTTGGGCGCCCATTCATAAAGGCTACTCGCATGATAGTTGATCTTTATGGCCGTACATGTACAATCCAGGTTTGCGGTGAGAAATACGAGTTACAAGCTGTCACCACATCATATTCTCCTGCACAGATTGACACCAGGAATTACATTGCATCACACACCGGTCGACTCTACATCTACACTCGCTCACGAGTGAATATGGGGACAGAGAAGGCTGGTAACCTCAAGCTCAATTAGCTCCAGCATGGAAGAAGTCAAGCTAACGACTATAAACAAAAGTCCCCTTTTTTGTTTTTTCATTCATTTAGACTGATTTTATTTCCGTACACTTGCTTGTTACTTCGTATTGTTAGACTATTTATTTATGTGGTTTGCTTGTTTTTAGTTTAATTGTGTCTCTGGAAGGGGGGACCTTTGCACTAATACGAGGAAACTCGTAAACTCTAGCTGAGGCTTGGAGCTTCGATCTTGCGACGCGAGGTTGAACTATAAGTGGAAGTGAAATTTTTTTGAAAAAAACCTTACTCTCGCCGCAGCAAAGCATCTTGCTCGCCGCGGCGAGGTGGTGTCCCTGATCCTATTTGTGCATTCGTGAGTTTTCGCCAGGCGAGCGTCTGTTCTCTTTCCTAGTGTTTGTCTCATAAATTCCCGCCGCGGCGAGATTTATTCTTCGCCGCGGCGACATCTTACGAGTATATATATATCTGCGATACAGAAAACTCGCGGCGGCGAGACTTCTCTTCGCCGCTGCAAAAAAAAAAAAAAAAAAATCTTTTGTTTCGTAAAAACTCGCCGCGGCGCGCACCTCTTCCTGCAGCGGCGAGCTAGGTTTTTTTTTTAATTTTTTGTCTTCTTCTTCCTCACCGCCCCACTCCCTCCCATTCTTCTTCCCGTCTTCCTTCTTCTCTTCACTCCAATATCCCTTTCTCCCTCAATTCCCCACCAAATTCCCCCATTCTTGTTGCAATCTAACGGGTTTTTCCCCCTCTCTTCGATTCTTGCTCCGTTTTTGTGCTTTATCCATCCAACTCTTCGGATTCACAAGGTAAATTGGCTTGAACTTCCTTCTTCCTAAATTTTTCGAGTCTACTTGAATTATTTGGTTGATCGTCGTTAGTTGTAATTTCTTGGGTTTATTAGTTCGATTTTGATTGATGCATGGATTCCTTACTCGTTGATTTTGGAACTTCCTTGTGTTTTCTAATTTTGTGCAATACTTGCCCGTTTTTTGACAATTCCTGCCATCTTGTCCCTCTTTTGCTATGATTATCGATACTCCTATGCTTGTGAACTGATGTGAATCATGCATTGGCCATGATATTGAATTCTGAGTTGGTTTGGGGAATTTTGCGTTATCCCTTGTTCCTTGCTCTTTTGTGCTTCTAGCTCTTTGATCATGAATAGGTTTGGGGAGGTAGTTTTCTACCCCCATTGTTCTACAATAACACCTTTCTCGCAAGAACTATGTCTCGCAGAGCCATAGGCAGTAAACGCCATAGAGGCGAATCCAGTAGCAAGGCCGGACAGAGCGATCCAGAGACAGTTCTCCCATCATCGCATGAGAGGGCTTTTATGGAAGCAAACTTTATGGACCCTAGGAAAGCATGGCCCGAGCGGGAATTGGCTCTTGATGAGCTAGAGGATGCGGTCTATGCCCGAGTCTGGGCAAGGATCCGATATTTAGGCTGGAGCACGCTCTTGAAAGCAAGCGCCTATGACCAAGTCGGTTAAGAATTCTCGTCAGCCTCCACGACTTGGCCGATGGAGTGATGAAGATTCGTGGCGTCAGGGTCCAGTTCTCACCTAGGAGTATCCAGGAATTCCTACAGTCCATGGTGTTCCAAGCAGAAGACGACCGGTACAGCCATTGGGGCGAAAACTTTCACAACCGGCAGTTTGATAGGGACTTGGCCGAGTTCGTCCTTCTACCTGGTACTTATCCGGAGGACCACAGGATCAAAACCACCATAGCTACACACTTCTTCCAGCCAGAGGTTCGCCTCTGGCAACATGTCGTACAGTATAATCTGAGCCCCAACTCACATTTTACCACCCTTACCGCTCCCACAACCCGCCTCATTCGAGCAATCATGGAAGGGGAGTTTGTTGACGCCCCAGATATCATTATGGCGAAGGCTCAGTCCCAGAAGGCTAAAGGCAGTCTCCTCGATTTTCCATGCCTTATTACCAACATCTGCCGATCCTTCAATGTTCCCGGTATTCAGGGCTCCGAGAAACCCAAAGGAGCTTTGAAATCAGCTAGTGCCAGAGTCATCCTCGGCCGTCATCCCACCCCTATCAGGGGCGCCGATGATACTGCAGAGCAGCCCGCTCCACTTGGTCCTTCTGACTTTCAGCATTACTTCGACCAGATGCAAGCATAGTTTCAGGAGTGGGCAGGAACACAATATGCCCGGATCGAGGACCAGTACTCCAGCATCGAGGATCACTACCGGCGACAGGAGGCACGAGACAGAAGAGCTGAGGCTAGGGAGCAGCGTGAGCTTGAGCGCTTGGAGAGACAGGAGGCACTCTGGAAGGCGCAGCAGGATTTCTGGGAGCAGAGCTTCGATGGTGGCCCTTCTGGATCCGCCTGATCACCTATGCTGAGACGACACTATGGTTGGTCATTCTATACATTCGTTCTTACACTATTCATTGCTAGGGACTAGCACTTGTTTAGGTTTGGGGAGGTGGTCGACTGTATCTTTAGCTAAAGTTGTCTCATTTTGTACTCTATTTCTGACATTTGTACTCTATTTCGTACTCTGTTTTTTATTTTTTATTTTTTATTTTTGTATTCTGTTCAAGTGGTATGTTAGCCACATGTTTTTTGTTATGTGACTGTGGTGGTAGGTTAGCCACCTTTGCATGTTATTTATATATTTCCTTTCCAGTTGAGTCCAGTATAGATGTCAGCACTTTTATTTTCTCTTGTGGTGAGTCTGAGTCAATTAACAAGTCGAATGACTATTGTGAATGGTAAATTCTCTTGCTGCTTATGTTTTGTTTAATATCTAGCTAGAAGTAGTGTAGTAGGCTTTTAATCCTGCAGGGTCGTTTCTCTTGTAAATAGCAAGTCTGGTTAGCCCTGTAGTCCAAAAGCCTGTGAGGAGCCTAGCCGAAGAAAAAATATTGTACTGAATTCAGTGAAGCATTATGAGATTTGATGTTGTTTCGAATTGGATGAGGAGAGTAGTTCCATTTTTTTCATTTTTTCTGGAGGAATATAGTCATGTGCCAAGTCCCTTCCGACTCAATGAGACGAGTACAATAGCATAAGATATTTGAGGCATCCTTGTGATGAAAGTCATCTTTCCAGTTTACTTTTTGAGCTATACCCTATCTGGATACTTCCATGAGAGTGAGTGATACACTTTATACACCTGTGAGGGACTAGCGGGTTAGGCTTAATTGTTATTTACTTGAGAAACGATCGTGTCTTATTACCTGCTTACTATTTTTGCCAAGGTTAGGTTGAGAACAAAGTTTTTGCATCTTGAGAATTTAATGTTTTCAATGGTAGATTCGATCGCTTGGGAATTTGACTCTTTGTTTGTTTATGTGGTTTAGAGTCTAGTGTGTTTAGGTTGTGTGTTTGCTCGGGGACGAGCAAAGGTTCGGTTTGGGGATTTTGATGAGACAATATTCTAACGTCTCATTTGGTCTTTTTTAGCGGTCTTTGTGAGTCTTTGTCTTTACTTTTGTAGTCTTTTTAGTTAGTTTTTACGCTTTGGTGTTTTGTTTGTGTTCTGTAGAAATCGTTGTCTTTTGAGCCGTATGAGAACAAGTCGGTTAGCAAGGCTCGCCGCGCCGAGGGATTCAGTCCGCCGCGGTGAGATTTTACGAGCTTGGTATTGAAACTTGCAGCATGGGTCGCCGCGGCGAGATTTAGCGAGTGGTCATCTTCTGTAATTTGAGAAGACTCGGCGCGGCGAAGGAATTGGTCCACCGCGGCGAGATTATGCGATCTGGATATATATTATGATATAAGGCTGCATGTAGCTATTTCTTCACTTGTGCCAAGTAGAGACGCAGGATTAGTTTTGTTTTTCTTATTAGATTAGAATTTTGATTCTTTTTCTTTCATAACTTCTTTAACCCTAGATTTACAAAGAAAAAAGCTCTTAGATTCAGACATTGACATTGAGACATCTTTGGAGCTTGGTTATTCATTGATTTTGTTCATCAAGATTGTTGGTATTGATTTCTCCATTGCCTTGTTCATTACAATTCGTTCTTTATCTTATCGATTGAATTGTATGTTATTGCATGCGAGTTTTTCATCTATGTTTCACATGATTATTACCATGAATCTTTGTATGCAATTATCAAGTATGAGTAGCTAAACACCTTTGAATACAGTAGTATGTGAAGATTATGCATATTCGTTCTAGGGTTTATCAAAGTACTCATATAGGTTAGTCTCGTATAAAATCTTCGTAAAAACTTTTGATTCGATAAGTCTGTATTAAATTCTCTAAATTGTTCATGTTTAAGGATCGTGAATTGACGACTCACGATTTCTCCAGTATAATATTTTCTAAGAACAATTGGTTGAATCGGATTGATTGATTTACTGTACAACGACCGTGTGACAAATATGAGTGTTATCCCTAGTTCGAATTAGCATAATTGGATCTTGCTACTATATTCATCTTTCTCTCATTGTTAATCGTAATCTTAGCTTTAGTTAAACTAGTTAGAAGTACAACCAAACCATCAATCAAATTGTTACTCACAAGTATCTGTTTACTCTCACTGCTACGTAGCTTAATTAATTCCTTAGCAAACGACTCTGTGGTTTAGCTTTGTCTGTCTATAACAACTGCTTACTACTTGGTTTTCTAAGTATTAATTTGAGCATATCATGGGGGTAGCATGATGGAACTAACCACCGATGCAATAAAGGACAAGTTCGCTAAGCTGGCACAGAATAACCAGCACAGGAACCCCAGGAGAAACACCAGGGGGCAAAGAGGTGAAGCCAACGCCACCTATGACGAAGGACAGGGATCGAGCATAGAGATTGCAGCGCTTACCAATGAAATCAAGCAACTTAAGGCACATGCGTTTAACAGCAACCCCAGCTTATCTACTAAGGTTTGTGGAGTCTGCAAGAAACCTGGACACGGAGCTAATATGTGCAGTCTGATCTAGCCATAGAAAGGAAGCAGCCCAAAGCGGAAGAACCACGGGAGGAGGTATACTGGGTCCAACAGGGACCAGATGGGAAACCGGTTTACTGGCAGAAAAGGAACAACTTCAATGCGCAACGAGGAGGGTACCAGAAACCTCCCACCAATCAGTTTAATCGACAGGGTGATAGGTCCCTATTGAGCTATGCCAATGATAAATGCGAGAACCCAATCCCAAGAGTTCAGGAGGTCCAACCAGCAGGCAGTTCTGGATTAGTTGGTGATTTTAGGAGCTTCATGAACGAGTCTCGAGAGTTTATGCGCGAAACCAAGGTATACCGCCAGTCCACCGACTTCCTTATTGGGAAGCTGGAGAAGGACAACGATATGATCCACGACGTTCTTCAGCAGCTAATTGAGAATAACCAGGAGAGGGAGAAAGGCTGGTGCCCCCAATAGGGCAATGGAGATCAAGGTTATAATAGAAACTCCGGTTGAGGTGACTGTTTCGGGAATTGAGACCTATGTTGAGGTTTCAAAATAGATTTGTGCAACTTGTAGGTGTGCATCATTTGTTCCGATTGCTAGAGAAGCGACAGTGGAAGAGGTGATAACCCCCGGTAATTCTGTTGATGAGTTGACTCCCGAGCAAGAGTGAGATACAGGTATTGTGGATCAGGATCTGGTTTTTGCAGCAGATGAGGATTCTGCGAGTATGGTGAGCACTCCGGAGGTAGGAGCAGTTTGCATTCCGGCCGAGGAAGAAGAGGGAACGGAGAATGGAACAGAGTACCCCCTAGGTAAGAAGAGCTCTAATATTGTAGTGGGGATGGGTACCTTGAAGGTCATAGAAACCTTGGATACTGGAGCTACCATTAGCACTATTCCGTACAGCCTCTTCAAAGGATGTAGTTTCACGAGACTGGAGGATATGAAAGCTCGTCTCTTGATGGCGGACGGGTCGCATAGGAGGCCTGTTGCACTGGCAAGTCAAGCTAAATGGGGAGACGATCCTCACTGATTTTGTTGTCAAGAAAGACGTTCGAGAAGAACAGAAGAAAGCACCCGATACAGTCTTACTTGGGTGGCCATTTTTACTCGCCTCTAAAATGGACATTAGTGTGTTTAGGCGCACAGCGACTTATGAGGTGAATGTTCGAGTGAGAATAGTGAAGGCATTGGACTACCTCCCTAAGGTTTTACTCGGAAGGAGTATTCCGCGGGTTTCATGGGACCTCTCTATGTATTCTCTCAGGAACAGGACAAAAGAAGTGCAAGCAAGGGAAGTCTAATACCCAGTATCGTACCAACTAGAGTGCGAAAGTCAAGCTAGAGACTTAAAACAAGCGCTTCCCGGGAGGCAACCCGGGTTTTACTTGCTTTCCAGTTAGCTTGCATTGCATTCATGTCTTCTTCCATTAAATTAGTTGCACTCACGTTTACTTCCTTCTACTAAAAATAAAAAAATAAAAAATTTGGGCGCACAATGCAAACTGGAAGGTTGGCGGGCGCCAACCTTCACTTGTGTAGGTTGGCAGGCGCCAACCTACACTTGGCGGGTGCCAAGTCTTCACCCCCCCCCCCCCCCCTTTTATTTTTAGCCACTTCTTCTCTTCTTCCCCTCACTTCTTCTTGTTCGATTTCTTTCTCCATAGTCGTTTTTCTCCCCTCAAAATCTCCATTCTCTATTGTTTCACCACCAAACCTTGCATTCTACATACCATTGTGAAGCTTGCATCATCTAGGACTCGATTTTAGTATCAAAAACTCATATCATTCACTCATTATCCGGATTGAAGGTAAATCTCGAGAACCCTAATTTTTGCAATTTGGGGACTTTCGAATATTGGTTGAAATTGAGCTCAATTATTATGCTATCCTATCACTTATCAATCATTGAGCATGTTCTAGGTAGTAATTATTGCCAATTTTATAGATTTCCATGATTTTTGCAATTTGTGAATTGGGCATGAATAGTAGGATTTTGTTGGATCGATTTGAGCATGTTTTGAGTATTCTTGTAGTAACGTTGACTCGATTCAAGTGCCATTGTGCTGATTATGATTTGCTTTGTTTCATCTTCCATTACGTTGCGCTAGCTAGAATACTGCTTTTCTGAAAAGTATGCTAATTGCTTGGTTGAGATGTTTTGGCACTATAGTTTACACTCCTATCGCATATGCTAAGGCCTTGTTAATCTCACTAACACATAGTCCACTAACCATTCACACCCTCTCCTGTGTTCCCTCTGTCTGTTTTGAATTTCAGATAACCATGTCTTGCCGAACTAGAGGAGGCAAACGTTCCCGGAATGAGTTAGGATCCTCTTCCAGAGCCGCCTATAAGACCTCTAGCGCTGCACAAGAGTATAAGGTGAACTATAAGGTCGCAACCAGAGGCTCCATTAGGGTGACGATCCAGCGACAGGATGTAATACAAAGGATCTGTACGGGGTTCTATCTTTCCAGAAGTGGCTTAGAGTGAACAGGAGATACCCCGGTTTTGATGCAGCCTTGGTACGGGAGTTCTATGTGAATTTCGAGGATGTAGAAGAGGATGGAGATGGAGATATACTTGTCCACGTCCGAGGGCAGACGGTCGAATTTAGTCCCGAAGCCATCTCTAACTTCCTGGGATTGACAATTCTAGTGAGCGCGATTCTATTCAGCACGAGAGGGATAGTACTTTAAAGATTCCTGCTTAGGCCGCCCGTCTGCTTACCCATCAGTATGTTGAGTTCCCCAAGCATAAGGAGTGGAAGATCCATCGACATGACTTGACGAAGAAAGCTAGGTTGGTCTGGAAATGGCTAGCAACTACTGTGTACCCTAGCAAGAATGAAGAGTACGTTCGTGGACACCAGGCTCACACTATGCAGGCCATGCTATCTACTCCACCTAAGTTGGTGAACCTTAGAGATATTCTCTACGACGAATTCAGAGATCAGAGGGAGACAAAGAAGGGCTGCCTAATTTTTCCATGTATGATCACTGCTATGTGCAGTGCAGCTGGAGTTATAGTGGCCATCACCAATCCTATGGAGGCCCCTTTGACGCCCGAGTCCTTCAGGAAGACCATCGTAGCACAGATTTCTTCGGTTGAGAAACTTTATGCCTTAGATGGCAGGCCTGCAGACTCATCTAGTTCCAACGAGGAGCCTCCAGCGCACCCATCACGCACTGCAGGTATATCACAGGATGCGGGCATTTTTTACTTCCGGGGTATGCAGGACTTTCTTGACAGTCGCTTCGCGACTTTTGGTACTCGATGCCGGACACTGGATGCTATCACCGCCAAAGAAAGAGCCACAGAGTCACGATGCTGAAGAAGAATAAACACAGCTCACAAGAACACAGGCCGAGATTATGAGAGCCCAGTCCTCCCTGTCGAGCTATTATGAGCAGCAGCAGACTTTCGCCCAGGGTTGGACCACCCAATACGAGGAGCTGCGCGGATGGCATGCAGATATGCAGGGTTGGCATCATGACATGCAGGCGTGGCAGTCAATGGTTGGCAGCTCACGCCAGCTAGAAGAGGATGATGATGATGATGGGGATCAATAGTCTTCTTATTTCTTCTTTTCGGGTAGTACCTTCTTCGCTTCTTTTTTCTATTTTATCCTTTTCGCTGGAGACCATCTCTTGTCTAGGTTTGGGGAGGGGGTCGCTTAGTGTACTACCATTTGTGTTCATTTCTTCGTGTTCTGTATTCCATACTCTGTTTATGATTCATGTATTTCTTATTCGAGTCAGTCAGTCTGTTGAGTCTAAGTCTGTCTCCCAAGTCGAGCATCTATTGCATGTACTAAACTTGTTAAATGCTTTTGCTTTGACTGATCCTTGACTATTAGCAGTTTGCATGTTTAAGTTTGCTAAGTTCGTTTCTGTTGTAAATAGAAAGTATGTCCTAATTCTGTAGTCCAAAAAGCCTGTGAGTAAACCTTAGCCGATGAAAAAATATTGTACCGGCACCTGTGTGATTTAATTCGGGAAGTGCAAACTCCCTTGTTTGTGCCTCATCATTCTCATGTGTACTCTGTGTAAGTTAAGCATGACGAATGGCATGATTTACATTCTTATTTGCTTATGCCAAACCCATTCCAAGAACAGGTTTGGGGAGGAGGTTTATGTGCGTTACTTGTATTGATAAAGACTGTGTTAGGTTTTTCGTTCTCTCAAAAAATAAAATAAGTCTCGGAGTGGATCTATGGTACTAGTTACCACCGTTAGTCGTGTTGGGCACGTTTCAGATACTACCTATATACCGGCGTGGCCCTTAAAAGCTATATGTCCGTGAGGGTTGATGGCGTGTACACCAAACCAGCACGCACTAAAGTGCGGACTTTCGGTAAAATAGACACTACCAAAAAATTGAGACAGAAAAAATATATAAGCATATGGGTCATATATAAGACTGCAAAAAAGAGTATGCAAAAAATGAAAAAAATATTGAAAAAAGAGAGAATGACTGCCTTTTTATGAGTCTACTGCTTATTGTTATAGAGCTAGGAAAAAGTCCCTTCCGACTTAACTGGTTGAGTACATTGCATGAGGTATTTGTGGCATCTTTGTGACGTAAGTCACCTTCCTTATCTCTTTATATTCTTCAGTGATTACCCCTACTGGACAGTTCCAGGAGTGTGAAAGATTAGTTGCATAGGATCCACTTGTGAGGGACAGCCTTGTTAGACTTAAGTTCTATTTACTTTGGAAACGAACTTTTTGAACTTGTGCATGTTATTTTGTGAATGGCAGTGTGATGTCAAGCTTCTGCATTTTTTGGGCTTAGTGTGCAAGCGTAGACTCGGTAGCTTGGGAGCAAGACTTTATTTTGTGTCTATGTGTTTTTATGTGTTTTTCCCTTTTTCTAGGTTTTTTAGAGAGTCTGTTGCTTGAGGACAAGCAAGGGTTCGGTTTGGGGAGTTTGATGAGTCAGTTTTACATCGTCTCATCAGGTCTTTTTTTACCGTCTTTTTGTTATCCTTAAGTATAGTTTTAATAGCTTTCCTAGAGTCTTTTTACTTGTTTTGTTCTCTGTGTATTTTGCAGGTATTTGGCTAAACCATCTAATTGAAGTCAAAAACGGTGTATTTTACATGCATCTGGAAGATATGGAAGTCCCAATGGCTCGTATGGTTGCTAGAGGAGGAGCGAAGAAGCCAAAATACCAAGAAACGGAGTTAAAAGGAGCAAAATCGAGCAAAAAGGACAAAAAGGGCAAAATTGTAATTCGCCAAAAGGTGTGGCGAACGCCAAGTTGAAAACAGCGCCCGACAAACTCAAGGTAATGCTCAAGGCGGTTAAGAAGAGAGATGACGCCATGGACTGAATCTTGGCGTCCGCCAAGTCTAAACATGGCGCCCGCCAAGATTCAGCCATGGCAGATGCCGTTTCTGGAGTTGGCGAACGCGGAGTGGATTCTGCGACTCGGATTCTCTCCTAATTCATCAGACTTCGTTTTTCTTTCTTTCTATTAGTTAAGAAACATCGACTATTACTTTTAATATTCATTCTATTGTCAAGAACACACACTTTGCTCTAGAGCTACACCTAGTTTCAAAGGTAATTACCTGATTTGACGTAATTGGACCGTTTTGTTTTGTAATCTGACGATTGACGTTGATTGGGAGATTATCTACACAGCTTTAGCATCGATTCGTTTTCGTTCTACAATTTCTACCTAGGGATTGTGACAACGAAGGGTAAAATTGTATCAATCCTCTCGAATCCTTGTTTTGTGCTTGAGATTATGTTTATTGCTAGTATGATTATGCTTTTGCTTGTCATGAGTAACTAAACACCCCTATTATGGGGTTGTGACTGATTCAATGCATGCTAGCTAGGATTTGTTTGATTCGAAGTGCAACGGGATTTGATTACTTGTGCCTTTTAGATTAATCACTATTCTTGCTATCACGTTTGATGCTCTTCTAGACAAAATAACTGTTAGATTAGGCATTTAAGCCTTGCAAACCAAAATCTCATTCGTCTTGCTTCATCTAACAGTTAGTTGCAAACTGTGATAGTAGGTTAGTCGAATTGATTGTAGCCTAGTGAAACTGACGCCTTCACTAGTTCTATTTGTTTTTGAACTCAAGACTGTGACAACTTGCGTAGTCAATCCCGTGAATCACATGTATCCTGCTGGCTAGCTTGTTGACGTTACCACTCCATAATTTTACCCCATTCATATTTCAATCTCGTTAGTGTTAAATCGGTTTCTAGTAGTTGCAATTAGTTGTTTACTTTAGTTTATCATCTCGCTGCCGAAGCAAACAAACCTTACATGCTTTTCATATTGTTACTTTTATTCGTAAACTGAAGCTCAGCCTAGTTAAGTCCCTAGAGACCGATCTCGGGGTTAACTTCACTACACTACAGGTTTTCGTAATGTCGAGAGTTAGCTCTTGGCTAAGTAAAAAAATATTAAAAAACTTGATGTGTCAATATCAGCCACCCTCAAGTTAATGGTCAAGTTGAGTCAATGAACAAGACAATGGTTAAGATCCTAGAAAAGAGGCTAAGGACTTTTCAAGGAAGTTGGGCAGATGACTTGGACTGGGTACTTTGGGATTACCGTACTACTGCTGGAACTGCTACTCTGGAGACACCCTTTGCGCTAGTCTATGGCACTTAGGCAGTCATCCCTTCGGAAATTGCAGTTGAGACTCAAAGGATTCAACAGTACCAACCGGTTGAGAATGAAGTGGCAAGGATCTATGACTTGGACCTGCTTGAGGACAAAAGAAACACTGCACTAGCTAACATCCACCGCTACCCAGCGACAGCTTCCCGAGCCTACAATAAGCATGTCTATGCTAACGATCTAGAAGTTGGCGATTTGGTTCTTAGAAGGGCAGACAATCTTAGTAAGGTTGGAAAACTTAAGCCTAAATGGGAAGGTCCTTACAAGATCATTGGAGCAAGGGTCAACGGAAGCTATGAGTTAGAGGATGATCAGGGAAGGGTCTTGCAGACAACTTGGAATGCTAAGAACCTTCAGAAGTTTTATGCTTAGAACTACGTCAGTTACTTACTTTTGCCTGTTTTTGCTTTTTGGCCCTGAAGCCCACCAGTTGTAATTGCATTTACGTCAAATCATTACAACTTCTATCTTTTTCAGTTACATTTTTTAGACTCAGTTCCTCTCGTCAGACTCACCTCTCCGAACCGTAGCCTTTCCTTACAAAAATACCAAATGATCAAATACCTAAGACTTCAGTTCTACATTGACTCGGATCAGCAAGTCTGGAGCTAAGACTCTCAAGCATCATAAACGAAATAACAAAGTCAGGAAACAAACCAGTCCCAGCAGCTATGTCCGAACTAAGCAGACCCGAGTGGAATCTTCACCGAAAGCTCCTCGAACCATCTACCTCTCTGAACAAACACCATTTCCGAGTTAGGTGAAAGCCCCTCACAGAAAGTGGTGGGTGCCAGAAGAGGCGGACGGAGCAAGGAATTGATCCTCCGAATGAAGTAAAGTGTTCTCTAAATTGAACAAGACCGAAGCGTTGACCAGAAGACCTCCTCGAACCATTGACCTCTACAGCCACCACCCTTTTCGAGTTTTCGAGTTAGGCGAAAATAACTCACAGAAAATGGTGAAGTGTTACAGAGGCGGACGGATCAAGGAGTTGATCCTCCGAACTGAATCGTGATATCTTCGACACTCTCAAACGAATGACACCGAGTGGGGTGCCTGCCAAGAATCTCTTCGAAGCATCTACCTCTTCAACCATCACCATTTTCGAGTTAGACGAAAGACACTCACAGAAAATGGTAAATGGTGGCAGACGGGTCCAGGAATCGACCCTCCAAATCAGCTCAAGAATTCCAATACTAACTCCGAGAAATTAATCGAACTCATTAATCCAAGTAGAGATCCGCCAATCAACAGCCCTTCGGACAACGAAGAATCTCTTTATGGGCGAATCCCTACACAGAACCATTAAGTCCGACCCAATGAGAGTTCCTCAAGAAAGCCCAAAGTTCAAGTGGTTCGATATCATCGTCCCAGTGAGATCCGACTCATACAAGCCCTCGGACAAGTGAAAGGCTCCTACAAGGCAGATCAGACATAGGAACGTCGGAATCGACCCAATCAATTGATATCTGAACTAAGGGATCCGAATCACATTGGAACGCGTGCAATGTGCAAGGTATTTATAGACGCCGTCGACCAATCACATTGGAACCCGTGCAATGTAACGGTTACATTGGGCTTGGGCCTGAGTTGGGCCTTTACTATTGGACCTCCACTTTAGGTCCATCAATGATTCTAGTGGTTCGGACTAAGTTGTTACTCAGGACCAATACTTAGCGCATTGTACGAATCATTATTTACAAGACTTTATGATTCGGGCGCTTGGGGTCGATACACTTCAACCAACGTGTGTCTGAATCTATAAAGTTTACTCGGCCTATTTCGTTAAAAATAGTCCAAGCCACAACCACTTGTGCGGAATAATACCAAGTTGCATCTCTCATATTATGAGCACTTTGATTTCAGACAATCCGTTCGGACCACAGCTGAGAGTGTCCGAACCGACTCTCTAACTTGGATTGTTTGCCACCTCAAGTTTATCTTTATGAGTTGCCTCGGACTAACTTCCCGGCGACCAAACAAGAAATACTTGAAACAATTACATAAAACATGCATGTATTAACTCGCAACACAGAATAAAGCACGAAAGCAAACTGAATACATCAATTTAACGAAGAGCTGATCCGAAGCGGAACAATAGTCCGGACCAACATCAGTACGAAGCAAGACAACAAGATCCGAAGCAGAACAAGTTGGACAATTGTTCAAACTAAAAATAAAGAGCAAATGGAAATTGTCTTAAGGTCCGAAGACCATTACATCATTCACGGGGCATATCCCGCCTTCAATTAGTCCGACTCCCAGAAGAATCGGCCTGGGACTCCGGTTGGGCACGGTTGGGGGCACTCTCCGGATCATCATGCTGAGAAGCTTGGTGCTCGGACAACCTCTTGGCTCGTTCCTCTCTTTTCTTCTGGATGAACTCCGGGCATTCTTTGTACACGTCCAAGTCTCGATCATGCCCTAGCACCGAACCAGGGATCTTCAGCCATGCACGGTTGTGGTCCTCATACTCCTCGAATGGCACGAAGACATGGGACATCAGGACTTCCGGAACGAAGGAGGGCAAGTACGGACCACCGTGATTATACTTGTAATCCTCATTCTCCTCGCACACAAGTTCCACAAACTTGGACTTGAACAAAACATCGTCCTCTACATCCTCTGAGACGAAGATAGGCCCATCTGATTCATTAAAGGTCAAGATCCCTTCATCCTCCAAGTTATAGTCCTTCGGAACGAGGCCCTTCTTTTGGAGTTGGCCCACTGTTGCATTGAACCCTTCTTGACGGGCCAAGTCATAGGTATCCAAGTGGAACTTATGAGCGTCCGAGTTCAAGTAGTCCCGGACAGCCTCAGTTCGAACCGTAAGCAGGTGCTCGAGCATGCTGATGAGACGATAATTTAGAGTCTCATTGGGTCCCTTTTAGCGGTCTTTGTTAGTCTTTTTTTATGGTTTTATAGTGTCATTGTGCATTTTTATGCTTTCGTGCTTTGTTTGTGTTTTGTAGGATTTTTGTGTCCCGAATGTGAAAATCGGAGTGTAAATATTGGTTCTAGATCTTTGAATGTAGAGTAACTGGGCGATGACGGAAGTGGATTCGGAGTTCGGACGAAGAATTGAGAGCCGTTTTAGCAAGACTTGCAAAAGTGAAATTTAGCGGAGCAGTCTATCCATTTTAGTCATAACGATCGCATACGATATCCGATTGACCTGATCTCTGTGGCCACGAAAGAATAATTCAAAGGGCTACAATTTTCGTTTTGGAAGCATAGAAAATTATGTCTGTAGGAAAAGTTAAGAAGCTTTTAAGCTTGCCGGGCGAAAGGGTATTCTCGCCGAGGCGAGATTTCGCGAGGCAAAAAATGGGCCTAAACGGTGTTTTTCGCCGCGGGGAGAATATTTCTGGCCGCGGCTTGATGCGATTTCAGCGGCAGATTTTTCCTTTTTATGCTAGAATTAGGAAATTTTTTGCCAAAACTTCATATATATTCGAATTTTGACCTAGAAAAAGCTCCTAGACTTGGATTTTGACATTGATTGATCTTGGAGCTTGGTTTTCCTCTTGTACGAACCATTGACATCGAATTCTTAGTAAGTTGATAATTCTCTATTGCTTCCGTACAATTGTGCTTGATTCATCTGTCAAATTGTATGCCCTTACATGCGAATATCCTTATGTTTATGCTTTGCGTATTCAGGAATATGAATTCCTTCGTCTTTGCTTCAATTATGAGTAGTTAAATCTCTCCTGAATGCAGTACCTATGTGATGGTTATGTAGATTCGAATCTAGGGTTTATATTCGTTCATATAGGTTAGTCTAGTTTGAGATTTTCGTAAAACCTTCAATCAAATACGCTAGTTCGAAATCTTCTAAATTGTTTTGGTTAAGAATCGTGGGTCTGACAAACCTGACGATTTCTATAGTTTAAAATCTTCGAAAAACAGCTTGGTTAAATTGGATTGATTGCTTTTCTGTACACCGACCGTGTGACAAATATGAACGATACTTTGGATTTGAATTAGCATAACTGGATCATCAATACCGTGTTCGCCTTCTATCAATTGACAAAACAGTTTACTTGCTTTCCGTTAAATTTGTGTTTTAGAAGTAAAATTATTCAAAACCTTCTTGTTACATCACAAACAAACGTTCTGCTCTATTTCGTTGTGGTAGCTTAATTAATTCCTTAGCGAACGACTATGTGGTTTAGCTTTGTCTGTCTATAACAACTGCTTACTACTTTGTTTTCTAAGTAATAATTTGAGCATATCACATGCGATCCTTGAAGTTCCGACAGACCGCTGTGAGATCGTCCATGCCATCTCTGTACGCCTCCAAGTCCGTCTCCAAAGCTCAAATAGCACTCTATTTTTGATTTTCAGCCTCGGCTTCCTTCAATGAGGCAAGGCTCTTCTTGTACATCTCTTTATAAACCATGACCTTGCTCGCCTCGGCCTCCCTACTTGCCTCGGACTTGGACAACTCCAATTCCAGTGAGGCCCTCCGACCCGCCACCTCAGCACAAGCTCGGACAGCAGCAGTAAGCTAAGAACAAAAATGGCAAAGTTCGAGTCAATAAAAGATGGCACTTTCAAGATATTGAAATATTAAGGAGCGCATTCGGAACTAACCATACCTTCCGATGAGCAGCAGCAAGCTCAGCAATCCTTTCCAGCTCCGGAACTAAAGCCAACCGACTCACCTCGGACTCAAGGCCTGAATCCTCAACCATTATCCACTTACCCTTTTTGGCTGGGGGGATCGGACCTTCAGATGAGCGCTTCTGCCCGCCTGGAGCGCTAGCCCCACTTACCGAGGCTTCTTTCAGAGTAGCCCTCGGAGGCTTCTTCGCCCCTTTACCAGCAGCCACTTTGCCCTTGTCCGGAGTGGGCATGGTCTGCTTGCCTTCACCAGCTTCTACCCTCTGGAGATCCTCAGCTCGGAACGTAGCAGCGTTCCGAGGCTCTTCCATGGGGAGTGTAGTGGATGTCTTGATCAGCTGGTCCCGGACGCCTTCTTCCACTTCCTTCTTCTGAGCAACATTCTGCTTTCTCTTGAGTGCCCTCATTGTAGAACCAAATACAAGTTGAGTCCGAGTCACTTAATGAGAAAATGAGAAATTGATAATGCAAGTCCAAAGCAACACAAGTTAGACCAATAAAACAAGAAAACAAGCTAGTGCTTCGGACTAAGGGAACGATCTGAGTCACTTTCGCTTACTAAAATCTTCCTTCCCATCACAACAGCTGGGCCCCGAAAGGCATGCTAGGTACAGAAGTGGTTGGCAAATTAAGCCTCTAAATGAGTACTTCATAGGCTCCTGGTTTTGGTGCAGGGCTTGCATCCACAACGGTATGTTCCGGGCCGTGGGCCTCCAGTCCAGAAGCTTCCCCCGGAAGAACTTCTTGTTGAAGTCCCATGGGACTCTTTGGGCTTCGGACTCCCCAGATTTCAAGGCGGCTCGGACGAATATGTACTTTTGCCACCACTTGATCCCTATTGAGGAGATCGAATCCTCAAAAAAAGTATACGCTTGCTGAACCACTAGCGTATAAAAATACTAGTGAGTTTTGCTCGGGATGATGGAGAAGAGTTTGCAAAAATTATCAAATGTGATCGGAATTTCCTTATACTTGCAAAGGACTCCGAAGCACATAAGATTCCAAAGCGAGTTCGGAATCACCTGGTGCGGACTAAGTCTGATCCCCTTCAAACCACCCAATAGCTCGGATGCCACTGGAAGACACCAACCACAATGCATCGAGGCCTCGTGCACGCACATGTATCCGGGAGACGGATTGTAGAAGGCGTGAGCCTCGACCGGAATCATTATCTCCACGGACTCTGAAATCTCGTATCTCCTTCGAGCTCATCGACCACATCCGCAGTAATAGTTGAAGGACACGTAGGGAGGAGGTCATCCAAATTCATCTCCCCATCAGGGTATGGATGAGTTACTTGCAGATGAGTCTAAGGGTACTTGATGTGTACCACATCATCCCCTTTCTTGTTCCCCTCAGACGGCTGCGTAGCAAGTGCCCGACTCGATCCTTGGGCCGAGCTTTCTCCACTCGGACGGCTTGTGCTCGGACGGTCAGATATCTTGATCCATTTCAACGGAGGAACATCCTCCTCCTCATTGTCATCTTATTCTTCTTCTTCCTCACTTTCTTCTTTTTCTCCCTTCTCCACATGTCTTTCTTCCGCATGATTTTCTTCAACTTTCTCATCTTCGGACGATGAATCCAACTCCACGACTGTTTGGAGAGGAGCAACAACTCAGACTGTATCTTCCCTACCAGCTTCGAACATGCCCAACTCCAGGAGAAACTCCGAAGTATCGTGCACTTCCTCAACATGGATCTCCTGCGGGTCCGGGATGAAAGGGATCTGATTAGGATTAATTCTAGTGTTATAACCTAAGTTTCGACAAAGGTTTTGGATTTCTACTGGAAGTTCGGATTGGTTGCCTGTTCAATGCGGATGTGGATTTCCTATCGTCCGAGTAGATGTCTCGTGAACCGTCATGACAACCTACACATGCAAACACTCAAGATAATCTTGCTTGTCCGGATATTTTGAATCAAGGGCAGTTAAATGAAAAGATGGAGAGCTCATCTCGGATACTTCACCACTCCGATTCAAAAATTGTTCAGCTCCTCTTTGATCTCCAATATCACCAATGTCAACTTCCTCGGAAGTATCGGACCAGGACGCCGCTTCGGACGTGTACCCAACAGCCTCGGAATGGTTTTGACTATCGCTCTCAGAAATCCTAGGGAAAGAAAGGGAATTCCTATAAGATTTCAAGTTTAAAGTCCGAGAGTCCATTTATGTAACTTATGGTTAAAACCCATAAGGGGTTCAGAGAGAACTAAGTATTGTCGGATGTAGTTAGTACGCACTTAGTATAAACAACTTAGAGGTTCCAAAGAGACCTACTACATACGTCCAAACGAGAAAAACATGCAAGAAATTTCCAAAATACAACTACTTTAGCAAAATTGAAAGACAAGGAGAGAACACTTACTTGTAAAAACACAAAGGGTTGGATTGAAGGCACCTAACTTCTTCGGATCGACCTGCTTTGCTTCGAACTTACCCCTTGATTTGGACCACTGCAACTACTTCGGACCACTCAAAAGCACTTCGGATTCACTCAGTTTGTGAAATTTCTCTCTCTAAAACTGAAGAAATGAAAGCGACTGGTGCCCTATTTATAGGAGGATATTTCTGGAAGACCAACCGTCACATCAATTCATGATTTAATCTCGGCCGTCGATCAAAATTCATCCAACGGTATAGTTCAAATTACTAGGTGAAATGACGGATCCGTCCAAAATATTTATTTCATGACGATTAGAATTCCAACAACACTTGGAACATCGGAGATAGCACCCATCCTCTTACAAATGGTCGGCTCTGTCCTAGGCACCCGGACCCTCGTCCGTTCGGATATCCCTACTCGGACAATCCCGAAAAACCGATTCATAAATGACACGGATTCTCATCCGTTCGGAGGTGATACCTCTTCCTCACTCGGACGGATAAATCATCATAAACAATACGAATTCTCATCCGTTCGGACGTGATACCTCTTCCTCACTCGGACAGATAAATCATCATAAATGACACGGATTTTCATCCGTTCGGAGGTGATACCTCTTCCTCACTCGGACGGATAAATCATCATAAACAACACGAATTCTCATCCGTTCGGAGGTAATCCCTCTTCCTCACTCGGATAGATAAATCATTGTACGTCACGCGGACCCTAGTCCATCGGGATTTCACTAATGGCTTACGGGTGTGGAGCTATGAAATCGCCCGTAGGTCCTTATTTGTCTCCAAAGAGCTGATTAGTAAACACAGTATCAACCCAATCTTTTTTACAGATAAAACTACACGGATTCTCGTCCGTTCGGACATCCCAAGTTGGATTATCCCGAATAATCAACTATGTACGTCATGCGGACCCTAGTCCGTCCGGATTTCACTAATGGCTTACGGTTATGGAGCTATGAAATCGCCCGTAGGTCCTTATTTGGCTCCGAAGAGTTATTAGTAAACACAGTATCAACCCAATCTTTTTACAAGATGGCTGCGTTGATCTTAAAACTACACGAACTCTTGTCCGTTCGGACATCCCAAGTTGGATTATCCCGAATAATCAACTATGTTGGTCACGCAGAACCTAGTCCGTCCGGATTTCACTAATAGCTTACGATTGTGGAGCTATGAAATCGCCCGTAGGTCCTTATATGCATCTGAAGAGTTGATTAGTAAATACAGTATCAACCCAATCTTTTTACAAGATCGCTGCTTTGATCTTAAAACTACATAGACTCTTGTCCGTTCGGACATCCCAAGTTGTATTATCCCAAATAATCAACTATGTACATCACGCGGACCCTCGTCCGTCCGGCTTTCCTTAATGGCTTGCAGGTGTGGAGCTATGAAATCGCCCGTAGGTCTTATTTTGGAACTTCTGAAGAATCGATTAATGAACACAAGTTAAACCCAACCTTTTTACAGAAGGTGGATTTCTCTTCAAAGCACACAGACTCTCGTCCGTTCAGAAGTCCTTAATCGGACAATCCCGAAAAATCGATTATTAAGTAACACGGACTCCCGTCCATTCAGATGTCCTTCCGTGGACCATCCCGATTCCACCACCAACAAAAAGTGTTCCTTTCCTACGCCTCTCGAACCTACGCTAAATCTCTCTTACAAATACCCCTTTTCACACTTACAGTCTGAGACCACACTCTCGGACTGTAAGAAAAAATGGGGGGAGAGATTAAGGTAAGAATGGCAAAAGGCACGGACTAAACACCCTTTTTTCTTCTTATGATGGACGGATTGAACGAAAAACAAAAATGTTCTCCCCACTTTAAACTATATTTCCACAACTATCTTCTACTAAGATACTTGGAAACTAAGAGGATATATGTTGATACGAAAATATGTCCGATCCGTCATAGACGCCTTTGGAACGAATCCTAAGGCGTTTCAAGCTGTCTAAGGTCCAAGGCCTCAAGGTCCGACCTTAGGGTTGCCTCTAGTCCGACCCTCCTGAGTGAAACGGTGAACTAGACCTCAAAGACAGCAGGTCCGACCCAAACCATGGTCCGAGACCATGAGGGTCCGACCCGGACGATGATCCGGACATAAGTCTCTAACCTCATAAGAAACCAAGTGAACTGGCACCAAGAGAGAAAATAGGATCTGAGGCTATCAAGGTCTGAACCACTATGCCTTGTGGTTTATGGGAGTTGCTTTCAGACATGAGATTGTGACCCGGACCAGGCCCTTGAACCTACACTCTCAGACGAAAGTCCGAGATAGACTTCAAGAGTCTCTAATTTCTCTCGGAGAATGACTAAACTACCCTCGAAAGCCCTAAAGGGAAATGGGTTAAGTCGTCTTAATGGGCCATGGGCCTAATAGAGCATTGTTGGCGCATTCCGAGCCTTACAGTTGGCACTATCCAACGGAGCCCTTCCACTTTGGGAGATCCCTATATATATGGCACACATTCCCATGCTAACAGTAAGTCAAGTCATCATTACGAACTAATCCCGATCACTATACAAAGCAGATCTTCAGTCTCTCTCAAGTAAAGTCTCTACCCGGTTTGACACTACACTATACAGAGCAGATCTCTATATATATTGTAACTTGAGGAAGAGTTGGAGAAGAGGCCAGTGATTGACTGATCTAAGTTGTCGTTTGATCTAATATTGACATTGGCGTTGAAGACGAAGTAGCCGTTGAGATTTAAGGAAAGCTTGCTAGTGACTCTATGAGAGAAGGTGGCACTAGTTGCTCTGCCGCCAAAGCAGTGAGACATTTGAGCCCCTTTATTCATTGTTTCACAGAAATTGTCTTTTCGAATGTAATTGTTGAAAAAACTTGGGTTTGCATGGAATTCGACAAGATTTTTGTTCTATAAAGTGAAGTAGACAGGTTTTGTTGCAAAGAATAGGAAGAAGCTATATCAATATATGTTACATTGGACAATATTGCTTGAGACAACATTATTCCTCATCTATCTATATTATAAAGCCCAGTTTTTATTCTAAAGAAATTCTATAGAACTTTTTCCAAGATTGAATGTGAGAGTTTCTTTCATTTTTTTTGTATTTATTTGATATAAAAATCAAAACAATTACATAGAAGGTAACAAATCTTTTTTTATACTGTTTTCTTACTTTCCGCAAGCTGTCTTTCGTTTACATAAATGCAATGTCTATTTTAAGTAGTTACGTAGTCTATAGCATTTGACTTACCTAAAGTAAAACCAAAATTTTCGCATAGTAATAAAACATTCCAAGAAGAATGCCATATAAATCCCCTACTCATTGCGTTGCATTTTGCATACCTAGGGAAGAAGCCACGTTGGGGTTGTAATTTACTGGTATATTGTACTAACTATATGTTGTTTGCTTATTGCACAAACAAGGTTTGGAAGAGTCTAATAATTATCAGATCAAAAAGTTGATTTATACAAAATAAAGTTTAGGGATGCTGAGTTGCATACATTCATTTTCCAGAGAGTGCTGGAGTTGTGTTAAATGTAAAGAATGCAATATAAATTCATGTTTTTCTTTGTAGATTAATAATTTCAGTTTTTTGGTGCTACCAAAGCATACGGCATCGACCTTTAGTATAGTACTGTCGAGTGATTCCGTTGTACTTCTCTTGCTTTCCATCCCCAAATAGACTCGAGTCCATTCGGTCGATGTGTCTATAAATGCCTTCACGCCTCTCATTTAAGTTCATCCTGGTCTGCACGGAAGATGAAAAAAATGATATCCAAAAATGTGGTTCTTCTCTGTTTCTGATTTTAAAGGCGAATGGATGGAAACCTTTTTATCGGTTGCATTGGAGCTCTATAATTAATAATTGTAAGCTTTTTATAGGAAGGCAACAAGACTTGATGAATAAAGGGTAGGTGGAAAATGTGTCTCAGGATTTTAAGAGTCTCGCGAATACGCTTCAATGAAGAAGAGAATCAAAGAAACAAGAATAACTAAATAACAGAAAAAGAAGAAAACTAAGAGAAAGACTCGGGACAAAAACTAGATTGATAACCATGGAGAATAGTATTACTACTGACTAAAATTGGGTCAGCCAATGCCTCTGATTCCTATTACTGAATAATCTATATCACAACCTAACCGGGGGATTCGCACAAACAATTAAACTTTGGGGAGCAAATCGCCTTTTTACCATTCCTTTTATGTAAACAGTATTTTTCAACACCATTTTTATTTAAATTTTAATAGTATTGTGTACTCCTTCATTCCCGAATAATTTCATATGTTAGTCTCGCATATAATTTAAAGTGAAAATTTAAAATGCATGATAAAACATGAAAATATTGGCAAAAATGTGTACTTTTAATGAAAAATATGTAATTTTATTCAATAAATAATATTTTTTATTAATTGTTAAATGTGAGGTAGTTTTCCATTTATTTTGTAATGTATATTGTTCTACGTGACATTCAAAGTTGCAAAATGTATTTGAAGTTCTCCAGAACTAAGAGAATACCAATATTTAATTATTCATATTTGAACTTTTTTTGGGAAACAAAGAGTTTGGTTGTGATTTGTTTGATCTAAGCCACTACCTCTAATCCGATTAACTTTATACATTAGAGCTGGACTATAGTTTATGTGAAAATTGAAAATAAATGTAGAACATAAAAATTTGTTAAAATGTGTAGTTTAGAATAATGTAACACGGTGACTATATGTAGCTATGCTTGCATGTTTGTGCCATAATGGTAAAAACATTTTATTTACCGCGGTGAAATTCAAATTAAAGATCAATTAAATCAATATAATTATAACACCAAACTATACAGAATAAACAAAACCATAAAATAAAATTAATAACCATTAGAATGAAAACAAAAAACACCTATTCAACACATGTAAACACCCAATTAAATGAAAACACTAATTGGATAATTACAACTATAAAACTCTATACTAAGGGTAAACTGCATTATATGTGAGAATATTCTAAGAAAGAGATAATCACTACTTGAGAACTCAATTCAAAAGATATATATACAACATCTAAGAATAGAATAATTATAAATTTAAAACTATTTGAAGGGTAAACCACACTATATGATAAAAAGACTCTAAGAATGAAATAATTGCAATTTGAGAACTCAACTCGAATATTATTGTTGATACAGAAATATGTCCATGACGTCCTAACCGCTCTATCGGACTACAGTCCTAAGCGGGACGTCCTAACCGCTCTATCGGACTACTGTCCTAAGCGGGACGTCCTAACCGCTCTGTCGGACAACTGTCCTAAGCGGGATGTCCTAACCACTCTGTCACGGACTACAATCCTAAGCGGGACGTCCTAACCGCTCTATCGGACTACAGTCCTAAGCGGGACGTCCTAGCCGAACCAACCTATTGGGCCATAGGCCTATCAAGACATTGGGCCATGGGCCTAAAAGAGCATTGTTGGCGTAATCTGAGCCTTACACTTTGTGCGATCTTGTGAGCCCTCCCTTTCTCAAGGGAAACCTATAAATATGGACATATCCTCATAATGCAAAGTAAGTCAAACATTCTTCCCGGACTCTTGCCTTCCCGACTATTATACAGAGTAGATCTTCAGTCTCTCTTGAGTAAAGTCTCAGACCGGTTTGACACTTAGCAAACCGGGTCTACGGTCCTAACCCCCCTCAAAGCTACTTATGCAGGTCCTTACGCATCGCCTCTTATCAGTATGACGGTTCTTACGGGCACTTACTCTTTGGTTCTTACAAGCAAGGTGGTTCTTACTCAAAGGTGGTCTAGGTACTTAGCATGGAGGAAACCAAGGGAAATTCATTAAGCGTTCGGGGGACTTTACCCTCGACATTTTGGCGCCGTCTGTGGGAATCTTTACAAAAAGTTCCGTTCTCTTCAATAAATGTAAGACCAAGAAGGTCCGTAAGAACCAACACTCCTGCGGTTGGGATGCCCGCCCCAAGGCAAAGAGGCAGACCTCCCACTCGGAGAGGAGGGTGGCGAGAGCCACATCAAGAAACACAATGGACTATCCAAGTGATGGCCGTACTGCTAGTCTCTCTTCGGAGGAGGAAAGAGCCGTTGATCCTCCAATAAGAACTCAAACACTCGGAGTTGAAGGACAAGTTCCTCCGTCAGGAACACATGGTCCTCCTCCCGAAAGAAACTTCACTCTTCTAAACGGGCAGGTCATTCGCCCAAGTGAGTTTGGGATGAGCGAGAACCAGTTTGGCCTCTTACTCACTACTATTCAAGGATGTTTTGGTTTTAACAATGTTTAGGCTCTTCAAACTACTCCACCCTTGGCGGTTCCTAGGCAAGCTGAGCCGGCTTAATCTAGAAATGAACACCGCTCCATTTCGGAAAGATTAGGAGAACAAGTTCAACAGAAAGATCATCGCAACCTTCTTAATAGGAGAACAGTAGCGTCCCGAGGCCAACAGGAAAGAAGTCCGGTCAGGCCTAGGACCGATGAAGTAGGTCCTAGTCGCTTTCTGGCTCCTCAACATAGAGTAAAGGATCACATGGCCGAAAGTATCCCGGTGGTTCAAATTGAGGATCTTCCTTCGGATTTAGCAATCAATCCCAGGACTGGTGAGAGGCTCGCCGCTGAAGAGATCTACCTCCAACAAAAGGCCTTAGAAACTCAAAACGCTACTCTGGAAAAAAATAGTAAAGGCTCATGAGAAATACTACAGTGATGCTTGTCCCGTGGGTCATCTAACTAGATATGAGAGCCGGATGGAGTTGAATGGTCTGAATGAAAACATGGAGGCTCTTACCTTCTCAACCTCTCTTACCCGATGACTCCATCAAGTCATAGGTGGACATCCTCACGCTCTTCCTAAAAAGCTTTGAGAAGACAAAAGAAGATGAGGTTAGTGGTGCACTTAGCAAAAATCATCCAAGGAAGGCAAGATAGGACCACGCCCTAGGGACAATCCTCGGACCACGTCCTAAGCACCATATCCTAGGCTCCCTAAGGCCGGATAAGGTCGGACCATGTTCTTACCATGGCCTCGGACCAGGTTCTTATCATCTCCTCGGAGCAATCCTCACCATCTCCTTGGAGAAGGTTCTTACCATGGCCTCAGACCCAATTATTACCATCTCCTCGAAGTCGATTCTCACCGTCGCCTCGGACGTGTGCTCACCATGTCCTCGGACCCAGTTCTTACCATCTCCTCGGAGCCGGTTCTCACCGTCGCCTCAGACCATGTGCTCACCATGGCCTCGGACCAGGTTCTTACCGTCTCCTCGGAGCAGGTCCTCACCATCTCCTCGGAGCAGGTTCTCACCGTGGCCTCGGACCATGTTCTCACTATATCCTGGAGCGGGTCCTTGACCATGTCTTAGAGATCGCGTCCTAAGGTCAGACTACGTCCTCCGGACTAACTAAGTAAGACACTCATCGTTCTACAAACATCCGACACCTGCTACCAAGTTGGCTAGGACAGCCTCCAACCGCCAAAGTGGCCAGGACAAGTCTCCTATTACCAGAGTGGCTAGGACCAGCATCTCACACCTTTAGCTGCACAAGCACAAGTGAGGCAAACTCCATAAGCTTAAAAGCTAGGAGATACTTTCAAAGGTTGGGATTTGTTTATTTCGAATCCCGATCTCCAATTTCGATGGCTTCTCTTAAAACAGAGAACCGAAAATAATGCTCTACATTTCTCGATGAAAAAGTAAGTATTCTGACTTAACTTGAAATCATCATTTACCATTCATTCATTCATTCATTCATTCATTCATTCATTCATCATGCACGCACACTGTTTGTACTCTTGGTTTTTTGTATTAAGGGGGAGTTCTTGGAGCAAGGGGGAGTTGCTTGATATTGTCATGAATTTTCCTACTAACTACTTTCAGGTTTTTGTGAAGAAAGGCAAGAATTAAGGGGGAGATTGAAAGTGCAATTTATATTGCACTTGTTTTGTTAATTCGGACTTTCTTCGTTTATTAACCGGTTCAACGTTTGTAGTTGTTTTTCTATGAATATTTTGTAGGATAAATCAAGTTGGGCCTCAACATGCTTATTGGATCATGATTGGTTACCATAGCAGTCACTGTACCAAAACGTCATTGTAGCAGTTACTGTAGCAAAAAGGAAAATAAGAAGCATAATGCAAGAAGGAAGCTGCCATATTGTTCAAGGAAGAATTTGATGCTATAAGGAAAGTGAGATTTAAAAGAGATTGATATATAGAAGACTCCTTATACTGTTGAAAGATAAGAAAGGCAGTTTCCTTCCTAGAGAAAACCTAACAGGTTTCGACTTGGGCCAAGCCGTGTTTCTTCCAGGAAGATCGATTGCTGTACATTACATATACAGGATGAACACGCAATGCAAGGCTGCCGCTTCTGTGAACAAAAGAGTGATCAATACATGTTCTAGGCGTCTTGCTTTACTAGACTTTTATTTCGGTGTTTACTTGTGAGTGTTCTCTAAAGATTGAGAATTACTCTAGTATCATTGAACTAGAATAGGTTTTTCTTGTCTGTTCTAGGTCTAGTTTTCCGTAAGTTTAATCAATCGTCTGTGATTGAATTAAACTTATTTTCATAATTCTACTTTCACATCGTGTAGAAATTTTGCCTACGGCGCTGCCAATATATTTTTCTATATATTGGCTTGGTTTATTGAAGAAGATTTGATTATCTGCTGGCCTGCTTAATCGTGTGATCAGTTTTATTCCGCTGCACTTTACTGAGTTTCGTTGATCACAATTCACTGTTGTCGTAGTCTTGTCGATCACTGTTCACTGTTGAGAAACGGTGTTAACTCAACATCAATTGTTAACATCGTTCGAAACTGTCCAGAAGTACCAATCCCGGTCCTACAGTTCTAACACACACATCATTTATCAATGCTTCAATTACTATACAAGCGTACATGATTCGTCAAGGACATGTTTCAGATTAATAAGGGCGTCCGACACCCACAAAATTATATAAGCCCGACCGTCTCGGCATGAGTACTTCAATATAAGGGGGTCCTTTCGTATCTAATCAGTCCGACCCAACCTCACCACATGTCCAATCACTCTTACGGAATAAACAGATAAATGGAAGCCTAACATCCGAAGCTAGCCTAGGACCGGACAAACTCCGGGTCGGACGCCTCACAACAGAAGGCCCTCAATTATACAAAAGGGTTAAGTCAATACCACTAAGTAGCTAATACGAGTTGGTCTTGGCTCGAAAAAGTAGGCTCGGATCTTATTCTGAAGCACTACTACACCATCGCTAAGAGTTTACTCAGGACGGCACAGGTCCTAGCCTAACAACGATACGTACGTACCCAATGAAAAGGAGATATTCCTATTTAGCCCAAGTGGCCCGATATAAGTGTATACACCTGTCCACATGGCAAAGTAAGGATAGTACATCACTCCCTTATACCAAAGTCATCACATGTGAATGATGACAATCTCCGCGGACACCAAGTCTAAAGCTTCAAAAGCAAGAGCTCTCCACTCGATTCAACTTAGATGACACAAGAAATCAGGGTTTCCCTTGAGGAATGCATCATCTAGTAGCCCATCAATAACTTGTTGAGGGTAAAGATAAGGATCAGAAAATTACATGCCATCACACTTTAATTGAGACGAATTTAAAACATGTACTTTCCTTTCAAAGTTTACAGCCGCTCCAGGGTCTGAACCAGTCCATTTTATTTCGATCCATTCACTGTTACCAAGTTGCCAAGACCATAACAGAGCTGCAGTAAATCCAAGCTTCGGATGAAAAAGTGTAAAGGAGCAAAGCAGATTCGGAACAGTAAACCCGTAAAAGAAAGGCGCTCCAGACGATAAGCAAACTGGACGGACAATAAGTAAACACTTCTCACAAAAATTACACAAAGCAATTGCTGAGATTGACTCGAGCTTCGAATGTTGGTGCTCTAAACTCATAAATAAAAGTAGATCCGGATCTGTGGACTCTAACCTCGAAACTCGCAAACTCGAGCCACAGCAAAACTCGCCTCGCACTGAGCACCTTCGGACTACAATGGCACAAAGAGGCTCGACCTTGGACATCAAAGTCCGGAGCAACATATCTGGGTCCGAATCTAACGTACCAAAACAGTAGCGCCTTAGCTTCAAGATGACGTCTCAGATCCGAAACAAACAGGTGCATGAACAGGAAAAGAACAGGAAAACTCGAAGCGACAATGGAGCCTCGGAATAGACAAATTGCATAGGAGCAGAGATTCAGATCCGGATTGAACAAACACCACGCGCCTAGTGAATCCGAACCGAGAAAGAGCAGAGCTTCGGACTGAAGAAATCCGGAACAGCTCAGAATAGTAGCTGCTGAGCAGATTTGAACTTCGGACGGGAATGGAGGGCGAGATTCGAACTAGTGATTCGGACTTAACACTCAAAAAAACAAAACTCAGATTCGGATTGAGCTCCCGCAATATTGCACTTCGGACCAAGAAAGAAGAAGCAAAGAAAAAGAAGAAAGAGTGAAGCGTACTGGCGTGAATTGTGTGTTGATGTACTAGTGGATGTACTATTGGCAAATGGAAAAAGTTATAACATATTTTTTGAATGTCCGGACCTGACATCCAAGTAACAAAATCTACCCGGACTTGACTCCTCGGATCCGACATTCCAGCGAAAAAATTTACCCTGATCCTAAGCCTCCACGTTTGTCCCTTATCTCGCTTATAAATACCTTTTTTCCTACAGTCCGAGACATCTCGTCTCGGACTGTAAGAAAAGAGGGGGTGAGAGAGATAGGGGAAAGACAAGAGAGGACATGGATAAGGAAAATTTTCAAAGCTCACAAGATCGATCGCACAAAGAAGCTCCCCGGAAACTATAGTTCCACAACTATCTTCTACTAAGATACTTGAAAACTAGGGGGACAAATGTAGATACAGAAATATGTCCAAGGCGTCAAAGGAATTCTAAGCTCCTCGGACACTATAGTTCCACAACTATCTTCTACTAAGATACTTGGAAACTAGGGGAACATATGTTGATACAGAAATATGTCCATGACGTCCTAACCGCTCTATCGGACTACAATCCTAAGCGGGACGTCCTAACCGCTCTATCGGACTACTGTCCTAAGCGGGACGTCCTAACCGCTCTGTCGGACTACTGTCCTTAGAGGGAAGTCCTAATCGCTCTATTGGACTACAGTCCTAAGCGAGACGTCCTAACCGCACTGTCGGACTACTGTCCTAAGCAGGACATCCTAACCGCTCTATCGGACAACTATCCTAATCGGGACGTCCTAACCGAACCAACCTATTGGGCCATAGGCCTAACAAAGCATTGGGCCATGGGCCTAATAGAGAATTGTTGGCGTAATCTGAGCCTTACACTTGGCGCGATCTTGTGAGTCCTCCCTTTCTCAAGGGAAACCTATAAATATGGACATATCCTCATAATGCAAAGTAAGTCAAGCCTTCTTCCTGGACTCTTACCTTCCCGACTATTATACAGAGTACATCATCAGTCTCTCTTGAGTAAAGTCTCAGACCGGTTTGACACTTAGCAAACCGGGTCTACGGTTCTACCCACCCCCCCCCCCTCCAAGCTACTTGTGCAGGTCCTTACGCATCGCCTCTTATTAGTACAATGGTTCTTACGGGCTCTTACTCTTTGGTTCTTACAAGCAAGGTGGTTCTTACTCAAAGGTGGTCTAGGTACTTAGCGTGAAGGAAAGCAAGGGAAATTCATTAAGCGTTCGGGGGACTTTACCCTCGACAATTATAAGGAGAATCGTGCATATCAAGTATGATTTCACATCACTCTAAAATGATACAACAACTTTAAAAATGAGATAATTATGACACTAGAACTATATTCTCAGAGTAAACCAATATATAGGAAAATATTCTAAGGGATAAATCCAACTTAAAATATTCATTTATATGTCACAACTAACTCTAAGAATGAGAAATTTCCAATTTGAAAATTTCAATCAAAAGGTAAGCTCAACTCTAAAAGTGTGATAAAACTTTGCACTCAATTCGAAGGACAATCAATCCTACGAATGAGATAATTATAACTTGATAAGTATATTTGAATAGTAAACCACATTATATGAGAGATGTAATTTATCCGCTGGACAACTCCGGGAGCTGTTAACAACTCCAATAGGAGATGTAATTACAGCTCCACTCAGAGCTGTAACAGCTCCTATTGGAGCTGTATAACAACTCTACATACATCTCCAAATTGGAGTTGTAAAAGGTTTGATCGGCAATTATTGGAGCTTTAAATACAGCTCTGATCGGAGCTATATTTAGAAGGTTTGAAAAAGAATAGAAAAGAAAACGGAATCCGGGATGGGAAGAAGATGAGAGGATGAAGAGAAGGGAAGAAGATGGGTTCGTGAGTTTTTATTTTTATTTTTATTTTACCTTTTCTTTAATGAATAAATTAACTTACTTTCTTTCTAACTTTTGCTTTAATTTTTGATCCAACAAAAAGCCAGCGTGGTAGGAGAGAGAGTTGTACTGGGGATTTGGTCAACTGTAGGGGGCATCTGTTATTGTTTGACAAAAGGTACCGATGTTTGAAGGGGGTCAATTGCAGGGCAACCAAATGTAATTTTTCAAAAATAAATGAAAAGTGGTTAGATTATTACAAAGTAACACCTCATTTTTTAAACTTCTAAAAACTGTACTCCAATCTCACTATTCTCGTGTTGTTACCAAAATTCTCCCCCGCCCGCCGTTCATCAAACATTCACCAAATATCAATACAAATAATTTAAAAAACACATTTTTTTTAATTATCAGAGTGTCAAAAAACATTTTATTTTTTCAACCTCTTCTTATTCTCTTGTGGTGAAAATTGAAGAAGACCGAGTAGTTCGTAGTGGATAATTGAATAAATGGTTGTGGAGAGTTTTCTAGAAGAAATAAAGGTGGGATTTTCAATGTAAATTAAAGAAGAAATTATATGAAAAGATTAAAAGGAAATGTTAAAATAGACAAAAGTATTATAAAATAAGAGAATTTTTTATTTTATTTTTTTTGTTATGATTGTAATTAGTTTCAAAATGCATTACAAATTTGAAATCATTCGTTATTGTTTAACTATTGGTACTAATCTAACAAAGGCATATTTTGTAAATAGTTGATACAGTTAAATACTCTAAGTGATAATTTCAATTTAGTTACTCAATTAGCAGCATAAATGAACTTTAAGCATGGTATAATTCAAACTTGAGAACTCAATTCGAAGAGTAAACTCAATTCTATGAGATGTTTCTATCATGGGAAAATCAATTCGAATGTCAAACCAACTCTAATAATGAGATAATTACAACTTGAGAACTCAATTCGAGGAATAAAGTCATAAACCGCGATACGTGGGGAGAAACTATAATAAAGGAATGATTCAAGCTTATGAACTCAATTAGAAAGTAATAAAAATGAGATAATTATAATTTGGAAACTTAATTCGAATGACAAATCAACTATAATAATGAGATAAATGTATTTGAAAACTTAGTTTGAAGGTCAAACCAACTATAAGAATGATATTATTCAAACTTGAAAATTTTGTTCGAATGTTAAAGATTAGTTGCATAGGATCCACTTGTGAGGGACAACCTTGTTAGACTTAAGTTCTATTTACTTTGGAAACGAACTTTTTGAACTTGTGCATGTTATTCTATGAATGTCAGTGTGATGTCAAAGCTTCTGCATTTTTTGGGCTTATTATGTGCAATCGTAGACTCGGTAGCTTGGGAGCTAGACTTTATTTTGTGTCTACGTGTTTTTATGTGTTTTTCCCTTTTTCTAGGTTTTTTAGAGAGTTTGTTGCTTGAGGACAAGCAAGGGTTCGGTTTGGGGAGTTTGATGAGTCGGATTTACATCGTCTCATCTGGTCTTTTTTACCGTCTTTTTGTTATCCTTAAGTATAGTTTTAATAGCTTTCCCAAAGTCTTTTTACTTGTTTTGTTCTTTGTGTATTTTGCAGGTATTTGGCTAAACCAGCTAATTGAAGGCAAAAACGGTGTATTCTACATGCATCTGGAAGATATGGAAGTCCCAATGCCTCGTATGGTTGCTAGAGGTGGAGCGGAGAAAACAAAATACCAAGAAACGAAGTTAAAAGGAGCCAAAATCGAGCAAAAAGGACAAAAAGGGCAAAATCGTAATTCGCCAAAGGAGTGGCGAACGACAAGTTGAAGACGGCGCCCGCCAAACCTGGGCAGAATGCTCTGGCGGGCGCCAAGAAGAGATGGCGGATGCCATGGACTGAATCTTGGCGTCCGCCAAGTCTAAACATGGCGCCCGCCAAGATTCGGCCATGGCGGAGGCCGTTTCTGGAGTTGGCGGACACGGAGTGGATTCTACGACTCGGATTCTCTCCTAATTCATGAGACTTCATTTTTCTTTCTTTCTATTAGTTAAGAAACATCGACTATTACTTTTAATATTCATTCTATTGTCAAGAACACACACTTTGCTCTAGAGCTACACCTAGTTTCAAAGGCAATTACCCGATTTGACGTAATTCGACCGTTTTCTTTTGTAATCCGACGATTGACGTTGATTGGGAGATTATCTACATAGCTTTAGCATCGATTCGTTTTCGTTCTACAATTTCTACCTAGGGTTTGTGACAACGAAGGGTAAAATTGTATCAATCCTCTCGAATCTTTGTTTTGTGCTTGAGATTATGTTTATTACTAGTATGATTATGCTTTCGCTTGTCATGAGTAACTAAACACCCCTATTATGGGGTTGTGACTGATTCAATGCATTCTAGCTAGGGTTTGTGTGATTCGAAGTGCAACGGGATTTGATTACTTGTGCCTTTTAGATTAATCACTATTCCTGCTATCACGTTTCATGATCTTCTAGACAAAATCACTGTTAGATTAGGCATTTAAGCCTTGCAAACCAAAATGTCTTTCGTCTTGCTTGATCTAACAGTTAGTTGTAAACGATGTTAGTAGGTTAGTCGAATTGATTGTAGCCTAGTGAAACTGACGCCTTCACTAGTGCTATTTGTTTTTGAACTCAAGACTGTGACATCTTGCGTAGTCAATCCCGTGAGTCAACGAACAAGACAATGGTTAAGATCCTAGAAAAGAGGCTAAGGACTTTTCAAGGAAGTTGGGCAGATGACTTGGACGGGGTACTTTGGGCTTACCGTACTACTGCTGGAACTGCTACTCAGGAGACACCCTTTGCGCTAGTCTATGGCACTTAGGCAGTCATCCCTTCGGAATTTCAGTTGAGACTCAAAGGATTCAACAGTACCAACCCGTTGAGAATGAAGTGGCAAGGATCTATGACTTGGAGCTGCTTGAGGACAAAAGAAACACTGCACTAGCTAACATCCACCGCTACCAAGCGACAGCTGCCCGAGCCTACAACAAGCATGTCTATGCTAAAGATCTACAAGTTGCCGATTTGGTTCTTAGAAGGGCAGACATTCTTAGTAAGGTTGGAAAGCTTAAGCCTAAATGGGAAGGTCCTTACAATGTAGAGAATTTAATATGGACTTATCGAACTGAAGGTTTTTACGAAGATTTTATACGAGACTAACCTATATGAGTGCTTTGATAAACCCTAGAACGAATATGCATAATCTTCACATACTACTGTATTCAAAGGTGTTTAGCTATTCATAATTGATGATTGCATACAGAGATTAATGGTGAAAATCATATGAAACATAGATGAGAAACTCACATGCAACAACATACAACTCAATCGATAAGACAAAGAATGAATTGCAAGATTTAAAGCAATGGAGAAATCAATACCAATAATCTTGATGATAAAAATCAATGAATAACCAAGCTGCAAAGATGTCTCAATGTCAATGTATCAATCTCGGAGCTTTTTCTCAAATCTAGGTTAAAAGAAGTATGAAAGAAAATGATCAAACTTCTAATCTAATAAGGAAAAACGAATTACAGGGCCGACACTGCAAGGGAAAATAGCCTCGCCACAAGTAGTTTTCTTTATCGCAATAGATATCCGGCTCGTAAAATCTCGCCGCGGTGAGCCTCTCAACAGCTCCAGCCTCTAGCCTCGTAAAATCTCGCCGCGGCGGGAAGGATACCCCGCCTCGGCGATCTCAACTTTGCAAAATTCCAGGTGCCTTCGTAAAATCTCGCCTCGGCGGGAAGGATACCTCGCCGCGGCAAGCCATGTTAATCAGGTTGCCCTTATTTTGGATCAAAATCATCGATTCCTGCAAAATAACATGAAAATACCAAAGCATAAAAACGTACAAAAAAACACTAGAAAATAATAACCAAAGACTGACAAAGACCGCTAAAAAGAACCAAATGAGACGTTAAAATATTGTCTCATCAAGTATCGTACACTTCCTCAACATGGATCTCCTGCGGGTCCGGGACGAAAGGGATCTGATTAGGATTAATCCTAGTGTTATAACCTATGTTTCGACAAAGGTTTTGGATCTCTACCGGAAGTTCGGATTCGTTGCCTGTTCAACGCGATGTGGATTGCCTATCGTCCGAGTAGATGTCTCGTGAACCGTCATGAGAAACTGCACATGCGAACACTCAAGATAATCTTGCTTGTCCGGATATTTCGAATCAAGGGCAATTAAATGAAAAGATGGAGAGCTCATCTCGGATACTTCACCACTCCGATTCAAAAATTGTTCAGCTCCTCTTTGATCTCCAATATCACCAATGTCAACTTCCTCGAAAGTATCGGACCAGGACGCCGCTTCGGACGCATACCCAACAGCCTCGGAATGGTTTTGACTATCGCTCTCAGACATCCTAGGGAAAGAAAGGGAATTCCTATAAGATTTCAAGTTTAATGTCCGAGAGTCCATTTATGTAACTTATGGTTAAAACCCATAAGGGGTTCGGAGAGAACTAAGTGTTGTCGGATGTAGTTAGTTCGAAGTTAGTACGCAGTTAGTACAAACAACGTAGAGGTTCCGAAGAGACCTACTACATACGTCCGGACGAGAAAAACATGCAAGAAATTTCCAAAAGACAACTACTTTAGCAAAATTGAAAGACAAGGCGAGAACACTTACTTGCAAAAACACAAAGAGTTGGATTGAAGGCAGCTAACTTCTTCGGATCGCTACTTTGCTTCGAACTTACCCCTTGATTTGGACCACTGCAACTGCTTCGGACCACTCAAAAGCACTTCGGATTCACACAGTTTGCGAAATTTCTCTCTCTAACACTGAAGAAATGAAAGCGACTGGTGCCCTATTTATAGGAAGATATTTATGGAAGCCCAACCGTCACATCAATTCAGGATTAAATCTCGGCCGTCGATCAAAATTCATCCAACGGCATAGTTCAAATTACTAGGTGAAATGACGGATCCGTCCAAAATATTTATTTCACGACGATTAGAATTCCAACAACACTTGGAACATCAGAGATAGCACCCATCCTCTTACGGATGGTTGGCTCTGTCCTAGGCACACGGACCCTCGTCCGTTCGGATGTCCCTACTCGGAAAATCCCGAAATACCGATTCATAAATGACACGGATTCTCATCCGTTCGGAGGTGATACCTCTTCCTCACTCGGACGGATAAATCATCATAAACAATACGGATTCTCATCCGTTCAGAGGTGATACCTCTTCCTCACTAGGACGGATAAATCATCATAAATGACACGGATTTTCATCCGTTCGGAGTTGATACCTCTTCCTCACTCGGACGGATAAATCATCATATACAACACGGATTCTCATCCGTTCGGAGGTGATCCCTCTTCATCACTCGGATAGATAAATCATTGTACGTCACGCGGACCCTAGTCCGTCCGGATTTCACTAATGTCTTACGGGTGTGGAGCTATGAAATCGCTCGTAGGTCCTTATTTGGCTCCAAAGAGATGATTAGTAAACACAGTATCAACCCAATCTTTTTTACAGATAAAACTACACGGACTCTCGTCCGTTCGGACATCCCAAGTTGGATTATCCCGAATAATCAACTATGTACGTCACGCGGACCCTAGTCTGTCCGGATTTCACTAATGGCTTATGGGTATGGAGCTATGAAATCCCCCGTAGGTCCTTATTTGGCTCCGAAGACTCGATTAGTAAACACAGTATCAACCCAATCTTTTTACAAGATGGCTACGTTGATCTTAAAACTACACGGACTCTCGTCCGTTCGGACATCCCAAGTTGGATTATCCTGAATAATCAACTATGTTCGTCACGCAGACCCTAGTCCATCCGGATTTCACTAATAGCTTACGGGTGTGGAGCTATGAAATCGCCGTAGGTCCTTATATGGATCCGAAGAGTTGATTAGTAAATACAGTATCAACCCAATCTTTTTACAAGATCGCTGCTTTGATCTTAAAACTACACGGACTCTTGTCCGTTTGGACATCCCAACTTGGATTATCCCAAATAATGAACTATGTACGTCACGCGGACCCTCGTCCATCCGGCTGTCCTTAATGGCTTGCAGGTGTGGAGCTATGAAATCGCCCGTAGGTCTTATTTTGGAACTTCTGAAGAATCGATTAATGAAGACAAGATAAACCCAACTTTTTTTACAGAAGGTGGATTTCTCTTCAAAGCACACAGACTCTAATCCGTTCAGATGTCCTTAATCGGACAATCCCCGAAAAATCGATTATTAAGTAACACGGACTCCCGTCCATTCAGATGTCCTTCCGTGGACCATCCCGATTTCACCACCAACAAAAAGTGTTCCTTTCCTACGCCTCTCGAACCTACGCTTAATCTTGCTTACAAATACCCCTTTTCACACTTACAGTGCGAGACCACACTCTCAGACTGTAAGAAAAAAGGGGGGGAGAGATTAAGGTAAGAACGGCAAAAGGCACGGACTAAACACCCTTTTTTCATCTTATGAGGGACGGATTGAACGAAAAACAAAAATGTTCTCCCCACTTCAAACTATAGTTCCACAACTATCTTCTACTAAGATACTTGGAAACTAGGAGGACATATGTTGATACGGAAATATGTCCAATCCGTCATAGACGCCTTTGGAACGAATCCTAAGGCATTTCAAGCTGTCTAAGGTCCAAGGCATCAAGGTCCAACCCGGAGGTCCGACCCTAAGGCTGCCTCTGGTCCGACCCTCCTGAGTAAAACGGTGAACTAGACCTCAAAGACAGCAGGTCCGACCCAAACCATGGTCCGAGACCATGAGGGTCCGACCCGTACGATGATCCGGACATAAGTCTCTAACCTCATAAGAAACCAAGTGAACTGGCACCAAGAGAGAAAATAGGATCCGAGGCTATCAAGGTCTGAACCACTATGCCTTGTGGTTTATGGGAGTTGCTTTCAGACATGAGATTGTGACCCGGACCAGGCCCTCGAACCTACACTCTCGGACGAAAGTCCGAGACAGACTTCAAGAGTCTCTAATTTCTCTCGAAGAAAGACTAAACTATCCTCGAAAGCCCAAAAGGGAAATGGGTTAAGTCGTCTTAATGGGCCATGGGCCTAATAGAGCATTATTGGCGCAATCCGAGCCTTACAGTTGCACTATCCAACGGAGCCCTTCCACTTTGGGAGATCTCTATATATATGGCACACATTCCCATGTTAACAGTAGGTCAAGTCATCATTATGAACTAATCCCGATCACTATACAGAGCAGATCTTCAGTCTCTCTCAAGTAAAGTCTCTACCCGGTTTGACACTACGCTACTACCTCGTCGCATTCCTTGGTGCAATAGATTAGGCCTTGCTGGAGACTGCAGTAGCCTATGATGTTGCAACTCTCTTAGCCCTATTGTAACTTGAGGAAGAGTTGGAGAAGAGGCCAGTGATTGACTGATCTAAGTTGTCATTTGATCCAATATTGACATTGGCGTTGAAGACGAAGTAGCCGTTGAGATTTATGGAAAGCT
The DNA here is from genome assembly GCA_026545765.1 of Plantago major. Taxonomy (NCBI): domain Eukaryota; kingdom Viridiplantae; phylum Streptophyta; class Magnoliopsida; order Lamiales; family Plantaginaceae; genus Plantago; species Plantago major. The sequence goes on along the minus strand of CM048840.1, from coordinate 67,357,788 downwards.
TGCTAGTGACTCTAAGAAAGAAGGTGGCACTAGTGGCTCTGCCGCCAAAGCACTGAGACATTTGAGCCCCTTTATTCGTTGTTTCATAGAAATTGTCTTTTCGAACGTAATTGTTGAAAAAACTAGGGTTTGCATGGAATTCGACAAGATTTTTGTTCTATAAAGTGAAGTAGAAAGGTTTTGTTGAAAAGAATAGGAAGAAGCTATATCAATATATGGTACATTGGACAATGTTGCTTGAGACAACTTTATTCCTCATCTATCTATATTATAATGCCCAGTTTTTATTCTAAAGAATTTCTATAGAACTTTTACTAAGATTGAATGTGAGAGTTTCTTTCACTTTTGTGTATTTATTTGATATAAAAATCAAAACAATTACATAGAAGGTAACAAATCTTTTTTTATATTGTTTTCTTCCTTTCCGCAAGCTGTCTTTGGTTTACATAAATGCAATGTCTATTTTAAGTAGTTACGTAGTCTATAGCATTTGACTTACCTAAAGTAAAACAAAAATTTTCGCATAGTAATAAAACATTCCAAGAAGAATGCCATATAAATCCCCTTCTCATTGCGTTGCGTTTTGCCTACCTAGGGAAGCAACCACGTTGGGGTTGTAATTTACTGGTATATTGTACTAACTATATGTTGTTTTCTTATTGCACAAACAAGGTTTGGAAGAGTCTAATAATTATCAGATCAAAACGTTGATTTATACAAAATAAAGTTTAGGGATGCTGAGTTGCATACATTCATTTTCCAGAGAGTGCTGGAGTTGTGTTAAATGTAAAGAATGCAATATAAATTCATGTTTTTCTTTGTAGATTAATAATTTCAGTTTTTTGGTGCTACCAAAGCATACGGCATCGACCTTTAATATAGTACTGTCGAATGATTCCGCTGTACTTCTCTTGCTTTCCATCCCCAAATAGACTCGAGTCCATTCGAGTCGATGTGTCTATAAATGCCTTCACGCCTCTCATTTAAGTTCATCCTGGTCTGCACGGAAGATGAAAAAAATGATATCCAAAAATGTGGTTCTTCTCTGTTTCTGGTTTTAAAGGCGAATGGATGGTAACTTTTTTATCGGTTTCATTGGAGCTCTATAATGAATATTGGTAAGCTTTTTCTAGGAAGGCAACAAGACTTGATGAATAAAGGGTAGGTGGAAAATGTGTCTCAGGATTTTAAGAGTCTCGTGAATACGCTTCAATGAAGAAGAGAATCAAAGAAACAAGAATAACTAAATAACAGAAAAAGAAGAAAACAAAGAGAAAGACTCGGGACAAACACTAAATTGATAACCATGGAGAATACTATTACTACTGACAAAAATTGGGTCAGCCAATGCCTCTGATTCCTATTACTGAATAATCTATATCACAACCTAACCGGGGGATTCGCACAAACAATTAAACTTTGGGGAGCCAATCGCCTTTTTACCATTCTTTTTATATAAACAGTATTTTTCAACACCATTTTTATTTAAATTTTAATAGTATTGTGTACTCCTTCATTCCCGAATAATTTCATATGTTAGTCTCGCGAATAATTTAAATTGAAAATTTAAAATGCATGATAAAACATAAAAATATTGGCAAAAATGTGTACTTTTAATGAAAAATATGTAATTTTATTCAATAAATAATATTTTTTTATTTTTTAAATGTGAGGTAGTTTACCATTTATTTTGTAATGTATATTGTTCTACGTGACATTCAAAGTTGCAAAATGTATATGAAGTTCTCCAGAACTAAGAGAATACCGATATTTAATTATTCATATTTTAACTTTTTTTGGGAAACAAAGAGTTTGGTTGTGTTTTGTTTTATCTAAGCCACTACCTCTGATCCGAATAACTTTATACATTAGAGCTGGACTACAGTTTATGTGAAAATTGAAAATAAATGTAGAACATCAAATTTGTTAAAATGTGTAGTTTAGAATAATGTAACACAGTAACTATATGTAGCTATGCTTGCATGTTTGTGCCATAATGGTAAAAACATTTTATTTACCGCGGTGAAATTCAAATTAAAGATCGATTAAATCAATATAATTATAACACCAAACTATACAGAATAAACAAAACCATAAAATAAAATTAATAACAATTAGAATGAAAACAAAAAACACCTATTCAACACATGTAAACACCCAATAAAATGAAAACACTAATTGGATAATTACAACTATAAAACTCTATACTAAGGGTAAACTACATTACATGTGAGAATATTCTAAGAACGAGATAATCACTACTTGAGAACTCAATTCAAAACATATATATACAACATCTAAGAATAGAATAATTATAAATTTAGAACTATTTGAAGGGTAAACCACACTATATGAGCAAAAGACTCTAAGAATGAAATAATTGCAATTTGAGAACTCAACTCGAATATTATTGTTGATACAGAAATATGTCCATGACTTCCTAACCACTCTATCGGACTACAGTCCTAAGCGGGACGTCCTAAACGCTCTATCGGACTACTGTCCTAAGCGGGACATCCTAACCGCTCTGTCGGACTACTGTCCTAAGCGGGATGTCCTAACCAATCTGTCATGAACTACAGTCCTAAGCGGGACGTCCTAACCGCTCTATCGGACTACAGTCCTAAGCGGGACGTCCTAACCGAACCAACCTATTGGGCCATAGGCCAATCAAGACATTGGTCCATGGGCCTAATAGAGCATTGTTGGCGTAATCTGAGCATTACACTTGGCGCGATCTTGTGAGTCCTCCTTTCTCAAGGGAAACCTACAAATATGGACATATCCTCATAATGCAAAGTAAGTCAAGCCTTCTTCCCGGACTCTTACCTTCCCGACTATTATACAGAGTAGATCTTCAGTCTCTCTTGAGTAAAGTCTCAGACCGGTTTGACACTTAGCAAACCGGGTCTACGGTCCTAACCACCCCCCCCCCTCCAAGCTACTTATGCAGGTCCTTACGCATCGCCTCTTATCAGTACGACGGTTCTTACGGGCTCTTACTCTTTGGTTCTTACAAGCAAGGTGGTTCTTACTCAAAGGTGGTCTAGGTACTTAAGGTGAAGGAAAGCAAGGGAAATTCATTAAGCGTTCGGGGGACTTTACCCTCGACATTTTGGCGTCGTCTGTGGGAATCTTTGCAAAAAGTTCTGTTCTCTTCAGTAATGGCAAGACCAAGAAGGTCTGTAAGAACCAACACTCCTGCGGTTGGGATGCCCGCCCCAAGGCAAAGAGGCAGACCTCCAACTCGGAGAGGAGGGTGGCGAGAGCCACTTCAAGAAACACAATGGACTATCCAAGTGATGGCCGCACTGCTAGTCTCTCTTCGGAGGAGGAAAGAGCCGTTGATCCTCCAATAAGAACTCAAACACTCGGAGTTGAAGGAAAAAGTTCCTCCGTCAGGAACACATGGTCCTCCTCCCGAAAGAAACTTCACTTCCAAACGGGCAGGTCATTCTCCCAAGTGAGTTTGGGATGAGCGAGAACCAGTTTGGCCTCTTACTCACTACTATTCAAGGATGTTTTGGTTCTAACAATGTTTAGGCTCCTCAAACTACTCCACCCTTGGCGGTTCCTAGGAAAGCTGAGCCGGCTCAATCTAGAAATGAACACCGCTCCATTTCGGAAAGATTAGGAGAACAAGTTCAACAGGAAGATCATCGCAACCATCTTAATAGGAGAACAGTAGCGTCCCGAGGCCAACAGGAAAGAAGTCCGGTCAGGCCTAGGACCGATGAAGTAGGTCCTAGTCGCTTTCTGGCTCCTCAGCATAGAGTAAGGGATCACATGGCCGAAAGTATCCCTGTGGTTCAAATTGAGGATCTTCCTTCGGATGTAGCAATTAATACTCGGACTGGTGAGAGGCTCGCCGCTGAAGAGATCTACCTCTAACAAAAGGCCTTAGAAACTCAAAACACTACTCTAGAAAAAAATAGTAAGGCTCATGAGAAATACTACGGTGATGCTTGTCCCGTGGGTCATGTAACTAGATATGAGAGCCGGATGGAGTCGAATGGTCTGAATGAAAACATGGAGGCTCTTACCTTCTCAACCTCTCTTACCCGATGACTCCATCAAGTCTTAGGTGGAAATCCTCACGCTCTTCCTAAAAAGGTTTGAGAAGACAAAAGAAGATGAGGTTAGTGGAGCACTTAGCAAAAATCATCCAAGGCAAGATAAGACCATGCCCTAGGGACAATCCTCGGACCACGTCCTAAGCACCATATCCTAGGCTCCCTAAGGCCGGATAAGGTTGGACCATGACCTCGAACCATGTTCTTACCATGGCCTCAGACCAGGTTCTTATCATCTCCTCAGAGCAGGTCCTCACCATCTCCTCGTAGCAGGTTCTTACCATGACCTCGGACCCGGTTATTACCATCTCCTCAAAGCAGGTTCTCACCGTCACCTCAGACATGTGCTCACCATGTCCTAGGACCTGGTTCTTACCATCTCCTCGGAGCAGGTCCTCACCATCTCCTCGGAGCAGGTTCTTACCATGGCCTCGGACCAGGTCTTCACCATCTCCTCGGAGCCAGTTCTCACTGTCGCCTCGGACGTGTGCTCACCATGTCCTCGGACCTGGTTCTTACCATCTCCTCGGACCAGGTCCTCACCATCTCCTCGGACCAGGTTCTTACCATAGCCTCGGACCAGGTCCTCACCATCTCCTCGGAGCCGATTCTCACCGTCGCCTCGGACGTGTGCTCAACATGTCCTCGGAGTAAGTTCTTACCATCTCCTCGGAGCTGGCTCTCACCAATTACTCGGAGCAGGTTCTTACCATCTCCTCAGAGCAAGCTCTCACCATGTCCTCGGTCCAGGTTCTTACCATCTCCTCGGACATGTGCTCACCATCTCGTCGGAGTCGATTCTCGCCGTCGCCTCGGACCATGTTCTTACCATGTCCTCAGACCCGGTTCATACCATCCCTTTGGAGGTCCTCATCATCTCCTCGGAGCATGTGCTCACCATGTCCTCGGACCAGGTTCTCACCATCGCATCGGACATGTGCTCACCATCTCCTCGGAGCCGGTTCTCACCGTCGCCTCAGACCATGTGCTCACCATGGCCTCGGACCAGGTTCTTACCATCTGCTCGGAGCAGGTCCTCACCATTTCCTCGGAGCAGGTTCTCACTGTGGCCACGGACCATGTTCTCACCATATCCTTAGAGCGGGACCTTGACCATGTCTTAGAGATCGCATCCTAAGGTCAGACTACGTCCTCCGGACCAACTAAGTAAGACACTCATCGTTCTACAAATATCCGACACCTACTACCAAGTTGGCTAGGACAGCCTCCTACCGCCAAAGTGGCCAGGACAAGTTTCCTACTACCAGAGTGGCTAGGACCAGCATCTCACACCTTTAGTTACACAAGCACAAGTAAGATAAACTCCATAAGCTTAAAAGCTAGGAGATACTTTCAAAGTTTGGGATTTGTTTATTTTGAATCCCGATCTCCAATTTCGTTGGCTTCTCTTAAAACGGAGAACCGAAAATAATGCTCTACATTTCTCGAAGAAAAATTAAGTATTATGACTTAACTTGAAATCATCATTTACCATACATTCATTAATTCATTCATTCATCCATTCATTCATCATGCACGCACACATCATTTATCAATGCTTCAATTACTATACAAGCGTACATGATTCGTCAAGGACATGTTTCCGATTAATAAGGGGGTCCGACACCCACAAAATTATATAAGCCCGACCGTCTTGGCATAAGTACTTCAATATAAGCCCGAACGCCTCGGCACAAGTACTTCAATATAAGCCCGACCATCTCGGCATAAGTACTTCAATATAAGCCCGACCGTCTTGGTGTAAGTACTTCAAAATAAGCCCGACCGTCTCAGCATAACACGGACTCTCGTCCGTTCGGATGTCCTCCTTCGGACCATCCTGCAACACCGGTTGTTTAAAAAGATAACAACCCATCCCTCTTATGGATGGATGAGTTATCCTCACGGACTCTCGTCCGTTCGGATGTCCTCCTTCGGACCATCCCGAAAAACCAGTTGTCATTAAAAGATAACACCCCATCCCTCTTACGGATGGATGAGTTATCCTCTCACACGAACTCTAGTCCATTCGTAGGTCCTCTCTCGGACCATCCAACAACACTGGTTGCTTTAAAGATAACAACCCATCCCTCTTATGGATGAATAACTTATCCTCTCACACTTACCCCGTCCGTTAGGAAGTCCTCTCTCGGACCTTCCCACTTGTGAAAAGCGTCTCTATCCTACATGCTTTCGTATCTACTCAGTCCGACCCGACCTCACCACATGTCCAATCACTCTTACTGAATAAACAGACAAATGGAAGCCTAACATCCGAAGCTAGCCTAGGACCGGCAAACTCCGGGTCGGACGCCTCACAACAGAAGGCCCTCAATTATACAAAAAGGTTAAGTCAAATATGACTAAGTAGCTAATATGAGTTGGTCTTGGCTCGAAAAAGTAGGCTCGGATCTTATTCTGAAGCACTACTACACCATTGCTAAGAGTTTACTCAGGACGGCACAGGTACTAGCCTAACAACGATACGTACGTACTCAATGAAAAGGAGATATGCCTATTTAGGCCAAGTGGCCCGATATAAGTGTATACACCTGTCCACATGGCAAAGTAAGGATAGTACGTCACTCCCTTCTGCCAAAGTCATCATATGTGAATGATGACAATCTCCGCGGACACCAAGTCTAAAGCTTCAAAAGCAAGAGCTCTCCACCCGATTCAACTTAGATGACACAAGAAATCAGGGTTGCCCTTGAGGAAGTCATTATCTAGTAGCCCATCAATAACTTGTTGAGGGTAAAGATAAGGATCTGAAAATCACATGCCATCACACTTTAATTGAGACGAATTTAAAACATGTACTTTCCCTTCAAAGTTTACAGCCGCTTCAAGGTCTGAACCAGTCCATTCTATTTTGATCCATTCACTGTTACCAAGTTGCCAAGACCATAACGGAGCTGCAGTAAATCCAAGCTTCGGATGAAAAAGTGCAAAGGAGCAAAGCAGATTCGGAACAGTAAACCCGGAAAAGAAAGGCGCTCCAGACGATAAGCAAACTGGACGGACAATAAGTAAACACTTCTCACAAAAATTACACAAAGAAATTGCAGAGATTGACTCGAGCTTCGAATGTTGGTGCTCTAAACTTAGAAATAAAAGTAGATCCAGATCTCTGGACTCTAACCTCGAAACTCGCAAACTCGAGCAACAGCAAAACGCACCTCGGACTGAGCATCTTCGGTCTACAACGGCACAGAGAGGCTCGACCTTGGACATCAAAGGCCGGAGCAACATATCTTGGTCCGAATCTAACGTACCAAAACAGTAATGCCTTAGCTTCAAGATGACGTCTCAGATCCGAAACAAACAGGCGCATGAACAGTAAAAGAACAGGAAAACTCGAAGCAACAATGGAGCCTCGGAATAGATAAAGCGGAGCAACAATGGAGCCTCGGATCGGAACAGAGATTCGGATCCGGAGTGAACAAACACCACGCGCCTAGTGAATCCGAACCGAGAAAGAGCAGAGCTTCGGACTAAGCTCCGGAGTGACGAGTCAGCTTCGGACTGAAGAAATCCGGAACTGCTCGGAATAGTAGCTGCTGAGCAAATCTGAACTTTGGACGGGAAGAGAGGGCGAGATTCGGACTAGTGATTCGGACTCAACACTCAAAAAAACAAAACTCAGATTCAGATTGAGCTCCCGCAATATTGCACTTCGGACCAAGAAAGAAGAAGCAAAGAAAAAGAAGAAAGAGTGAAGCGTACTGGCGTGAATTGTGTGTTGATGTACTAGTGGATGTACTATTGGCAAATGGAAAAAGTTATAACATATTTTTTGAAAGTCTGGATCCGACATCCAAGCAACGAAATCTACCCGGACTTGAGAATGACAAAATTTACCCTGATCCTAAGCCTCCACGTTTGACCCTTATCTCGCTTATAAATACCTATTTTCCTACAGTCTGAGACATCTCGTCTCGTACTGTAAGAAAAGAGGGGGTGAGAGAGATAGGGGAAAGACAAGAGTGGACACGGATAAGGAAAATTTTCAAAGCTCACAAGATCGATCGCACAAAGAAGCTCCCCGGAAACTATAGTTCCACAACTATCTTCTACTAAGATACTTGGAAACTAGGGGGACATATGTTGATACAGAAATATGTCTAAGGCGTCAAACGCATTCTAAGCTCCCCGGAGACTATAGTTCCACAACTATCTTCTACTAAGATACTTGGAAACTAGGGGGACATATGTTGATACATAAATATGTCCATGACGTCCTAACCGCTCTATCGGACTACAGTCCTAAGCGGAACGTCCTAACCGCTCTGTCGGACTGCTGTCCTAAGCGGGACGTCCTAACCGCTCTGTCGGACTGCTGTCCTAAGCGAGAAGTCCTAACCGCTCTATCAGACTACAGTCCTAAGCGGGACGTCCTAACCGCTCTGTCGGACTACTGTCCTAAGCAGGACATCCTAACCGCTCTATCGGACTACTATCCTAAGCGGGACGTCCTAACCGAACCAACCTATTAGGCCATAGGCCTATCAAGGCAATGGGCCATGGGCCTAATAGAGCATTGTTGGCGTAATCTGTGCCTTACACTTGGCGTGATCTTGTGAGTCCTCCCTTTCTCAAGGGAAACCTATAGATATGGACATATCCTCATAATGCAAAGTAACTCAAGCCTTCTTCCCGAACTCTTACCTTCCCGACTATTATACAGAGTAGATCTTCAGTCTCTCTTGAGTAAAGTCTCAGACCGGTTTGACACTTAGCAAACCGGGTCTACGGTCCTACCCCCCCCCCCCCCCTCTCCAAGCTACTTGTGCAGGTCCTTACGCATCGCCTCTTATTAGTACAATGGTTCTTAGGGGCTCTTACTCTTTGGTTCATACAAGCAAGGTGGTCCTTACTCAAAGGTGGTCTAGGTACTTAGCGTGAAGGAAAGCAAGGGAAATTCATTAAGCGTTCGGGGGACTTTACCCTCGACAATTATAAGGAGAATCGTGCATATCAAGTATGATTTCACTTTCACTCTAAAATGATACAACAACTTTAAAAATGAGATAATTATGACACTAGAACTATATTCTCAGAGTAAACCAATATATAGGAAAATATTCTAAGGGATAAATCCAACTTAAAATATTCATTTATATGTCACAACTAACTCTAAGAATGAGAAATTTCCAATTTGAAAATTTCAATCAAAAGGTAAGCTCAACTCTAAAAGTGTGATAAAACTTTGCACTCAATTCGAAGTACAATCAATCCTACGAATGAGATAATTATGACTTGATAAGTATATTTGAATAGTAAACCACATTATATGGGAGATGTAATTTATCTGCTGGACAACTCCGGGAGCTGTTAACAACTCCAATAGGAGATGTAATTACAGCTCCACTCAGAGCTGTAACAGCTGCCATCGGAGCTGTATAACAACTCCGATCATACATCTCCAAATTGGAGTTGTAATAGGTTTGATCGGCTATTATTGGAGCTTTAAATACAGCTCTGATCGGAGCTATATTTAGAAGGTTTGAAAAAGAATAGAAAAGAAAACGGAATCCGGGATGGGAAGAAGATGAGAGGATGAAGAGAAGGGAAGAAGATGGGTTCGTGAGTTTTTATTTTTATTTTTATTTTACCTTTTCTTTAATGAATAAATTAACTTACTTTCTTTCTAACTTTTGCTTTAATTTTTCATCCAACAAAAAGCCAGCGTGGTAGGAGAGAGAGTTGTACTGGGGATTTGGTCAACTGTAGGGGGCATCTGGTATTGTTTGACAAAAGGTACCGATGTTTGAAGGGGGTCAATTGCAGGGGAACCAAAAGTAATTTTTCTAAAATAAATGAAAATTGGTTAGATTATTACAAAGTAACACCTCATTTTTTAAACTTCTAAAAACTGTACTCCAATCTCACTATTCTCGTGTTTTTACCAAAATTCTCCCCCGCCCGCCGTTCATCAAACATTCACCAAATATAAAAACAAATAATTTAAAAAACACATTTTTTTTAATTATCAGAGTTTCGAAAAACATTTTATTTTTTCAACCTCTTCTTATTCTCTGGTGGTGAAAATTGAAGAAGACCGAGTAGGTGGTAGTGGATAATTGAATAAATGGTTGTGGAGAGTTTTCTAGAAGAAATAAAGGTGGGATTTTCAATGTAAATTAAAGAAGAAATTATAGGAAAAGATTAAAAAGAAATGTTAAAATAGACAAAAGTATTACAAAATAAGAGAATTTTTTATTTTTTTTGTTATGATTGTAATTAGTTTCAAAATGCATTACAAATTTGAAATCATTCGTTATTGTTTAACTATTGGTACTAATCTAACAAAGGCATATTTTGTAAATAGTTGATACGGTTAAATACTCTAAGTGATAATTTCAATTTAGTTACTCAATTAGAAGCATAAACGAACTTTAAGCATGGTATAATTCAAACTTGAGAACTCAATTCGAAGAGTAAACTCAACTTTAATTACAACTTGGGAACTCAATTCTAAGAGATGATTCAAACATGGGAAAATCAATTCGAATGTCAAACCAACTCTAATAATGAAATAATTACAACTTGAGAACTCAATTCGAGGAATAAAGTCATAAACCGCGCTACGTGGGGAGAAACTATAATAAAGGAATGATTCAAGCTTATGAACTCAATTAGAAAGTAATAAAAATGAGATAATTATAATTTGAAAACTCAATTCGAATGACAAATCAACTATAATAATGAGATAAATGTACTTGAAAACTTAGTTTGAATGTCAAACCAACTATAAGAATGATATTATTCAAACTTGAAAATTTTGTTTGAATGTTAATCTCATCCTTGAGAATTGGGTAGTTCCAACTTGGGAACTCAACTTTCAAGGCAAAATGCAAACAAATGTTGGGAGAACGGCATAATTCTAACTTAGCAACTCAATCTGAAGAGTACACTATTAACAATCAGATTATTTCAACATGGAAATTGAATTCAAATGTTAAATTCAACTTTAAGAATGGAATAATTCTTAATCAAGAACTCCATTTGAAGGACAAAACAACTCTAAAAATGATACTCCCCCCGTCCCGCAGAACTTCATACATTTGTCATTTTTAACCGTCCCACAGAACACATACATTACTAAAAAAAAAAAAGAAGCTACCCCACACCCAACAAATAATAAACAATCTCAACTTTACACACAAATTACACATTTTGCCACTCAAAGTACACTTTTGTCCACCTTTTTCATACTTTATCATTACTTTAACTTTTCGCATAAAATTGCGCGCCAATCCTAATGTATGAAGTTCTCCAGGACGGAGGGAGTATATTTATTTTTAACTTGGGACTCTAATGAAAGGATAAACCATCCTATTTAGAAAATAATATAAAAATGAGATTATTCTGACTTAGTTACTTAATTTGAGCAGTAGACATATATTCTATGAATGAGATCAGTCAGACTGAAAACTCTATTAGAAGTGTAAACCAATACTCTTAAAATGTCATAATTTTATTTGAGAACTCAGTTTGGAGGGTAAACAAACTCTAAGATTGTGGTAATTATAAATTGAGAACTATATTTTAAAACTAAACCATACTATATGTAGAAATTACTTTAATGGAGGGATACTTTCAATTGATGGACTCAATTCAAATGTATACCAACGATGATAATAAGTTCATTTCAATTTGGGAACTAAATTGGTAGGGTAAACTCAACTCTAAGATTGTGATAAGTCTAACTCGGAAATCACCACTGATGTGGTTGACAAGAGATGTTTAACAATGTTTGGGGATAGTGTTATATTTACTTTATTAAACCGTATTATATTTCATTTCCTTGATTTTTAAAGAATTTTATGTCTGCCACGGGTCAGTAAAAACTACATTCCCCCAAAGGGGTTGGGGGTAGGGGTGGGGGGTGGGGGGGATACTCTTTAGTCGGTAAAACTCTCTTCTATCTTCTCTTTAGTTTCCTGATTTCCAAAATGGGGGTGAGTGGGTGGGTGTGATACTCTCTTCAATCTTCTCTCTACTTTCCTGATTTCCATAAGGGGGGCATAAGGGGCATGATGACTTGACGTCATCCTCACCTTCCTCCGGCTTATCATGTGGAACTATCTATACTATATATTAAGCCAAAAGGTTTTTGAGCCATTTTAGGCTATCCACCTCATTAAATTATTTGGCCAATCATTTTATTCTAATTGGTTCAGAAATTTAATTTTGATGATGTGTTATTAGTTTGAGAAACAAAAACATTTTTGCATTCATTAATACAAAGGCTCTTAATTTTGGAAATACGGCTCGGTTTTCAGACAATCTTAATGATTGTCATTGACTCATTAACAAAGGAAATGTAGAATATAATCTTCCCATGGAGATTGACTACTAATCGTGTATACGTTAATTGCATAATTCAATGGACTAAAATAACCTTCCCATATAAACAATTGTGCACTCTTTCCAGAATTAATTTAACCATATTCAATGCAATAAAAACCACAACTGTAGAACATTAGATATGCGACTTTCATTGCTTGATTTGTGTGTGGTGTTAAATTGAGAGCAAATCTTATTATTCGATATGAAATTTTGTTATCTTGAGAGTAAACAAGTTTCTATTAACAAGATAGATAGAATCAATAAACATGATAGATCTCAATGTAAAATACTTAGCCACGATTTAACACCACTCTTTTGTATGGAGTATGTATGATTCATATTATTTCACCATCAATTATTAATGATTTTTTAATGTCAATATATATTTACCAAATTCATATTATTTTCAAGGAATTTCAAAGTACCCTTTACCTAAACAGGTGAGTATCTATTTTGTTAAAACAATTTTCATAATGTAAAATTTAAATTTTATTGTAAGAATGTATACATGTTCTTGAGAGAAATCACTTTTTTAGAACTATGATGTTGTCATGCAAAATTTGAAGCCTGAGGAAGCGTGAAAAAGAACTTCGAACTAGAAATTCTTGCATGATGATTAATTCCATGATAATTTAGAATTGCTAATGTCTTTGAGTATTTCTGATACGACCCACCGCAAAACAGATCGAGATCCGGCCCTTGGCCCGCCTCGATTAGTCATGACATGGGTCATACACGCAAGACAAGTATGACATTTTTCATTTGGGCCGGAACCCACACCGGTTAGCTTTTGGAATCATCCAAAATATTTCACAATATGTGAGGTGGTGGTCTACTAATATATATACTCCATGATTTTGCCTATTCATGGGACAATTCTTTTTGTCACTTATTTTAATTCAACCATTAATTTATTGTCCGTTGATAGTTTTCTGAGCCTCATGTCATAGTTAGTGGGAATTAAAGTAGAATATATAAATGATAAAAAATTGAAAAATGTATGACATATAGATTTAAAAAAGTAAGATTAATAGTGATGAGTGGGTACTTTTTTACTATTTTCCGTATGAGTATTTATTAAACGGATGTCTATAAAAGAAATACGTCTTAAACTTAGGCAGACGGATTGAGATCGACCCTTTCGGCCGGGTAGCTACTCAAGAAACCATGACATGGGCCACACATGTAACACTGGTATGATATTGCCCGCTTTAGTCCGAAGTGCGCAAGTTTATTTTTTGGAAGCATACAAAAGACATTTTACTATGTGAGGGTGATGATCTACTTATATACCATTTATCACATTGTCTCTTAATCGATGTTGGATGCATATACAATTTTGCAATAGGTTAGAACAAATATTATTTGGTGTTAACTATTTTCTGTATGGGTATTTATTACACGGATGTCCATAAAAGAAACATAGGTTGGAACAAATATTATTTCTGAAAGGTTCTTTCACGCAGAAGCTCATATAAACTAAATGGAATAATGGATAGAGGAAAAAATGATTTTGAATTGGTTGAGGGATCTATTCCTCTACAATTAAAATAATGAATATGTTCAACGGAATTATTTCGCGATAATTATTAACAACCAACATTTTTAATATAATGTAATTATTCTTCAAAAAATTTAGAGAACTTGCATTTTCAATATAAAGATTGTGTTCGACATAATTATTACATGATAATTTAGGGAAACGAATAAGAATATTTTGTGAAAAAGAACTTGCAAATAAAATGAGAACTCTATGCTGACATTTAATTACTTTGTGACTGTTTGGTATGCAACAAAAATGATCGGGTTTTAATCGAGTTTTAACTAATGAATAGTAATTATTAATTTTAGTTGAGTTTTGAAAAATTATGTTTGGGATAGAGTTGAAATTTTATAGGTTTTTGTAGGTTTGTTATGTAGGTAGTGTAATAGATGAATGATTTACAGGTTGCAGAATCAAGGGATTTGGGCTGTTACTTCTAAAAGTAGTGATAGTGTTTGGTGGAAGCATCTGGTGAAGGTCAGAGATTTGATTTTATGTGGAATGCCTGAGTCTACTAGGACCATGTTGGTTTGTGCTCCTAAGAATGTTCAGTTGCAGGCTGTTTATGAGATGCTTTGGCCTTCTGCTCCATCTTGTCATTGGTGGCATCTGGTATGGAATTCTATCTCTGAGCCTAAAATTGCTTTTTGTATGTGGTTGTTGTGCCATGACAGGTTGCCTTTCAAGACAAGGTTGTGCAAATGGGGTGTGGTGGACAATGATGTTTGTGTATTGTAAAAGACCTCTAGTGAAACTAGAAATCACTTGTTTGGTTCTTGCTCTTTCACTCAATCTTTGTTTGATGTGTTTTTACCTATTTTAGGCACTTCAACCCCTGTAAATTCTTTTGATACTATTCTGAGTCTGTTCAGTCAAGCTACTAGGACTAGCTCTAGTGTATACAAGATTAAAGCTGTTGTTGTGAGTAGTGTGCTGGCAGGTGTTTGGAGAACAAGGAATCAGTTGATCCTCCAGCAGTTACAGGTCAATGTGCCTTCTATTGTTAAGCATATATGTGCTGATTTACTGGTAAGACTGTATTGTAAAGGGGCTCATAATAGGCAGTACAGGGTGATTACTCAGGCTTTGAGGAGTTTGTGATGGTGGTTTGGTTGTCTGCTTGTTAGATTTGTTTGATTGGCTTTGTCCTGATTTTGTGTTTTGATAGTTTGGGATGTTTGTTGAAGGAGTGTTGTTGTTGTTGTGCTTCCTTCTTTTTTTTTTTTTTTTTTTTTTTTTTGACTGTTTCATGCTTGGTTTCCTCGTGTTTGAAACAGATTTACCAGGGGTATTCTTTTGTAGATTGCTAGCTGGATGGGTGTACAGGTGTTAGTTGTTTGCCTTTGTAACTTGCGAAGAGTGTTTACAGACGACTTCACTATGCACCATTTGGCGGAGGGAATGTTGTGTTCTGTCTCTAGCAGGCACATAGTTGCGGATCTGATTTGTCGCTATGCTGGGCACAATGGTTTCCGGGATTTTTGCTAATTATGGGATCACAAACCTAGTTTGTTGTCTTAGTTGAAATCTTTAGCTTGAATATGGTGTAGAATGTTTCCTAGATCACGTACCGAGTACGGAGTTTAGATACTTGTTTAGTTGAAGTCATTTACAGTCTCATGTTGAGCTGTTGGCTTGATTTGTTTTGAGCCTCTGTATACTCTCTTTGCAAGTTTTATAAAATTGTTTAATTGTGCAAAAAAAAAAAAAAAAAAGAAAAGATGTGATTTTTTTTTTTTTTTTTTTTGGTTGTTAGAATTATTGGTTAAACTTAGTCAAAATTTGTTTGATAGTGTGATTGAAGGATTGGCCTAGAGAGAAATAGACTTGATTTTAGTTCTAATTTCATCCAACTAAAACTAGCCCCAATTTTAAGTCTTAGCCAAATACTATGTTGGGACAAAACGAATTTAAGTCGGGAGAAAATGAACTTAAGTTCTTAACCAATCAGCCCCCTTTTCTTTAACTATTTGTAAAGTTACAATTCCTCACAGATAGTGTTAGGAAGATATTATTATGTCATGGTTTGGAACAAATAATGTGTTTAATTAATATGAATATTCTTACATATTGCTATAAATAAGAAAGAAAATACTAAAATGTTCACATCATGCGTATTAGGGGTGAGAACGAACGGGTACGGGATGGACCAAATATGTCGTAAAAATAGTAACGGCATAAGGTGGTTCTTATAATAAAACCTCAAGGGTAATTATTTTTATAATCCGTGGAAGATTTGTGATAATTATGCGGGTAGATTGACTTCAATGGGTGAACGTATATGAAAATTAAGAGCATAAGTTGTAAAACAAGTAATATACAAAGAAAAGAAAAGTGTAGAATTATAAGTGTCCCCCCCCCCCCTCCCCAGCGTCCCGTTTCTACATGAGACCGTTCTTAGTATGGGTTTGCTTTGCTATGACGATAATTGAAAAGTCTGAGATTCTCTCTCTCTCTCCCTCCCTCCCTCTCTCTTCACGAAAGTTGTGTATTAATCTCTTCAGGTTTAAACACAAGAAGCACTTGAAAAGTATGCGCACAGGATGGTAAGACCGTAATATTTTACAATATAAAATGGAATTAAAAAAGACCCTAATATTTGTATTTTAGTGGGTACTTTACTACCATGTCTCAAGATTTTATAGGTATTGATCTTTTTCTTTATATAAACTATCGATGTTGATCAATTATAAATACTCACTGATTTTAAATTTGATATGTTTGTAGACTGAAAATGTTATTGCGAAAGTTATGGAGTAACATATACTCCATTTGTCCCACACTCTCACTTAAAAAGTGCCATATACTTTACACGACAATTTTGACGGTAAATTATTAAACACTGTAGGCTAAAAAAATTTAAAATTATATTCTAAAAGTACATATTGGGTCTTCCTTAACATATGTTGCTTAAACAATATTGTCAGTATAGTTTGAATGTAAAACATGGCTACATTTTAATTGAGACATATGGAGTACTTGATCATGTTTTCACCATATCGTCGAGCGGGAGACAATCTCTCATGTGGTCCTCTACCTCCCCTCACCCTTATCTAGGATTTCAAATGGGTATGTCCAACCTGAAGAGAACCCGCGAAATTCCATTCAAATATTGGTGTTCGAGTCGGGTCAAGTATATACCCAAACAAGAAAACAAAAAACCGACCTAGTTTGTAACACAATGTACGATTCTGTTAGTGAAATAATGATTTGTTTTAGGCGTAAGTGTGGTAGGAACCATACTTTAAAAATTATGTATGTTACATAATAATTTGTTTAGGGTGGAGGGGGCGTCCACTCCCTCCTTATGCAAAAGAATAGAAAATAACTGAATCATGTTATTACGTTAGTGAATTGATAATTTTTCCTTGGGGGTTGGGGAGGGCAGTGGACCCACACGAAAGTTTATCGGTATATGTGAAAAATTATGTTTGAGAGATAGTAATATCTTTTTGGGGGTTCGTGAAATATTTTTTTCGGGGATGGGTTTGTTAATAGCCCGGCCCGATTAATTGTTTTTGAACTTTTTTTTTTTAAATTTCATTTTGGTTCGGGCTAAACGGGTTCTTTTTTTAAACATGTACCGGCTAAGAATTAAAAAGTGTACACGTCAGGTGCAATGTGAAGACCCATTAAAAATTTATCGAGTTTAAAACAGGTTCGGGTTAGGTTGGAACCTAACTATTTAAAAGCTTACCCTTATCCATCCATAATTAGTTATATTTGTTCCCTTTATAGTTACAAATAGGAGGAGACTGAAAATATTGATTTGCGCCAATGAGAGAAAAAAAAATTATACGACAACCTATGTGCGTGGAGTATAAATAGAGTTCGCTAAATTATAAATTAATATTATGCATTATACTACATGTTATTAAAAACATTATAAGTATATTTTATTTCATCAAACAGTGTTCACTAATAATACTTCTTTCAATTTTTCAGATGTGTACAAAATGTTGAAGCATGAAGCTCCCAACATTGTAAACATGATATATTTTGTAAATATGAACGTTTGGGGTGCAACTCATATTATTGATATGGATATGTGTCCAATCCGTTAAGGGCGCCATAGAGCGTGTCCTAGTGCGCATCAGGGCTGAAATGGCTAATTCAGTACCAGTCCGACCTACGAAACCATTCCGGGTCGACTAGTATGTGCAAGTCAATATACCTTCTCAGCTAAGTCCGACTAAGCTAGGTGTATGACTTCCGAACCTGACAAGAAGTCACATGATCTTTCCAAGTATCACAAACTGCCAGTCCCAGGATGCCAAATGGACCGGACGAGATAATCTCGGAGGCCACCTTCACATTAAGCCCAAACGTATATAACAGAACCACTGAGATACTTCCGTGGAACTCCAGGCTCGGACACCCTGAGTTACCTAAGGGCAGATCAACCAACCAGACAGATCTGTCTGAAGGACTGACACGGACCCAATAGGCGGAACAGTACTCCAGAGGTAAAGGTCCAAACCACCCTCCCAGGCCCATTAATCGGTATTGGACTACTGTTCACTATTGGGCTGTGGGCCAAAGGTAGCATTGTTGTCCAAATCCTGAACATACACTTGGCATCATCTTATGAACCACTTCATAAGTATATGATAACTATAAATATAGAACAAGGTCACATACATGGAGGTAAGTCATAAGTGATAAGTCATAATTCATAAGCAACAACTACCAAGTTCACTATATCATATCCTTCCTCATTACTACTACATTGGGAGCTTTCCAACTCTCTCTTGAGTAAAGTCTCTTACCAGATTGGCAACATGCAATCCGGATTACCTATCTAACCCCCCCCCCCCCTTAGTCTTTTCAGGTGTTCCGACTCGGACCAAGGCACCAAGTCAGACTTCAAGTTGGAGGTGGACCATAGGATAGAGACTTGTAGTAGTTCAGTTAGTGTTCGAGCCTAAACCCCTCAACATTTTGGCACTGTCTATGGGAATCTTTACAAAAGGTTTCGTACTTAAGTTAGGCTGATGGCAAGAACAAGACGGATAGCACGGACCAGAGCTACAGGCGTCGGGACTCCACCCCCACGCCCATGGGACGTCCGCCCAACCGAGGACGAAGGGCCACTGTGGCTGAAAGGAACGCTGGAGAAAGGAGATATCCGAGCGATGGTCACACAGCGAGCCCATCCTCTAATGAGGGAAGAGACGTTCCGCCCAGGGGAATCCGTGATACTCCAGAGGATGTTGGGCCCGAAAATCATGGAGAAGAAGCCGCACAAGTTCATCTGGCCGGGACACAAGGTCCTCCACCCGGTCAACACTTTACCATGCCAGATGGTCGTATCGTCCGCACTAGTGACTTCGGATTAAGTGAGAACCAATTCGGTCGATTACTCACGATAATCCAGGGTTGTCTGGGGTCTAACAATATCCAACCCCAACAAGCCACTCCGCCAATGGCTAATCCAAGGCAAGCAGAGCCCGCTCTATCAAGGAACGAGCAACGTCCGATCCAGCAAAGGTTGGGGAATCAGCTACCACAAGAGGATTTGCGGAACCTCCTAGACAGGAGAGCCTCTGCTTCCCAGGCTCGACAAGAAAGAAGCCCCAATGGACAAAGAGCATATCAAGAAGAGGGAAATGGGCAGCCTAGAGTTCCGCAGCAAATAGCACCACGGGCTAGAGACCATGTAGCGGGAATTATTCCAGTGGTCCGCCTAGATGAACTCCCCGCGGATGTAGAAATTCATCCTATAATGGGAGAGATGATGACTGCGGAAGAAATCTATACTCAACAAAAAGCCTTGGAGGCCCAGATTCTAAATCTCGGACGCCTGGTAAAGGATCATGAGCAGATAGCTACTAGTGCACCAAACCCTTTGTGTGATGATATCATGAAATAAAAGGAAAGAAATAAGAGCTTGGATCAAGTGATTCCGAACTTGGAATACTATTACGGAGACACTTGTCCTGTGGGCCACCTGACAAGGTACAATAATAAGATGAATTCCAAGGAGATGAGCGATAATACGAAAGCTCTCACATTCTCATCTACTCTCTTCGGAACAACCATGGATTGGTACACCGCTTTGCCAAACAAGTTTATAAGGTCATATGCGGACCTCTCTTCGAAGTTCCTGGGACGATTTGGAAAATCGAAAAGAAGAAAGCGGACTGTAGAGCACCTGGCCGAGGTTATACAAAGGGAACAGGAGGATCTTAGGACTTTCTTGGATCGCTTTAATACGGAAGTTCTCCGAGTTGAGCCTCACAGTATTAAAGAATGGGTCCGTCACCTGTATGCTAATACTTACAACTCAGAGCTCCGCAGGAAACTTTCTAGCCAGGAAGTAAGAAGTGAAAGACATTTGGATGACATCCGTGAAGAGGTAATGTATGGAGAGGAGTACCGAAGGAATGTTCCAGTGAGAGCTGGTTCCAAGAAAGGAAAGGAACCGATGAAACAAGAGCAACGCCAGGGAAAGTTTGATCCGAAGAAGGATTACAGGGATAAAGGTTTCAACAGGGAAAGGAGTCCGGCAAGACGATTCGCGGACTACACTCGTCTCAATAAATCAAGATCCGACATCTTGGCGACCATTGTCAAGGAAAAGTTGGATATCCAATGGCCAAAGCCATCTCACAATAATCGGAAGAACAAGAATGCGAAAGGGTATTGCAAGTTTCACAACAGTCGTGGTCATGAGACCGACGATTGCATTCAACTGCAAAACCGAGGTTGAACATTTGATAAGAGAGGGCAAGTTGAAGAAGCACATCTATACGGACGAGCCTTCTAGACATGATAGGACGGAACGAAGGAGGGATGATAGAGCTACAGAGCCACAACCCCATCCGCTATCCTTGCCACCCTCCGCCGGATAGTCATCCGGCTCGCATGGATCATCACCAATATAGGTATAATGATGATATTGAAATGGAGAACCCTCCATATAGTGGAGTGATCAACACCATAGCGGGCGGACCAACTGGGGGCGATAGCAGAAACGCAAGAGAGCGGACAGCTCAGAATCTTCGGAACAATGACAGATCATATGCTGCTCCAGCAATTCGAGGGACAAACGCTATATCCTTTGATGATAGTGAGATCCCTCCTCCTACGGCAGTAGGGGAGGACATAGATGATCCGGATGTTCCACTGGTAGTTTCTTTGACCATAGAAACTTATCGGGTGAACAAGATCCTGGTGGATACAGGGAGTTCCTCGAACATCATCTCCAAAGGGACAATAGACCAGATGGATCTGGGAAGAATCCGATATGAGAGAGTCAATACCTCCATATTAGGGTTTGGAGGAGGAACTGTCCGCCCCCTAGGAAGCGCCATGCTACATGTATCATTGGGGACACATCCCGCTAGAGTGACGCAGCTAGTCCGTTTTGTAGTGGTGGATCGAACTTTTCACTACAATGCCATCTCTGGTCTTCCGGGGCTCAACCAATTCCAAGCTATATCCTCCACCCTCCATAATAGAATGAAGTTCCCGACTCCATGCAGAGTTGGAGAGGAAGTGGGGAACATCCGAGAAGCTTGGGAGTGTTACATTATGTCCACGAGGAGAGCGTCTGCACCTGTGTTGGCGGTTACAGTGACTCCTGATCCGCAGGTTGTTCTCCCACCAAAAAAGGAGAATTCTAACGTTGGGATTGGGAGCCATAAGGATAAGTTTCCTAAAATTGCACGGATCGAACCTCACGAAACTCTCAGAGAAGTTGAACTTATTGTGGGGAGCCCGGATAAGAAGACTAGAATCGTAACAGAGATGAATGCGGAAGTGGAAATGAAGCTCATTGCTTGTCTCCGAGACAACAGTGATGTCTTTGCTTGGAGTACTGACGACCTCAAGGGGATAGAACCGAGGGTTGTTGTTCACCGTCTGAACATGGATCCCTCGATTAAATATATCCGCCAGAAGAGAAAGGATTTCGGTCCGATCAAGGATGCCATCATATCCGCCGAAGTTGATCGACTCATGAAAGTCGGACATATCGAAGAGGTCCTTTATTCTAATTGCGTTTGCAACGTGGTTTTAGTAGAAAAGTCACCCGGCAAATGGCGGATGTGCAATGATTTCACTAGGCTAAATAAATTTTGCCCAAAGGATCCATACCCTTTGCCACGGATTGACAAATTGGTTGATTCCATAGCCGGATGCACGTTACTGAGTTTCATGGACGCGTATCAAGGCTTTTACCAGATTCGGATGGCTAAGGAGGATATTAAGAAAACAGCTTTCTTTGTTGCGGGAGGGGTGTATTGCTTTAAAGTGATGCCCTTCGGATTGAAAAACGCGGGAGCTACTTACCAACGGCTGGTAAATCAAATGTTCAAGGAAGAAATCGGCAAGACTATGGAGGTGTATGTGGATGACATGCTCGTTAAAAGCAAAACTGAGGAACAACATGTGGATCACTTGAACAAGTGCTTTGCTATCCTTAGGAAATACGGAATGAAACTCAATTCGGAGAAGTGCACCTTCGGAGTAAAGGGCGGGAAGTTCCTAGGATACATGGTCACAGAAAGCGGAATAAGTGCAAATCCTGAGAAGATAAAAGCCATCCTAGACTTGCCCCATCCGAAGAACCTCAATGAGGTCCTGGGAAAGCCCGACCAATCCGGACGACTCTCTAAGTGGGCAATCGAGCTGAGCGAATACGACATTGACTATCAGGCTCCGACAGCCAAGCAGGCTCAAGTTGTTGCTGACTTCCTAGTGGAATACCATGAAGCGGAATCAGAGAAAGTCACGGATAAACAGGCATTTGAATACCTAATTACCAAGCGGATCAACCGAAGGCCAGTTCCGCCAAAGATCAACCCAGAAAACCTCGAGGAGGCTCAGTTCATTAATCAGTCTCGGACTACATCATGGGAGGAAACTCAGGTTAACCAAATGTTCCTTCTTGATGATATCACAAGGAAATCTGGTACTAATAACTCCGACCCGGGTGCTAAAGAGAAGGAGGAACAAAGGTTGGAAATTCCGGAGCTAAAAGAAGATCTCCAAACCAAGGAACATCCCTCTGATATTTGGACATTGGAAGTGGATGGTTCGTCCACTGGAAGAGTAGGAGGTATTGGAATCTATCTTAAAATCCCTGATGGCGCGGAACTCGACTATGCGATATCCTTGGAATTCAAAGTCACCAATAATGAGGCTGAATATGAAGCACTGTTAGTCGGACTACGTCTAGCCAAGTCCCTGCAGATTCTAAAACTCAAAGCTTACACGGATTCACAGTTAGTTGAAGCCCAATTTTCTGGTGCTTTTGCCACAAAGGGCCCTTCAATGATCAAGTACCTTGAGCTACTTAAGCAAGAAGTCAGTCCCTTTGATGAGTTTACCCTGGAGAATTTGATAGGGCATGGAACGAAAGAGCGGACGCTCTGGCAAAGTATGCATCCGCAACAGCTGCTCTAGACACAAGGAGAGTTATTCTACTCACTATTACGGACTCATCCGTCATGAGTCCTACTCCAAATGTTATGATAACTGAAACAGGAAGAAACTGGATGACTGATATCTTTAGTTATCTCAAGGACGGATCATTACCAGCTGATCCGAAGGAGTCAAGGAGTGAATAGCAACGAGCAAACAGATATTTTATACTCGGAGAAGATCTGTATAAGAAATCCTTCGCTGGGACTCATATGAGATGTTTGGGCCCGCAAGAAGCGAAGACAGTGCTTGAGGAAATTCACAGTGGAAGCTGCGGAAGCCATTCCGGAGGACACACTCTTGCTCAAAAGATCATTCGACAAGGTTATTACTGGCCTACCATTGATAAAGATTCTGCGAACTACGCCCGAAGTTGTCCTGACTGTCAATATTATGCAAATGTTCTCCATCGTCCGACACACCCTATGATTCCGTCAGTCATAGCATGTCCGTTTGATCAATGGGGCATTGATATTGTTGGACCTTTTCCAAGAAGCACTCAACAGAAGAAGTTCTTAATTGTAGCTGTGGAATATTTCACCAAATGGGTGGAAGCGGAAGCAGTGGCCAATATCATGGAGACCCGTGTGCGGACCTTCATTTGGAAAAACATAATCTGTTGCTTTGGCTTACCGAGAGTTCTTGTCTCGGATAATGGTGCCCAATTTTCAGGCAACAGACTCAAGGAATGGTTGGCCTCTTTCAAGATTGAGCAACGCTTCACATCTGTCGGATATCCACAGGCTAATGGGCAAGCTGAATCCACAAACAAGATAATTGTAAAGATCTTAGAGAAGTGACTGAGGACCTCTCAGGACAGTTGGGCGGATGACCTGGACGGAGTGCTCTGGGCTCACCGCACCACTGCACGGACTGCCACTAGGGAAACCCCATTTGCTCTGGTATATGGCACGGAAGTCGTCATCCCAGCAGAGATTGTAGTCGAAATGATGAGGGTCCAGGAATTCCATGATTCCGCCAATCAGGAAGCTCGGACCTATGACCTAGATATGCTAGAGCAAAAGAGGACAGAGGCATTGGCAAATATCCACAGGTACTAAGCAACTACAGCCCGGGCCTACAAAAAAAAAATTTCGATCGAAAGATTTACAGGTCGGAGACCTAGTGCTCCGCAGAGCTGATATCTTGAGCAATGTTGGAAAGCTCAAGCCTAAATGGGAAGGACCTTACAAGATCGTTGGTGCAACAGTGAATGGAAGTTACAAATTGGAGGACGAATACGGACACCCACTTAAGCATACTTGGAATGCCAGGAACCTTCAAAAGTTCTATGCGTAGGGTTTGTTACACGGAATTCCGCCAATTGATTGGACATTTCAGGCTTAAACTATTTATTACGCGGAACTCCGTCAGTTCTGTTTTTGCTAATTCTTCTGTTATTGGCCATGCAGCCTAGAAGTTGTAATTGAATTTCCGTCAAATCAATACAACTTCTATCTTTCAATTCGTAAAATTAACATTTAGTGTTCAAGTGACAAAGGAAGCAAGCAATGAATTTTATTCATATGTGAAACAGAGTATACATAACACTGCCTTGCAGTCTACAACCTCGGATCTTTATCAGGATCTACTACTACAATACATTAACTGTGCAGAAAGTCTCCGGAGATACGTCATCTTCCGTCGAGATTATCCCACCGTCAGGAAAGTACTCACCATGGTCATCACTCCCGAGAACACCAAGAGTCTATGTACCTGCATAGTACAAAATGGTTTGGTAAGGCGGAATTTCTTACAGTATCACCATACCTTTGAGCCCTTGTACGGAGCCCTTGCAAAATGTGTATGGATGCCAATTCTCCAACGGACCTCGGAAGTTGAAACGACCAAATCTCAGCCAATCCATCTTTAGAGGCTCCAACCCTCTTAAAAGTCAAGGATTTTCAACCGATTCAAGGGAGATTTGAGCCACTAAGGGAGGATTGACAGAAAAGGCTCTCGCGTATTTTCTCAATCAATCCACCTTTAGGAATCCGAGCACGCTGTTAGCGGTTTCTTTTGAGCAACCTATCCTTCAATACCCACACATTTCCTACATTTAGGGTTTGCACCAAACTAGGAAAGGATGGGAGTATTGAAAGGCAGGCCAGTCAAAACGACAAAATAGAAGAAGGAGAAGATGCAGAAGAAGATTCTGAAATCATTTCAGTACAATTTTTGTACTTCAATCGTGGTTTTTTATAGAGAACTCTAACCAATCGGCATCCGCCACATCATAAGTCGGTGTTGACGGTGGGCCTGGGCCATCCTTTTGGGCCAGATAACGTTAGGTCATTTGGGCTTACTCATTCTGGGTCACGCTAAGCCCGTGGATGGACACTTTACAAATCATAGAAAAGATTGTCCGAGTAGAGCCCTCAATGGATACATTTAACCAGTGATTGTTGGCCCAGTCCGAGCCACCATGAGTCGATAATTTATCATTGCTAGTCTATGAAGGACTACTCAGAATCTCATAGTCGCGGGTAGATGTAACGGATATATCTAACGCATCCGAAGCCCTATAAGTTCTAATCAATCATCATTGGTTTATACTTATTAAGAGGAGCAAGCAATACTACTTTGGATTTGTCCATACGTCCGCGGTAGGATAAGTTCCTCACTGCTAGAACATACGAATTATTGCGGATGTTTGACTTACTGCTACGGATGTCTATCCTACGGAGGTGAGAAAAGTCCGAGTAACCAACAGTTGGATAATTCAGGCAAGATTATCTGATAAGGATAAACGAAACAAGATAGAATTATCTTAAACGTTACGGATAATTGTGCGGAAAGATATATAACAACAACAGAAATAATAGCAGAGTACTTGGCAATGTTCCGTGCCATCAGAAAATCAGAATTCAGAGATTATAAATTTTCCACGGGGCATATCCCAGACTTCTCACTGAGGGGGAGGTTGACTTGGCCCGACCTCGTCGGTTGCAGGCGGATTGGTGGAGGACGGATTGACATTGGCAGCGCCCGCGAGGGATTCAGCAACGGCATCAAAGGAAGCCTTGACACTCTCGAACAGATTGAAATCCGCATCATGTCCAATAATCCGGGAAGGCATGAAATACCAATCCTTCAGGTAGTTCATGTTATCATGGAATGACATGAAACAAACCTTCCCAATGGCCTCCGGGACACATTTTGGGAGGAAGGGTCCGCCGTTCTTGATATCGATCTCACCTTCCTCGGTGACCACCTTCGCGAATTCACATGCAGCTAACCGCTCATCAGGCACAACTTCCACCGGGATCTCTACTCCACTAGCATCCGCGGAGGGATCCAGTCCTTCTGCCTTCCAATCAAAATTCTGAGGAATAAGCCCCTTGGCCTGCAACTGGCCGATAGCGGATGAAAATCCCTCCAAGCGGAAAGCATCAGACTTGTCCGCCATGAAGAACTTGAAGGAGTCAAACTTCATGAAATCCTTTGCAGCTTCAAGGCGGGCGAACTGGAGATCTTCAAGTAGAGCATCCTTGGATTCCAGGAACGCCTTCATTAACGAATCAATGAAGTCCTCCTGCCACTCCACGTCCACCTTGGCTCGCTCCCAATTACCCTTCAGTTGGGCCTCCGCCTGCTTCACCTTCTCTGCCTCATCCGCGGATGCAGCCAAGGCCTTATGCAGGTCCTCCTCAATAGTGGCCCGCTCGCTGGCCTTCCACTGCATGGCCTTGATCCTGCATCCGAGCTACAAGAAGTCCGCACAGTCAAAAGTTATGTTTCTATCATAAAAACTGAAAGCAGGGAAAGTAGAACATGCAGAAG
Source organism: Plantago major (assembly GCA_026545765.1). Taxonomy (NCBI): domain Eukaryota; kingdom Viridiplantae; phylum Streptophyta; class Magnoliopsida; order Lamiales; family Plantaginaceae; genus Plantago; species Plantago major. The sequence continues at coordinate 67,330,605 of CM048840.1, read as the reverse complement.
TTGCTTACCCTCTGATGCAGCTCATGGATCTCACCAACCCGCTCAACCTCAGGGACTCCGCGACTCCGTTCATACTCCGCATCAAGAGCAGCTTGGCCGGACAATGGAAGAACAGCGGAGAAATGTTGCCTCTTCGCTGCAAGAGAGGCATCCGAGGTTTCACCCCTCTTCCTCCCCGAGGTAATGGCATCCCGCATCAACACATCCCGCGGAGGTGCGGATGCAGCAGAAGCTGGTGGCTTAGATGCAGTGGTGCTGCGGGTTGCCGGACCTTTGCCTTTGTCGGGCACCTCCAAGATTTGCGGATCTTCACCCGCCTTCTTCCGCCTTTCCTCCTCCTCCGCAGCAAACATGGCTGCATTTTTGGGGTCCGCCATACGTAGACCCGTGGAAGTGTTAATATTTTGGCCTTTTGGCCAGTGGCGAGCTCAAGGGCTTACTACTCCCTCTGCTGTTTCCTCTTCTCTCGGAGGGTAGACATGATATATTCGAACCAGTAAGCTGCAAAAAGAATAAAATATGTCAGGCACGGACTTATATAGGAATAGCGGACATTTACTAAACAAGAAAGAACACACGAGACTCAAAGGATCCTTACAAAAGTTGGTCTTTCCTCCGACCTCAACGACGCCATCACTTTCAAGACATCTGGCGTGGTGACATATCAATCCGTGAAATGGATAGGTTGGACGATCATTTTTCTTGTGGATCTCTGCCACCCACGGAGCCACATTCTTGGGGAGGGGGCGCCAGTCCAGGATACTTTCCCTTAGAAACTTTGTGGGCAACCCCCACTGCTCCCGTCTCCTCGCGGACTCCCCCGGCTTCAAGGCCATCCGCACGAAAATGTACTTTTCCCACCATTTCGATCCTAGCGAGGAAATGGGATCGGAAATGAAATTGTATGGTTTCCTATTTACAAAAGTATAAAAAAGGGGATTCCCCGGACTGAAAGTTACATTGAAGAGCTGCCTGAAGTTTTCAAAATTCACAGACTGCCCCTTCTTCGCACAAAAAACCGCGAAGCAAATTAAGTATCCCAAGGACTTGGGCATAACCTGGCTCGGACCTATACCAATGTGATTCAAGATGTGCTTGAAATCAGAGGCAATGGGAAGCTTCCATCCGCAGGAGAGTGCCGCTTTGTGCACACACATGTATCCAGCGGGCAGATTGTAAAAAGCATGCCCAGGCTCCGGAACCATGATCTCGACGGACTCAGGAATTTCCCATTTCCGTCTCCATTCCGGAATATCCTCAGGTTTTACCTTGGACGGACATGCTGGAAGCAAACCATCCGCGTTCAATTCCCCATACGAATCCGCGATAACGACAGCGGACGCAGGATGAGGGAATTTGCTTCGCGCCGCCTTAGCCCCACGACCCTCAACTAGCGGAGGATTGGGTTGAAGGGGCACCCCGGGGTGCAACACAATTCGACGCCCAACAAGGCCCCGCGGGCGAGCAGCTTGAGGGGCTTCCTCCTCTTCCTCCTCATCATCATCCTCTTCTTCTTCACCATCTTCCTCCTCCTCTTCTCCGCCTTTGGGTCTCCCGGACGTACTTGGGTTGGTCGGACCTGTTTCCTCCATAACACGGTCCTCTTTACCAGCCTCGAACATCTCCACATCATCCGCATCCTGACCACTATCGCCTCCGTGCTCAGTCCGAGGTTCATTCAATCCAGCGGGCACACCGCCACCAACTATGGTCCACGATTGGACTCGCGACCTAGTCCTAGCGACACCTTCCTGGCCCACTACCACTTCAGGCCGAGTTTCCGCTACATCGCGGACCCCTTGCCCAGCATCGGAATCCCTGGAAGAAAGAAGTTCAACGACCAGGTCATCTGCCATGGATGCGGATGCGTCCACGGACTCAGTCCCCTGGCTTACTCCATCGTCGTAACCTTGAGCCTCATGATGGTTCTGACTATCACTCCTGGACATCCTAGGGCATAAGGAAACGGATCAGAAACGATGATTGTGATTGTCCGAGAGTTAGTTTAGGTATCTTATTAAGTCAAGTGGTCCAAGGAAGTCCTACTTTATCAGATTTTCTACATGGAACACAATCTCATAACACTATGGGCACTAAGCTCGGCAGACAAAGATGTGCCATTGACACTATTGTCTACCCTACATACCACACTGACAGGAACAGCCTACAAAGGTCTATGTGCCAATCGGCACCAAAATACCACCATAGAGGCATGCATTATCGATTTTTAGTCACATTGGACATAATATACAAGCCAGTTCAACAAGTTGCTATTGAAGGAAACTAGCACAATACGGCATACGAGAGAGGTTATTCCAACTAAGCATAACGGGAATCTACCACGAGCAGCATTTGAAATCACGGAATCAACAAACAGACGTTCGAACAAGGGAGAAGCATACAAGCATTAAACGCGCATATCATAGAAAGAAAATTCAGGAAGAACCAAGACTTACTTACTTGATGAAGTTGTTTTGGTAAGTGTGGACGGACGTCGAAGCCTTGCTAGCTCTCCGAGAGTACAAATCTCAGTTGAAAAGTGAAAAATTTTGCGAGTTTTGGTTGCTCGGATTGATTTTTGATTGCTCGGATTGCTTCAGAATTGCTCTGAGTTTCGGTTTGGCTAAAGTGTGAAAATGACAGATGCGACAACTATTTATAGGGGGCAATTAGAGAAGGCGAAGCATCACATCAACTGGATTCAAATCCCAACCATCGATCTTTTCAATTCAACGGTTGCGCCGATTCACAAGTGGTGAATTGACGTTACACCCCATTTAATTCTTGGCAGAAACGTCACATCACTTGGGTTTAAATCCCAACCGCTAATCTTCTCAATCCAAGGGTTGCATCGGTTCACTCGGGATCTTTGCCCATGGGCCGGACAGGCGACCTATTAGGCCTTTTGGTTCACTGTTCATTTGCCCAAGAAGGCCATCCCACGTATATAACCCAACAGATTGCTTCCTATACACTCTCCCACAGACGACTTCTTCGGATCCTAAAACCGTACTCGGATCTCAATATATCTTGGATACAAATACCTTTTCCTTCTACAGTCCGCGATTCTTCCTATCCCGGACTGTAGAACGAAAAGGGGGGGGGGAGAGAGAGATATATATTAATTTCTTGAAACACGGATACGGATTTTTTCACATGAAAAGAAGGGATTTTTCTCCCTCACAATTAACGATTCGGACACGCTCCACAACACACCTGTCCTTTTCATAGTTACCAACTATCTTCTACTAAGATACTTGGAAACTAGGGGGACATATGTTGATACGGATATGTGTCCAATCCGTTAAGGGCGCCATAGAGCGTGTCCTAGAGCGCATCAGGGCTGAAATGGCTAATTCAGTACCAGTCCGACCTTCAAATGGTCCGACCTACGGAAACCATTCCGGGTCGACTAGTATGTGCAAGTCAATACACCTTCTCAGCTAAGCCCGACTAAGCTAGGTGTATGACTTCCGAACCTGACAAGAAGTCACATGATCTTTCCAAGTATCACAAACTGTCAGTCCCAGGATGCCAAACATACCGGACGAGATAATTTCGGACGCCACCTTCACATTAAGACCAAACGTATATAACAGAACCACTGAGATACTTCCGTGGAACTCCAAGGTTGGACACCCTGAGTTACCTAAGGGCAGATCAACCAAGCAGACAGATCTGTTTGAAGGACTGACACGGACCCAACAGGCGGAACAGTACTCTCAGAGGGAAAGGTCCAAACTACCCTCCCAGGCCCATTAATCAAGATTGACTCATCGTCCACTATTGGGTCATGGGCGAAAAGGTAGCATTGTTGTCCAAATCCTGAACATACACTTGGCATCATCTTATGAACCACTTCATAAGTATATGACAACTATAAATATAGCACAAGGTCACATACATGGAGGTAAGTCATAAGTGATAAGTCATAATTCATAAGCAACAACTACCAAGTTCACTATATCATATCCTTCCTCATTACTACTACATTGGGAGCTTTCCAACTCTCTCTTTAGTAAAGCTTCTTACCGGATTGACAACATGCATTCCGGATTACCTATCTAACCCCCCCCCCCCCCCCCCCACTTAGTCTTTTCAGGTGTTCCGGCTCGGACCAAGGCCCCAAGTCGGACTTCAAGTTGGAGGCGGACCATAGGATAGAGACTTGTAGTAGTTCAGTTAGTGTTCGAGGCTAAACCCCTCAACACATATGTTAAAAATTATGTATGTGAAACAATAATTTATTTGGGCGGGAAGGGGACACACTCCCCGTCGCAAAAAGGAATAAAAAAAATCACTAATATATGATACTCCCTCCGTTCCATTAAAAACTTACTAACTTTCCTTTGGTGTTTCTTTATAAACTTCCTAACCCAAAAAAGGAAAATTTTTATCCCACTATTTAATTCTTTATTATTTATCTTTCCTACTTTATCATCATTCTATTCACTCCCTCACTTACTTTATCACCCACTTACAACTTTATCAATATACTACCATTCACAAACTAATATTTAACTAATTTTCCTTAAACTAAGATAAAGTAGCTCCTCAGGAAGATTTTAATGGACCGGAGGGAGTATTAGGTTTGTGAATTAATAATTTTTCTTGGGGTACGTCCGACGGGGTGTTGGACCTGCAAAAAAATTACATATATTTGTATATTTTGGGGGCTGGTGAATGTTTTTATGGGGTTGGGGTGGGGTTTTTGGTCACTCAACTTGATTAATTGTGTTTTGTAATTTTTTATATCAATTTGGTTCGGACTATATGGGTTCCTTTTTCTATACTCGTACCCATTAATAATTAACAGATACGAGGTAAAGACCAGTTAAATGCTTATCCGGATTTTAAAGGGATTCGAATCGAGTTAGAACCTACCCATTTAAAAGCGTACCCGTATTCATCCATAATCAGTTATATGTTGTTCTTGAAATATGTTATACATGCTACAAAAATAAAATTATAGGTGCATTTCATTTCTTTTCAAACTGCAATCACTAATAGTACTAGTTCTTTTAACTTTTCCAGGTATGTATCAAATGCTGAGTCATGAATCCCTACATATTGTAAATTGTACATCTTTGTAAAACATGAATGTTATTGAAAGAGTTACAGACGACATATACAACATTTTATTTTCATTTTCCGTCGAGTATCGACGGGCCATTTACTAGTGTTTGTAGAATAATAATCTTTGTGTGTGTGGTAGGGTGACCAGATACCAACGGGGATGGGTACGAACCTAATTGATTGCGCTGTACACTTTTGTATTTTATTTTGATTCGGATTTAAGGGGTACAATTTTTGAAAAAACATGTATATGATACTAACTAACAGGTCAGGTACGATAGCACCCGATATAAAATATATGTTGTCAACCCGTCGGGCGCCGAACAGGTTATTGTTGGATCATACCTCTTTCAAAGAATATCCTTCACGAAGAGTCGTAATTTTATTTTCGATAGTTAGCATAAAAAAGACTCAATGATATAGTATTGGATGAATACTACCCACCGACACACGACCAACGTTGTTTACAAGTAAGTTTGACTTTGACCATCTTATTTTCTCGATTAATTTATTTTGTCCTCCCATTTCTATTTAATATTAAAAGAAAATTATACCGTGGCATCGTCACAGGTTAGTACTAGTGTTATTTATGGCTTGGATAAGTCATTTACTCTCGTAGTTTTCTTATTCCATGTAGTTTCTTTTGTTCAATGATATTGGATTAGTTTCATTTATCTTCGTTGTTCGACCGTCTAGAATAAATTTCATTACAATATAATTCGTTTGATGAAATATAGGCACTATGCTATAATAATTCTTTTTCTTGCGCTTACTTACATCATACAATTACACAATTATATATCATCAATATGAACAACATGCAACTTTCTATACACATGGTTTGTATACATAGGATTAAACTTCGAAACGTGTTTACTAAACAAAGTTAACAACGATGAGTCATATCTTGGGACTGAGATATAAGGATAACATTGTTAGTGTTTTCATCGACCGTTATATGGGTTAGATTATCCAAGACTAACTAATAAGAGTGATCATATGGAAGGTATTGTATGGTTCGGAAACCATATGACACAACTAGAAATGATCATTCACTATAATGATGTTAAAGTTAAATTTGTTGGATGACTCAAGTTAGTATGTTCAACGATAATCACATCTTAACCATTTATCACATGGCATGGACAAACTAATGTGTGAGTTTAGGTCACCTTGAGTTTATGGGGCATGTGCACCGACATATGTTTCCAGTTCCTAGTTACTTGGGTTATGTAGTTTCACATAGATGGAAACTTGTGTGGTTAGACTGGATTCACTTCTTCCAATGAGATATAAAAGTTCGACTCCCATGTTAAGTTTCCACTGCAAGCGCTTGTTAAAGTCCTTAGCTCAAGTTTTCTTTCCGAGAAACTGGACTACTCACGTTTCACCAAAGTTCAATCATGGGCCAGGATGAACGATGGCGGCATGGCAGTACGTCATGGATAAATGGAAAGTAAGTCATCAATTACCATATTTTCCACTAACCCTAAATCGCCGACAACATGCTAGTTCTACACTAAGTGTATCTACTCCTTCATTGTTATAAATAGAAAGTAAGACACAAGTCTAATTGACTTCTTCCTTCTTCATATCTCCAATATATAAACTCTCTCTATTTCACCGATACAATGGTGATAAAAATATTAGAGAAAAAACCTATAGCAGTCGAAAATCACTACTTGATTTTTCACTCCACTTTCTTAATCTATATTTTTACATTTAATGGAAATAAACGTGTCAACCGGATTGATGAAAAGCTTCTCTAACGGAAAACATATGTAAAAGAAAATAAAAGGAGAGCTGGGGAGCTGCCACTTGAATTGTAATTTCATTCCAACTCAGTTAATTGCACAAATTAGAGTAACTGGTCTAATATTGCATGAAAACAAAAACACTCTTGATTACTGATGCCAAATTCTAGTACGGAACAGAACTCTGGGAAATCAACAGAAGAAAAAGGACCTAACTCATATTACAGTGATAAATAATCTGTTGTATAGTAAGTAACATTCTATCAGGAAAAGAATGCATGTAAGCAGTTCAATTTTCATACTTGATTGATATACTTACTACTTCAAAGACCAAATTATATACCAGAGTTTTATGAGGCCATTCCACTTATATTACAAGGCTTGTCTTGCGACATGTCTGTCTGTCCTTGGAGATTCAGACTGCAGATGGATGGCTACCAAATAATCCACATTATTCTAAATCTAACATGCCATCAGAACCGGGTTCAGCAGACAGACAACAAAGCTTTCTAATCTGTGTGCCTTGGAGTGATCGATCTGTAACTCTGTACCCTGAATTAACCTTCGGGCCAGCCGGGTGTAAAAAAGTGAGGTAAATCTGAATGGGATGTTATATGACAGAAACAACAAGGAGCCTGTGGCCGAGTGTTTGTGAATTAATTCAGTTTTTAGTAGCCTAGCCTCTATATGAATGCCATATGACCTTTATTCAAGAAAAAGGCAATTAATATATAACCTGAATTAATCAAGGTGAAATGGTGAAGCATCCATCATCCATAGCAGATTCAACAGAAGATCTCAGCTTGCGGATATGTTGAGCTATCTCATTCAAGATTTTAATCCCCTCCTCATCTGCTTCATTAATCGTTCTCAATCTTTCCCGGACTGACGATACTTCTCTTCTAAGGCTAGCTAATTTGTCTTCATCATGAGTATCATCAGAGTTGGATTGTTCATCTAATAATGGTAATGTTAAAATCTTTTTCTCAAGGTCATCCAGAAGATTAGAAACAAAACATCTCTCTCCCTCAAAATCTAAACATGACTCCTCCTCCTCCTCCTCTAGTTCATGTTTAGTATATGGACGCTCGTTTTCATTTTGATCGCTGCTGCAGTCTGACTTTTCACTAAAAGGCGAAAAGGATTGAGATTTCATCTCTTGGTAATAGTCATCAGCATCAACTTCACATATCTCGCTACCTACTGACTTTACTTGCCCGTATGTTTCTCTATAAGTTAGTAACTCAGATTCTAAAGCCTTTACATCCGACTCTCGTCTTAGAAGCAAGTCTTGCAACAGTTGCAAAGCTTCTTGATCATATTGCGCTTGCTCTTCCATCATTCTCTTGTATTGTAAAGCTTCCATTTGTACAGCTGCCTTCTCCCCTTGCAGTCGAGTTATCATTGCCATCGCATTGTTTGCTGCAACTGCAGAAGCATTCCTTTCTTCTTCCAATTCCATGTATAGTGCCATCAGTGACTTGCTATTCAACGAACTTACTTCATGATCAGGATCTATCCTAAACTGATCTACTTTCTCCATCGATGATACTTCCTTGTTGCTTCGACTAGCATCTTCATTTATGTCCTCGGATTGAGTTACAAAAGGTATGCTGCTGTCATCTATAAGAGTTGCCATATATCCTGCCACATAGTCAAACATGTTAAGAGCACGAAATTTCATGGGGAACTCTTAGCGTAACAATATTAATCAAGACGATGCGAAGTTAGTGATAAGCATAACAAGCTATCTAATTTGGTTTTATATTTCACATTTAGCAAAGCAGCTGCCTTAAAAGCTCCTAATTTCCGTTATACATTATCAGCTATTAGTTAGTTTAATTATTAACTTTCAATTAACTTATCAACTAACTTTGCTAAACTTGGTCATATAAAACAAACGACGAAAGTATGATTTTCTGACCTGCATTATGAGGTTCAGGTTCATCATGGGGAAGTGGCAGCTCGGATTTAGTATGTTCCTCAAACTTAACCTGTGTGTCATAATTCTTTTCTAACAAGGGAGCTCGAGGAGATGGAGCCGAAGCCTTCAATGACAAAGCATGTTTATATTTTTTCGGAGATTTCAACTTGAGAGTCTCCCCGCAACAGGAACAGGTTTCTGTTTCACTCCTCTGGTATGATTGATCTATGTTTGGTAATTTTCGGACACCTCCAACAAATCCAGAACGCTCTTTTTCCACAGTAAACCAAACAAGGCAGCCCTCGCACATGTTACGAATATCAGAGAGCTTCTTATGCATGTTGCAGAACGCAAGCGATGCCATATCCTCCTTGTGAGCCTGACAGACAGAATTTTGGTAATAGAAATCAGGGTTCTTGTGAACAAGGACTTGATCTATCTTCGTGCATAGCAGGCAGGGGATCTTGAGTTCACAGAACTCTGCGAAATAGTCTGAAACGATGGCCAGGATTCCAGCTACCAAGATCATGATCATTATGATCCATTCGAACACGTAATATATCAAGAAATCTGGAAATTTCCCCAACCTTTGCTCGAGAACGCTCCTGAATGATTTCTTAGGCATCTTGGTTGGTTTTGCATACAAGAATGAAATGATAAATTCGAAAAGGAAAAAAAAGTAAAGAAAACCCTAATAAGGGAATTATAAATTCTAAAATATTGTGGGGAATATCATGAACAGAAAGGGAAAACAGAAACTAAACCCTTTTGAACATGATCTCTCCTTCCCTTTTCTTGTATTTGGTTCTTTGATTCTGCGTCTCTCTCTATCAATGTTTGTAAGAGGAAGACCAACAACAAACACAACTTCCAGGTACCAAGATTAATGGACAAAAAATATGTATGGTGCATTTAATGTTCACTAATTATGGTTATGAATCAGATCTTTGACTTTGTACCTGAATTAACGGTCTTCATCCACCAATCAGATGGAAGAAAAAATAACAAAGTACATACAGTTTGAAAATGTTTTCATTTCAAGGATTTAAGGCTTAAAGGTGGAAATATGGGGATGTGGTATATCGTTGCACATTTATGCATGAGACTTTGATTCTAGTTAGGAAAAATTGCTAGTTCTCAAATCACAAAAGCTACAGGCGTTACTCGGCTCTCTTGAGTAAAAATGAAAAACTAGCAAGTTATGCACCCGACAATCTAGTCTCGTTTCTTTTCGGAGTCAATTGTTTATTGTTGTTGTTGGAGAGAAATGATAAATAATGAAGAAAATATGATACATTAGAGAGAAATTATAAAAAAAAAAATGGAAAAGGTACTTGAGATAGTGGGTGGGATTAGTGAGTTTTACTTTTTTTTTTTTTTTTTGAATGTGATGTAAAACGAATGGCGTTAAATTATACTCCCTCCGTTCCAAAAAATCTTTCCATCTTGACTTTACCGATCAACTGCTTTCGACTTTGACCGCAAATTACTCTTAAACTATAATAGTAAATAATTTAATAAAATCATATAATGAAAATTTAATTATTAAATTTTCAATATATAATTTTATTAAATTATTTACTATTAAATTTTCATTATATGATTTTATTAAATTATTTACTATTATAGTTTAAGAGTAATTTGCGGTCAAAGTCGAACACAGTTGACCGCAGAATATTAAAATGGAAAGATTTCTTTGGAACGGAGAAAGTATGTAGAATGTGAAGGGTCAAAGTTGTGTTTTCTTTATTTATTATGACCTTTTTGTTATTTACGTATGTTGGTAGCAGTTAGGGTTAGGGTTTTCTGAGTAGTATTTAAACACTTGTTAGTTATTTTGTTAGCGAGTACATGATATTTTGAATGAAAAAAATAGAGGTGTTCCTCCAAATCTATCAATTTTTGGTATTTCTGTGAAATCAACGAATCTTGATCCATCAATTCTCAGTATTATATTGAATCAACGAGTTTTTGAGTCGATTCTCAGTATTATGTAAGAATCAACGAGTTTTAAGTATATTGTTTTTATATCCAACTACGCACACTGCATCAGATTGGCAGAATGGGACTAGATTAATTGGACACCCAAAAAAAAGGAATATGGGACCATATTAGTGGGACGGAGTGAGTAGTTGCTAGGTAGGTTGATCTTACGTAGTTGTTCGGAATATTAATTAGCTTATTTGCTAATTATAGTGCGCTCTCTCACTCCGAATAACTTCATACGTAGGTTGGCACGTAGTTTTATTAAAAAGCTAAAATAATGATAAAAAAAATAAAAAGTGACAATAATTTGGACGTATAGTTGAGATTATTCGTTTATTATTTGTTGTTTGTGAAGTAACTTACCATTTTGATAATGTATAAAATTCTGTGAGATGACTAAAAATGATAAATATATTAAATTTTACAGGTCAGGGGAAGCATAGAAGAAATCAGTTAGCTTTTTACTTTTAATAAGGTTTGGACAAAACTTAACAAATTAACTACCAGCTAAACATTCACATATAATCAAACAAGAATATTACAAGTTCAGAAAACATGCTGATGAATGCTTTCGCCAAAATAATCTCTAGCAAGATCAGTCGAGCAGTACATGCTCCAAGTTTAGAGTCTTCAGACAAAGTGATCAAACGTACCAGCATCAATATATGCAATTGTCATCTTGGAGGAACCAACCTTTTATGAATCTTTTACAAACTTCTCCCTGCAAATCACTTCAGATTTGCTCACTCCGACGAAAGCCATGGATTAGGTGCTACGTAAGTATAACCTTGGAAATGCTCTCCTGCTGTTGGTGTGGCAGCAGGAGAATCTTCTAGAGGCATTGCAGTCCAACACTTATCAAAATTGGCAGTGCAATGTTTCCCATTCACGTCTGGCTTGAACTTCAGCTCGATCTCTCTTGCTTCTAGTTTCTTCCAATTGACCACACGGAACCATTTGTGAGATTTAATCTCATCTGACCCATTTACCCCACTTCCTAACCTTTTTAATGGATCCTTTTGAAGCAACTGCAGAAATTAGGAGACTATTATCAGATAAAGTAAGAAAAGAGGCTAAATTTATTACATTGACAATAAGTGTGCATCTTACTCCTTTAAGCAAAGAATGAGCATCAGTACTCAACCGGGGAGGAAGCTTTAGTTTTTCGTTAATGATCTTCTCCTGTAGCTTCTTCCTGTTTTGATGAGTGTATGGAGGCTGAAAAGATGAGTGTCATTTATATGAGAAACAAAATTGTTTTCAAGTTTCTGTGTTCAAGTATACTCCAATAAACAAAAACACACCCAAACACCAGGTGCATGTGGCTGCCTACGCACCCCATATACTGCCGCATACTAAGTTTCATCAAGTTAGCATTCCCACTCAAAAAATAAACGAAACCAACTTGTTGCATTTTAGATAACAATTTGCTTTAAAAAATGGTAATTATGTTTAGATCTAAAACACGATACAGAAGTTCAAACAAATGAAATTTTAGTATATGTATACAAAATAGAAACAAACAATCAAGCATAGTCATATCCCATGTCAGACATCTAGCTTGCTCAGACCATGCTACAAACAAACATCATACATCCCTCATAGGCCCAAAATCGATAACTAAAATTGATGTGCTCTTTATAACTGACAGATGTAATATCACTTTTTGAACAATATCCAAACGGGAAAACGAAACAAACATTGTCTCAATTGAGCAACCTTTTTACTTAACTGAGTCCCACTATTCTGAAGCTAAGACCGGGTCATCTCATTATTTTCCATTGTAATGTAATTGCCCAATAACATGACATTAAACTTCAGGAAATTAATTACCTGGCCGCTGAGCATCTCATACAGAAGGATCCCAGTACTCCACCAATCAGCAGCTTTATTATGACCTTTCGATAATAAGATTTCTGGAGCCATGTACTCTGTTGTCCCACACATCGAATTCGATCTGCTTGATTCATCAATCTCTTTGGCCAGTCCAAAATCGGTCAGCATTACCTGACAATAAGGGTTAGAATTAGTACAAGTAGCGAATTTACTAGGAGTTGCGAATGTTATCATGTCATGCATGATGTGTGCTCCTGCAAATCTATGGTCATACATGCCCATCAGCATCCATGAGAATGTTTTCAGGTTTTAGATCTCGATGAACAATCCCATTCTTATGTAGATGTGAAACAGCAGACACAATCTCAGCAGCATAAACCCTTGCCTGGTCCTCACTACCCAAAGACAGATGAATACAGGTTGAATTAAGTAAAATGAACAGAAAACGTTTTTGTTTTGTTACTTGAAAAAAGAAAATGTTAATAATACCTGAAAATTCCTTGTCTGTAGAGATGATAAAACAGATGTCCTCCATTAACAAAATCGAGGATCAGGTACAGCTTTGATTTGGTCTGTGATTTGAAGCAAACTAGTAAGGCAACAAACCAACCAAGGAAGTTATGATGCATACAGCATGCAAGGAATAAATCAAAGAAGCAAGGACAGTTGTATTTCAGCATTTAAGGACCAAACAGAAAACTATGGCAAAAGATATGTATTATAAAGCTTCATCATACAAGCTAGCTGTGTTAAATAAAAATCTATGAAACACAAATGAAGTGAAGCACATAATATCCTTGCATAAATTCATGGACAATCAGCTTCATGCTTTGCAGTGTGAGTTACAAATAAAACAAAACAGACAGAGGATTTGTGTTATGAAGATTGCATAACAAGCTATCTGCTGTAAATAAAGACACATGAAACGCCAAGTGAAATTCTTGTAAAAAACATGATTTTTCTGAATATGAGGAAAGAGCATTTTCCCTTCTACACAAGTGTTTGGCACAATTAACTTTTTTGTACTAATTTGATGTGGATTTTTCTATTGTTTGGGAAAACGCAAATGTCAGTGAAGCAGTCGATCTCCTTGCATAAATTTATGGAGAATCAACTTCATATTTTGCAGTGTGCATTACAAATAATACAAAACCATGCTTTTATCAAAGTGGCATTTGCCATGAGGTTTCAATAGGTTGCATATTGACTTCATTAATATATGCACGCACACGTACATATACATATGCAGAAAACAATAAAGAAGAAAGAGTGCATGTGCAAGTATATATACTCATCGGAGTGCACAGACATCTTTAGTTCAAAAGGCACTTCTGATTTCAATCTCCGAAGGCACTCCAAAAACAAGTGTCATGAGGCATCCTAGGTTATTACAGTGTGCTATGATAGTCAATAAGGATAAAATAAAAAGATCTTGATTCTAAATACATTATACACGAGCTTTGTTGAATGCACCAGTAACCTCGGTTCAAAATCGAATTCTACAGGACTTGTTCTCATCTATAGAGCGATGAACTTTAAGCATAAACCATTTTCATAGCAATATTGTCTATGTTATAACCACAAGCTTAAAATTTACTGCAGAAAGCAACATAATCCTAAGAGGTCATCAAGTCCTATTAACTTTAATATGTCAATCCAGTGCTGCACAATATGGTTTTAGTCACAGAGCACATACATAATCACTCAAGAGAAAGTTGAAATTCTGCTATTAGTAAATCAAAATACTACTAATTGCAATCCGATGGTAAACTCCATCTCGGGTAATTTAATGATATGAAGCCATGAACATAAAACTCTTAACGCCACTACAGACTCATATCATCTTATAAATCTCCTTCCTTCATCAGCTTCTTATCTAATGCCAGAAGTTGTTGGTTGCTAGTAAATACATTTGCGGACAAGACCTCAACTGATATTATTTTTCTTACACTGTTGGTTAATTATTCTCTTTGCTCATTTCTTTCTCTCGAATTGTTTCTGCCCATCAACAACTTGCTAGGCCGTCGAATAGATTAAGTGGATCATTTATTTTATACAGTAGTTTCTTAAGTATTAGTGACAGTAAGACGCAACTGGTATCTGGAGGCTTTTTAGATCAAAGCATGGAACAGCTCAATGATGTTATTGCGGTTAGCAGAGTAAATCAAAGGGTAATATTTCCCAGCCAATGTATTAGACGAAGGAAAAGCAGGAAAAAAATAAAGGAAGTCAGGTTAATGGGTAGGGCACAGTTGTGTTTACCCAGACCCACACCTCACTATTTTCCCCGGAGTGCAGTTGGTGAAAGACAGGTTTTGGCAGGTAGCACACATTCACAAGCCTAGTACTGGATTTCTGTAAGCTTTTAGCTTTGCTCATCTTTCAATTGGTATAATTTTCTTTTTACTTCCAACCACAGTAGTTTCAAACAACAAAGTGCTTTGATTTGCTTCATTTGTCAGTCTACAATGCCCTGTTCCTCAGCAAGTGCTGTGGACATTGCCAAATGATCCACAGTCATAAGTAGACACCAAATCAATGAAGTGGCAAAATGGAGAACACCATATTATACCATTTTAGGAATGACAAAAAAAAGAATCAGTTGAGATAAAATTCTACAACATTGAAACTACAACTAACTCAATTTGAAGTAGGGTACCACCCAACCTTCCCCTGCTAAGGATGAAAAAACCGAGTGATGCAAGATAAGGATATGCTCTCATGTACCAAAAATTCCCCCCCCCCCCCCAATGTCCTTCAGGGTCAAAGCAATGAGAACTAAGAGTAAACTTATTAATTGATCTTCCTCATTTTCCTCCATCGGTATTAGCAGACAAAAGATTTATGCAGTATTTAAATGTATATTCCTTCTCAATGTAGGCAAAAATCTGGGATTGACAGTATAGCGGAAGGACACCTTCGAAGAACATACCATCATCCACAGGCTCAGGCTCATTCCTGCAGCCCTAACCCACACACCCCTAAAAACCAATTATTACCAGAATAGGTGCTTTATGCTGTACTGCAATTCATTCACATTTTTTTCGCTAAATGGGTACCTAGATATAACTCTCCGCGGATTCTGTTGATAGCATAGTGATTGCAGATTAGACGCATCGATTTCCAGTACATTAGAAGTCATTCAATTAAACCTTGCAGATTCAGCGATGCTTGTTTATACACCATTGTTTCAATTGTCTATTAGTGTTAATAAATGTATGAAGACAGAAGAAACATAGTAAGGAAGAATTAAGTAGTACCTGAAAGGAGTAGCGAAGAGGAACAATGAAAGGATGGACAACTTTGGTGAGAATATCCCTCTCAGCTTTCATATAATCAACATGTTTGTTCTTAATAATAGTCTCCTTCCTCATTACCTTCATTGCCAAAATACCATCACCCTCATTAGCTTCACAAGTGTTGTTGTTGTTGTTCCCCTTCATCCTCACCTGAAACACCTTCCCAAAAGCCCCCTTACCAATCATCCTCATAATCTCAAAATCAGATGGTCCTACCCTTCTGACTTCTTCAGCCAGCACCACCAGATCAATTGCTTCTTCTTCGACATCGGAGCTGCTGCTGCCGCGCAATTCTTCGAAATCGGAAGCCGGGAGAGGGAGTCTAGGTGAAGGGCCGACGAATGAGTGGGAGCGGTGGTGTAGGACTTCTGGATCGGTTGGGAAGTGTGCGGAAGGGGTGGGAGCAGCACCGAAGAGATCGGAGAAATCGAAGTCGTTGGGATCGTTAGGGTTTGAATTTGGGATGTGGAGGTGAGAGAGCCTTGAAGCTAAAATTGAGTGAAGAGCTTTCTTCTGGTTGGATGTGGAAGAAGAAGAGATGCCACTGTTAGTTTGTGTGGTGTTCATCGTTGTTGATACAAGTCAAGGTAGATTTATCTCTCTGTGTCGGGTTACATTTTTGCTTGCTCGATTCTGTACAGTTGCAGAGAAAGCAAGTGTTTTCGAATTTGGAGAAGAAAAGCTCTCAAATCAAATTGCTTTCGGATCTCAACTTCTCCAAATTTTTAATAATAAATTAAAAGTATATTTATCTTTATCTTTACTATTCTAAAAGAGAACTAGTCAAAGATAGTTATTACACCAATTAATTTAATTTTGACCAATTGATTAATTTTAACTTTAAATTTCACCTATAAAAATAAAGCTAAAAAGGAAAAAGAAAAAAAAAGGGAGTTGCACATCATCTCCCACTACTTCCACCATTATAATCACCAAAATTTATATTTTTATTAATTACTCATATAATTAACATATATTATGATTGAATTTTTAATTAACTAAGTATAAGTTTAAATATATATTATGATATTTATGTCATGCATATTTAAATTTTAATATGAGACTCATTTATTTTACTATTCTAAAAGAGAACTACCCAAAGGTAGTTATTCAATTAATTTAATTTCATGGAATTGATTAATTTTGACTTTAAATTTCACCTATAAAAATAAAGCTAAAAAGGAAAAAGAAAAAAAAAAGGGAGTTGCACATCATCTCCCACTACTTCCATCATTATAATCACCAAAATTTATATTTTTATTAATTACTCATATAATTAACATATATTATGATTGAATTTTTAATTAACTAAGTATAAGTTTAAATATATATTATGATATTTATGTCATGCATATTTAAATTTTAATATGAGACTCATTTATTTGGCACGTGAATTTTCACGTGCACAATTTTACAAGTATATATATAATAATCTATTATCTATCTATTACTATTTCCTAAGTAAAGCTAAAAGAAAAAAAAAAGAAAGAAACGAAAAATAATTACGAAAAAAAACTAATCAAATAAACTCAGCTATTGCGCTCCATCGCTCTCAACTATTGCGCTCCATCGATCTCAACCATTACTTTCCATCGCCCTCAACTATTACTTGTTGCTATATTTATTTAAAAACATAAAATTCTCCATTAATTTCTATCACCTATCCATTGATCCCATCGCCTCAACTATTGCGCTCCATCGCTCTCAACCATTACTTTTCATCGCCCTCAACAACTACTTGTTGCTATATTTATTTAAAAACATCAAATTCTCCATTAATTTCTAATAAAAAATAATTAAACACATATTTACATATACATTTATAATTTATAATTATATGCATATAAATTATAATTACAAACAAATATCCACAACTACTTTTATTAATCTGTAAAAACATTAAAATTGGATGAACCCTAAATTTATTGATATCCAGAAATCCCCAATTTCATACTTCAAAGAAGAAGAGAAGCACATAACCAGGAACAGTTACCAACTTAGGACTCCTTGTTCAATATTAATTTATTGATGAGTTTTTTTTTGATCTGGGGATTTTGATTTTGACTTTTATTCAAAGATTTTAATTTTTAATATGGGTATTTGTTTTAATATATGAAAAATATTTTTTAAAATTATATTTAAATAGTTTAAAGCGATGTAGGCGGTTAGAGCAACACTTAGCGCAATACCTCGTGCGACACGAGCGACACCCCATGGCAACACTTAGTGCGAAATGTAGTAGGATTATTTGATCTTCACCGTTAAATTTTTAATCTAATGGATCAAAATAGGTGACTGAAGTTAATCAGGACGACACCCCGACTGACAATAGAAGGCCCCAACTCACTAAACTGCTTACTCTACGCAAGTAAACTCCCAAACTGCTCACTCTACGTTCAACTGTCCTTTTCACATTCTTTACATCCAACAAATAAAGTATTTTCAGTTTATGTGTCTAATTCTCTTTTCACATGCTTATCAAGATGTATTTCCAGTTTTTTAATTTTTTTACTCGATAGCAAACCTATGAAATTGATTAAGTGGTGGATTGTTTCCTCATCCAGATTTGTAATAGGTCAGATAGTCATCGTTGACTGATCAAAAAGGGAAAAAATTGTTAGGAATATCTGTTTAGATTTTGATCAGCAACCTAATGACTTATCTTAGCTCAGAAAGGTGGTTAGTACTCTTGGTTCACTTGAACACTGTTAAAGAGGAAAATCACCAAGTATGATAGTCTACCAAATCTTGTATAGAATGTTAGGTTTCTAAATGTAATTTTTATTTTCTTAAAGAAGACCAAGAAGAAGGCATCCAGCAGAAGAACTCAACACCTTTTTGAAGATTTGAAGACTGCACAAGATTACTGAAGACTAAGATCATCAGATACCTATGTCCAGATATCTTGAAGAAACAAGTGTTTTTCTATAAACAAGTATTGCAAAAGATATCTGAGTACACAAGGTTTCTGAACGAAGAAAAGTGCCCACAGAAATCTACACTCAGATACCTTGAATAAAACTATGTTTCTGAGAAACAATGTTTCAACAGGTATCTGGAGATGAGAAGGTCTCTGGAAATGGACATGCAATGCTTCAGAAAGCGTGCATAGTTCCATTGGCACTACAGGACAAAAATAGTACAATGCAATAAATGCGCAGACAAAGACATCTGAACAAAAGAGGAAATCTCTGAAAAGAGACAACGTCTTCTGCAGTACTATTTTCAGATATCAATAGTTTGAATTTCATTAAGCCTAACGGATACTATTCAAACGGCATGATTTTCAACTATAAATATCATCACTTAGAATGCTTGAAAGACACACTGAACACCTTGAACTTACACTGAAAATACCAAGCTTCTCTGATAATACAACTAGTGGTATCTTTCTCTCAAGCATACAAGCCTTCAATCTACTTATTCACTAGCTTACAGTTGCGACCAAGCTCTTGAATTCTAAGTAGCACGAAAGTTCTAAGTGTTCTGATCCTTAACAAGCATTGCTATCTGTGAAGGAGTTGAATCAAAAGATCAAGTATCTGAGATTCATTCTCTAGAACATTTATCATAGACTTGGGTCAGTAAAGAACATATCACCACACATTGTGAAGTGTGTTAAGTGAGTCTCGTTCTATAGATTATTCTTACATAACTGAGAAAGTTATTAAGACTACTCACTTGACAAACTACCTTAACCAACACCTTAAACGGCGTGGAGTACATGAAGTACTTAGTTTGGGAAACTAAGGAATAACTCCAATGTTACTGAGCATAGGAAGTACTTAGTTTGAGAAACTAAGGAATAGCTCAAAGGTTTCTGAGTATAGGAAGTACTTGGCTGAGAAAGCAAGGGGAATAACTCAGGGGGAACACTTGGTTGGGAACCTAGTGTATTTAGGAATCGAGATAAGATTTTTGTAAGGTTAACTCAATTATTTGTCTTAGTGGATTCTAGGTCTGAGAAAGGCCAAAGTGGATTAGTTGAAGGATTACGTCACCTTCAGATACCACAATAAAGACCTGTGTTATTTATTTTCTGCAATTTATTACTTGCTTTATTTACTTTGATAAGTATTTACACATATCTTGCTGAGCACATGCACTTATCACAAAAAGTCTTCCGCTCTCTGAAAATAAGTATCAGATATCTTCTTCACAGAAATCTGAGAAATTGTGTTTATCGACAAACGTTTGAAAAAGACTATTCAAACCCCCCCCCCCAGTCTTTTACTTCGCCGTTATCTGGACCAACAGTATCCCACCCGTATGAGCCATCTATACTACTTCCTCCGTCCCGGAACAAGTTTTTCACTTTGACTTTTTACGGTCAAACTTTTATAACTTTGACTGCGAATTAATCTTAAACTGCAAATGTAAAATGTTCAATTTTTTTATATAATGAAAATTTAGCCCCTAAAGTTTCATTATATAAAAAAATTGAACATTTTACATTTGCGGTTTAAGATTAATTCGTAGTCAAAGTTGAAAAAGTTTGACCGCAAAAAGTCAAAGTGGGAAACTTGTTCCGGGACGGAGGAAGTATATCCTAAGCAAAGACAACTGGGTAGTTACTTCACCAAAATGGAAGTTACCACAATGTAAATTAAAAAGAAGAAAAAATGGTTGGCAACTAACTATTATTACAATTCTAATATTACGTTCACTGTAAATGGATGTAGAAGACCCATTTAATTTTTTTTATTCTCCTTTCTTTTTTTATTTTTCTTTTATGTAAATTATATGTTACATTATATAGAACGATCACGCGGGTACCCGCGTGTCACCGATACTCGTAGGTAATAAGAGAGGATACTGCAATGGATCGTAATAACCAACAAATTCTTTAATTCTTATTAACTGGCCTCCAATGGTTTGCACAACTATGTCTCTATTTGAAGCATCTGGCAAATTCCCATTGTTACAGATTACTCCCGCAACCTAGGATTCCGTTGGAATAACATATTGCCTATTAGCAGATGGCCTCTCTTTTATGAGAAGCTGGCAGTTATTAAGATCAGCGCACTGAGCAAGTTGCCGTAATGTCCGCACAAATGGATTGTGGGCATCCAATATTAATTTCAATTTCTGAAGAATAACTCTGTCTAGCGAATTCCTTTCTCGCAACCGATTCTCCAACTCATGCTCAGTATCATATATAACCATCTGAAGGTATCGTGATCTTACCCTAGGAGTAGGCAATAATGACCCAATCTTGTGATATATTCCTCCATGTGCCCTGAAAGTGTGAACACCAGGTGCATTTGAAACAACATCATCCATTGTGACACCTATTGATGTGAATGAGAAGACATGATTGTATCCACGTATATATTTTAAATGAGCTCCCTTCAGCTGTAAGAACCCGTACTTTTTATTTTAATTCGATTTTATTGTTTGATTTTATTTTTATAGTGGATCGGGCCTCCTAATAATTTACAAAATAATTAATTTGTTTTTTTAGCCCAAGCCCGCGTTAACTCCTACATAGTTATACTACCCTAAATTGAGTTTCCAAAAAGAAACTTAGTTATTCTTTGATATCGGCCGTACAAGTTCTTCAAATCCGTCCAAGTCTTTGTTGTGCCCGATCGGTAATTGCTTTAGCACCTTTTCTCTCGCTCTCCTTCATGAACTCAACCAAACCATACTACTTTTCCATTATCTCAAGTATTATACTCATCAAATTACTTTTGACAAGCACCTGGCCTTTGTTAATTAACTACTGTATTTCCTTCGGTTTTATATGCGGATCAAATTGAGCTTTTATTTTCTTGGCCAATACTAAAATTGCATAAATCAGTTTGTGTTATAGACCTTTCCAAAATTTACTCAACTCCAAGGTCCAGGTTACATAGATTAAAATTGCATTATTTGAGATATTTAATTTTGGGTTCTTAGATTGTAGTGTCGGTTTCGGAGGATTCGAGGTGCAAGTTAGTAGAGCTTTGGTGGTCTAGCTAGGTTAAGCTTGTTTCGAGTTGACCTTGAGGTAAGGGAGATTTTCTGACACTTTTGCTTATATTTTCCGTATTATCGTATATGTATAGTTTTGATGTTTGACAAAGAAATTATGATTATTATATCATGTTATGGGACTTGATATAATATTCTATTCGAAAAGGATCAAGTATGTGAATTCCCAAAATAATATTTTTGTGATGCATGTGATGTATGTAAAATTATATTTCTGATACATGGAGATAAAATATGTTTTGAGCTCACAGTTTTACCTATGAATTCTGGGCCCGTCTTTGACGGTGATTACGTCTGGCTTTCTGTCTGTGTTCCTTTAGCGGGGAACTTTCTGTTATGTTCTGTTCTGTGCCGACCTCTGTGCCACCGGACTTATACTAGTGGCCATAGTGTGACTCTGTTGAGCTAAACGTACTGATAATACTGTTCTGTTATAAACACTCCATGAAACTGTTTTCTGGCTATGTGTTATGCTATTGTGTGTATATATAAGTATGTTTTACTGCTCTGCTTGATCCGGTAAAAGTGACAGGAGATTCACCCTTACATTTTTTTTCCAGAGGTCTGAGTGGTTCTGGTTTTGAGGAGATTGCTGGCGGAGTCAAGTTGGGTTTGAGCAACTAAAAGATTGTATAAGTTCGAGTGTTGTAGAATTGTATTTGTATTTTGTGTTTAGATGCTCTGAATTACCTTTTCAAACTGTTTTTTTTACAATTAAATTGAGGCTTCGTCTTGACGTGAGCCCATCTCACGATAGACAGCCGGTCGCGCCAAAGTGATTTGGTTCTGGGGCGTGACATCAGCAGTCTGGTCGGTCTATAGATTAAGTAGTTCAGCGGGAATGGGGATCGCATGCAAGAGAAGCTTCCCTTTTCTGCAGCAAAAACTTTTCTTCTCTCCCTCAAATAATATTGCTTGGCAAAATCGACAGCATGAGGGCTGATTCAAGTGCAAGGGATGTATGCCTTGGTTTTCTGTAAAGGCCCTTGCTATATTGTGTAGATTTGTGCAATCCCTGTGATGTATGCCATATGGTTCGATGTGAATATCATCTTCATCGGATTGAGAAGAAGATTGGCTATTTGCACAGTCATCTATTAACAAAACACTAATATGTTTCAGAACACGTACATATGAGCAACAAATTAGAACTTATAACTGCTATAATTTTTTTTACCATTTATGTACGAAGTGTGGGCTTCTGAAGTTGAATGACGATATCTTGGAATTGAATCTTGTTGAGCATTGATTTGTGGAACAGGTTGAACACTTATATTAGCTATCATAGACCAGCGGACTTGAATGAGCAGATAACATATAAGTTTTGAAGGATTAATGAGCAGAATTCATATAAACAAAATTTGTAATGTGAAATAAATCATGGTAGTATTATGTAGGTGATGATGCCATGAGGAAACGTTTACCATCTAAGTTTGAGTGGTGAGTGTAAGAGGTTAATGCTTCATGTTGATTCGCAGGGGGTGATCTTGTATCAAAAGGGCAGCAAATTGGTGTTACATGGCACGTCCCAATTGTTCCCTCTCAAACTGTTAATATAAATCAATTGTTCAATGGGGGTAAAATAGATACCATGTAGTAATTTACTAATATACCTGTTTGATCTTGATTGCTTTGTTCCGCCTGAATTCTTGATCGTCTGGTACAATAATTGTGACGCCTGCGGGCATTTTGGGCTTCTCTTTGTTCAGCAGTGATTGTTTGCCTTCTTAGTCTTTGCAACTCCCGCGCTCTTGATCTTAATGCCTCAACTCGAGTGAGAATACGATGAGCTTCGTTGTCCATTCACCTTATTGTTACAAAACTCAAATATAAGTGGTTATGCGCTCCAGATTAAAGAGAGTAAAATTTCAATTTACTGGCTGAATTTCATAGGTTTGCTATCGAGTAAAAAAAATTAAAAGACTGGAAATACATCTTGATAAGCATGTGAAAAGAGAATTAGACACATAAACTGAAAATACCTTTTATTTGTTGGATGTAAAGAATGTGGAAAGGACAGTTAAACATAGAGTGAGCAGTTTGGGAGTTTACTTGAGTAGAGTAAGCAGTTTAGTGAGTTGGGGCCTCCTATCGTCAGTCGGGGTGTCGTCCTGATTAACTCCAGTCACCTATTTTGATCCATTAGATTAAAAATTTAACGATGAAGATCGAATCATCCTGCTACATTTCGCACTAAGTGTTGCCATGGGGTGTCGCTCGTGTCGCACGAGGTATTGCGCTAAGTGTTGCTCTAACCGCCTACATCGCTTTAAACTATTTAAATATAATTTTAAAAAATATTTTTCATATATTAAAACAAATACCCCTATTAAAAATTAAAATCTTTGAATAAAAGTCAAAATCAAAATTAAATCAAAATCAAAATCAAAATCCCCAGATCAAAACACAACTCATCAATAAATTAATGTTGGACAAGGAGTCCTAAGTTGGTATTTGTTCCTGGTTATGTGCTTCTCTTCTTCTTTGAAGTATGAAATTGGGGAATTCTGGATATCAATAAATTTAGGGTTCATCCAATTTTAATGTTTTTATAGATTAATAAAAGTAGTTGTGGATATTTGTTTGTAATTATAATTTATATGCATATAATTATAAATTATAAATGTATATGTAAATATGTGTTTAATTATTTTTTATTAGAAATTAATGGAGAATTTTATGTTTTTAAATAAATATAGCAACAAGTAGTTGTTGAGGGCGATGGAAAGTAATGGCTGAGAGCGATGGAGCGCAATAGTTGAGGGCGATGGGATCAATGGACACGTGTCACGTGTCGACACCCCGACTGACAATAGTCAAGGCAACAACTTGACTGACGGTAGAAAACCTGTGGTGAGTTTATTTGATTAGTTTTTTTTCGTAATTATTTTTCTTTTCTTTCTTTTTTTCCTTTTAGCTTTACTTAGGAAATAGTAATAGATTGATAATAGATTATTATATATATACTAGTAAAATTGTGCACGTGAAAATTCACGTTCCAAATAAATGAGTCTCATATTAAAATTTAAATATGCATGACATAAATATCATAATATATATTTAAACTTATACTTAGTTAATTAAAAATTCAATCATAATATATGTTAATTATATGAGTAATTAATAAAAATATAAATTTTGGTGATTATAATGGTGGAAGTAGTGGGAGATGATGTGCAACTTCCTTTTTTTTTTCTTTTTCCTTTTTAGCTTTATTTTTATAGGTGAAATTTAAAGTCAAAATTAATCAATAGGTCAAAATTAAATTAATTGGTGTAACAACTACCTTTGGGTAGTTCTCTTTTAGAATAGTTCTCTTTTAAACAGATATTCCTAACAAGTTCCCCCCTTTTTGATCAGTCAACGATGACTATCTGACCTATTACAAATCTGGATGAGGAAACAATCCACCACTTAATCAATTCTTAAGATCTTTCAATTCTTTCAATTAAGTGCATAAAGTAAACATCAACCAAATCACAGGGTGTGATCTTTGATGACAAGTTATCTTTTTTATAAATTGATATCTGAGAGTAGGTTCATCAGATATGTTACAAAGAAAGTTCACAGATAACTTTAACAATGATAGAACAATAAATTACAGTCAGCAAGATACAAAATACATAGTTAACTAGGACAACAGGAGTAACCAAGCTCCAAGTAGACATCCTAATAAACTAGTCTTCAAGTCTTCAACACTTCAAATCTTCAATCAGCAGATCTATGGATCAATTTGCAAATTCCCTATCCCCAAACCTTTTGATATCATCTGAGTAGTCAAAGAGCAAAGTCCTGACTATCATCTCAGTGTTTCTAGCAAATCCACAAACTTCCTTGTAGGTTTTGGTGGGATTTTTCTTGGCAAACTGTTTGACCCACAGATACTTTCCCCACTTCCAGGCATGCTCGATTCTGATATCTGATAGCTTGAAGTATTCATATATGATCTTTATATATCTGATGTCACCCTTGTATTGATCTTCAGTCAAGTAGAAGGACTCATAGGTTCCACAGCAAGTCTTGCTCTTGTGCCTGTTCCAGTGATGTTGGGAATTCTGTGCACATCATCTGGCTTTCCATAAGGACATTCATCAGAGAGGTCCTTCTTCATGGCTTCTATTCTCTTGATTACTTCAAAATCCAACCAGGCTTTGATGTGGTTGGTGTTAATCAAGATTGGCTTGTCTTTTCTCTTGAGTTCCAGAATCCAGTAGCCATTCTTCTGATTAATGCACCTGTAGACAGAGGAGTCATTGTTGGTCTTCACATACTCAATCTTGGCTTCTTCAGGCCTGAGTGGTAGTTGAAGTTTTCTTTGTTCAGCTCTCAGCCTGTTCCTCCTTTGTCTTGAATTCTCGCTTGGGGGATTTCTTAAAGAACCACCCTGGATTGAGTTGGTATTTCCAGAGGGTGTTTTAGCTGCCAAAGGCTTTACAGCTATGGGCTCAGATAGGCTATCAACCTTTTTTCTTTTTCTGTGAAGAGGAGCTTCATCAGTCTCTTCATCATCATCATCATCATCAAGATTAATTCTTGTGAAGGTTTTGCAGCCTTCTTCATTGCCCAGGGATTTGATTTGGCCTTCTTCTTCTTCTTCAGAAAACTCATCAATCCCTCTTACTTGTCTTCTCCTTGGAGCCTTGGTACTCCTTGGAGGTTTTTGTGCTCTGGCCCTTGTTGTCATTCATTTTTCAGGAAGTTGCTGAGTGGTTGCCACTATCTGTAGAGGAGTCTGACTGGAGGAGGGCTCATTTATTCTAAGAGGTGGTTGTTCAGATTTTCTTTTGTTTCCTCTTCCTCTTCCTCTTCCTTTCTGAGCACCTTGAAATCCTTCGCCCTTAGTCATTGGTGACTGACTAAGAATCACAAAGGATTCTGAAAGGGAGTCAAAGTTGCCTTGCAAATATTTGTAAGCAGCAACCAACTGTTCCATATTAGCCTTGAGCTCCTGATTTTGTTTGATAAGACCTGTTTCCTTATCAGTGTGCTCTGTCAGTGGGCCTTGAATAGCATCTGCTTTTCCAGCAGCATAGCTAGCCTCTTCAAAGACTTTTGCATCCAAGTTTTGGTCATCATCCCTAACTATGCATAGGTCTTTTTGAGCAACGACCAGACTGGTTGTTCTCTGAGTGATGAGCTCACTGAATGTCTTCATTTCTGCAGGGACTGATGCAATGACGGCATTATCTTGAGAAGACAACTCCTTTTTCAATTTAGCCAGTACTTGATATCTGTTCAAGTATTCATTGGAGTTGACATTTGGCAGCTTGCTGAATATTTCAGGAGCAATCAGCTTCCTTTTCAAATGAGCAACCGCTAAGTGTTCATTGCAGTGTTCTACCAATGCCTTGTCTTCTTCATCATCTGAGTCATCAGCCCAGTGATCTTCATCGTCTTGCACATTTTCATCAATGTTGTCTAGTCCAGCAACCATCTCAGAGATGGGCTTGTTTCCTTTCAGTGAGGAGGATGGTACATCTTTTGGTAATGCAGCCTTAGCATCATGCTTGTCTCTAGATACTTGCTCAGTATCTAATTCCTCAGCAATTGCCTGAACAACAAGCTGGAGTTCTTTCATTTCAGCATAAGCTTCCATTTCCTTGATTGTTTGATCTTCAATCTTTTGGAGCTTTGCTTTAGATTCAGCTATCTTCTCTTCCAGTTGAAGATTTAGCTGTTGTTCTTCCTCCAACAGTTGTTTGAGTTGAGCAACTCTGGCTTGTGCATCCAATATTTTCTGAGTGTTGTTCTCAGAGTGCTCAACTATTTGTTCAGTAAAGTCCTTTTGTTGGGGAGATGGATGGGTGAATTTCTGAGGAGATGGAGGAGGGGATTTTTGTGATGTCCTCTCAGTGTGCTTTTCAGCAACTGAGGTATTATTACCTTGTGCAATCCCTCATGTCCCTGTTGTAGGGGCATCATCATCATCCTTCTTATCATCCTCATCCTTGTGATGGTCAGAAGGAGGTTCTTCATAGTCATTCTCATCAGTCTCTTCCTCCTCATCGTCTTCAGATACCAGATTTATCACTTCTGGAAGAGTAACTTTTTGCTCATTAACTTCCTCTTGCTCAGAGGGTATAAATTGGAGTGTCTTGGGCAAGACTGGCTTGAAAGCCATCTGTAGTCTGGTTTGACCATCTGCCTTTTTGAATGCTTGCACCAATTTGTGTGCCACTTCCTTGGAAAAATCCTTATGCATTAAGGTCGCAACCTGATATTGTTCAGTAGGGAACATTGCATGGATATAGTTTTCCAAGTCAAGAGCTCGTGCTCGTCTTGTTGGTTGATCTGTGATTCTAAGTATTTCAGAGAGATCAGAGCACCTTAACCTCTGCCATTTCTTGAAGCATTGAATATGCTTTGGCAAGGTACGAGTCTTGAAGAAGGGAAGAAGGTTATCATAGTCATCATTTGACTCCTTCTTGGCACTACTTTGAGTCTGAAAGAGAGAGTTTTGAGTTAGTTTCAAAACTTGTGTAGATATCTGGGTTTTAGAGTAGTCAAGTCACGTATTGTTACATGCAGCAATGTGTTTAGAAGGTTGGACTACTGAGGTTCCAGGTTCCTCAGATATCTTGGTGTGAGGAGGAGACTTGGAAGTCTGATCCTCAGAATCTCTTTCTTTTTGAACCTGAGAATAAAATACAACATAACACTTAGAAATTTATCAGGAGAAAACACTTAGACAATTTGATATCTGAGATGTCAATTACCTCCATAGTAGGAGGCTCAGATTGGCCTCATCAATTTCCATTGGTTGAGGGGATTGAGTGGGCAATTCCCCAGCAACCTCTACTTCTATTTGAGCCTATGAGTAGAAAGTGTTAAGTACTTAGAAAAATGATCAGAGTAATATTGTGAAGAATATAGATATCTGAGATATATACCTTCTCTATAGAGGGCTCAGATACTTGTTCCTCAGAGACTTTATGAGTCTCTGGTTGATTCTCTGATGTGATAGGCTTCTCAGCCTCATCATTTTTCTTCTCAGTTGGAGCATATTAGAAACAAACAGTTAAACAAGTGTGTATAAAAGTTATCTGAAAAGTCATGTCTTAAGAAACAATTTTCACCTGTAATACAGGCTCATGTTCCTTAAGTGGTGAGGCTATGGGAGCCTCCTTCTCAGTCTCTGAGGCAAGCTTTGCAGATTCCTCTTATTCTTCTGTTTATAATTCAGCCTGTAACAAAGAAATTTTTATAAGTAACAAGATTTATAAACATAAAATTTCACAAGTAGAGTTAAACCATTCAACTACCTGAACAGTGTCAGGCTGATTGGTCTCTGGAACTTGTGACCCTTCTATGCTTTGGTCTTGTTGTTCCATTTCAGCTTCTTTGTTTGAAGTTTGGTGTACTTGGACCTTTCACGAGTGTGCAACTTAGTTGCCTCCTGTTGATCATTCTACATTGGTCGGATAACGCAAAGTAAAAAGACCTGGGGTGAATAGTCTTTTAAAACTTTTGTCGATAAACACAGTTTCTCAGAAACCTGGGGGTGTCTGATACTTAAATTCAGAGCGTGGAAGACTTTAAGATAGGAAAGTGCAGAAACAATAAGTATGTGTGTGTGTGCTTTGCTGAAATGTAAATACAGAAAGGTAAATAACACAGCAAGTATAGTGGTATCTGGAGGTGGCGTAATCCTCCAACTAATCCACTTCGGTCTTTCTGAGACCTAGAATTCACTAGAACAGATAATTGAGTTCACCTTACAATAATCCTATTCTAAGATTCCTAAACAAATGGTTCCCAACCAAATGTTCCCCCTGAGTTATTCCCCAGCTCCTAGAGCTAAGTACTTCCTCTACTCAGATAACCTTGGAGTTGTTCCCTGATTTCCCAAATCAAGTACTTCCTCTACTCCACGCCTTGATGGTGTTGGTTATAAGGTTTTGTCAGAAAGGCTTCTTGTATAACTTTTCAGTTATGTTTACAGAGAGCCAAACAGAACGAGACTACTTAATACACTTGTTCAGTGGATGGCAGTCTGCTCTTTACTGACCCAAGTAATTGGTGTCCGTTCTGGAGAATGAGCTTCAAAAAGGGTATCTGATAGTTCAACTATTTCACGAATAACAATCTCTTGTTAAGGTTCAGGACAACTTAGAACTACTAGTGATTCTTCAAGCAACAGAAAGCTTTCAGAAAGGATAGTAGAGTGCTTGAGAGAATACTTTGCTTGATAGTAAGTTTGCAAGATAGAGCATTCTAAGGTATGTTCTTCAAGCATCTAAGTGTGTGATATATATAGATAAATTTGAGAGGCGTTTGAATTTGTATCCGTTGTGCTCTCTATCAAATTATATCCGTTTATATCTTGAACTATGTACTCAGAAGTCATTATCTCTTGTTTCAGAGAGGACTTGCTTTTTGCAGCATTTCTGCCGATGCATTTAATGCATAGTACTGTTCATTGTCCTTTAGTCTCAACGGATACATGAGCCTTTCTGATGGCTTGCATGCTCCATACTCATGATGTCATATGTCCGTAATCATATTTCAAAGTAAGTTAATATACTTAAGAAAGGATTCGGACATAGTCTTTCCGAAGTTAGACTAAACCTTTATGTCTTCATAAACCTTGTGCAATCTTCATCTTCTATTCTTGGAAAAGCTCCATTGCTAGGATTGATCTTCATGGTCTTCTTGAAATAAAAATTACACTCAGAGACCTATAATCCTAATACAAGATTTACTAGACTAATCATACTCAGTGATTTCCTCTTTTACAATGTTCAAGTGAACCAAGAGTACTTAATCACCTTTCTGGCTAAGATAAGAACATGTGATGAGTGATCAAAATACTAACAGATATTCTTAACAAATTTCCACCTTTTTGATCAGTCATCCATGACTATCTTTTAAGTCCTATTACAAAATTCTAATCCTGGAAGAGAAAACAATCCACCACTTAATCATTTCAAATGATATTCAATTTTAGTTGAATTAAGTGCAGAAAGTAAACATCAACCAAATCAAAAGAAGTGATCTTTGCTGATAAGTTGTCATCTATTAAAAAGTATCTGAGAGTATGATCTTCATATAGGTACAATTTACATAAAGAGATGCAACTTTTACATATAGAGAATTTTTAGAAGCTATCAGCAAGATTACAAAAAATAACAAAATAAACTAAGTAAATTAGAACAAAGGAGAGTCCAAGCTCCAAGAGAGTATTCTAATGTTACTAGTATTCAAGTCTTTAGAAATGCAACTTGGGTTCAAATACCTCAAGTTCTTCAGCACCCTTTCTGGATCAGTTGACATGATCATCCACTTTTCTGCATTCTTGGACATAGTCATAAAGAATCCTTCTGACAGAGAGCTCTGTCTTTCTGGATAAGTCACATATTTCATGGTAACTCTTGCCAAGCTTGTGATTCTTCCGCAGAAAATGTTTGACCCAGAAGTACTTTCCCCAGACCCAGGCATGGTCCACTTGCAGCTGAGATAGGTTGAAATACTTGTATATTTCTTCCAGATAATGTATATCATCTAGGTATTCATCCAATGTCATATAGAATGACTCATAGGTTGAAACACCTAGTTTGTTCTTCCTACTGTAGCTACCATCCAGTTTTCTTACGTTGTGTACATCATCAGGTTTTGGGTAAGGACAGGCAAAAGAAAGATCCATCTTTCTGGCTTCATTCCTCTTTTCTACTTCAAAGTTTAGCTAGGCATGAAGGTGCTCAGGTTTTAGCAATTCTGTCTTGCCTTCTCTCCATTTCAGGATCTGGTTGAGGATGGGAGTTGGTAACTTATCATTGACAAGTAGATGTTATAGTTCCAGAATCCAATACCCTCTCTTGTTTAGAATGCACCTATATGAAGATTCTTCATTACTGGTCTTCATATACTCAATGTGGGCATCAGTTGGCCTTTCTTGATGTGTTTCATTGTTTACTCTGCCAAACTGGAAATCCCTTCTTGCTTTTCTGTTTGGTGGCCTTCTGTCAGGAGATCCTCTAACCCTTTCTTCACCTTGAAATTTGTCTTTGGTGGATGTTCCTTGTAATGACTTGGTATTTTCAGAAGGAGTTCTGGCTGCTAAGGGCTTTGCTGCCAGAGGAGGTTGTGAAGTAGTTGCTTGTCTCCTTTTCTTGTGAAGTGGATCTTCATCAGAATCATCCTCATCGTCATTGAAGTCCAAAATTGGAGACTTGCAGCTTTCTTGACCTCTTACTCCTCCTTCTTCCTTTTCTTCTTCTTTAGAAGTCTTCTTCTCTTCTGAGTTTCTAAGGGACTTGGTTCCCCTAGTTATCATACTTCTCAGCCTTCTGGCTGGTTGATCTGGAACAACTTCTTCAGCAAGGGTGTCTCCAGTGGTGTCCTTAATGACAAGTTGACTTGAGGAGGGAGGATTTGATTGTTTTCTTTTTCTTCCTCTGCCTTTCTGAGGTATCTCTTCTTCCCCCTTAGTCATGAATGACTGACTCATGATAGCATAAGCTTCAGAAGAGTTTCAAAGTTTTTCTGGAGATTGTTGTGCACCCTGACCAATTCTTGAAGTTCTTTCTTCAGCTCGTTGTTCTGTCTAACCAGTTCCTACTCCTTTTTGTTGAGCTCTTCAAGCGGCCTTAGGATGGCGTTGGCTTACAGGATAGCATGGCTGGCTTCATTCAATGCTGCATTAGCATTGTTACAATCCTCATCCCTGACCAACCATAGGTCTTTCTGAGAGAGAGAGCTATGCTGGTTGCTCTGTTGAGTAAAGCAGCAACCAATGGCTTCATCTCTTCTGGGATGGATTTTAGCACTTCTGTGTCTTGAGCAACTAATGTCTTTCTGAATTCTAAAAAGACACTGTTCCTTGCACGGTGCTCTTCATTTCTTGAACTACTTGGTGCAGAGAATATATGAGGAGCAAGTAGGGCTCTTTTGTGCTGAGTGACAAGTCTCTCATCTTACCTTGAGAATCAAGTTGTGGGTTTCGAGATCACTATCATAATCCTTTTCTTGGATTGTTTGCAGATTGACAATCTTCTTCGCTTTCCATCAAGTGTCTTTGTATACGAGAAGATGTAGAAGGTCTTTCTGATGCAGTCTCAGCATCATGCTCTTCATCATCATTGTCATCCATGGTATCTATCTCAGCAGATGTGACAACAATGGCATTTTTCAAATTTCTTTGCTCATCTAGGAGTGCCAATTCCTTGGCATTAGCTTCTTCGAGCTTCTTGATTTTGGCTTCCTTTTCATCAACAAGAGCTTGAGTCTCAATGTTGATTCTCTTCTCTTCTTCCAATACCTTTCTGAGTTGTTCAATTCTAAACTCAGCGGCTGAAATTTCTTTTAAGGCATCATTGTGTTCAACTTGTTGGGTATCTTGATGAGACTTGGAAGGTGATGATGAAGGATCTTTCTGAGCATTTGAGGGAGTAGCCTTTTCTCTACTTCCTTTGCTAGCTTTCTGAATCCCGCCTTGTCCAGGTTGGGGATCATCATTCTGGTCATCATCATCATCATCCTTTTTCTTTGCTTCTTGGTTTGGATGCTCAGAAGGAGGTTCTTGAAAATCATTTTCGTCCATCTCCTCGTCATCTTCTGAAACCAGGTTGATCACATTTGGGAATGTAATCATCCTCCCATTAACTTCTTCTTGTTCAGTTGGGTAGGTTGTGCGCTTGCTGGGCAAAGCAGGATGGGTAACTATCTACTCTTGGGTTTGAGCATCCACAGACTTGAAATCTGCCAAAAGTCTTTGTGCTACTTCATGAATGAAGTCTTCAGGCATCAGAGTGGCAAATGTGTAGGACTCTGTTGGGAACAATGCATGGATATAATCTTCCAGATTGAAGGCGATTGCTCTCTTCTCTGGGACGTCGATTACTCTGGCTAATTCAGAAAGGTCGGCCTTTTTGAGTTTCTGCCATTGTCTGAAGCACTTGAGATGTTTCTTCAAGGTGTGCTTCTGGAAGGCCTTGAGTAAATCAACTGGCACTAGACTTTGAGCCTGAAAGAAAGTGTTTAAGTTAGTTTTGCTCAAACTACTTGAGTTAGTATCTGTAAGCGAAAATAGGCTTTCTGAGCATACCTGTGTAGAAACACTAGGCTCATTATCCCGTACTTCTGCTTGCTTGGGAACAGAGGCCTCAGATACCTTGTTGTGAGGAGAGGTCTGATCCTCATCAACCTTTCTTTCTGCTAGAACATGAGAATTAAAATCAAATATGTTTAGAAACTGTTAACAGAAAAGATAAGTGGAAAAATGCTTTCTGAGACTTCACTTACTTCCAAGTGAGGAAGCTTAGCGGCATCTTTCTCAGAAACCTTGGGGGTTTCTGGAACCTTTTCTGCACATACTGCTTGTTCAGCAATTTTAGTTTCCTTTGGAGGAGATAACACAACTGTTTCTTCATCCAATTGTTCTTCTGACTGAGCCTGTAAGAACAAACATAAGAGATTTTAGTAGTGGGTTTTCCTGAGCATTCTTGAAGGAGACAATTACTGATTACTTACCTTCTCAGCAGAAGACTCAGTAAATACTTCCTCAGAAAGCTTTTCAGCCTCTGGAATCTCTAGGTTTTTGGGTGTTGGTTCCACCACCACTACTTTCTCAGTTGGAGCCTAAGAAGAGACATTAAGAATATTAGAACATAAGATAAGAGCATTTTTAGTTATTTCTTGTTCAGAGATAACTTTACTACCTGTGGGACAGGCTCTTCTTGATGTTCTGAGGTTGGAGGAACCTCTTCTTGATTCAAGGGGGTGGACAGGTTTTCTTCCCCCTGAAAGTGTGTCTTCAAGTTGGCCTGAATAGAGTCAAGCTGATAATTGATCTCTTGGACTTGTGGTGATTCCACAGTCTCTCTGTGCACATTATTGTTCTTCTCTGCAGTATCATTCTGAGTCTCCATCTCAGTTTGACCCCTTTCTGAGAGTTGAGCTTTCTCAGAAGGTTGAGGAACCTGTTCAAGAACAGGGTTTTCTTCAGCAATATTAAGTGCTGGCATTGTGAATGTGGAAGCAATGGCAACATCTTCCATCATTCTATCTTCCTCACCCATGCCTTCTTCTTCCTGCTGGGCAGAGGGGCTCTTGTCTTTCTGAAGAGCTGAGCTTGATGCTCCTCCATGGGTCTCATACTTGAATCTTTTGAGTACTTTTGCAAGTACTTCATCATCCTCAGAATCACTATTCTGTGTTGGTGCAGACCCATCTATGATATTTCTATCATCTTTGGAGAGTTCTGGAGCATTCTGGTTCAGGACTCTTGGGGCATTCTGGAGTTGCCTTTCTGAGCGTCCAACGTCTTATGAGACCTTGTCTCCAGAAGGTTGCGCCTCTTGTATGCTTAGGGGCTTGGAGGCTCTTTTGCTATGAGTCCTCTTTCTCTTGGCAACTGGAGGTTTAGCTTGAGCTTGCTCAGAGACCTCCTCACCTTGTTGTGCAGTTTCTTCTTCTTCTACCTTTCTGAGTGCGTTCTCAGCAGCAAGTTTCTCCTTTTCTTCAAAAGCGTGTCTGAAAAGGGAGTTGGTGGTCGATTTCTGCCTCTCTAAGAGTGATTCCCATTGTTTCCAGAATGTAACAGATTCTGAGACCAAATTGCATATTGGCCTTTGGCTCAGCAAGGCCAATGATGATTTTGGGCTCAAATTCCTCAATATGTCCAAGAAATTTGTTGAAGGCATACTTTCCCCAATTGAAGTGGGTTTCCTGCCCTTCATGCTTCTTGTTCAGAAGATGCATCATCATCCATCTCTCCATGCTTATCTGGTCAACTCCTCCTTTGTTTCCATCAAAGCAACGGACCAGAATAAGAGCTAAAGTACTCCAGTGTTTCTGGAGATGACCAGTTCTGATGGCTTTCAGAACAAGTCTCCTGGGCAACCTTTTGCATTTTCTAACTGGATTGCTTCAAATAACTCTTTGACGCCTTGAATCATGAAAGCGTCCTTGATGTTGATGTCTTCAAATGTTCCACGATTTTTCAATCGGAATATCTTGCAGAAAGTCTTGCAGTCTAGAACAATTTCTTGTCCTTGGACTTCAGTCTGCATGTATTTTTCTTCTTCATTATTCACAACTTTTGTGAAGATTTTGGAGTTGTTATAGAACTCCAAAGACATCCAAAGGTGGATAGTCCACTGGGTGCAGCAGATAGAAGCTTGTAGATATGGGAATTCTTCAGCATCCCCAATATCAGTTTCCTTTCTGGTTTTGAAGGTATAACTGCTGGTACATATCTCTTCACTAGAAAAGCTCCCCAATTCATTTTGTGGTTAGGGTTCCAGTCCGATGGCGTAAACTTTCTCAGAAGGCGTTTATTCAGCACCTTAAGTTCCTTTCCTCCTTGCTTTTCAGGAGCGGATAATCTGACCTTAGGGTTCTTGGTGGTCATCTTCTTGGGTGCCATCTCTTATATAGAGTTTTGAATGAGTGTTTTTCAGATGAATTTTACGCAATTAATCGAGATTAGTCTGTCTTTTCAGAAGACTAAGCACAAGAAGTTGAGTTTTGCAGAGGGGTTTTGCAGAAATCTTGAGAGATTTTGTTGTTTTGATGCAAGTTTGAAATTTCGGAATTGGTAAAAGTGTTTGTCTTTTGCCCAACTCCTATATATATATCAGACAAAATGTACATAGATACAACATACATATAGCTGAATATGAATGCGTGTCTTTGCATCTGCATATACTACAAGAAATTACTGAAAAAACGATGGAAAGGGGCGACGGATAAAATCCGTCGCCCCTGTAGCGACGAATCGCTAAGGGTAGCGACGGATTTAATCCGTCGCTACCCGTAGCGACGGATAAAAGTTATCCGTCGCTACAGAGCGACGGATAAAATTATCCGTCGCTACTTTTGTTGACCATAATAAAAAGAAACAAAATAAAAAAAAATTTAGCGACGGATAGATCTATCCGTCGCTAAAAATAGCAACGGATAGATCTATCCGTCGCTATATAGCCGAAAAATAAAAAAAAATAAAAAAGTTAGCGACGGATAGATCTAGATCTATCCGTTGCTAAAAGCCTAAAAAATATAATATATCTCCACCACCTCTCCTCCATTTCTCCTCTCCTCCTCCTCCACCACCACCACCTTTCTCCTCCCACCACCACCGCACCACCACACTGCCATCGCCACCATCCTCCACCACCACCATCTCCTCCACCACCTCCTTTCCTCCTCCCACCACCACCGCACCACACCCACCAACACCGCACCCACCACCATCCCATCCTCCCACCACCGCACCACCACCGCCACCACCACTTTCACCACCACCACCACCACTTCACCACGATCGCCACCACCACCATCCGCCTCTCACCACCACCACACCCGTCTCTCCACGCCACCACGCCTCCGGATCTCATCGCCACCACCGGATCTCCACCGTCCACCTTCGGATCTTCGATTTATCTTTTTATATATTTTCGGTATTTTAGGTATTTTAGTTTGTACATTTTAGGTATTTTAGGTATTTATCTTTTATCTTTTTGTACATTTTCGGTATTTTAGTTTGTATTGTATTATTGTATAATGAATTTGTATTATTGTCATTGCATACAATTTTCGATTTATTGTATAATCGTATTGAATATTGTAGTTTCGATTTGAATATCAACCGAATTATTGTCCGATTTGAATATTGTAGTTTCGATAAATCAATATCTCGTATCTGAATACAAATTGATATTTAATTAATCCGTATCTGAATATAAAAATTGAATCGGATTTTATTTTTAAAAATAGCAATGTAACGACGGATAGATCTATCCGTCATGCATGACGGATAGAATCTATCCGTCGTTATATTGGCGACGGATAGATTCTATCCGTCGCCAATAATCAATTTAAAAAAAAAATAAAAAAAAGTCAAAAATGATAATCCATCGCCACAGCTCCAGTGGGGCGACGGAATTTCTATCCGTCGCCCGATCCGTCGCCAGAGCTGGGGCGACGGATCGGTGATGAATCAGCGGATCTATCCGTCGCTTCTGCATTCGATTTGTAGTGATAGGCGTGGTACGTCCTTTGTACTTTGTTAAATGCGTAGTGGGCCATGTCTGCATTTATCAACAGACATTACTTGCTTTGTTTTAATCTCAACCGTTAAGATCAAACGTTTATTCATCAAGGGCTTATATTGAATATCTTGTAATGATATCAATCAACAAATGATAATGTGCCGACTTGATGGATTTTTAATATGCTACATTCATTGTGTCACTTAGTAAAGAGTAGGAACACTTAATCGTTTGATCTTATCATTCTGAGTGTCAAATCCTTATCTATATATTGTTTATCATCAAAATGGTAAAAATACAAGACATTGCACATATTTGACTTTTAGAACTTATACCTTTTGGGCTTTGTGTGTCCATTTCTCTTTATGACTAAGTAGCTTTCTGAATTCAAGTGTCAGAAGCTTCAGTTGTTTGAATGTATTTGACCCACTCTCAGTAAGTAAGCTCTAGTTTTATTTACTTATTAAGTGTGTACCAACCTTTGCCTTTCTGGATACCCGTTCCAGAAATATTTTGCCTTTCTGAGTGTTGCTAATCAGAAACCTTTGCATCACCTCTTATCAACTTGGCTTTCTGAGAACCTGTTCTCAAAGGCCTACTTCTTTTCTACCTCACTTACTCAGAGTTTAGAGATTCAGGACAATTTTTCAGTCCTTAGGCAACTCCATTAATCCAAGATTATGTCTCAAAGTCAAGAACTGGCTTTCTTGTAAGGGCTTAGTGAAGATATCTGCAAGTTGGTCTTCTGTGCCAATCTTGAGTATCTCTATATTGCCTTTCTCAACATGGTCTCTGATGAAGTGGTGTCTAACATCAATGTGCTTTGTTCTGGCATAGAACTTGGAGTTCTGTGTGATTGCAATAGCACTTGCGTTGTCACAGAAAATGGGAGTTTTCTCTTCATTGAGTCCATAGTCTCTGAGTTGTTGTTGAATCCACAGAATTTGTGTTGCACAACAACCAGCAGTAATATATTCAGCCTCTGTGGTTGAAGTTGCAATTGAGTTTTGTTTCTTGCTAAACCATGAGATAAGTCTAGTTCCCAGAAACTGACAAGTTCCTGAGGTACTTTTCCTATCAAGCATTGATCCAGCATAATCAGCATCTGAGTGACTAGCCAAACTCAATCAGCTTTCTTTAGGATACCACAACCCGACATCTACTGTACCTTTCACATACTTTAATACTTTCATAGCAGTGGTGTAGTGTGATTGCATTGGATTTGTTTGAAATCTAGCACACACTCCAACTGCATATTGAATATCAGGTCTACTTCCGTAAGGTAAAGTAGTGAACCTATCAATTTCCTATACTTGTGTTCATCAACACTCTTATCTAATTCAGTATAGGTCATCTTGGTTCCTATGCTCATAGGTATCTTAGCATTCTTTTCAGAAGGCTTAAGATTGAACTTTGTGAGCATGTATTTTGCATACTTTGTCTGACTAATGAATATTCCATCATTGAGTTGCTTGACTTGCAATCCTAGGAAATAGTTCAATTCTCCCATCATGCTCATCTCAAATTTACTTTTCATGACATTTGCAAAGTCATCACAAAGTTGCTTGTCCTTAGATCCAAATATAATGTCATCAACATATACTTGAACTAAGAGTAGTTTCCCATCATGATTTCAAGTAAATAAAGTTTTATCAACTTCACCTTTCTTGAAACCACTTTCCAGAAGGTATTTGGCCAAAGTGTCATACCATGCTCTTGGAGCCTGTTTCAGTCCGTAAAGAGCTTTCTGTAGCTTATAGACCATTCTACTTTCTGAGGAAACTTCAATGCCAGGTGGTTGCTCAACATACACTTCCTCAGCAAGTTCACCATTCAAGAATGCACTTTTGACATCCATCTGATAAACTTTAAAATCTTTATGAGCTGCAAAGGCCAGAAAGAGTCTTATTGCATCCAATCTGGCAACTGGTGCATACGACTCATCAAAATCTAAACCTTCAGTTTAGGTGAATCCCTTGGCAACCAACCTTGCTTTGTTATTGGTTATTTCACCAGATTCATTCATCTTGTTTCTGAAAACCCACTTAGTTCCAATCATAGATATTCCTTCTACAAATGGAACTAGTTTCCAGACTTTGTTTCTTTCAAACTGATCCAACTCTTCTTGCATTGTAGAGATCCAATCTTGGTCTCTTAATGCTTCTTCTATAGTTTTTGGTTCAATGTTTGAGATAAAACATCCAAAGAGAGAATTAGCATTTTCAGCTATTGCTCTCCTAGTCCTAACACCTTGATTGATTGGTCCAATCACATCTTTTGCAGGATGATCCTTGATCCATCTCATCATGGGTTTAGGGCTAGTAGGGTCAACATCTATGTGATCTGAATGTGAATTACTATGATTATGACTTGATACTTCTTCAGTATCTGTGACATTTTGCACCTCAGAAGGGCGGTGAATGTCTGACACTTGCTCAGTGTGAGAGCTTTCTGGGACATGCCTATCAGAGTGGTCATTTCCAGAGTTAGCTCTCTGATGAACATCTTCAGTTTCCATTTCTGGAATTCTCATAGGAAATTCTTCATCACGTCTGAGAATCATCTGGTTGTTACTAGGCATTTCATGCTTTTCTTCGTCAGAGTCATCCTCCCTTTCCATAATGATGTTTTTCCTTTCTGAAGGTTCCTTTTCAGAATCCTTTATCATTAGTTCCTTGAACCTTTCTGAGAGTTCATCAGCAAGGGGTGTTTTCTTGCTTCCTTCATAGAATACAACATGAACTGATTCTTCAATCTTCTTTGTTCTTTTGTTGTAAACTCTGTCTGCTTTGCTATTCATAGAATAACCAAGAAACACGCCTTCATCTGACTTTGGTTGAAATGTTCTTAGATACTCTTTTCCATTATTAAGAACAAAACATTTACAACCAAACACTTTCAGATGTTTGATATTAGGGGGTCTACCAATCAAGAGTTCATATGGGGTCTTGTCATGGTGTTTGTTTATCAAACATTTGTTTTGAGTGTAGCATGCTGTGTTTACAGCTTCAACCCAATAAACTTCACTTATCTCGAGGTCATTAGCATTGTCCTTCTTTGCTTCTTTAAGTGTTCTATTTTTCCTTTCTGCAACACCATTTTATTGTGGTGTTCTTATAGAGGAAAGTTGGTGTTGTATACCTTTCTTTGAAAACTCCTTTATGTCTTGGTTGACAAACTTCGGTACCATGGTGCGCTACGATTGCGGATACCTTGTCATTTTTCATGACTTCAAGCTTATTCACAAGTTTGGTATCTCCACCCTTGCATCGATTTTTGCTTGTAAAGACAACCCAGTGAATCTTGAGAAGTCATCTACAACAACAAGACCATACTTCTTTCTGCATAACTAGTTCTGATGATTCAAAAGATCGATGTGTAATAGTTGCGTTGGTCTAACACTAGAGTGTCCGGTTTTGGACTTGAAAGAGATTTTGGATTGTTTCCCCATCGGCGAGTGAGCAGATACCATCCTTTCTGAAAGATGTTTTGGGAAGGCCAACCACTAACTCTTTCTTGGCAAGTTTGTTCAGAGTTTTGAAATTCAAGTGACTCATTCTTTTGTGCCATAACCAGTGTTCTTCTGTGTAACCTGATTGACTCACCATGAGACATTCTTCAGTTGTGGCAGATGCCCAATCAGCAACATAAAGACTTCCTTTCCGCCGAGCAACCAAAACTGTCTGCTTTGACTTATTGTCAATAAGTTTGCAATATTTTACTTTGAATTTCACAGTAAATCCCTTGTTTGCAAACTGGCTCATGCTAAATAGATTATATTTCAAACCCTTAACATGTAATACGTCAGTGATTGTTAATGATCCTAATTTGACGTTGCCAAATCCCAAAGAGGGATTTAATTCTCCTCCAGCAAATCTGATGTCTGGTCCATTGTTGCAAGCTTTGTAGTTGACTAGATTTGCTTTGTCTCCTGTCATGTGCCTTCCGCATCCACTATCAAATAGCCATTGAGCCTTAGTCCAAGAGGCGTTACGCAAAACAGAAAGGGAGTTAGGTTCTTGCTTCAGAGATAGAACCATTTAGACTAAACATTCTTCCAGTAGGAATCCACATTGTAGTGAATTTCTTGGGAGTTTGTTTTTGTCTAACTTGATCAGAAGGAGATGTAATAAAATCAGTAATTTTGATCTCAATCTTCCTTCTTGGAGTGTTTCTAGGTGTTTCTTTTGGTGCTTTCTGGACCCTAGGTTTCTGGGGTTGCTTTTCAGCAAACTTAGCCTTTCTGGCCAGGTTCCTTCTAGCTCTGGCATTCAGTTTTTCAGTGGCTTGAGATTTCTTCCACTTCTGTCTATGGCTACGTGCAATATCAGCCTTGCGCCATTGTTCTTGTCCTTCCTTATATTGTTGTAGAAGAACTTTTCCAATAGCACGATAGCCAATGCCATTTCGAACACCTTTGGCTTTCTAAATGCGCTCTTCAGAAGCCTTACTAGTTTCTGCACCATCTTTATTTTCATAAATTGGTACAGTTGAGAATTTGCCTATTCCAGCAATTTTTCCCTTCCTAGTAATATAACAATGTGGATAGTTGCATGTCTGAGGGTTGTGTTTCTTTTCAGAAACCTTATCCACAAGTTTCTTTTGAACTTGTTGTTCTTTCAAAGGCTGAGTTGCTACTCCTTTTCCTTTGTCAACTACCCTAGCTTTCTGACCAATGCTATAGGTGGTTGAAGAACCATTCTGTTGACTTTTTACAAAGGTCAACCTTTCATCACTCTTCTTCAGAGGAGATGAATTACTCGATTGTTCATCAAGTCCAAGTCCACCTTTCTCAGAGGGATCTCTCAGATAGGATTGAACCTCAGTGAGAGTGTCACTAGCTTTTGCATAAGATTGGAAGGATAGCTTTTTCTTTCTGAGTTCTTCATTCTCAAAAAGCAGCTTCATCATTTTCTTATTAAGTTCATCCAAGGCTAGTTTATGGAATTTTCATTCTCAGATATCTGAGCTTTCAGAAAGGCTATTTCAGCGTTCTTGTTCTCAGATACTCTGGTTAGCTCAGAAACCTCTTTTTCAAGAGTTTCTTTGCTTTCCTCTAGAATTCTAGTTTTGGATTGTGCTTCCAGAAATTCTTTCTCATAACGATCCAATTCACTCTTGACCAACTCCAGATCCTCAATTCCATCATCACTCTCATAGTACAGAAATTGTGAATTGTTAGTTACCTCATCAGCCATAAGACACATTTCAATGTTGGAGATGTCTGGACCAAGAATCTCAAAGAACTCCACACATTT
The DNA here is from genome assembly GCA_026545765.1 of Plantago major. Taxonomy (NCBI): domain Eukaryota; kingdom Viridiplantae; phylum Streptophyta; class Magnoliopsida; order Lamiales; family Plantaginaceae; genus Plantago; species Plantago major. Next base: position 67,287,507 of record CM048840.1, on the reverse strand, counting down.
CATTCTTCTTAAGACCGAAGTCGATTACATCGTGGGTGATTCCACACAATTCTGGTGATGGCAGGTTTGAGTCATCTGAATCTCCATCTTCAGAATCTGTCTCAATGTCTAGAGCATCAAGTTGAATTTTAATCTTCTTCCTTTCTTTAGTCAGTAAGGCCCTTTGATTTCTTTTGAAATTTCTTCTGTCCTTCTTGTCACCTGTCTTGTGCTTGTTTAAAGCAGGACAATCTCTCTTGAAGTGACCAAAGCTTTGACAATAGAAACATATGTCATTTCCTATTTCTGCCTTCAGATTAACACCTTCTCGAATGGGGTGTTCAGAGAGTTGTTCATTTGTATGTTCTTGTACTGATGATAGTTTGGGCCAAGATGCTTTTTCAGATTTTCTTTAGCTTTTCTTCTCTCAATCTCTTGACTCACAAATTTCTTCATGTGTCTTACTGCAAGAGCATTTTCTTCAGATGCTTCTTTGGTATCCTTCTTTTCAGAAGTACCTTGAGAAATTAGAGCAACACTTTGCAACTTTTCAGCTGTTTGTTCTCTCTGAGTTGTCTCATAGTCTACAGTAGCAAGATGAGAAAAGAGCTCTACTGGAGTAATATTTGGCATCACTTGATTGAAATAAAAGAACTTAGTGTGTTCCCAGTTGTGATTGAGACTTCTGACAATAGTCTTAATCTTTTCTCGATGGAGTATCTATTGCTTTCACCAAGTGCAGCCATATCACTCATAAGAGTAGTAAATCTGAAATCAAGTTCTTCCAGAGTTTCAGAGGGACCTTGTTTGAAGTTTTGGAACTTCAATTTAAGAACTTCGAACTTGTTTTCTTTGGTTTTCTCAGTTCCGACACAGATTTCTTCAATCAATTGCCAGGCAACTTTCGCCGTTTTAGCACCCCACAGTTTACACTGTATGTGCTCAGGTGTCGATCTGATGATTATATTACGAGGGTGACCATCCAATCTGTGTCTCTTGGCATCTTCAGATGTCCAGAGCTCTCTTGGCTTGTCTTCATACATAATGCTTCCACGAGCAACATGACCAATGTCACTAGCAGCCATATCCTCGCTTCCATCTTCCTTGTCTGAGGCTTTTCTTCCATCAGACACCTCAGTAACTTGTTTGAGTTGTCTGATTTTGATAGGCCCTTCATTGATGACATAGATCATCTCATCACTAATGGCCTCCAGATGGAGCATCATGTTGTTCTTCCATTTCTCGAGTTTTCTGGTTTCAGAATGGGCGCATCACTCAGAGACATACCTGCACACTTAACACACAAATTAAATAGTCCTCAGAGAGGGACAAAGTTTCTTCACCTATCTGGGGATCTAGGTTCAGTGCAGAAGGCTTGTGAACCTCCTGCTCTGATACCACTTGTTGTTCCAGATAACGGCAAAGTAAAAGACTAGAGGGGGGGGGGGGGTTAATAGTCTTTTAAAACTTTTGTCGATAAACACAGTTTCTCAGAAACCTGGGGGTGTCTGATACTTAAATTCAGAGCGTGGAAGACTTTAAGATAGGAAAGTGCAGAAACAATAAGTATGTGTGTGCTTTCTTTGAAATGTAAATACAGAAAGGTAAATAACACAGCAAGTATAGTGGTATCTGGAGGTGGCGTAATCCTCCAACTAATCCACTTCGGTCTTTCTGAGACCTAGAATTCACTAGAACAGATAATTGAGTTCACCTTACAATAATCCTATTCTAAGATTCCTAAACAAATGGTTCCCAACCAAATGTTCCCCCTGAGTTATTCCCCAGCTCCTAGAGCTAAGTACTTCCTCTACTCAGATAACCTTGGAGCTGTTCCCTGATTTCCCAAATCAAGTACTTCCTCTACTCCACGCCTTGATGGTGTTGGTTATAAGGTTTTGTCAGAATGGCTTCTTGTATAACTTTCCAGTTATGTTTACAGAGAGCCAAACAGAACGAGACTACTTAATACACTTGTTCAGTGGATGGCAGTCTGCTCTTTACTGACCCAAGTAATTGGTGTCCGTTCTGGACAATGAGCTTCAGAAAGGGTATCTGATAGTTCAACTCTTTCACGTATAACAATCTCTTGTTAAGGTTCAGGACAACTTAGAACTACTAGTGATTCTTCAAGCAACAGAAAGCTTTCAGAAAGGATAGTAGAGTGCTTGAGAGAATACTTTGCTTGATGGTAAGTTTTCAAGATAGAGCGTTCTAAGGTATGTTCTTCAAGCATCTAAGTGTGTGATATATATAGATAAATTTGAGAGGCGTTTGAATTTGTATCCGTTGTGCTCTCTATCAAATTATATCCGTTTATATCTTGAACTATGTACTCAAAAGTCATTATCTCTTGTTTCAGAGAGGACTTGCTTTTTGCAGCATTTCTGCCGATGCATTTAATGCATAGTACTGTTCATTGTTCTTTAGTCTCAACGGATACATGAGCCTTTCTGATGGCTTGCATGCTCCATACTCATGATGTCATATGTTCAGAATCATATTTTGAAAGTAAGTTAATATACTTAAGAAAGGATTAAGGACATAGTCTTTCTGAGTTAGACTAAACCTTTATGTCTTCATAAACCTTGTGCAATCTTCAGTCTTCTATTCTTCAGAAAAGCTCCATTGCTAGGATTGATCTTCATGGTCTTCTTGAAATAAAAATTACACTCAGAGACCTATAATCCTAATACAAGATTTACTAGACTAATCATACTCAGTGATTTCCTCTTTTACAATGTTCAAGTGAGCCAAGAGTACTTAATCACCTTTCTGGCTAAGATAAGAACATGTGATGAGTGATCAAAATACTAACAGATATTCCTAACACATTCTGAGCAGATGTCTCAGTTTGATCCCTCTCTAGGAGTTGGGAACCTGCTCATTTGCAGGATTTTCTTCAGCATATTGCATTGCTGGTATGTCGAAATGGAGTTCATTTACCATTTCATCAACCACTTGTGGCTGTTGTGGTTGTCTGGAAGCAGAAGTTTGAGCATTTGAGAGCTCTTCCAGATTTTTAAGTGTGGTGTTGACATCAGCGTCTACCAACACTAGGTCACCACTCATCAGGGCTTCTTGAAGTTGTTTATACGTAACTTTCCCTGATGGTGTGTTGGCACCAACAACCTTTGCTATAGGTGCTTGCTCAACAACCTTTGAGCTAGTTGCTTTCTCAGCAACCTTGGACCTTTTGGTCCTCTTTCCCTTGGCCTTGGTTACTTTTTCAGTAACCTTGGGGGCTTGGATCTTCTCCTCGTCCGATTCGACATCAAAATCTGGAACGGAGTTATCAACAATCCCTGCTGCTTCTACAGAGAGAGTTTGAAGTCTCTCACTGCTTTTATCAGCATTGATAAGTTCATCGGCAAGGCACTTTGCAGCATTTATGAGTTCATCTATATTGATGAGTTCATCAGCAGTGGCGGCAGGTATCTGAGAGTCGACATCCATAGAGGGTATGCCTTCTGATTTGCCAGCAGACTTCTGTTGTGAAGTTCTGGGCCTCTTGGTCGCAATGGAACCTTCAGATACCTCATCAGTCTTTCGTTTCTTGGAACCTTTCTGAGATGCAGTAACCTTTTTCATCATGTTTGCATACTCATATTTGTAGAGCAGGAACCTTTCTGAGATGCAGTAACCTTGATTTGTGCCTTTTTAAGCATATCAAGTACCAATTTTTTGTCAGTCTGGTTTTCTATTGCAGCTACCAGGTATTCCTCAATCATGGCACCACCCCAAATCATCTTGTGATTTGAAGTCCAATGATTAGGATTTAACTCTCCAATCAACCGATTGTTTGTTATAACTAGCACAGGTGCTTGCTTTTCAGCAGTACCAGATGTAGTGGTTTGGAATTTCTGAGTAGAAGCACGTTTGGGAGCCATCTCTTTAAATAGTGAAGTTTTTGAAAAACGAGAAGAGATTAAGGTAGGAAATTAGTGATTCTTTTCAGAAAAACTAAGAGGGAATCAGTAGTTGCAGAAAGATTTGAGAGAATTTTTACAGTTTTTGTGCAAGAGCAAATGTAGGATTAGGCAAAAGTGATTTCTTTTGCCAAAATCCTATATATATAGCAGTGTAATTTCAACAGACAAAAATACACAAATTAATTTTGTGCATTTGTATATGTGTACGTGCAGTAAGGCGTGGGTAAAATTCGGTTTGCATTAAATGCTTAGTGGGCCACGTCTGAGTTTTTACAGTCCACTATTTTTTTACAGAGAGTTAATCTCGGCCTTTAAAATGGAACGCTCATTTCATCAATGGTTGGGATTGCTTTTCCAGCAATGATCACAATCAACCCATGTGATTGTGCCCAATTAATGAATTTTGATGATTAGCTATCTGAATCACATCTCTTCTGTGTGACTAAGGGACATTTTTGTATCTGAGTTTATCTCACACTCGGTATCTGTTCATGTTTTACACAAAGATAGAAATAATACAAATTTCAAGAGAGTAGTTGACTGCAGATAGTTGTACTATTCTCTTTTGTGTCCCCCCTCACTGAGTGATCTAGATATCTGAGTACCTTTCTCAGAAATCTTCAAATAGCCATTATACCCTCTAACCTTTGATATCTGAGTACCCGTCTCAGATACTTGTTTGCTAAATATTTCACCTTTTACCTTTGATATTCTGGATTCCTGTTCCAGATATCTTATCTCTCCTTTTTCCCTTTTTAATCATACTGAGTTCCTGTCTTACTCACATTCTTAGCTTCTTTTAGTATATGAGTTCCCGTCTCAGATACCTTTTTGCCTTGAATATCTAGATACCTGAACCAGATATCTTTCTCCTTTCTGAATTCTCATCAGAGATTAGAACTTTTCAGTTCCTTTGGTAACTCCATTAACCCAAGACTGTGTCTCAAAGTTAAGGACCTGCTTTCTTGCAAAGGCTTTGTAAAGATATCTGCAAGTTGGTCTTCAGTGCCAATCTTGAGTATCTCTATATTGCCTTTTTCAACATGGTCTCTAATGAAGTTGTGTCTAACATCAATGTGCTTTGTTCTTGCATGAAACTTAGGATTCTGAGTTATGGCAATAGCACTTGTGTTGTCACAGAAAATCGGAGTTTTCTTTTCATTGAGTCCATAGTCTCTGAGTTGTTGTTGTATCCACAATATTTGTGAAGCACAACACCCAGCAGCAATATATTCAGCCTCTGTGGTAGATGTGGCAATTGAGTTTTGTTTCTTATTGAACCATGATATTAATCTGGAACCAAGAAATTGACAAGTTCCTGAGGTGCTTTTTCTATCAAGCAATGATCCAGCATAGTCAGCATCATAATAGCCAACTAAACTCAATCCACTGTCTTTTGCATACCACAATCCAACTTCTACATTACCCTTTACATACCTTAATATTTTCATAGCAATGTTGTAGTGTGATTGCATTGGATTTGTCTGAAATCTGGCACACACTCCAACTGCATATTGAATATCAGGTCTACTTGCAGTGAGGTACAGTAGAGACCCAATCAATTTCCTATACTTGTGTTCTTCAACACTCTTGTCAGATTCAGTATAGGTTATTTTGGTTCCAATGCTCATAGGTATCTTAGCATTCCTTTCAGAAGGCTTTAGATTAAACTTGTTGAGCATGTCCTTTGCATACTTTGTTTGACTAATGAATATTCCATCATTAAGTTGCTTGACTTGCAATCCTAGGAAGTAGTTTAATTCTCCCATCATGCTCATCTCAAATTTACTCTTCAAGAGCTCAGCAAAGTCTTCACAAAGTTGCTTGGCTTTAGATCCAAATGTAATGTCATCAACATATATTTGGACTAGAAGTAGTTTCCCTTCATGATTCAAAGTAAAGAGTGTTTTATTTTTTTTCATAAATAGAGCATATATTAATAAAAGTAAAAGAGTACAAAGCGTAAAAGTAGAGATTACAAAGGAACCCACAGGCAGGTTACAACGCAAAACAAGTAAAACAAACAAAGAAACAAAAATAACATAACCCGGGATCAAGGTGATCCATGGTTGCAACCGCGGGCCTCGTTAAAACCCAGTCATGGAAAAACCTAGTGGGAAAAACCCATGGCTGGGAAAAAGAGTGCCTGAGCGTTAGCATTGCGGAAACGTATAATAAGGTAAACCGTACATGTCCCTGTGTATGTGAGGTCGAATGACATCCAAAGGAGAAGTCCAGAAACCCTCCAGATCCAACTTTGAGAGAGCATCAGCGACCGAGTTGCCTTCACGAAAAATATGAGACACCCGAAAATCCATGTCACGCATATGAGAGAGAGTCAATAGCCAACGGTTCCGGAATTTCCAAGGGACCGAGTTAGTACACGCGGAGAGCAAATTCGCTACATAAGTAGAATCTGTCTCCAACCAAATCTTATTCCAGCCTTGGGTGTGAGAAAATTCAATGCCAATCATAACCGCAAGTAACTCGGCTTCAAAAGCATAAAGCGTACCCAGCTGATTTACAAAGCAACCCATCACGGTACCATATGAATCTCTAAAAACCCCAGCCGCAGTAGAGGAGCCAGGAGCAGCAAGAGAACTTCCATCCGTGTTGCATTTAATCCATCCCGGGAGAGGGGGATACCATCTGACCTCAATGATATCTCGTGACTTAGGCGGGCACCCTTGAATACGAAAAGAATGAAGGACTTGTAAATCAACTTGATTATTAGCCATAGAACCAAGAGGGTGGGAATTAGCCTCGCCTACAAGACTCCAAATCAGAAGCAAAATAGAATGCCTGGAAACAGGAACACCATTAAATAAGCAACGATTGCGCGCAGTCCAAAGCACCAAAATGCCCGTCACAAAGGCAAGACGCCACAAAGAGAGAATCTGAGAGCTCAAATGTTGACCCATGGCATATAACAGAAGCTCTCCAAAACTAAAGCAATCTCGAAAAGGAACCTGGAAAAGATCAAATAGAGTATGCCAAATAGTCCGAGTGAACGGACAAGAGACCAGTAAATGGTCTTGGCAATCCATAGCAGCATAGCAAAAAACACACACCGAAGGACCAACAAAACCAGAGCCCTGCAGTTTCTCAATAGTTGGAAGAACACCATGAATAGCCTTCCAAAATGTGATAGAACGACGGGGTGGGATAAAAGGAGCCCATATCCAAGATCCCCAGTCAATCTTAAGGAAATGCGGCCGCAAAGAGTGATAGGCTTGCTTGGTAGAAATCGAACCGTCTAGAGATTCAGTCCAGATACAAGTATCAGAACCAGATGGAGCCAGATGATAGGAGAGAATGTCGCGAGTAACATCTGGAAAAGCCATACGGAACCCATCTAAAAGAAACCAACCAGCCGGAGTCCAATACTCAGAAATAGGGAACTCGAAGTGATGCCGAAGATGAATAGGAATACCAATTACATCTGCACATCGTAGCCAAGCCAATCATCAAGCCAGAAACGTAGCTGAGAGCCTTGACATGCTAACCATCTAGACTTGGATTGAAGTGTGGGGAAACAATCCTTAAATCCAAACCAAATCGAGGAAGCAACATAAGAGCGTAAGGAAGCATGCCGAAAGATACGCTGGCGAAAGATATCTAGATATGGAACCTTCACAGCCCAAATATCCCAAGCAAGACGAGAAAGATACGCCTTATTAGCAGCAACCAGAGAACGAATACCAAGACCACCCTCAGACTTTGGAGCACAACAACGCTTCCAAGAGATAGAAGTCGATGATCTCTTCAGAGTATCCCCAGTTTGGACGAAATTACGAATGCGAGCATCCATACGCTTAAGAAGAGTCAAAGGCCAACGATAAACCATCATAGAGTGTACAAAAGATCCCTGGATCACTGATTGAACAAGAAATAAACGACCGACCATAGAGAGAGAAGTGCCCTTCCATTTACTAAACTTTGCTAGAATCGAGTCCGCAAGGGATTGTAAATGACAAGTCCGAGGTGCCCCACGGAAAAGTGGAACTCCCAAATACGTAAAAGGAAGGTGACCCTCGATAATATCCATGATTCTGCACAAGTGGTTCTTCCTGACTCGGGTGAGAAAAGTACTAAGATAAGCCCTGGACTTCTGAGGATTGAAGTGTTGTCCCGACCAAGCAGCATATTTTTCCAGGATCCTAAGAATAGTCCGACAATTCGCAGCAGTAGCCCTGCAAAAAAATAATCACATCATCCGCATAAAGAAGGTGAGAAGGAAAAGTAAGAGATTGTCCAATGAATAAAGGAGTGAGCTCCCCTGAATTGGCAGCCTTTGAGAGAAGCTTGCTAAGAACTTCCTCCGCGATGCAAAAGAGAAGAGGGGAAAGAGGATCCCCTTGACGAACTCCCTGGGAACAGCCAAAGTACCCTTCCGGAGCCCCATTAATCAGAACCGAGAGCTTTGTCGAGTGAAGAATATGATTAATCCAACCAACAAAGGTAGAAGAGAAACCATATTTTGTGAGAACAGCCAAAAGAAAGTCCCAATTTAGAGTATCAAAGGCTTTCCGGATGTCAACCTTCAACACCAGATTACCCTTACTACAATGAAGACCAAGACTATTAACTCCTTCAGAGGCTAAGGCAATACAATCATGTATGCGTCTCCCCGGAATAAAACTAAATTGATGAAAGGAGAGCAACCCCGATAAAATCGGACCCAAACGATCGGCCAAAATCTTAGCAATAATCTTATAAAGAAAATTACCAAGAACAATAGGGCGGAAATCTTCAATACGCAACGCATCTCTGATTTTCGGAATAAGAGTGACAAAACTAGAATTCATACCTGCCGGGAAATGACCATGAAGGAAGAACGACCGAATCGCCAAAGACACCTCCGCACCAATAATGTGCCACATAGATTGATAGAAACTGCCCCCGAAACCATCCGGTCCAGGAGCACTATCAGGTGACATACTGAAAACAACATGACGGATGTCATCCTCGGAAGGAATATCGATTAGCAATTGATTTTGTTCATCCGTAATCGAACAATGGATAAGCTCATCTAGTTCATCGAACGAGACAACCGTGGGCTGAGTTTGTGAGAACAGATTCTCATAATAAGAAATCATATGATTCCGGATCCGAATTGCATCGTGATTGCTAGAGCCATCAATTATCAAAGAGGTAATACCGAGAATACCTTTGCGAATCTTTAGAGAACGATGGAAAAAACCAGAATTTCTATCACCGTCTTTTAACCATGCAGCCCGGTTCTTTTGACGCAAAAAAGTTGCCTCTTGATTCAGAATAGCATTGTAGTCTGCGATCGCCTCAAGTTCCTTGCGGGGAATATCATTTATCGGACCATGGAGGGATAATTGCTGCTGAACCAACTCCAGCTTATTACGAGCAGCAAGAAGACGAGAATTAAGCTCACCAAAGACATTAATATTCCAATCTATGATAGCGGATTTCAGCCTTTTTAATTTCCGGATAACCAAAGAAAAAGAGCCCATGGCCGTAATAGGAGTTTGCCAGGAAAGCCTAATTAACTCCTCAAACGAACTGTGACTAAGCCACATTGCTTGGAATCTGAATGGTCGAGGATGAGATAGCGCTTGTTCATGCGCACAAGAAACAAAGAGGGGGCTGTGATCCGAGCAAGTACGCAAGCCCACATGAACCATCACTGAGTCCCATAAATCTAAAAAGGATTGTGAAGAAAGAGCCCTATCAATACGTGTCTCTAGATAACCACTAGAGAAACGACGATTTGACCAAGTAAAAAAGCATCCAGAACTAGGAATCGATAAGAACTCCCCATCATTGATAAAAGAACGGAAATCCATAGTTTCAAGATGAACTGGAGGAGTACCATTCGATCGTTCATGCGCACCAATCACAGCATTGAAATCTCCCACCAAAAGCAAGGGTGTGTTTGGCAAAAGCAGTAAATCTCACCATAAGTCTCGACGACAAATATAATCAGCATGGGCATGAATAAACACTAATAGGAAGTCCCGTTGAAGCCAAGAAACTTTAATAACAAGAACTTGAGAAGAAGAGAAAACTATAGAAGAACCAGAAGAAGAGAGATCTTCCAAAACCCATAAGTTAGGAAGACTGTTAGGGCGCGTATTTTCACCAAAAAAGTGCATTCCCATCGCATTCCAATAAGAATCTGGTATGGAGGAGGAAGGAACCTTTGGTTCCGCAATAGCAAACCAACGAGGACGAGTAGAAACTACATGATGCTTGAGCATATCTTGTGAGGGAGCATTCCCAATACCCCGAATGTTTTCCAAAACAGAACATTCATTGGGAAACAACGTGAGAGGAATCTGCATGGCAAGTAGCAGATGTAAGAGTTGTAATATCCAGCAAAGAATTATCATCATTTATATCACCGTCTACTAAGTCTGCCCTCTTGCACCTGCCGCAATCCCCATGGCATTAATAGCGGCAGGCGAGGGAGAATTAGGGGATGAAGAGGTAGCCTTAGTGGCATTAGATGGGTTGTTAATGCGTTCACGCATAATCTCAACTGAATCTTTTATTCGTAGATTAGCCTCCATAGAATCGTCCAATGAAGATGTGTTAGGGCTGTGCGCAATAGGAGTTGAAGGTTGCGTAGGGTCGATGCGAATCAATCTTGCAAAAGCGAAATCTCGGACTCACCACCCATGTTCTCATCCTCCACCACGCTCAATCCAAAGGCAAACCGGTTCGACTCAACAACGGATACAAATCGAGTAGTAGGCCGTTTAGGCAAATTAACATTACGTCGCGGGAGAAACTTCCTGAATCCCGTAGCATCAGGTGGATTTGAAACCACAACAGTAGAAGTCGCCAACGGACCAGCAGGTGGTAAACGTTCAGATTGTGCGTTTATAACCACCGGCGGAATAGCAACCAAAGTTGATTGTGCTAAGTTAGCATTAGCGTTTGCCCTAGGAGGCGGTGAGCTGGGCCTAAACATCTCCTTATCTTTGTTCCTGCTGCAATTCTCCGTTGTAGGACCAACAACAAGCCAAGAATGGCAAAAAACAGGTAAATCCTCATAATAAGCTTCAATCCAAATATCACCGACAGGAGTTTCTAGTTGAATCTTTGATTCTAAAGCTTGAGAAAGATCAACTTCCACCAGGACCTTAACGTAGTTACCAAAACAGCGATCTAAAGAAGGCGTATCAATCCTAATCGGTGTTCCAAGAGCAGCCGCAAGTGCCATAATCACTGATCGATGATGGTGCTCATAAAGCAAACCATATAAACGAACCCAAACACACACCCGTGTGGATGCTGTTTTGCCTGGAATGAAATTAGGAACCCAAGGCTGTAGGTAGAGATTACCTGTTGATAGCTTCCATAAGCTCGAACGAAAAATCGAATCTCTCGTTTGCTTGGAATAGAATTGAAAGACAAAGTATCCCAGACCAATCAAAAGCATGGACCAAGCCTCCGTATGCCAAATCTTTTTCAACGTCTCAAGTAGGTCATGAAATTTCCATGGTGAGGAACCCATGGGCAGAATCAATCGTCCGATAAAAGAAGAAGATGAGCAATTAGCAATCTGCTCAGAATAAAAATCATCATTAAGTTTAACGGACATAAATGTACCTTTACGAACCGGCTCAAGAGTTGGGCCCGGAAGTGCCCACAATGGCCGGTTCGGAAGAGAATGAAGAGCCGCGGTAGCTTCCTGCCTAACAGAGTGTTTTATCAACATCTCCTTTCTTGAATCCACTTTCCAGCAAGTATTTGGCTAAAGTATCATACCATACTCTTGGAGCCTGTTTCAGTCCATACAGAGCTTTCTGAAGATTATAAACCATTCTACTTTCTGTGGAAACCTCAAAGCCTGGTGGTTGCTCAACAAAGACTTCCTCAGCAAGTTCACCATTTAGGAATGCACTCTTGACATCCATTTGATAAACTATAAAGTCATTATGAGCTGCAAAGGCTAGAAAGAGTCTTATTGCATCCAATCTTGCAACTGGTGCGTAGGATTCATCAAAATCTAGTCCTTCAGTCTGGGTGAATCCCTTGGCAACCAGCCTTGCTTTGTTTCTGGTTCTTTCACCAGACTCATTCATTTTATTTTTGAAAACCCACTTTGTTCCAATTACAGATATTCCGTCAACAAATTGAACCAGTTTCCAGACTTTGTTTCTCTCAAATTGATCCAACTCTTCTTGCATTGCAGAGATCCAATCTTGATCCTTCAATGCTTCTTCTATAGTTTTAGGTTCAATATTTGAGATAAAACATCCATAGAGCGAATATGCATTTCCAACAATTGCTCTCCTAGTTCTAACACCTTGATCTAAAGGACCGATCACATCCTTGGCAGGATGATTTCTTATCCATTTCATAATGGGTTTTGAACTAGTAGGATCAATATCATTTTGATCTGAATGTGAATCAATATGATTTTGATGGGATACTTGTGTTGTATCTGAGATATCTGACACATGGGAAATGTCATGGATATCTGACACTTTTTCAGTGTTAGAGATATCTGGAATTTGATTTTTAGCCATCTCATTCTCAGAAACCTCTTCATGATGAAGGTTCTCAGTAACCTGTTCCATTTCGGGAATTCTTATAGGAAATTCCTCATCATGTCTTAGAGTCATCTGGTTGTTACTAGGCAATGGTTGCTTCATCGTCAGATTCATCCTCTAAGTGAATGATAGATTTGTTTCCTTTTGAGGGTTCTTCTTCAGAATCTTTAATCATCAGCTCTTTGAACATTTCTGAGAGATCATCATTCAAGGGTATTTTCTTGTTTCCTTCGTAGAAAACTACATGAACAGATTCTTCAATCTTTTGCGTTCTTTTGTTGTAGATTCTATAGGCTTTTCTATTCAGAGAATAACAAAAAAATACTCCTTCATCTGCTTTTGGTTGAAATGTTCTCAAGTATTCTTTTCCATTGTTAAGAACAAAACATCTGCAACCAAACACCCTTAGATGTTTGATACTAGGGGGTCTACCAATCAAAAGCTCATAAGGAGTTTTTTCATGGTGCTTGTTAATCAAACATCTATTTTGAGTATAGCAGGCTGTGTTAACAACTTCAACCCAATAGATTTCACTTATTTCAGTGTCAGCAAGCAATGTTCTTGCTGCTTCTTTTAGGGTCCTATTTTTTCTTTCAGCAACACCATTTTGTTGTGGTGTCCTTACGGAAGATAATTGATGTTGTATACCTTTGCAGGTACAAAACTCTTTTATGTACTGGTTCACAAACTCAGTACTATGGTCTGTTCTGATTACAGATACCTTGTCATTTTTCATGACTTCAAACTTATTCAGCAAGTTAGGTATCTCAACCCTTGCATCAGATTTTTGTTTGAGAAATATAACCCAAGTGAATCTTGAGTAATCATCAAGAACAACCAGACCATACTTCTTTCCTGCATAGCTAGTTACAGAGGATTCAAAAAAGATCCATATGTAACATTTGCAGTGGCCTTTCACTGGAGTGTCTAGTTTTAGACTTGAAAGATGTTTTGGATTGTTTTCCCATTTGGCAAGCTGAGCATATACCATCCTTTCTATATGCCATTTTGGGTAAACCAACCACCAATTCTTTCTTGGCTAGCTTGTTCAGAGTTTTGAAATGCAAGTGACTCATTCTTTTATGCCATAGCCAATTTTCTTCAGTGTGGCCAGATTGACTCACCATGAGACATTCTTCAGTTGTGGCGGATGCCCAATAAGCAACATAAAGATTTTCTTTTCGCCTAGCAACCAAGACTGTCTGTTTTGACTCATTGTCAATCACTTTGCATAGTTTTGACTTGATCTTGACAGTGTACCCTTTTTCTACTAATTGACTCATGCTTAGGAGATTATATTTCAATCCCTTTACATGTAGTACTTCAGAGATTATAAGGCAGTTGCTTCCTCAGTTTCTCTTTGGCTTTTGCAGTGCTAGATGTTTTCTCAGCCGGCTTGTTCAGCGAGCTAGGCAGTTGCATATTTTTGTACTGGTGATAATTTGAGCCTAGATGCTTTTTCAGCTTCTCTTTGGCTTTTCTTCTCTCAATCTCTCGACTGACATATTGTCTTATTTGCTTTACAGCAAGAGCATTCTCCTCAGTCACCTCCTTGCCTTCCTTCTTTTCAGAAATTCCTTGAGCAAATAGAACAATATTCTGCAACTTTTCAGTTGTTTGTTCTCTTTGAGTTGTCTCATAGTCAACTGTGGCAAGGTGAGAGAAAAGTTCCACTGGAGTGATATCTGGCATTCCTTGGTTAAAGTAGAAAAACATTGTATGCTCCCAGTTATGATTTAGACTTCTCACAATAGTCTTAATTTTTTCTGGTTGGGTATATCTATTACTTTCACCAAGTGCAGCCATGCCACTCATGAGTGTTGTAAATCGGAAATCTAGCTCTTCAAGAGTCTCTGTGGGACCTTGGTTAAAGTTTTGGAATTTGAGCTTCAAAACTTCGAACTTATTTTCCTTTGTTTTCTCAGTGTAGGCACAGATTTCCTCAATCGATTCCGAGCCACTTTCGCTTTTGCACCCCACGCTTTAATCGTATGTGCTCTGGAGTAGAACGTATGATGATATTGCGAGCCTGACCATCCAGTCGATTTCTCTTGGCATCTTCCGATGTCCCGAGCTCTCTAGGCTTTGGCTCGTAATTAACTTGACCAGTAGGTCTTCCACTGGTTGAAGCACCTGTTTGTGAAGAACCACCACTTGGTTCTTCATCAGTGGGAACTTTGTCTCTACCATTAGAAACCTCCATGACCTGCTCGAGTTGTTAAATGACTATGGGGCCATTCTTTATTACTTCAATCATTTCATCACTAATGGCTTCTAGGTGGAGCATCATGTTGTTCTTCCATTTCTCATAATTCTCTGGCTTGAGAATTGGGGCGTCACTTAAAGACATCCTGCAGCAAACACACTAAACAGATAAATCAAGTGTAGGTGAAAAGCAGTTAGTGGGCACTTATCTGGGATCTAGGTTCAGTGCAGAAGGCTTGGGAACCTCCCGCTCTGATACCACTTGTTGGTCCAGATAACGGCAAAGTAAAAGACTAGGGGGAGGGGGTGAATAGTCTTTTTCAAACTTTTGTCGATAAACACAATTTCTCAGATTTCTGTGAAGATATCTGATACTTATTTTTAGAGAGCGGAAGAATTTTTGTGATAAGGGCACGTGCTCAGCAAGATATGTGTAAATACTTAACAAAGTAAATAAAGCAAGTAATAAATTGCAGAAAGTAAATAACACAAGTCTTTATAGTGGTATTTGAAGGTGGCGTAATCCTTCAACTAATCCACTTTGACCTTTCTCAGACCTAGAATCCACTAAGACAGATAATTGAGTTAACCTTACAAAAATCTTCTCTCGATTCCTACATACACTAGGTTCCCAACCAAGTGTTCCGCCTGAATTATTCCCCGGCTTTCTCAGCCAAGTACTTCCTATACTCAGAAACCTTTGAGCTATTCCTTAGTTTCCCAAACTAAGTACTTCCTATGCTCAATAACCTTGGAGTTATTCCTTAGTTTCCCAAACTAAGTACTTTATGTACTCCACGCCGTTTAAGGTGTTGGTTAAGGTAGTTTGTCAGGTGAGTAGTCTTAATAATTTTCTCAGTTATGTAAGAATACTTTATAGAACGAGACTCACTTAACACACTTCACAATGGGTGGTGATATGTTCTTTACTGACCCAAGTCTATGATAAATGTTCTAGAGAATGAATCTCAGATACTTGATCTTTTGATTCAACTCCTTCACAGATAGCAATGCTTGTTAAGGATCAGGACACTTAGAACTTTCGTGCTACTTAGAATTCAAGAGCTTGGTCGCAACTGTAAGCTAGTGAATAAGTAGATTGAAGTTGTATGCTTGAGAGAAAGATACCACTAGTTGTATTATCAGAGAAGCTTGGTATTTTCAGTGTAAGTTCAAGGTGTTCAGTGTGTGTCTTTCAAGCATTCTAAGTGATGATATTTATAGTTGAAAATCATGCCGTTTGAATAGTGTCCGTTAGGCTTAATGAAATTCAAACTATTGATATCTGAAAATAGTACTGCAGAAGACGTTGTCTCTTTTCAGAGATTTCCTCTTCTGTTCAGATGTCTCTGTCTGTGGATTTATTGCATTGTACTATTTTTGTCCTGTAGTGCCAACGGAACTATGCACGCTTTCTGAAGCATTGCATGTCCCTTTCCAGAGACCTTCTCATCTCCAGATACCTATTGAAACATTGTTTCCTAGAAACATAGTTTTATCCAGGGTATTCGAGCATAGATATCTGTGGGCACTTTTCCTCATTCAGAAACCTTGTGTTCTCAGATGCAAGAGAATTTTCCCTATGCCATCCTCATTCTATTGGTGCAGATAGCACGCCTCTTTTGCAAAACTTGTTTATTGAAGAACGCTTGTTTATTCAAGATATCTGGACACAAGTATCTGATGACCTTCGTCTTCAGCAATCTTGTGCAGTCTTCAAAACTTCAAAATTTGTTGAACTCTCCTGCTGGATGCCTTCTTCTTGGTCTTCTTCGAAGATATAAAAATTACATTCAGAGACCTAACATCCTATACAAGATTTGCTAGACTAACATACTTAGTGATTTTCCTCTTTTACAGTGTTCAAGTGAACTAAGAGTACTAACCACCTTTCTGAGCTAAGATAAGTCATTAGGTTGCTGATCAAAATCTAAATAGATATTCCTAACAAATTTCCCCCTTTTTGATCAGTCAACGATGACTGTCTTTAAAACCTATTACAACTTGGAAGAGAGAACAATCTAACACTTAATCATCTCTTATGATCTTTTCAATTTATTTTAATTAAGTGCAGAAAGTAAGCATCGACCAAATCACAAGGTGTGATCATTGCTGACAAGTTATCTTTTTATATATTGATATCTGAGAGTAGGTTCATCAGATATGTTACAAGTAAAGTTTGCAGATAACTTTTACAATGATAAAACAGTAAAGCACAATCAGGAAGATACAAAATACATAGTTAACTAGGACAACAGGAGTAACCAAGCTCCAAGTAGACATCCTAATAAACTAGTCTTCAAGTCTTCAAAACTTCAAGTCTTCAATCAGCAGATCTATGGATCAATTTGCAAATTCCTTATCCCCAAACCTTTTGATATCATCTGAGTAGTCAAAGAGCAAAGTCCTGACTATCATCTCAGTGTTTCTGGCAAATCCACAAACTTCCTTGTAGGTTTTAGTGGGATTCTTCTTGGCAAATTGTTTGACCCACAGATACTTTCTCCATTTCCAGGATGCTCAATTCTGATATCTGATAGCTTGAAGTATTCATATATGATCTTCAGATATCTGATGTCACCCTTGTATTGATCTTCAGTCATGTAGAAAGAGTCATAGGGTTCCACAGCAAGTCTTGCTCTTGTGCCTGTTCCAGTGATGTTGGGAATTCTGTGCACATCATCTGGCTTTCCATAAGGACAATCATCAGAGAGGTCCTTTTTCATGGCTTCTATTCTCTTGATTACTTCAAAATCCAACCAGGCTTTGATGTGGTTGGTATTTATCAAGACTGGCTTATCTTTTTTCCATGCCATGTGCTGTTTATGGATTGGTTCTGGAAATTTTTCATTTACCAGTAAGTGCTTCAGTTCAAGAATCCAGTAGTCATTCTTCTGATTAATGCATCTGTAGACAGAGGAGTCATTGTTGGTCTTCTCATACTCAATTCTGGCTTCTTCTGGCATGAGTGGAAGTTGACCTTTTCTTCTTTCAGCTCTCAATCTATTCCTCCTTTGTCTTGAATTCTCCTTTGGGGGATTGCTTGAAGAACCACCTTGGATTGACTTGGTATTTCCAGAGGGTGTTTTAGTTGCCAAAGGCTTTGCAACTATGGGCTCAGATAGGCTATCAACCTTTCTTCTTTTTCTGTGAAGAGGAGCTTCATCTTCATCATCATCTTCCAGATTTCTCTTGTTAGGTGATTTGCAGCCTTCTTCATTGCCCTGTGATTTGATTTGGCCTTCTTCTTCTTCTTCTTCTTCAGAAGACTCATCAATCCCTGTCACTTGTTTTCTCCTTGGAGCCTTGGTACCCCTTGGAGGTTTCTGTGTCCTGGCCCTTGTTGTCATTCCTTTTTCAGGAAGTTGCTGAGTGGTGCCACTATCTGTAGAGCAGTCTGACTGGAGGAGGGCCCATTTATTTTGAGAGGTGGTTGTTGTGGTTGTTTAGTTTTTCTTTTGTTTCCTCTTCCTCTTCCTCCCTGAGCACCTTGAAATCCTTCCCCCTTAGTCATTGTTGACTGACTAAGAATCACAAAAGATTCTGAAAGGGAGTCAAAGTTGCCTTGCAGATAGTTGTAAGCAGCAACCAACTTTTCCAGATTGGCCTTGAGCTCCTGATTTTTGTTTGATAAGACCTGTTTTCTTATCAGTGAGCTCTGCTAGTGGGCCTTGAATAGCATCTGCTTTTCTAGCAGCATAGCTAGCCTCTTCAAAGGCTTTTGCAGCCAAGTTTTGGTCATCATCCCTAACCATGCCTAGGTCTTTCTGAGAAACGACCAGACTGGTTGTTCTCTGAGTTATGAGCTCAGTGAGTGTCTTCATTTCTGTAGGGACTGATACAATGGCGGCTTTATCTTGAGAAGACAACTCCGTTTTCAATTTAGCCAGTATTTGATATCTGTTCAAGTATTCATTGGAGTTGACATTTGGCAGCTTGCTGAAGATTTCGGGAGCAATCAGCTTCCTTTTCAAATGAGAAACCGCTAAGTGTTCATTGCGGTGTTCTGCCAATGCCTTGTCTTCTTCATCATCTGAGTCATCAGCCCAGTGATCTTCATCCCCTTGGACATTTTCATCAATGTTCTCTAGTCCAGCAACCATCTCAGAGATGGACTTCTTTCCTTTCAGTGAGGAGGATGGTACATCTTTTGGTAATGCAGCCTTAGCATCATGCTTGTCTTCAGATACTTGCTCAGTATCTAATTCCTCAGCAATTGCTTGAGCAGCAAGCCTGAGTTCTTTCATTTCAGCAAAAGCTTCCATTTCCTTGATTGTTTGATCTTCAATCTTTTGGAGCTTTGCTTTAGATTTGGCTATCTTTTCTTCCAGTTGAAGATTTAGCTGTTGTTCTTCCTCCAACAGTTGTTTGAGTTGAGCAACTCTGGCTTGTGCATCCATTATTTTCTGAGTATTGTCCTCAGAGTGCTCAACTACTTATTAGTAGAGTCTTTTTGTTGGGGAGATGGATGGGTAGATTTCTGAGGAGATGGAGGAGGGGATTTTTGTGATGTCCTCTCTGTGTGCTTTTCAGCAACTGAGGTATTATTACCTTATCCAATCCCTCCTGTTCCTGGTGCAGGGCATCATCATCATCCTTTTTATCATCCTCATCTTTTTGATGATCAGAAGGAGGTTCTTCATAGTCATTCTCATCAGTCTCCTTCTCTTCTTCATCTTCCGAGACCAGATTGATCACTTCTGGAATAGTGACCATTCGCCCATTAACTTCCTCTTGCTCAGAGGGTATGAACTGTAGAGTCTGGGGAAAAGTAGGCTTGAATGCCATCTGCATTCTGGTTTGACCATCTGCCTTTTTAAAGGTTTCAATGAGCTTGTGTGCTACTTCCTTTATGAAGTTCTTATTCATCAATGTGGCAAATGCATATTGCTCAGTTGGAAACATTGCATGAACATAATTCTTCAAGTCAAATGCTCTTGCTCTTCTGGTAGGGTGATCAGTGACCCTTGTGATTTCAAACAGATCAGAGCATCTGAGTTTCTGCCATTTCTTGAAACACTTTAGATGTTTTGGCAAAGTATGAGCCTTGAAGAATGGAAGTAGGTCCTTGTTCAAATCTTCAGGGACCACTAAGGCACTAGCTTGAGCCTGAAAGAGATAGTTTCGAGTTAGTTTCAAAACTTTTAGTAGATATCTGGGTTTTAGGTAGTCAAGTATCTGTGTTACATGTGCAACAGCAACAGGCTCAAAAGGTTGGACTATTGAGGTTCCAGGTGCCTCAGATATCTTGGTGTGAGGAGGAGACTTGGAAGTCTGATCCTCAGCATCCTCTCTTTCTTTTTGAACCTGAGATTAAAAACAACATAACATTTAGAAATTTATCAGGAGAGAAACACTTAGACAATTTGATATCTGAGATGTCAATTACCTCCACAGTAGGAGGCTCAGATACTTGTCTCTCAGAAACTTGTACAGTTTCTGGTATTCTCTCTGGTGATGAAGGTTTGGTGGCCTCATCAATTTCCATTGGTTGAGGGGATTGAGTGGGCAATTCCCCAGCAACTTCTACTTCTATTTGAGCCCATGAGTAGAAAGTGTTAAGTATTTATAAAAATGATCAGAGTAATATTGTGAAGAATATAGATATCTGAGATATATACCTTCTCAATAGAAGGCTCAGATACTTGTTCCTTAGAGACTTTGTGAGTCTCTGGTTGATTCTCTGATGAGTTAGGCTTCTCAGCCTCATCATTTTTCTTCTCAGTTGGAGCCTATTAGAAACAAAGAGTTAGTCAAGTGTATATAAAAGATATCTAAAAAGTTATGTCTTAAGAAACTATTTTCCACCTGTAATACAGGCTCAGGTTCCTTAAGTGGTGAGGCTATGGGAGCCTCCTTCTCAGTTTCTGAGCCAAGCTTTGCAGCTTCCTCTTGTTCTTTTGTTTCTAATTCAGCCTGTAACAAAGAAATTTTTATAAGTAACAAGATTTATAAACATAAAATTTCACAAGTGGAGAGTTAAACCATTCATCTACCTGAGCAATGTCAGGCTGATTGGTCTCTGGAACTTGTGACCCTTCTATGCTTTGGTCTTGTTGTTCCATTTCAGCTTCTTTGTTTGAAGTTTCAGGTACTTCAGACCTTTCCTGAGTGACTAACTCAGTTGCCTCCCCTGTTTGATCATTCTGAGCAGGTGTCTTAGTTTGATCCCTCTCTAGGTGTTGGGGAACCTGCTCATTTGCAGGATTTTCTTCAACATATTGCATTGCTGGCATGTCGAAATGGAGTTCATTGACCATTTCATCAACCACATGTGGCTGTTGTGGTTGTGGTTGTTGTGGTTGTTGTGGTTGTCTGAAAGCAGAAGTTTGAGCATTTGAGAGCTCTTCCAGATTTTTAAGTGTGGTGTTGACATCAGCGTCTACCAACACTAGGTCACCACTCATCAGGGCCTCTTGCAGTTGTTTATAAGTGACTTTCCCTGATGGGGTGTTGGCACCAACAACCTTTACTATAGGTGCTTGCTCAGCAATCTTTGAGCTTGTTGCTTTCTCAGCAACCTTGGACCTTTTGGTCCTCTTTCCCTTGGCCTTGGTTACTTTTTTAGTAACCTTGGGGGCTGGGATCTCCTCCTCCTTGTCCGATTTGTCATCGAAATCTGGAACATGGTTATCAACAATCCATGCTGCTTTTGCAGAGAGTGTTTGAAGTTTCTCACTGCTTTTATCAGCATTGATGGGTTCATCAGCAGTGGTCTTAGCAGCATTGATGAGTTCATCAGCAGTGGCGACAGGTATCTGAGAGTCGACATCCATAATGGGTATGCCTTTTGATTTGCAGCAGACTTCTTTTGTGAAGTTCTGGGCTTTTTGGTCACAATGGAGCCCTCAGATACCTCATCAGTCTTTCGTTTCTTGGAACCTTTCTGAGATGCAGTAACCTTTTACATCATGTTTGTATACTCATATTTGTAGAGTAGGTTACTATTAGCAATGTTTGCCGTCTCTCTGAGCTCAATGCCAAGGCACTCCACTAAGTAGCATATCTTCAATCCATAGCGTACTGTGGCTTTTGGCTCAGCAAGGCCCTTAACGATTTTAGGCTCAAAGCCTTGTATCTTCTTCACAAATTTCATGAAGGCGTACTTCCCCTAATTAAAAGGGTTTTCCAGCCTTTTGTCTTGTTGATTCAACAAGAACATCATCATCCAGCGTTCTTGGCTTATCTGGTCAGCTCCTCCTTGTAGACCATCAAAGCATCTGTGAAGGATACATGCCAACACATCCCAGTGAAGCAACATATGTCTGGTTCTTATGTCAGCAAGTTTGAAGCTGATGGGTGTGTCTGGCTTGTCAAGATCACACACATCACTATATAGTTGCTTCACACCATCAAGGAGATCTTCATCCTTGGTGTCAATTTCAAAATCCTTTCTAAGATTTTGAAGTTCAAACAGCTCACAGAAAGCTGTTTCGTCCAACAGGATTTCTTGTCCTTGGACTTTGGTCTTGATAGACACTGTCTCAGTGCCTTCAGAGACTTTGGAAATAATCGTGGAGTTGTTGTAAAACTCCAGGACATCCAGTGAAGAAACTCCACTGGGAAGAGCAGATAGAAAGCCCTTGATTTGTGCCTTTTCAAGCATATCAAGTACCAGCTTTCTGTCAGTCTGGTTTTCTATTGCAGCTACCAGGTATTCCTCAATCATGGCACCACCCCAAATCATCCTGTGATTTGAAGTCCCATGATCAAGATTGAACTCTCCAATCAACCGATTGTTTGTTATAACTAGCACCGGTGCTTGCTTTTTAGCAGTACCCGATGTAGTAGCTTGGGATTTCTGGGTAAGAGCACGTTTTGGAGCCATCTCGTTAAATAGTGAAGTTTTTGAAAATCGAGAAGAGATTAAGGTAGGAGATTAGTGATTCTTTGCAGAAAAACTAAGAGGGAATCTGTAGTTGCAGAGAAAATTGCAGGGAGATTTGACAGTATTTTGCAGTTTTTGTGCAAGAGCAAATGTGGGATTAGGCGAAAGTGATTCCCTTTGCCAAAATCTTATATATATAGCAGTTTAATTCCAACAGGCAAAAATACACAAATTAATTTTGTGCATTTTTATCTTTGTACGTGCAGTAAGGCGTGGGTAAAATTCGGTTTGCATTAAATGCTTAGTGGGCCACGTCTGAGTTTTTACAGTCCACTATTTTATAGAGAATTAATCTCGGCCTTTAAAATGGAACTCCCATTTCATCAATGGTTGGGATTTCTTTTCCAGCAATGATCACAATCAACCCATGTGATTGTGCCCAAATAATAAATTTTGGCAATTAGCTATCTGAATCACATCTTTTCTGTGTGACTAAGGGACACTTTTGTATCTGAGTCTATCTCACACACAGTATCTGTTCATGTTTTACACAAAGACAGAAATAATACAAATTTCAAGAGAGTAGTTGACTGCAGATAGTTGTACTATTCTCTTTTGTGTTCCCCCTCACTGAGTGATCTAGATATCTGAGTACCTGTCTCAGACATCTTCAAATAGCCATTTTACCCTTTAACCTTTGATATCTGAGTACCCGTCTCAGATACTTGTTTGCTAAGTGTTTCACCTTTTGCCTTTGATATTCTGGATTCCTGTTCCAGATATCTTATCTCTTCTTTTTTCCCTTCTTAATCATACTGAGTTCCTGTCTCACTCACATTTTTAGCTTCTATTAGTATATGAGTTCCCGTCTCAGATACCTTTTTGCCTTGAATATCTAGATGCCCGTTCCAGATATCTTTCTCCTTTCTGAATTTCTGTCTCAGAGATTAGAACTTTTAAGTTCCTTTGGTAGCTCCATTAACCCAAGACTATGTCTCAAGGTTAAGAACCTGCTTTCTTGCAAAGGCTTTGTAAAGATATCTGCAATTTGGTCTTCAGTTCCAATCTTGAGTATCTCTATATTGCCTTTCTCAACATGGTCTCTAATGAAGTGGTGTCTAACATCAATGTTATTTGTTCTTGCATGAAATTTAGGATTCTGAGTTATGGCAATAACACTTGTGTTGTCACAGAAAATTGGAGTTTTCTTTTCATTGACCTCATAGTCTCTGAGTTGTTATTGTATCCACAATATCTGTGAAGCACAACAACCAACATCAATATATTCAGCCTCTGTGGTAGATGTGGAAATTGAGTTTTGTTTCTTGCTGAACCATGATATTAATCTGGCACCAAGAAATTGACAAGTTCCTGAGGTGCTTTTTCTATCAAGCAATGATCCAAAGATAGTCGACATCGAATAGCCAACTAAACTCAATCCATTGTCTTTTGGATACCACAATCCAACTTCTACGATTCTTTACATACCTTAATATTTTCATAGCAATGTTGTAGTGTGATTGCATTGGATTTGTCTGAAATCTAGCACACACTCCAACTGCATATTGAATATCAAGTCTACTTGCAGTGAGGTACAGTAGAGACCCAATCAATTTCCTATACTTCTGTTCTTCAACACTCTTGTCAGATTCAGTATAGGTCATTTTGGTTCCAATGCTCATAGGTATCTTAGCATTCTTTTCAGAAGACTTTAGATTAAACTTGTTGAGCATATCCTTTGCATATTTTGTTTGGCTAATGACTATTCCATCATTAAGTTGCTTGACTTGCAATCCTAGAAAATAGTTTAATTCTCCCATCATGCACATCTCAAATTTACTTTTCATGAGCTCAGCAAAGTCTTCACAAAGTTGCTTGTCTTTAGATCCAAATATAATGTCATCGACATATACTTGAACTAGAAGTAGTTTTCCTTTATGGTTCAAAGTAAAGAGTGTTTTATCAACATCTCCTTTCTTGAAGCCACTTTCCAGCAAGTATTTGGCTAAAGTATCATACAATGCTCTCGGAGCCTGTTTCAGTCCATACAGAACTTTCTAAAGCTTATAAACCATTCTACTTTCTGTGGAAACCTCAAAGCCTGGTGGTTGTTCAACATAGACTTCTTCAGCAAGTTCACCGTTTAGGAATGCACTTTTAACATCAATCTGATAAACTTTAAAGTCATTATGAGCTGCAAAGGCTAGAAATAGTCTAATTGCATCCAATCTTGCAACTGGAGCATATGACTCATCAAAATCTAGTCCTTCTGTCTAGGTGAATCCCTTGGCAACCAACCTTGCTTTGTTTCTGTATATTTCACCAGTCTCATTCATTTTATTTCTGAAAACCCACTTGGTTCCAATTACAGATATTCCATCAACAAATGGAACTAGTTTCCAGACTTTGTTTCTCTCAAATTGATCCAACTCTTCTTACATTGCAGAGATCCAATCTTGATCCTTTAATGCTTCTTCTATAGTTTTAGGTTCAATATTTGAGATGAAACATCCATAAAGAGCGTCAGCAATTGCTCTCCTAGTTCTAACTCCTTGGTCTAAAGGACCAATCACATCCTTGGCAGGATGATTTCTTATCCATTTCATAATGGGTTTTGAACTAGTAGGATCAATATCATTTTGATCTGAATGTGAATCAATATGATCTTGATAGGATACTTGTGCAGTATCTGAGATATCTGGCACATGGAAAATGCCATGGATATCTGACACTTTTTAGTGTTGGAGATATCTGGAATTTGATTTTCAGCAATCTCATTCTCAGAAACCTCTTCATGATGAAGGTTCTCAGTAACCTGTTCCATTTCTGGAATTCTCATAGGAAATTCTTCATCATGTCTTAGAGTCATCTGGTTGTTACCAAGCAATGGTTGCTTTTCATCGTCAGAATCATCCTCTAAGTGAATGATAGAGTTTTCTTTTGAGGATTCTTCTTCAGAATCTTTAATCATTAGTTCTTTGAACCTATCTGAGAGTTCTTCATTCAAGGGTACTTTCTTGTTTCCTTCATAGAAGACTACATGAACAGATTCTTCAATCTTTTGCGTTCTTTTGTTGTAGATTCTGTAGGCTTTGCTATTCAGAGAATAACCAAGAAATACTCCTTCATCTACTTTTGGTTGAAATGTTCTCAAGTATTCTTTTCCATTGTTAAGAACAAAATATCTGCAACCAAACACCCTTAGATGTTTGATACTAGGGGGTCTACCAATCAAAAGTTCATAAGGAGTTTTGTCATGGTGTTTGTTAATCAAACATCTATTTTGAGTGTAGCAGGTTGTGTTAACGGCTTCAACCCAGTATATTTCACTTATTTCAGTGTCAGCAAGCATTGTTCTTGCTGCTTCTTTTAGGGTCCTATTCTTCCTTTCACCAACACCATTTTGTTGTGGTGTCCTTACTGAAGATAGTTGATGTTGTATACCTTTGCAGGTACAAAACTCTTTTATGTACTGGTTCACAAACTTCGCACCATGGTCTGCATTACGATTACGTATACCTTGTCATTTTTCATGACTTCAATCTTATTCAGCAAGTTGGTTATCTCAACCCTTGCATAAGATTTTTATTTGAGAAATACAACCCAAGTGAATCTTGAGTAATCATCAACAACAACTGCACCATACTTCTTTCCTCAATAGCTAGTCTGGAGGATTCAAAAAGATCCATATGTAACATTTGCAGTGGCCTTTCACTGGATTGTCTAGTTTTAGACTTGAAAGATGTTTTGGATTGTTTTCCCATTTGGCAAGCTGAGCATATACCATCTTTTCTATATACCATTTTGGGTAAACCAACCACCAATTCTTTCTTGGCTAGCTTGTTCAGAGTTTTGAAGTTCAAGTGACTCATTCTTTTATGCCATAGCCAGTTTTCTTCAATGTGGCCAGATTGACTCACCATGAGACATTCTTCAGTTGTGGCAGATGCCCAGTCAGCAACATAAAGATTTCCTTTTCGCTTAGCAACCAAGACTGTCTGCTTTGACTCATTGTCAATTACTTTGCATAGTTTTGACTTGATCTTGACAATGTACCCTTTGTCTACCAATTGACTCATGCTTAGGAGATTATATTTCAATCCCTTTACATGCAGTACTTCAGAGATTGTGAGAGCTCCAAACTTCAGATTGCCAAAACCTATGGTTGGATTTTCATCTCCTCCAGCAAATCTATTAATTGGTTCTTTATCGCATTTTCTGTAGTTAATCAGATTTTCTTTGTCTCTTGTCATGTGCTTCCCACATCCACTATCAAAATGCCACTTTGGGTTCTTCCTCAGAGTGTTCTGCACAAAACAGGAAACAAGGAGTTAGGCTCTCATTCCAACAATGGAACCTTCTGGACTAAAGAATCTCCCTGTAGGAATCCATTTCTAAATGAACTTCCTTGGGATATTTTTTTGTCTTGTTGGAACATAAGGAGGAATTTTAGGTAAATGATTGGTGTCATTATCATTTAAAGCTATTTTCCTTCTTGGTGTGTTCCTTGGTGCTCCTCGTGGTGCTTACTTGCCAGATTGCTGAGTCTGCTTTTCAGCAAACTTAGCTTTCATTGCCAGATTTCTTCTAGCCCTGACATTCAGAGTGGTCGTAACATGTTCTTTCTTCCACTTCTGATGATTGCTATGCGCAATCCTGGCTTTCATCCTCGTTCTTGCTCTTGTTTATACTCACGAGCCAGTTATTTCCCGATGGCTTTATAGCCAATGCCATTTCGAGCACCTAGTGCTGTCTGAGTTCTCTTCTCAGCAGCTTTGCTAGTCTCTGGAACGTCTTTCTTTCCAAAACGTGCCTGCTCCTGTAATTTTTTCTTTCTGAGAGACATAGCATTGTGGGTGATTACACTTTTCAGCGTTATGTTTCTTTACAGAAACATTCCCAACAGTTTTCTTTTGGACTTGTTTTTCCCACAAAGGTTTGGTTGCGACTGCCTTTCCTTTGTCAACAACCTTAGCTTTCTGACCAATGCTGTAGGTTATTTGAGAACCATTTTGCTGAGCACTAACAAACATTATTCTTTCGTCATTCTTATTCAGAGTAGTAGAGCTATTTGTTTTTTTTGTCCAGCCCAAGTCCTCCCTTTTCTGAAGGAACTCTTAAATAAGAGTGTACTTCAGTAAGAGTGTCACAAGCTTTGGCATAGGATTGAAAAGATAGTTCTTTCTTCTTGAGTTCCTCATTTTCAGAAAGAAGATATTTATTTTCCTTTTGGAGTATATCCATTGCCTTTCTGTGTAACTTCTCTGTTTCAGATATCTGTGCTTTGAGAAATGCATTTTCAGTATCTTGAGTAATTGTGAATTTTCCTTCTCAAGAGAATTCTTCTCTTCTTCAAGAATGTCGGCTGATGAGACAATATTCTTACGTCTCATTTGGTCCTTTTTAGCAGTCTTTTGTTAGTGTTTCACTTTAGTTTTATAGTGTTTTTGTACGTTTTTATGCTTTGGTACTTTGTTTGTGTTTTGTAGAATTTTTTGTGTTATTGGGTCCCGAAGGTGAAAATCAGAGTGAAGACATTGGTTATAGATCTCTGAATGAAGAGTAATTGGGCGAAGACGGAAGTGGATTCGGAGTTCGGACGAAGAATTGAGAGGCGTTTTAGCGTGACTTGCAAAAGTGATGATTTACGGAGCAGTCTAGCCATTTTGGACATAACTCTCTCATATGAAGTCGGATTTACCTGATCTCGGTGTCCATGGAAACATAATTCAAAGGCTACAACTTTCGTGCCAAAAGCGTAGCAAATTATTCCTGAAAAAAAAATATACAAACATCGCAAGTTGACTGTCAGAAAGCATCTTCGCCGCGGCGAGACATTTAAATGCCAAGTAGAGTTCTAGAGCTTATTTGCTGGGTGATTTTCTGGTCGAATTCTGCTAGGATTCTACTCGTTTTTTCTCCGTTAAATAGATTTCTTTCACCATAACTTCAGACATAACTCCTTTTACCCTAGATATGCATAGGAAAAGCTCCTAGATTCAGACATTGACATTGAGACATCTTTGGAGTGCGGTTATTCATTGATTCTATACATCGGATTATTGGTATTGCTTTCTTCTTTACAATTCGTTCTTTATCTCTATTAATTGAATTGTATGTTATTGCATGCGAGTTTCTCATCTATGTTTCATATGATCAGTACCATGAATCTTTGCATGCAATTCTCAAGTATGAGTAGCTAAACACCTTTGAATACGGTAGTATGTGAAGATTATGCATATTCGTTCTAGGGTTTTTCAATCATTCATATAGGTTTGACTTAGTTTGATAAATTCATAAATCCTTCAATCCAATAAGCTGAATTGAAATATTCTAATTTGTTTTGGTTAAGAATCGTCGATCTGACAAACCTGACAATTTCTCTTATTTGATTTCTTCAAAGAACAACTTGGTTAAATTGGATTGATTGATTTCTGTACACCAACCGTGTGACAAGTATGAATGATTACTCTAGATCAAATTAGCATAACTGGATCATCACTACCGTGTTCGCTTTCTCTCTTTGTTTAAATCTATCTATTTACCTTACGTTAATCTAATTTAAGGGTTATAACAACATTCAAACCAATATTTTCTCACGAACAATTGTTCATTCTCAATCGTTGCATAGCTTGATTAATTCCCCAGAGAAAAATACCGAGTTAGGCTTAGTCTACAACTACAACTTATTCTCTTAAGTTATTTTAGAGTATAATTTGAGCTCATCAAATTTGGCGCCGTTGCCGGGGAATTAATTCCTACTGCTGCGTTTGAGTGTGATTTTTTTTTTTAAGCCTGAAGTTTTAGTGCACTAACAGAAACTAAGAATCTTTCAAGGCTTTCTAGTTGTGTAGCTTTAACAACAGGTTATCAGAAGAAGATTCCGATGGATCAGCTGACATATGGGGCTTACATGCAGTCTGGCGAGATAAAAGCTGGAAAGTCAACAATTGTTCTATATAATGAAGCCAGGAACATGGAAATTAAACCTCATCACTTTCATGGCCTGCCTAAATACTACGGAAAGGATAATGTGGATGTCATTCGGTTTCTAAAGGAATTTGAGGGGTTGATATCTAGAATTCCGCTAACTGCAGGTGGAATTATTGTTACCGATGATGAGATCAGGAAGAAGGTCTTCCCCATTTGCATGCAGGAAAAGGCTAAGAACTGGCTTCTGAACCAGTCTGAGGGATCTTTTCTTACTTGGGATGCTCTGTATACAGCTTTGATGAACAAGTTTTATCTTGTTGAGAAGACGAGGCGACTCCGTCTCCAGATTTTGAAGTTTATGCAGATGAGTGAGGAGAGTTTCTATGAGGCAAGGGAACGGGTTTTGAATCTTCTTTCTCAGTGCCCCCACCACAAGATGTCCGAGATGGATCTTTGTATCAGGTTTTATGAGGGCTTAGATTGGGAAGCTCAGAATATGGTTGACATGACTGTTGATGGGACCATCCTTACAGCACCTCCAGCTGCCTTGAACGAAGTATTTGATAAGCTTGTCATTGCTTTCAAGGGGCAATGAATCGGTCTCGAAGGGGTATGGTTAGAGCTGTGGAAGAACTCTCAGGGGCTAGTGATTGCGATTTTATGGATCAAATCGGAGAGATGAGGATGCTTGGCACTATCTCTACTTCAGGCACACAGATGGATGAGCAATGTATTCTCTGCAGTAACCTTGGGCATAGAGCTAACATATGTAAGCTTCCAGAGATTATTAATGCAAAACCGACTCCCGAGATAGTCAACTGGGTACGAACAATACAGAGTGGAAGCTGGCAAGGAAGCTCTGATCAGGAAATTAGGAACTACATAGAGTGATCCGAGAGGTTCTGCAATGAGGCAAAGGAAATTCAAAGCAGGAATGATTAGCGGTTCGACAGCATTGAGAAGGCGCAAAAGTGGTTAGAGAGGACCCTGGGGGATCTATTGAGTCACATGGAGCAAAGACAAAAGGGTAAGTCTCTAGTGACCGCAGAAACCCATAGAGTTCTAGCTGTCGAAGTCACTTTTGATGAGCCAGGAAAAGTGAAATCTGTTCTTGCTACTTGCACTGATCAGCTTGAGGAGCCAGTAGAAGTGAGAGTTGACAAAAAGGAGATGAATTTGGTCACACATGGTTCTGCAATTCCAATAGATCAGAAGGCGAATGTGGAACCGAATAACTTTACTGTGGATCCCACTACTCCTGTAATTCAAAAGCTAGAAAATAGTGTCAGTGATTCAGAGAGTTTTGACTTGGTTGTCGATATTGGTAACTCGTCAGAGGTGACTGGTATTGTTGACACAGGGGCTTCGTGTAATCTGATGACTTTTGCTACTTACGAGGAGCTTAACTTAAAAGGACTATAGCCTCGTAGATGCTTCGTTTTGCTAGCTAATGGAACGAGGAGCAGGTGTATGGGTATAGTTGAAGATGTTCCGGTTACACTGGACGGTGTTGTGGTTATGACAGATTTTGTGATTGTGGACTCATCCAGGGTGAAGGGGAAAGACATGGAGAAGGATATACTGCTTTTGGGGCGCCCCTTCATTAAATCCACGCGCATGATTGTTAATCTTCACGATCGCACCTGCACCTTTGAGGTACATGGCATGCAACGTGAGTTGCAAGCCGCTAATATACCATATACTATTGCCCAGGTTCATACAAAGACATACATAGGTGCACACACCGGGCCACTCTACACTCATACTTATCAACAGGGAAAAAAAAGAGCTGCTCCAACTGGAAGAATCAAGCTCCATTGACCCTAGAGTGGAAGCAGTCGAGCTAACGACTCTAAACAAATGCCCGTTTTGTTTTTCATTCATTTAGACTAATTTTCATTCCGTACACTTTCTTGTTATTTCGTATTGTTAGACTATTTGTTTATGTGGTTTGTTTGTTTTTAGTTTAGTTGTGTCTCTGGAAGGTGGGACCTTTGCACTCATACGAGGAAACTCGTAAACTCTAGCTGAGGCTTTGAGTTTCGAACTTGCGACGCGAGGTTGAACTAGTGCAAGTGAATTTTTTGCGAAAAATTCACTCTCGCTACGGCGAGGTGGCCTCCCTTATCCTATTTGTGCATTCGTAAGTTTTCGCCGCGGCGAGAGTCTTTTTTTCCAAGGTTTATCTCAGAAGTTTCACATGGCGAGAACTCATACTATATATATCATGGCGAAAGCCTTCTCTTCGTCATGCTAAAAAAAAAAAACCCTGCTCTTTTCTTCTTCTCATCCTTTTGATTATTTCCCCAATTTCAAGTTTCTTACACCACTCTTTTGCGATTTAAAGGTACTTTGGCTTGCAAACTTCTTTCTTCCATTAATTTCGAGTTTTACTTGATTTACTTGGTTGATCGTCGTTAGTTCCTAATTATTTACTCTTGTGGGTTGATTGCATGATACTATATGTTTGATTGCTTCTTGCTTTTGGATTCACTTGTTTGATTGTTCAATTGCACCCCACTCAAAATTATACCACATTGTACCTATTTTGCATTGCTTACGCATTGAATTGAATTTTGATATGGACTATTGAATTGGTTTGGGGATATTTTTGTATTACCCTGCTTCTGACTGATGATCTTGTTTTGGTTTGGGGAAGTAGTAATCTTACTCTTCTCCCATATTACTATCTCTTACACCGTTTTTGCAGGCAACATGTCTAGCAGAATATAGGTACCAGCAGCAGGAGGAGCGAGACAGGAGAGTTGATGCTAGAGAGCAGTGTGAGATTGAGTGCTTGGAGCAGCAGGCCACATATGGAAGGCACAGCAGGATTTTTGGGAGCAACGCTTCGGTGGAGGCGCTTCTAGATCAGCTTTATTCCACCTTCGGAGACATCACTATGGTTAGTCATTCTATACAGTCGTTTTCTCTTACACTATTCATTGCTAGGGACTAGCAATTGTGTTGATTTAGGGATGTTGTCGTGTTGTCGACTATATCAAGAGCTTATGTTGTCTCGTACATTGTTTCCTGCTATTTTACTTCTGTTTCTAGAGTCTTTCGTGAGTCTGAATTGTTCTTCCAAGTCGAATGTCTATTGTAGATGATAAATTTGCTTGCTGCTTATGTTTTGTATGATATTTAACTGGAAGTAGTTTAGTGGATTTAAAATCTTATAAGTATGTTTCTCTTGTAAATTATAAGTTTGTGTAGCTCCTTGGTCCAAAAAGTTGTGAGAAGCCTAGCCGATGAAAAAATATTGTACCGGCACCTGTGTGATTTACCTCGGGAAGTGCAAACTTCCTTGTTTGCGCCTCATCATTCTCATGTGTAGTTTGTGTAAGTTAAGTATGAAGAACGGCATGATTTTCATTCTTATTTGCTTGTACTAAACTGTTCAAAGAACAGGTTTGGGGAAGAAGTTAATGTGTGCTGTATTTGTTTGACTTTTTTGTGGCTTTGTTCTCTCTAAAAAAAAAAAATATTGAAAGAAGTCTCGGAGTGTATCTATGGCATTTATGTCACCGTTAGTCGTGTTGGGCACGTTTCAGATACTACCCACACACCGGCGCAGTCCTAAAAAGCCATATGTCCGTGAGGGTTGATGGTGTGTATACTAAACCAGCACGCACAAAACTGCGGACTTTCGGTAAAACAAACACTACCAAAAAAATTGAGAGTCCAAAAAAATAAGCATATGGGTCAATTATGAGACTGCAAAAAAGAAGTATGCGGAAAAAGAAGTGAAAAAAGAGAAAAAGAGAGAGAGAATCGTTGCCCTTACATGTCCTTTGCCTTTTTGTTTATAGAGCTGTGAAAAAAGTCCCTTCTGACGTAACTGATTGAGTACTATGCTTGAGGTATTTGAGGCATTTTTGTGATGAAAGTCACCTTCCTTTCTCTTTATATTCTTGAGTGTTTACCCATACTGGACACTTCCAGGAGTGTGAGAGTTAGTTGCATAGGATTCATTTGTGGGGATCAGTGAGGTAGACTTAAGTGTTATTTACTTGAGAAACATTCTTGTTTGATTTTCTTTGCACTATTCTACCAAGGTTAGTTGATTACAAAACTTTTTCATCTTGTGAATTTATTGTTTTCAATGGTAGATTCGGTCAGTTGGAAGTTCGACTCTTTGGTTTGTTTTTATTTTGTGTCTTGAGTCTACTTTGTTTAGGTTGTATGTTTTCAGTAAGAGTGTCACAAGCTTTGGCATAGGATTGAAAAGATAGTTCTTTATTCTTGAGTTCCTCATTTTCATAAAGAATATCTTTATTTTCCTTTTGGAGTATATCCATTGCCTTTCTGTGTAACTTCTCTGTTTCAGATATCTGTGCTTTGAGAAATGCATTTTCAGCATCCTTTTTCTCAAATATCTTGAGTAATTGTGAATTTTCCTTCTCAAGAGAATTCTTTTCTTCTTCAAGAATGTCGGCTCTAGCTCGGATCATTTGAAATTCTCTTTTGTAGAGATCAAGTTCTCTTCTGAAATATTCTGAATCTCTGATTTCTTCCTCATCATTCTCATAATTTATGAATTGAGGAATGTTTGTTACCACGTCAGCCATTAGGCAAGGCTCAATGTTGGAGCAATCTGGATAGATCTCCTCAGCAACCCCACATATTTCCCTTTTCTTTTGACCAAAGTCAACTAATTCATGAGTGATGCCACATAATTCTGGAGAAGGTAGTTTGGTATCATCTGAGTCTTCTTCCTCAGATTCTGACTCAATATCAAGAGCATCCAGTTGGATTTGAATCTTTTTCCTTTCTTCAGTGAGCATAGCTCTCTAACCTCTCTTGAAGTTTCTTCTATCTTTCTTGTCACCTGTCTTTTGCTTATTGAAAACAGGGAAATCTCTTTTAAAATGACCAGGTTTCTGACAATAGAAACAGATATCATTTCCGATTTCTGCTTCCTCAGTACTAGATGCTTGCTGAGCCGGCTTGTTCAGCGAGCTTGAGAGCTGCATATTTTTGTACTGGTGATAATTTGAGCCTAGATGCTTTTTCAGCTTTTCTTTGGCTTTTCTTCTCTCAATCTCACGATTGACATATTTTCTCATTTGCTTTACAGCAAGAGCTTCTTCCTCAGTCATTTCTTCGGTATCCTTCTTTTCAGAAGTGCCTTGAGTTACTAAAGCAACATTGTGAACTTTCTCAGCAATTATTTGTTCTCTCTGAGTGGTTTCATAGTTGACAGTAGCTAAGTGGGAAAAGAGTTCTACTGGAGTAATATTTGGCATTCCTTGGTTGAAATAAAAATACTGAGTATGTTCCCAGTTTTGATTCAAGCTTCTCACGATAGTCTTAAACTTTTCAGAGTTAGAGTATCTCTCGCTTTCACCAAGTGCAGCCATTTCACTCATCAATGTTGTGAACCAGAAATCTAGTTCTTCAAGAGTCTCGTGGGACCTTGCTTAAAGTTTTGGAATTTGAGCTTCAAAACTTCGAACTTATTTTCCTTTGTTTTCTCAGTGCCGGCACAGATTTTCTCAATCAGTTGCCACTTCGCTGCTTTTTGCACCCCACGCTTTACATCAGTATGTAGAGTGGAACGTATGATGATATTGCGATCCTGACCATCTAGTCGATTTCTCTGGCATCTTCCGATGTCCAGAGCTCTCTGGGCATGGGCTCGTAAACAACTTGACCAGTAGGTCTTCCACTGGTTGAAGCACCTGTTTGTGAGGAACCACCACTTGGTTCTTCATCAGTGGAAACTCTGTCTCTACCATTAGAAACCTCCATGACCTGCTTGAGTTGTTGAATGACTATGGGGCCAATCTTTATTACTTCGATCATTTCATCACTGATGGCTTCTAGGTGGAGCATCATGTTGTTCTTCCAGTTCTCATAATTCTCTGGCTTGAGAATTGGAGCGTCACTTAAACACATCCTGCAGCAAACACACTAAACAGACAAATCAAGTGTAGGTGAAAAGCAGTCAGTGGGCACTTATCTGGGATCTAGGTTCAGTGCAGAAGGATTGGGAACCTCCTGCTCTGATACCACTTGTTGGTCCAGATAATGGCAAAGAAAAAGACTAGCG
Source organism: Plantago major (assembly GCA_026545765.1). NCBI lineage: Eukaryota > Viridiplantae > Streptophyta > Magnoliopsida > Lamiales > Plantaginaceae > Plantago > Plantago major. The sequence continues at coordinate 67,252,038 of CM048840.1, read as the reverse complement.
GCGGGGGGGGGGGGGGGGGTGAATAGTCTTTTACAACTTTTGTCGATAAACACAAATTCTCAGGTATCTGTGTAGATATCTGATACTTAATTTCAGAGAGCGGAAGACTTTTCTGTGATAAGTGCACGTGCTCAACAAGATGTGTGTAAATACTCAGCAAGGTAAATAAAGCAAGTAATAAGTTGCAGAAAGTAAATAACACTGATCTTTATAGTGGTATCTGAAGGTGGCATAATCCTTCAACTAATCCACTTCGGCCTTTCTCAGACCTAGAATCCACTAAGACAGATAATTGAGTTCACCTTACAAATATCTTCTCTTAATTCCTAAATACACTAGGTTCCCAACCAAGTGTTCCCCCTGAGTTATTCCCCGGCTCCCAGCGAAGTACTTCCTATACTTAGTAACCTTGGAGTTATTCCTTAGTTTCCCAAACTAAGTACTTCCTGTACTCCATGCCGTTTAAGGTGTTGGTTAAAGTAGTTTGTCAGGTGAGTAGTCTTAATAACTTTCTCAGTTATGTAGGAAAACTCTATAGAACAAGAATCACTTAACACACCTCACAATGTGTGGTGATATGTTCTTTACTGACCCAAGTCTATGTTAAATGTTCTGGAGAATGAAACTCAGATACTTGATCTTTTGATTCAACTCCTTCATAGATAGCAATGCTTGTTAAGGATCAGGACACTTAGAACTTTCGTGCCACTTAGGATTCAAAAGCTTAGTCGCAACTGTAAGCTAAAGAGTAAGTAGGTTGAAGGCTTGTATGCTGGAAAGAAATAAGTTCGTTCTGTAAGTTCAAGGTGTTCAGTGTGTGTCCTTCAAGCATTCTAAGTGATGATATTTATAGTTGAAAATCATGCCATTTGAATAGTATCCATTAGGCTTAATGAAATTCAAACTATTGATATCTGAAAAATAGTACTACAGAAGACGTTGTCTCTTTTCAGAGATTTTCTGTTTTGTTCAGATGTCTCTGTCTGCGCATTTAATGCATTGTACTATTTTTGTCCTGTAGTGCCAACGGATCTATACACGCTTTCTGAAGCATTGCATGTCCCTTTCCAGAAACCAAACAAGGTGAACTCTCCTGCTGGATGCCTTCTTCTTGTTCTTCTTCGAAGATATAAAAATTACATTCAGAGACCTAACATCCTATACAATATTTGCTAGACTAACATACTTAGTGATTTTCCTCTTTTACAGTGTTCAAGTGAACCAAGAGTACTAACCACCTTTCTTCGCTAAGATAAGTCATTAGGTTGCTGATCAAAATCTAAACAAATATTCCTAACAAGGTGAAAGGTGCTATCTCCAGAAAGAGGTAAAGGATAATCGAAGTCTAAGTCGATTCCTGAGTCACCGATGTTTTCACCAGATTTGGTTGTGTCTGAGGGATTAGTCGATACGGGAATACTCGGAGCTAATTCTGATGTGGTGGAGCTGGGGAGAGTAGGGATGGTGGAACAGGAGAGAATAGAGGAGGTTGTGGTGATGATGGAATTGATGGTTGGGGTTGACTAACGGAATGGGTTCGATGGTTGACGTAACTCTGAAACGTGCGATTTAACACACTTTCAACCATCGTTTTTTGTCCAATATTAAATATTTATATCATATTATGGCCAATTACCATAATATTTATATATTATTACAATAAGAGTTTGACAAAGATATTTTCAAGCATTGTGTCAAGTAAAGAATCCCTAAACTCAACCCTTTAGGTTTGAAATTACTCATATTTATAGCTAAAATCGTAATTTTGGGACAGATTGGAAGTCTATTCATTACGAACCTACGGTGGTAACAAAACACAAATTACATTTATATAATTAGTTAATTATCTTCATATTAATAGTTTCCGATTTATTTACGTTTCCCTAAAAAAAAAAATCATAAACGATAAAGGGTCAATACTCAATATTACTTAATTGTCTTCGTTACCAATTTAGACGGTCCAATTATATTTAATAATTTATAGTTACAATCCAAATTGTTTAACTCACAATTTTGAGACCGAGAGACAATGGTTAGTGATGGTATACAAGGTGACTATCTTACATGTAATACTCAGGATTTGTTCCTTGTAGAGATAATAGCACTTCGATCACAGTCTTCTTTTCATCATATGAACCAAAGTTATGTTTACTTTTACGAATCCATTCTATTAAGTTGAGCCATCATCCCCTTAAAAGTCCATGGTTACAGGAGTCTATCCATCACGTATAGGCTTTAAGGGAATCGTGGGATAACCATCAAGACAAAATCAGGACCTAACAGATTGAAAGGAACAATAGATAGACAAGTAAATCCCATATGAAGGGGTATAGGCTTTAAGGGAATCATTGGATAACAATCAAGATGGACCAAACAGATTGAACGGAACAATAGATAGACAAGTAAATCCCTTATGAATTCCAAGGTATTTCATCACAAGCGATGTGGGATATTCTAACACGCCCCTCACGAATAGGTCGCGGTTAGTTGGCTCTACACATGGAATCATTATAGCCATCTTTGGGAAAGCCGGAATTATCATCGGCTGGGCACGCATCATCAACTTGGACCTGCTCTGATACCATATTAAGTTGGACCATCATCCTCTTAAAAGTCCATATTAAGAAGGAGAGATTTATTCAACTTATATATTGTTTGTATGATCCTCTCACAAGCGAATATTCTAACACCTATAATTGAATCCTGTAAAAATGCATCCCTCCTCTCCTGAACATCGCCTTTTATTTGGCTTCTGCATTTCCAGACCCCGGAAACCATGGAATGAAGTCAGAAATAGTCGGAACGTTAACTACCTGATGCAACTCTTCACTTATCTCTTGAAATTCCTTTACCTCTTCAAGAATCACATTGTCTTCTCCATAGTATCTCTTGCCAAGAAGCATTCCTGTTATGATATTTAACAAGAGCTCAACGGACATTGTCTTCATCTCTACTATGGAGCCTAGTTTTTCAGAAAACATGCGAAAAGCCGGCATACTAGTGCTCCAACGTCACCGACATGGATGTAAGCAAGGGGCTGTATGCGATGAGATGTTAGAAGCTCAATCGAGTAATTCTACGAACATTTCGCCAGTGATCTCTATACGGAGCCCAAACGATAATAATAAATGTTGCACGATTTTATATCGCACAAATTGTACTTGCAATCGAGTTCATCCACAAGAATAACTACATACAGAGGTCCATGATCAATATGTTGCTTGTTGAAGCAATTCAACATCTACGGCAATAGATAAAGAATTTTCAGAGTTGTGGTAAATTTACCTAGGTGTCCTGTTTTTGCTCATTTTGTGCAGGGATATTAGACCTGACAACCGTCTGCTAGATAAAAATGGTCACATGATGCTCTCTGATTCTGGACTTTGCAAGCCTCTTGATGCTTAAATTTTTTATCTATATGAATGTCAATCAACCAATGAATGAGGAAAATTTGAATTAACCAATTTGAATGCATATATACTTGTGTGAATCCTTAGGATCATTACATCACGTAATTTACCGAAAGGTAATTTATCTATCTTCGTATAGCGGTTACTTTTCTCATTTTGATTGATCCTGACGTGATTGAGAATTTGAGATTGATCGTAACATATTTTCAAAGACTTTCTTGCAATAATTTTTGAGGAAATTACATAAAGATAAAGATGCCACTTTAGTAGTGTACTAACATATAACTAACATATAAGGCTAGATTGATAAAACTCTATTTTTTTTCCTAAAATCTAATAAACTCTTACAAAAAGAAGTCCAAACTATTTTTTGCGCCCTAAAATCTAATAAACTCTTACAAAAAAATCCAATCTATTTTTTGGTGCTCTAAATTCTAATCATGTGGACTTCAAATTCTCTCGATATATTGGGTTTCATAACATAGTTTACATCCATTAGTGTTAATTAATTACTAACTACTTATATTTAACTATTTTTTACATATACTCATCTAATTAAAGTGCTAATAAATTACTAACTAATTATATTTGAATAATATTTTCACTACCAATGAAACTAACTGACCACCTGAAACCAATCAAATATTTACCGTTGAAACTGACACTTATAGAGATTATGACGGTGGTTTCAACAGAAACTAATGAAACCAACACTGTTCAAGCTGAAACTAACACTGATGATGCTGAAACTAACTTTTGAAACTAACACAATGGTGCTGAAACTAACATCGATGATGCTGAAACTAACACAAGTTATGCTGAAAAATGTCGAAACGAACGGTGTTGGTGAAACTAACTAAAACCAATCAAACTAACATTAAAACTAATATTTGCCACTGAAACTAACACACATGTCGATTACATGATGTTGGTTTCAACTGAAACTAACACCGTTACGTTGAAACTAACACATTTGGTACTGAAACTAATGAAACTAACACATTCGGTGCTGAAACTAACACAGGTGATACTGAAAGTAATGAAACTAACATTATTATTTATTCTTAAACAAATGCTGAAACTAATGGTGCAGTTGAAACTAACTTTTTGAAACTAACACATTTGGTGTTGAAACTTATAGCACTGACGATGCTAAAACAAATGTCAAAACTAATGGTGTTGGTGAAACTGACTGAAATCAATTAAACTAATATTGAAACCAATGAAACTATGATTGTTGATGCTGAAACTAACTTTAAAACTAATATTAATTAATGATGTTGAAACTAATATTATGAGTGAATTATGCCGCAGGGTGTATTCAAATTCAATTGATTGGATTCACCATTTTCCCAAGGGTTTTAGAATTATGAGTTCCATAAACTAATACTATTTTGTTTTGAAACTAGAATTATTGGCCCAGAAACTAACTTCAATGAACTTGAAACTAACTTTCTGAGTTCCAGAAACTAATACTAATGATGCCGAAACTAATACAAATGATGTTGAAACTAATACTATTTTGTTATGAAACTAACATTGTTGGCCCTGAAACTAAATTTAATGAATCTGAAACTGACTTTCTGAGTTACTGAAACTAAATTTAATGAACCTGAAAGTCCAACTAACTTTAATGAATCGGAAACTAATACTAATGAACCTGAAACTAACTTTCCGAGTTCCTCAAACTAATACTAATGATGTTAAAACTTATACAAATGATGCTGATACTAATACTATTTTGTTCTGAAACTAACATTGTTGGCTCTGAAACTAACTTTAATGAACCTGAAACTAACTTTCTGAGTTTCTGAAACTAACATTCTGAGTTCCTGAAACTAACTTTAATGAACCTGAAACTAATACTAATGAACCTGAAACTAACTTTCTGACTTCCTGAAACTAATACTAATGATGCTGAAATTTACGCTGATGATGCTGAAACTAATGCAGAAACTAATGGTGTTGGTGAAACTAACTAAAGCCAATTAAACTAACATTGAAACTAACACTTACCATGTTGATTTCAATTAAAACTAACATTGTTGATTTCCCTAGGATTTTAGAATTTTATAGTATTAGTGAAACTAACTAATGCCGAAACTAATGTTGATTTCCCTAGGATTTTAGAATTTTAAAGTGTTAATTTTGTCATAATATTTTTTTACTGTCAACTTCATTATTTTTATTATCTTTTCCGTGAAAAACAGTGATTTATAATTTTTATAGTGTTAGTTTACTATAAATTACACCCTCCGTCACAGACTAAATGTCTCATTTTGACTTTTCGCAGTCAACATTTTTGAACTTTGACTACGGTTTAATCTTAAACCGTAAATGTAAAATGTTTAATTAATTTATATAGTTAAACTTTACTTCCTAAAGTTTCATTATCTAATTCAATTGAACATTTTACATTTACGGTTTTAGATTAAACCGTAGTCAAAATTCAAAAATGTTGACTACGAAAAGTGTAAATTAGACATTTGGTCTAGGACGGAGGTAGTAGTTTTTAGAGTTAATTTCATTATTTTATAGTTCGTTTTAGCATAATTTTTTTTTTAGTAGTTAGTTTCGGACAAAAATGACTGAAACCAGCTTACGGATTTTAAATTGGTCAGTTAATTTAGTTTAGGGTCATATTTGATAGGGCTGTGAAAAAAACCCACCTGCCCGACCCACCCGCGCAAACCACCCGCCTTTCACCCGCACCCGCCAACTAATTTTTTATAAAATGTGTGGTGGGTTAATTTTTTTTCACCCGCCATTAGTTGGTGGGTGCTGGGTTGGGTGGGTGCATTTTTATGTATGTATTTATGTAGCTATATGTGAATTTAAGTATAAGGAGACCCATCGGCTAGAGAAATTGCATATTCGCTTATGTCGTTGAGTATAGACATAGTTTAAGTGAGCCTACATCTCTTCTCTTTAAGCACTATTTCGTCTTCATTTTTGCACTCACTATTCGTTCTTCTTAGCTTATATGATGCATTCAAGCAAACTAATACAAATTGGCAACTTCTCGGGTCAACATTTCATTCATTACTGGGTGAAAATCTTTATAATTCAGTAACAAAAGATAACTACTTCAAAAGAATCACTACCCTCTTTGTTCAGAACATGCTCTTTGTTGCCCTTTTTTTTTCTTGCACATCTTCTTTTGTAGAAGTTGCAAGTTTTTATTACATCTATTTTTATCTATATTCACCCGCCAATCCACCCGCCACCCGCCCGCCATTTTTATCACCCGAACCGCCGCGGGTTGGAAAAATATTCCACAATTCTCAGTTTATAATTATAATCCCCCATCATAGGCGGGTCGGTTTTATTTTTTCGTAAAAACACGCCAATACCCGCCCGCGCTCACCCCTAATATTTGAAGTCCATTAGTATATATGGACTTCAAATTTATTTATTAAATATAGTTTAGCTTCCATTTTGGAGTCCACTATTAAAATAGAGGTGATGGACTTCAAAATTATTAATTAAATAAAGTTTAGATTGCTTTTTGGAGTCCACAATTAAAATAGAATGGCCTTAATTGTAAGTATAGAGATTATAGTTCCAAATATAGTTGATAGAATAGTTAATCGGGCTTGGATGAAGCCGGCTTTGAGAAATCACTTAGGTACACTGATACTTGGTTAGCTTTTCCTTTTATTTGGATAATCTAGGACTTGATGTCTTTTCTTTTTGGTTTGTTTTGTTTTTGATGATGGGCTGGAACAATTTTTGTTCGCTTTGTACGTACTTGGCTGTTTGGGATTAATGAAAGTATGCACTTGGTTCCCAAAAAAAAAAGAGTTATTTGAGTGTGTCTTTTTTTTCTTTATCATAGTTCCTTAAGTGTGGTTTATATATGTAATTGGCCCAGACAAGTGCAATAGGATAGTCTGCTGAAAAATTATCCCCCTTTTATACTCATAATAACTCCTACATGCAAAACCACTACAATTATTATTGAGCTTAAGCTGAATACATTTAAGTACATGAAAGATGATCAGGTCAGGTACGAAACTATATAACATCCACCATCCTGTAATATTTAATTAAACATTAAATAACAAAAGTAAAACAACCATTGACACTAACGATGAATAAATAAGATGATAGACTACTAATTGGGTTCAACAGGATTAGGTAGTAGTGTCGTACATCAGTTCCATCCCAAACATAAAGTATCCATGAGTCCTGAACTTCATGAACATGAAAAATCCAGCAAGGCCAATGATTATAGTAAGTTACATAAGCAAATATACATAATATATGTTCCTTGGCTCCTTGCGAAGCAAATGCTTAAATCAGCTAGTAATATAGAGAATATGTGAACTATCTAAAATATAAATTAAATTCATAGTCGTAGTTTACATATTTATGAACCTTCCCCTTCCTTGATATCTTTCAATGTGCATGAATCATTCAAGCCTACAGAGATAATAACCATCAACACTCAATAACTAGTAAACGGTTCGCCGGGTAGATGCCAATAAATCATCTGATAAAACAACAAACAATCAGAACACTCCGCCACAATCTAACACTTACGGAAACAGAAAATCGAACAGAACAAGAAATTGAAGATGTAAGCTATACTTAGGCGCCATTAAACAGAACAAGAAATTGGAGATGGAAGAAACTTTGTGAATATTTTAGCTAGTCTGTGTTGTTGATGATGTTACTGGAATGAACAACTCTGAGTGCTTATAAAAGTAATAATAACAGCAAAAAACTAATTTATTTCAGAGAAAGAAAGAATTACATTAGTTTGACACTTACTAGCAAGGTAAGTACACAAATAACTAATTCGAAGATGTATCTGTCGAATTGAGTACCTAGGCCGCACTAGGCAGCTTGTGGCGACATAGAGGACAAGCATTACTACTGGTCAGTAACCATTGAACTAATGTAAAACATGAGAACAAGGCATCATCTTCAATTTGGACCCGACAGAGAAATCTTGCAAACAGACGACACAAGATTCTTGGTTGTCCGAAAGGTGTATGATATCTTGTAGCGCATCTACAGATGACTTTGAAGCGGTTCTTCTTGGCTTGATCATCGTATACCTAACGTATTCTTCATATAGAAGCTCCCTCATAGTTCACGGCCTAGTAATAGTCCTGTAATACTCGTGTTGATATTGTTGGATGTGGGAACTCCAAGCCTCATACTCGGGTGCATAAATCTTCTTCTTGATTTCCAACTCGACAACACATGGTAGATAAATCCGGTCTTGAATAACATGATAAAGGAAACGGGGGAAGTAGTAGATCAGATCAGTTTCAGGATTGTCCAATAAGTAACTAGTTTTCGCATCCTCCTCGTAAATTGCGTTCAATTGAGTCTCAGCGTAGTTGGTTTGAGGCAGGAGTTCAAACTGGAAGTATATATGTTCCTTCTCAATACAAAAGATGTTTGTTAAAAACTCCCAATCTGAATCTAGATCGAATACGGTGTTTCTTGATATATCCAGTCCTTTAAAATAAACACCTTCCAGGTTGCTGTTGGTTGTAGCTCCTTCGAGGCTGCGGTTATCGAGAAGATGGGATGGGAGTTTAGAGGTGGAAGCCATGCAGCAGTAGAAGAATTAGGGGAAAAAGAAGCCATTCTTGAAACTGCTTAATCGTGAAGCTGCTTGTTGAATTGAAGTAGCTAGATGGGCTATTTATAAATTTATGTCGCTTCTCTCATATTAGCTATAGTATCCAAGTTTTCAGATATGGTTACCACTTACCATAAATATATATATTCTTCCTCACATAAAGCGTCGCTTTCAGAGCTCCCACTAAACCGACTTAATAGCGAACTAATATTCACCAGGAGACTTGCGAATTGCGATCAACATAATTGAGTGAGGATTTGGTGTTTTAAGTCGTTTTTTGGGAAAGAGAGAGTAAATTAAGGACGAAGAAAGTTCAGAAGTGAAGACTGAAGAAGGAAGAAGAAAATTAAATCTGCAAAGGTGAAGAAGGGAAAATGATTAAATACTTGATGGGCCTTGATGGATTGGGCTTCTAAATGTTTGGTAGTATGAAAATATAAATTGTCATACATGTATAAAATAATTTATTAACAATCGAATTATTACGCTCTCGCTCTCATAAATTTTTCAAAATGTCGAATATCTCTCTCGCTCCTGCTTTCGCATTTCGCTTTATGTGACCTTATTACTACCTCGCCTTGGTCGGTGGATATACGGATGCCGGTTCAATAATATTCACTCATATGCACGAGTTTCTGAAAGTCCAGTGGACTTGCCCAAAATATAAGTTTCGTTGTCAAAAGAATACTTTAAAGGGAAACAAAATAATTTCTTTTTCTAATTTTTTCCTCCTTATTTTATGATTTTTTAGGAAAAAATAGGTTTTTGTCAACTTGTAAACCAACTAACGTTGAGTGGAGAAACTTTATGACAGTGGTTCATATGTTATACAGTAATTTAACGTGGATTTATCTATAAATTTCACCATTACACAGAGGGTGTAATTTTCTCACTTTAAAACATTGATGCATTCTTTTATAACTTAGAATGGCCCTTTTACGGTCAGGCAGGGCAAAACAGGCCCAAGTAAGTTTCCAGTTCGTAGTTCTCACTTTCAGTGGATAACCTAGCAATAATACTCCTTGGGAAGTAAAAACCTTCATTATGAGCTTCTTTGTCCTAGAAGAATGCAAATTTAGTATTAAAATTAGGGAAAATTACACCAAATCCCCCAATAAAAAGGGGTCACTCACTTTGGTCCCTCCGTTTTCAACAATAACACCATAGGACAAGTTTCATAAACCAATTACGTTTTAGTCCAAAAGTCAACGGATGAATCCTACATGGTAGCTAATTAGTGAGGTGGTTATTCCGAGAAATAATTTTCCTTATTTTCATATTCAAATTTTGAAAAATTAAATTGCAATTGACCCCTTTTTATTTTATTTTCACACTCAATTCATATCCTAAAGTTGTGATGATTCCAGATCGACCCATATTTCTTTTTTCCTTTCAATTTCAACATAAATCATATTGCAATTATACATTCTCATTCTTTTTCCTTCTAAAAGTTTTAATTTCTTTATTTCCTTTTCACCATTCTCCATTAATGGAGTTGTTTACCTCCATGAAATGGAGATGGAACAGCTCCATTTAAGGAGCTGCTCAAGCTCCGTAAAAATGTAATGGAGCTGTTCAAGCTCCATAAAAATGGAGCTAATGGAGCTGTTATGCTCCATATAATGGAGCTCGAACAGCTCCATTTTTCGAGCTCCATTAATGGTGCTCACCAATTGAGCCCGAATTGGAGGGCTCCAAGCTCCACCATGGAGCTTGAAGCTCCATTAATGGTGAATACAATATAAATTAACTCTTTTTAATTAGGATTTAGGGTTAATGAGGATTAAGAATTATGGAACTCAACAAATATGAAGAAGAACTCAACAAATCGGTTTAGTGCAAGAAGAAGATAAAGAATACTTAAAGATAAAAGTTTGATGAGGAAGAAGATGAAAATGAAAGAGTAAAATTTCTTTGGGTTAATTGTGAAATTTTATAAAATTCCAGGGGTTGATGTGCAATATCTAAAATGAAATTCCTCATGGAAATACAATTTCTGGCTGGTCAACGAGGAGATTACTTTTTGGACTAAAATGTTATTGTTCAAATCAGAGTAGAGGGACTAATCTGTTATTATGGACTTTATTAGGGGGGCCTGGTGAAATTTGCCCTTAAAATTATCATTCTCTGTCCAAACATTTTCAAACCTAAAATTCTTACTCCTGCTATTATCTAGGGGATTAGTATCGACTAATAAAGTTGTGTGATCCGATGTAGCTTTTACCAAGTTTCTAACGGTACAGTTTGGAAAAGTACGCAACCATTCTAAATTACTAAAAGCACGATCTAGACGGCTACATATGAAGTCTCCCGCATATTGACAATTTGACCAAGTAAACGAAGGACCACATAATCCTAAATCAGATAAATGGCAAATATTTTAGCAGTTTTGAAAATCAAAAGGCGTTTCCATTGAGTAATCCCAGCCGCCTCCCACTTTTTCAGAGTTATTTAAAATAAAGTTAAAGCCACCCGCTACCAGCCAAGGGTTCGAAACAGTCATGCTTAGAGAAATTAATTCAGCCCATACCTCGTTTTGACTACTATGCTGTGCATAGTTGTAGACCAGAGTTACTGAGGCCAGTGGTTGTGGTTGATCACAAAGTGTAATGTTGAAGTGAGCAACTCGATCAATGTTTCTAAGCAGCTCAACCTTGATTTGGGATTCATTCCACAGGAACCAGTGGCCACCCATCTATGGGTGTTCCGCCATTGGAGTCACCACGTGTACCTTCGGATATCCCATTCCATTGGGACCCGTTATGTTTGTCGCAGTTTTTTTCCAAATTTGCCCTAGTATCCATCAATAGAATCATCACTGGTTTGTACTCATTGATGTAACTCTTTATGGCTTGCATGGACTCTTGGCAAACTCCCCCACGTAAATTCCAGAAAAAAATTTCATGGAATCCTTTCTATGACAGTAACCCAATCATTTTTGTCCTGTCTCTGCATCATCCCGTTTCTGACGCTTCGGAGATGAATTGGAGAAATATGAGCCATAATTTCTCTTATGTATGGCTAGAGAACCATGTTGTGTAGTAGGGCTGGTTCGCTCAACTGAGTTATATGGTGAGCCCGATACTGGAATTTCACCAAATTTGTTGATTTTGTCACTTGAACCAAAACTGGTTCCTGATGTAGCGGCGAAGAGAGAATTCGCTGTGGGAAATGCTTTCCAAATCCATGCTCTCTCTCTCTCTCTCTCTCTCTCTCTCTCTCTCTCTCTATATATATATATATATATATATATATATATATATATATATATATATATATATATATATATATATATATATATACACTAACCGCAAAGCATCCGTCATAATCGAGAGTCCCAGAAATAGCGGACTAGTCATGTTGCTCCTCCCACTCTAACCCGGAAGTTGAGAGGTGAAAGGTGCTATCTCCAGAAAGAGGTAAAGGATAATCGAAGTCTGAGTCGATTCCTGAGTCACCGATGTTTTCACCAAATTTGGTTGTGTCTGAGGGATTAGACGATATTGGAATACTCGGAGCTAGTTCTGATGTGGTGGAGCTGGGGGAGAGTAGGGATGGTGGAAGAGGAGAGAATAGAGGAGGTTGAGGTGATGATAGAATCGATGGTTGGGGTTGACTGACGAAATGGGTTCGATGGTTGACGTGACTCTGAAACGTGTGATTTAACACACTTTCAACCCTCATTTTTTGTCCAATATTAAATATTTATATCATATTATGGCCAATTACCATAATATTTATATATTATTACAATAAGAGTTTGACAAAGATATTTTAAAGCATTGTGTCAAGTAAAGAATCCCTAAACTCAACCCTTTAGGTTTGAAATTACTCATATTTATAGCTAAAATCGTAATTTTGGGACAGATTGGAAGTCTATTCATTATGAACCTACGGTGGTAACAAAACACAAGTTACATTTAAATAATTAGTTAATTATCTTCATATTAATAGTTTCCGATTTATTTACGTTTCCCCAAAAAAAATCATAAACGATAAAGAGTCAAGACTCAATATTACTTAATTGTCTTCGTTACCAATTTAGACGGTCCAATTATATTTAATTATTTATAGTTACAATCTAAATTGTTTAACTCACAATTTTGAGACCGAGAGACAATGGTTAGTGATGGTAAACAAGGTGACTATCTTACATGTAATACTCAGGATTTGTGTTGATACGGACGTGTGTCCAATCCGTTAAGGGCGCCATAGAGCGTGTCCTAGAGCGCATTAAGGCTGAGATAGCCAATCCAGTACTAGTCCGACCTTCGAATGATCCGACCTAAGGGAAACCATTCCAAGACAACTTGTACTCACAAGTCAACACACCTTCACAGCTAGGTCCGACCAAGCTAGGTGGATGACTTCCGAACCTGACAAAAGGCCACATGGTCCTTCCATGTACCACAAACTGTCAGTCCGAGGATGATAAACGGACCAGACGAGAGAATCTCGGACGCCACCATCGCAGTAAGACCAAACGTATATAACAGAACCACTGAGATACTTCCGTGGAACTCTAGGTTCGGACACCTTGAGTTACCTAAGGCTAGATCAACCAAGCAGACAGATCTGTCCGAGGGACTTACACGGACCCAACGTGCGGAACAGTACTCTCAGAGGGAAAGGTCCAAACTACCCTCCCAGGCCCATTAATTAGTATTGGATTACTATTCACTAATGGGCCATGGGCCAAATGTAGCATTGGTGTCCAAATCTGAGGCATACACTTGGTGTCATCTTGTGAGTCACCTCATAAGCATATGATAACTATATATATAGCACAAGGTCCAAGACCTTAAGGTAAGTGAAAAAAGAAGTGACAATCTCCAAGTCATAAACATTATTGATACCATAAACTTCCTCATAACTATTACATTGAGAGCTTCCAACTCTCTCTTGAGTAAAGTCTCTTACCGGATTGACATAAGGAATCCGGGTAACCCTTTCTAACCCCCACCCCCCACTTAGTCCTTTCAGGTACCCTTGCACGGGCGGATACTGCTTCGGACTTCAAGTAGGAGGCGGGTCTTAGACTAGGTTGCTTGTAATAGTTTAGTTAGTTAGTGTTTGAGGTTTCAGCCCTCAACATTTTGGCGCCATCTGTGGGAATCTTTACAAAAAGATTCACAACTAAGTTAGGCTGATGGCAAGAACAAGACGGACAGCACGGACTAGTGCTGCAGGCGTAGGGACTCCACCACCACGTCCACGCGGACGCCCGCCCACCCGGGCACGAGGGGCCACTGTGGCTGAAAGGAACGTTGGAAGAGGATATCCGAGCGACGGTCACACAGCCAGCCCATCCTCAGATGAAGGAAGAGACGTTCCGCCCAGGGGAGTCCGAAATGTTCCTGAGAACGTTGTACCTGCGGACCACGGAGAGGGGACCGTACGAGTTTCTCCGGCAGAAGCTCAAGGCCCCATTACTGGTCAACAGTTTACTATACCTGATGGTCGTGTAGTCCGAACTAGTGACCTCGGACTAAGTGAAACTCAGTTCTATAGATTTCTCAAAATAATCCAAGGTTGTCAAGGGTCTAACAATGCCCATCCTCAACAAGCCACTCCGCCAGTGGCTACTCCGGCTCAAGCAGAGCCTGCCCTATCAAGAAACAGGCAACGTCCGATCCAGCAGAGGTTGGGGAATCAGCTACCTAGATCGGAGAGCATCCGCTTCCCAAATTCAGGGTGAAGGAAGTCTAAATGGAAGGAGAGACCATCAGGAAGACGATAACAGGCAGCCTAGAGCTCCGCAACAAGCACCTCCGAGGGCCAGCGATCACGTAGCAGAAACCATACCAGTGGTCCGTCCAGATGAACTCCCCGCGGATGTAGCAGTTCATCCAAGGACGGGGGAGATAATGACTGCGGAAGAAATCTATGCTCAACAAAAAGCTTTGGAGGCCCAGATTCTAAATCTCGAACGCCTGGTAAAGGATCATGAGCAGATAGCTACTAGTGCCCCAAACCCTTTGTGCGATGAAATCATGAGAGAAAAGGAAAGGAACAGGAACTCGGATCAGGTAATTCCAAACTTGGAATACTATTACGGGGATAGTTGTCCCGTTGGTCACCTGACAAGGTACAACAGTAAGATGGATTCCAAAGGGATGAGTGACAATACGAAAGCTCTCACGTTCTCATCTACTCTCTTTGGAACGGCCATGGATTTGTACACTGCTTTACCAAACAAGTCGATAAGGTCATATGCGGACCTCTCCTCCAAGTTTCTGGGACGGTTTGAAAAGTCGAAAAGAAGAAAGCGTACCGTCGAGCACCTGGGAGAAGTTATACAGCGGGAGCAAGAGGGTCTAAGGACCTTCCTAGATCGCTTTCACGCGGAAGTTCTTCGAGTTGAGCCACACAGTATTAAGGAACGGCTCCGTCACCTGTATGCTAATACTTTCAACTCAGAGCTCCGAAAAAAACTCTCTAGTCAGGAAGTGAGGAGTGAAAAGCATTTGGATGACATCTGTGAAGAAGTGATGTATGGAGAGGAGTACCGAAGGAATGTTCCAGTGAGAGCTGGTTCCAAGAAAGGAAAGGAGCCGATGAAACAAGAGCAACGCCAGGGGAAACTTGACCCGAGGAAGGATCACAGAGATAAGGGCTTACACAGAGAAAGGAGTCCGCCGAGGAGATACGCGGATTATACCCGTCTCAATAGACCAAGATCCGACATCTTGGCGACTATCATTGAGAAGAAGCTGGATGTCCAATGGCCAAAGCCCTCTCACAACAACCGGAAGAATAAGAATGCAAAGTGGTACTGCAAGTTCCACAAGTGTCGTGGTCACGAGACGGACAATTGCATTCAACTGAAAACGGAGGTTGAACATCTGATAAGAGAGGGAAAACTGGAAGATCACATATATACGGATGAACCTTCTAGACATGATAAGACGGAACGAAAAAGGCATGATAGAGATACAGAGCTGCCACCTCGTCCCGTATCCTTGCCACCTCCGCCACACAACCATCTGCCTCGCACGGACCGACACCCATACAGGTACGCTGATGAAGTTGAAATGGAGAACGCTCCATACAGCGGAGTGATCAACACCGTCGCAGGCGGACAAACTGGGGGCGATAGTAGGAACGCAAGAGAACGGACAGCTCAGAATCTCCGGAACAATGACAGATCGTATGCTGCTCCAGCAATTCGAGGGACAAATGCCATATCCTTTGATGATAGCGAGATCCCTCCTCCTACGGCAGGAGGAGAGAAGACATTGACGATCCGGATGTTCCGCTGGTGGTTTCTTTAACCATCGCAACTTATCGGGTAAACAAGATCCTGGTAGACACAGGGAGTTCCTCGAACATCATCTCCAAATCGGCAATAGATCATATGAATCTGGGAAGAATCCGATATGAGAGAGTCAACACCTCCATATTAGGGTGCGGAGGAGGTACTGTCCGTCCTTTAGGAAGTTTCATACTTCACGTTTCACTTGGGACGCATCCTGCAAGAGTGACACAGCAAGTCCGTTTTGTAGTGGTGGACCGAACTTTCGACTACAATGCTATCTTCGGTCGTCCGGGGCTTAATCAATTCCGAGCTATACCTTCCACTCTCCATAATAGGATGAAATTCCCGACCCCGTGCGGAGTTGGAGAGGAGGTAGGGAACATCCGAGAAGCTTGGGAGTGCTATATTATGTCCAAAAGGAGAGCATCTGCACCTGTGTTGGCAGTAACAGTGACCCCTGACCCGCCAGTTGCTCTTTCGGCTAAAAAGGAGAATCCGCATATTGGATTAGGGAGCCAGAAGGAGAAGTTTCCTAAAACTGTACGAATCGAGCCTCATGAAACTCTCAAGGAAGTTGACCTTGTTATTGGAAGCCCAGATAAGAAGACTAGAATCGGAACAGAGATGAATGCGGAGGTGGAAATGAAGCTTATTGCTTGTCTCTGAGATAACAGTGATGTGTTTGCTTGGAGTACCGTTGACCTAAAGGGGATAGATCCGAGGATAACTGTTCACCGTATGAACATGGATCCCTCAATTAAATACATCCGTCAAAAGAGAAAGGATTTCGGTCCGATCAAGGATGCCATCATTTTCGCTGAAGTTGATCGACTCATGAAAGCAGGGCATATCGAAGAGGTCCGTTATTCTGATTGGGTTTGCAACGTGGTTCTGGTAGAGAAATCGCTAGGCAAATGGCGAATGTGTAATGATTTCACCAGGCTAAATAAGTTCTGCCCAAAAGATCCGTACCCTTTGCCACGGATAGATCAATTAGTTGACTCCACGTACGGATGTGCGTTACTGAGTTTCATAGACGCATACCAAGGTTTTTACCAAATTCGGATGGCCAAGGAGGACATCAAGAAAACAGCTTTCTTCGTTGCAGGGGGAGTATACTGTTTCAAGGTGATGCCCTTCGGATTAAAAAATGCGGGGGCCACTTACCAACGATTGGTGAATCAGATGTTCAAGGAAAAAATTGGAAAAACCATGGAAGTGTATGTGGATGGCATGCTCGTTAAGAGCAAAACTGAAGAACATTATGTGGATCATTTGAACAAGTGCTTTGCTATCCTTGGGAAGTACGGCATGAAATTGAATCCAGAAAAGTGCACCTTCGGAGTGAAAGGAGGAAAGTTCCTCGGATACATGGTCACAGAGAGAGGGATAAGCGCGAATCCCGAGAAGATCAAGGCAATCCTAGATCTGCCGCATCTGAAGAACCTCAATGAGGTACAACAGCTTATTGGACGTCTTATGTCCTTAAGTCACTTTATTTCGTGATCCGCGGAGAAGAACCTTCCGTTCTTCAAAATTCTCCGGAAAGGAGAGAGCTTTGAATGGACCGCGGAATGTTCTGAGGCTTTTGAAAATTTGAAAAAGTACCTCCATTCCCCTCCACTGCTCTCCAAACCCGTCGAAGGAGAACCACTCTACCTCTACCTAGCAATTACGGAAGAGGCAATGAGTTTCGTATTAGTACGGATTCAAGCTAATGATCACTTGCCAATCTACTATCTTAGTAAAGCCCTTGCTGGGGCGGAGACAAGATACGTGAAGATTGAGAAATTTGCATATGCTTTGGTTTACACCGCAAGACGGTTAAAGCCATACTTCAAGTCTCATAAAATAGTGGTACTAACTGCGGAACCTTTGAAACAGGTCCTGGGAAAGCCCGATCAATCCGGACGACTCTCTAAGTGGGCGATCGAGCTGAGCGAATACGACATTTGCTATCAGGCTCCGTCAGCCAAGAAGGCTCAAGTCGTCGCCGATTTCTTAGCGGAGTACCCTGAAGTGGATTCGGAGAAAGTCCCGGACAAACAGGCATTTGAATGCCTAATTACCAAACAGATTGTCCGGAAGCCAGTTCCGCCAATGATCAACCCAGAAAATCTCGAGGATGCTCAGTTTATAAATCAGTCCCTGTCTGCATCGTATGAGGAAACTCGGGTCAACCAAATGTTCCTTCTTGACGATATCACAAGGAGATCTGGCATTGACAACTCTGATCCGAATATCAAAGAGAAGGAGGAACAAAAGTTGGAATCTCGGGAGCTTACAGAAGATCTCCAAACCAAAAAACATCCCTCTGATGTTTGGACATTGGAAATGGATGGTTCCTCCACTGAAGTGGGAGGGATTGGAATCTATCTTAAAAGCCCTGATGGCGTGGAACTCGACTACGCGATATCCTTGGAATTCAAAGTCACCAATAATGAGGCTGAGTATGAAGCGCTGTTAGTCGGGCTACGTCTGGCCAAGTCCCTGCAGGTCCGGAAACTCAAGGCTTACACGGACTCACAGTTAGTTGAAGCCTAATTTTCAGGAACTTTTGCCATAAAAGGTCCTTCGATGATCAAGTATCTTGAACTACTCAAGCAAGAAGTCAGCCTCTTTGAGGAGTTTACCCTGGAGAAGTTTGACAGGGCCTGGAACGAAAGAGCGGACGCTCTGGCAAAATACGCATCCGCAACAGCTGCTCTAGACACGAGGAGAGTAATCCTACTCACTATTACTGACTCATCCGTCATGAGTCCCAATCCAACCGTCATGATAACTGATACGGGAAGAAACTGGATGATCGACATCTTTAGTTATCTCAAAGACGGGTCACTACCAGCTGATCCGAAGGAGTCAAGGAGGATGCAGTGCCGAGCGAACAGATACTTTATACTGGGAGAAGATTTGTACAAGAGATCTTTTGCTGGGACTCATTTGAGGTGTTTGGGACCGCAAGAAGCAAAGACTGTGCTGGAAGAAATTCACAGCGGAAGCTGCGGAAATCATTCCGGGGGACGAATGCTTGCTCAGAAAGTCATTCGACAAGGCTACTACTGGCCTACCGTTGATAAGGATTCCGCCAACTACGCCCGGAGATGCCCTGATTGCCAATATTATGCGAACACTCCCCATCGTCCGACACATCCTATGATTCCGTCAATCATAGCATGTCCGTTTGATCAGTGGGGGCATCGATATTGTCGGACCGTTCCCAAGGGGCACTCAACAGAAGAAATTCCTAATTGTGGCCGTGGAATATTTCACCAAGTGGGTAGAAGCTGAAGCTGTGGCAACCATTACGGAAAGTCGAGTGCGGACCTTCATTTGGAAAAACATCATTTGTCGCTTTGGCCTACCCAAAGTTCTTGTCTCGGACAATGGCGCCTAATTTTCAGGCAACAGGCTCAAGGAATGGTTGGCGTCCTTCAAGATTGAACAACGTTTCACATATGTTGGATATCCACAAGCTAATGGACAAGCTGAGTCCACGAACAAGACAATTGTTAAGATCCTAGAAAAACGACTGAGAACTTCTCAAGAAAGTTAGGCAGATGATCTGGATGGCGTACTGTGGGCTCATCGCACCACTGCACGGACCGCGACTAGAGAAAATCCATTTGCCTTGGTTTATGGCTCAGAAGCAGTTATACCAGCATAAATTGTTGTCGAGACTATGAGGGTCCAAAAGTTCGATGATTCCACCAATCGTGAAGCTCGGATATTCGATCTAGACATGTTGGAACAGAAATGAACTAAAGCACTGGCTAATATCCACAGGTACCAAGCAACTGCTGCTCGAGCCTATAACAGGAATGTTCGAGCAAAAAACTTGCAGGTCGGAGACCTAGTGCTTCGCCGGGCTGACATTTTGAGCAATGTTGGAAAACTCAAGCCTAACTGGGAAGGACCTTACAAGATTGTCGGTGCAAGAGTGAACGGGAGTTATGAATTAGAAGATGAGTACGGACATCCACTCAAGTGTTCATGGAATGCTAGGAACCTTCAAAAGTTTTACGCATAATGATGATTGAGCGGACCCTTATCCATCATTTGGATATTTTGGGCTTAAACTACCTATTACACGGAACTCCGTCAGTTCTGTTTTTGTTAACCCTTTTATCATTGGCCATGTAGCCCACAAGTTGTAACTGAATTTCCGGCAAATCAATACAACTCTTACCTTTCAATTTGTAAATTCGAAGTTTAGCGTTCACGGTGACAAGAAAAGTCAAGCAATGAATTTTATTCATACATAAGACAAAGTATACATAACACTGTCTTTCCAGTCTACAAATCTCGGATCTTTATCCGGACCTACAAGATATGATACATAATCTGATACATAATCTATAGAGAAAGTCTCTGGAGATACGTCATCTCCCATCGAGACTATTCCTCCGTCAGGAAAAGCTTTTTCCGTATCAATCGGAAAGTATAGTTTCCGTGGAAACCAGGAACTTGATCTACCTGCACATGGAAAAATGGTTAGACATGACAGAATCTTTCATGATATCACCGTACCATGGTGATATAGATCCAGTGTCTGGGAAGAACAAAGTACCAACAAACAATGGTATATACAAGTCGAAACGACTAGATCTCTGCCTAACCGTCTTTAGAGACTCCAACTCTCTTGAAATTAGGAGACTATTACCAATTCAAGAGAGATTCGAGCCACTAAAGTAGGATTGGAAGAAAGGAGTAGAGGTTCGGCTTTAATGGTTACTTTGAGCAACCTATCATCCAAGATCACCTTTCCTAGAGACAGGAGTCCTAAAAGGCAGACAAGCCAAAAAGGCGGAGATAGAAAAAGAAGAATTTGGGATCAGTTTGTACGGTTTTGGTACTTGGGTCGTGTCTTTTTATAGAGCACTCCAACCAATCAGCGTCCGCCACGACAACAGATTGACGTCAGCAATGGGCTTGAATCACCCGTTTGGGCAGATTGATTGGGCTTACCCTACCTAATCCAGGCAGCAAGCCCATTAACCACGTCCGAATTTGTACTGGCTGGTCATCTTACAAGGACATTCACAGGAATATAATCCAACAAAGTAAGGATAAGAAAAAGGTGACGATCTCATCTATTAAGGGCAGCCCGAATTTTATTAGAAAATCATCCAAGCATATAAACAAGGACATTACAATTTGCCAAGGTCCGAGGACCATACTCACTTCTACGGGGCATACCCCGCCTCGTCCCTTCGGCGAATTCCTGAGGTTGAACCTTGAGGCTCCGAGCCACCGTCTCGAGCCCGACGAGCCTGCTGCTACATTCGAATCCTCTTACGGATCATCTTCAGCGTCCGCTCTCTTTCTTCCTTAGCTAGCCTCCTGGCAATCGCCGGACATAGAGGGGGGTCACCTTCTAGGTCAAGGATGCTTGGGTCGTCCGTGGTCCCTTTACCGGGATAAATCGGAGGGTGCATGTTCCCGCAAGCACAATTTACCCAATACCGATAGCAATCGTACTTGGGATCGTCCGGGTCTCCAACAATGGGGTTTCCCAGGCGGGGAACCACTGCACCGGCAGTAAGGTGAAGCTGCCTAGCTCGGACTGATTTTTCTCGAGCAGATTCTGACATCCTGGAGAAATCTGGCTTTTTTGAAGATTAAGAATTCTAGACAGGAAGATGTTGGCGAAAAATGAAGCAGCAAGAAAGGAGGAACTATCATAGTCTTATTTATAATAGCGATGGATCTTTACGATCACACCACATGTCAATCATCCGACGGCTCGGAAGATGGAAGGGCGCAGTAATAATGACTATTTCGCTGCTTTACCTTCCTCCTTCTAGAAGATTACGCATCCCGAAAAATAATTTGATATAGCAAAGACGAACGGACTGCGGATCAGAAAGATAATGGTTTGATTATTCTGCATAAGACGCCATCCAAAGCGATCCGTGTTTGTAAGAGATGCGTATTTTATGATAACCCAGCATATGAACGACGGATAGAAGGAAATAAAGAGGAAAGCAAGTAATGATTCAAAAACACGGAAGCATGGCTCCGCAGAAAGTTACTATGAAGGAAGAAAGAGTAAATATTGTACATGGCAAGATTCCGTGCCGTCAAAAGATTACAATTCAAAATATTACAGATTACTCACGGGGCATACCCCGGACTTCTCACTGGGGGTAGGTTGGCTTGGACCAACTTCTTCAGCTTGAGGCGGATTGGTGGAAGACGGGTTAGCAGTGGCACGTGCTGCAAGGGATTCAGCGATTCCGAACAGGTTGAAATCCGCGTCATGGCCAACGACCCGAGCAGGCATAAAGTACCAGTCCTTTAGGAAAGCCCTGTAGTTATCAAAAGGTACGAAACAGACCTTTCGGAGGGCATCCGGGACACACTTCGGGAGGAAGGGTCCGCCGTTATTAACGTCAATTCACCTTCCTCGGTGACCAGCTCCGCAAATTCACACGCGGCCAACCGTTCATCCGGCACATTGTCCACAGGGACCTCCACTCCATTAGCATCCGCGGAAGGAATCAATCCTTCCGCCTTCCAGTAGAAGTTTTGCGGAAGTAATCCCTTGGACTGCAGCTGGCCTATAGCGGATGAAAACCCATCCAGGCGAGAAGCGTCGGACTTGTCCGCCATGAAAAACTTGAAGGAGTCCGACTTCATAAAGTCTCGGTCAGCCTCAAGGCGGGCAAATTGGAGGTCCTCAAGGAGGATATCCTTTGAGTCCAGGAAGGCCTTCATCGACCTACTGATAAAAGTCTCCTGCCAATCCAAGTCCAACTTGACCTCCACCCAGCTAGTCTTCAACTTATTGATCAGTATATCCTTTTCTTTTAGATGGGCCTCCGCACGCTTCACCTTCTCCGCCTCATCTGCGGAAGTGGCCATGGCCTTGTGCAGATCCTCTTCAATGGTGGCCCGATCACTGGCCTTCCACTGCATGGCCCTGACGAAACATCCGAGCTGGAAGAAATCCACACAAATATAAGTTATATTTCTATCATACTAAGAACACGGCAAGGAAAACATGAACAAGTTACTTACCCGCTGGTATAGCTCATGGAGCTCTCCAACCCGCTCGACCTTAGGGAGTCCGCGAGCCCGCTCATATTCCTTATCGAGAGCAGCTTGGTCGGATGGCAGGATAGCAGACAGCTGTTGCCTCTTAGCTGCGAGAGAGGCATCCGAGGTTTCTAACCTCTTCCTCACCGAGTTATGGCATCTCGCATCAACACCTCCGCTGAGGTGCAGATGCAGCGGAAGCTAGTGGCCTAGAGGTAGTGGTGCTGCGAGTCGCAGGGCCTTTGCCCTTGTCGGGCACCACCAAGGCCTGCGGATCTTCTCTAGCCTTGTTCCGCCTCTCCTCCTCCGCAGCGAACACTGCCGCATTTTTTGGGTCCGCCATAGTGTTAGATATTTTGTTAGAAATATCTGTTTAGATTTTGATCAGCAACATGATGACTTATCTTAGTCTCAGAAAGGTGATTAGTACTCTTGGTTCACTTGAACATTGTAAAAGAGGAAAAACACTAAGTATGATAGTCTAGCTAATCTTGTATAGGATGTTAGGTCTCAAAATGTAATTTTTATTTTATGAAGAGAAGACCAAGAAGAAGACATCCAAGCAGAAAGCTCAACGACATTGAAGACTTGAAGAAAACTGCACAAGATTATCGAATCATTGTTCGATATCTTAGCGATATCTTAAAGACACGAATAGTTTCAAACAAATGTGTCACAAAGAGATATCTGAGAAATAAGATACATATCTGAAAACAAGGAAAGTGTCCACAGATATCTACTCTCAGATACCTTGAGCTTTAACCACGTTTCTGAAAGAGAAATATATATTGCAAACAAAGTTGTTTCAATAAACACAAGTGGTATATCTGAAGAATGAAGATAAGGACGTGCAAAGAATCAGATAACACTAGTCTCTGATACAAAGCATAGTTCTGTTGGCACTACAGGACAAAAAGTATAGTACAATGCATTTAATGCACGAACAGATGTCGAATAAAAGCAACGACTTTTCCGAGAAGAAGATAAAACTCACATAAGATTATATACACAGATATCGATAGTTTGAATTTGAGCCTAACGGATACTATTCAAACGGCACTCAAATTCATCTATAAATATCAACACTTAGACAGCTTGAGAAAACACACAGAACCTTAGACACACGATCTCTGAATATCTTACTCTCTCAAAGCAACTTACTTATCCTCAAAGCTTTCTGTTGCGACCAAAGCTTTTGATCTTAAGTAAACACTGAAGTTCTAAGTGCCCTGATCCTAAACAAGCAAAGCTATCGTGAAGGAGTTGAATCAAAAGATCAACTATCCGAGATTCATTCTCTTGAGCAGATATCGTAAGAACTTAGGTCAAGAAATTGAACAAGATACCATACGCTGTAAAGTGTATTAAGTAACTTAGTTCACAGAGCTATCTGATTAACTGAAAAGTTATTAAGACGCTCATCTGACAACTCAAACCAAAACCAACACCATAACTGGCGTGGAGTACAGGAAGTACTTAGTTTGAAAAATCAGGGAATAACTCCAAGGTTACCGGAGTATAGGAAGTACTTGATTTGGGAAACTAAGGAATAACTCCAAGTTATTGAGTATAGGAAGTACTTAGCTTGGGAAGCTAGGGAATAACTCAAAGGTTTCTGAGTATAGGAAGTACTTGGCTGTGAAAGCCGGGGAACATTTGGT
This sequence comes from Plantago major, assembly GCA_026545765.1. NCBI lineage: Eukaryota > Viridiplantae > Streptophyta > Magnoliopsida > Lamiales > Plantaginaceae > Plantago > Plantago major. The sequence continues at coordinate 67,227,069 of CM048840.1, read as the reverse complement.
TGGGAACCAATTGTTAAGAATCTTAGAATAGGATTATTGTAAGGAGAACTCAATTATCTGTTCTAGTGAATTCTAGGTCTCTGATAGACCGAAGTGGATTAGTTGGAGGATTACGCCACCTCCAGATACCACTATACTTGCTGTGTTATTTACCTTCAGATTTACATTTCAAAGACACACACACATATTAAGCTTCGCACTTATCTTTATTAAGTCTTCCGCACTCTGATCCTAAGTATCCGATATCTATTCAGATATCTGAGAAATAGTTGTTATCGACAAAAGTTTTAAAAGACTATTCACCCCCCCTCTAGTCTTTTACTTTGCCGTTATCTGGACCAACAAGTGGTATCAGAGCAGGAGGTTCACCAGCCTTCTGCACTGAACCTAGATCCCCAGATAGGTGAAGGAACTTTGTCCACTTTTGAGGACTATTTAATTTGTGTGTTAAGTGTGCAGGTATGTCTCTGAGTGATGCACCCGTTCTCAAACCAGAGAACTACGAGAAATGGAAAAATAACATGATGCTCCACCTTGAAGCCATGAGTGACGAGATGATCGAAGTAATAAAGAATGGCCCAATAGTCATTCAACAACTTAAGCAAGTCACGGAGGTTTCGAGTGGAAGAGACAGAGATCAAAGCGAAGGATCTTCACAAATGTATCGTCAACTAGTGGAAGATCTATCGTCAAGTCATTTACGAACCAAAGCCCAGAGAACTCTGGACATCGGAAAATGCCAAGAGGAATCGTCTGGACGGTCAAGCTCGTAACATCATCATCAGATCGACACCAGAGCACATACAAAGTAAAGCGTGGGTGCTAAAACGGCGAAAGTTGCCTGGCAACTGATTGAAGAAATCTGTGCCGGAACTGAGAAAACCAAGGAAAACAAGTTCGAAGTTCTAAAGTTGAAATTTCAAAATTTCAAACAAGGTCCCACTGAAACTCTGGAAGAACTTGATTTCAGGTTTACCACTCTCATGAGTGATATGGCAGCACTTGGGGAAAGCAATAGATACTCTCAGTCAGAGAAGATTAAGACTATTGTCAGAAGTCTTAACCACAACCGGAGCATACTAAATTCTTTTATTTTAACCAAGGTATGCCAAATATCACTCCAGGAACTTTCTCTCATCTTGCTACTGACTATGAGACAACTCGGAGAGAATAAACAATCAAAAGTTGCAGAATGTTGCTCTAGTTACTCAAGGAACTTCTGAAAAGAAGAAAAGCAAGGAGGAGACTGAGGATGCTCTTGCTGCAAAGCAAATGAGCAAATTTGTCAGTCGAGAAATTGAGAGAAGAAAAGCCAAAGAGAAGCTGAAAAAGCATCTAGGCTCAAACTATCACCAGTACAAAAATATGCAAAGCTCGCTGAACAAGCCAGCTCAGAAAGCATCATGTCGAGGAAGCAGAGATTGAAACGATATCTGCTTCTATTGTCGTAAACCTGGCCACTTCAAGAAGGATTGTCACGCCTCAACAAACTAAGGACAAAGACAAGAAAGATAGAAGAATCTTCGTAAGAAGCCGTAAAGCTTTGTTAATCAAGAAAGAAAGAAAATCCAAATTCAACTGGATGCTCTAGACGTTGAGATGATTCAAGATGACAATTCAGATGACTCAACCTTACCATCACCAGAATTATGTGGAGTTACTCATGATATAATCGACTTCGGCCTCAAGAAGAATGAAATGTGTGGGGTTGCTGAAATTGACGGACCAGACATCTCCAACATAGAAAACTGTCTTATGGCTGATGAGGTAACACATACTTCTTGCTACACTTATGAAAGTGATGAAGAGGAAATAAAAGATCTAGAAAATCTCAGAAAGGAACTTGATATCTATGAAAGAGAATTTCTAATGATCCGTGCGAGAACTGAAAATCTAGAGGAGGAAAAGAATTTTCTTGCAAAGGAAAATTATCATTTAGTTAAGATATCTGAGAAAAAGGACGCTGAAAATGCGTTTCTCAAAGCTCAGATATCTGACCTAAAAGTCACATAAAGAAGCATTGGCAGTACTTCAAAAGAAATATGAAGATCTTCTTTCTGAAAATAAGGAACTCAAGAAGAAAGAACTATCTTTTCAATCTTATGCCAAAGCTAGTGACACTCTTACTGAAGTACAATCTTACTTAAGAGATCCTTCAGAAAAGAAAGGACTTGGGCTGAATACAGACATGATTGTTCTATCACTCTGAATAAGAGTAAGGAGAAAAGAACATTTGTAAGTACTCAGCAAGACGGTTCCCATGCAATCTATAGTATCGGTGAAAAGACAAAGATTGTTGACAAAGGAAAGGCAGTTGCGACTAAACCTTTGTGGGAAAAACAAGTCAAAAACAAAACTGTTGGGTACGTCTCTGAAAAGAAACACAACACTGAAAAGTGTAAACACCCACAGTGCTATGCCTCTCAAAAAGGTAGAATTGCAGGAGCTAGCAAATTCTCCCATGTCACTTTTTCTGGAAAGAAATTGGATCAACCAGAGACTAGCAAAGCTGCTGAGAAAAGATCTCAGATAGCTTCAAGTGCTCGAAACGGTATTGGCTACAAAGGCATCAGAAAACAACCTGCTCATGAGTACAAGCAGGAGCAAGAACGATGGCTGAAAGCTAGAATTGCTCAAAGCAATTATCAGAAGTGGAAGATAAATCAAGCCACTGAAAATCTGAATGCCAGGGCTAGAAGAAATCTGGCAAGGAAGGCTAAGTTTTGCTGAAAAGCAAACTCAGAAACCTGACAGGTATCTGAAAGCATCATATGGAGCACCTTGGAACACACCAAGGAAGAAAATAATTCTTACTAATGATAACATTCATTCAAATAGAATTCCTCCTTACGTTCCTGTCAGACAAAAGCATATTTCAAAGAAATTCATTCAAAAATGGATTCCTACTGGAAGAACTTTTAATTCTGACGGTTCCATCAAAGATATGAGAACCTAATCTCACACTGTTATGTGCGTAATGCCTCTGGACCAAAGCACAATGGCTATTTGATAGTGGATGCGAAAGCACATGACAGAGACAAAGCAACTGTTGATTACAAAGCTTGCAACACAGGACCAGATATCAGATTTGCTGGAGGAGAATTAAATCCCTCTCTGGGATTTGGCGACGTCAAATTGGGGACTTTAACAATCACTGACGTATTACATGTTAAGGATTTGAAATATAATCTATTTAGCATGAGCCAGTTTGCAGACAAGGGTTTTACTATAAAATTCAAAGCTAAAATCGCAAACTAATTGACAATGAGTCAAAGCGCATACCTTAGTTGGTTGGCGGAAAGGCGTCTTTATGTTGCCGATTGGGCATCTCGCCACAATCAAGAATGTCTCATGGTGAGTCAATCTGGTCACACAGAAGAGCACTGGTTATGGCACAAAAGAATGAGTCTCTTGAACTTCAAAACTCTGAATAGACTTGCCAAGAAAGAGTTAGTGGTTGGTCTTCCCAGAACATCTTTCAGAAAGGATGGTATCTGTTCTACCTGCCAGATGGGGAAACAATCTAAGATCTCTTTCAAGTCCAAAATCAGACACTCTAGTGTTAGACCACTGCAACTTTTACACATGGATCTATTTGAATCATCTATAACTAGTTATGCAGGAAAGAAGTTTTGGTCCGTTGTTGTAGATGACTTCTCAAGATTCACTTGGGTTGTCTTTTGAAACACAAATCGATGCCGGTGGAGATACCAAACTTCTTTGAAAAGCTTGAAGTCATGAAAAATGACAAGGTATCTGCAATCGTAATGCACTATGGTAATCAATTTGTCAACCAAGACATAAAGGAGTTTCAGACCGCAAAGGTATACAACACCAACTTTCCTCTGAAGAACACCTCAACAAAATGGTGTTGCGTAAAGGAAAACAGAACCCTTAAAGAAGCCGAAAGGACAATGCTAGTTGACACTTTAAATAAGTGAAATTTATTGGGTTGAAGTCAGTAAAACACACTTGCTACACTCGTAATGTATGTTTGATAAACAAACACCATGACAGACCCCTATGAAATCTTGGTTGGTAGACCCCCTAATATCAAACATCTGAGAGTATTTGGTTGTAGATGTTTTATTCTAAACAATGGGAAAGATTATCTGAGAACATTTCAACCAAAGGCAGATGAAGGTGTTTTTCTTGGCTATTCCACAAACAAAGAAAGCTTACGAGTTTACAACAAAAGAACAAAGAAAATTGAAGAATCACCATGTTGTATTCTATGAAGGAAATAAGAAAACACCTCCTAATGATGAACTCTCGAAAGGTTCAAAGAATCACATCGAGGATTCTAAAGAAGAATCCTCAGAAAGGAAAAACATCATTATGGAAACTGAGGATGACTCTGATGTAGAAAAGCTTGAAAAGCCTAGTAACAACAAGATGACTCACAAACATGATGAGGAATTCCCTATGAGTTTTCCAGAAATGGAACAGGTTACTGAGAACCTTCATCATGAAGAGGTATCTGAAAATAAGAATGCTGAAATGCATGTTTCAGATATCTCTAACACTGAAAAAGTGTCAGATATCAATGACATTTCCCATATGTCAGATATCTCGACATCTTGAAAAGTATCAAATCAAAATCTTAGTGATTCACATTCAGATCACTTGGATATTGATCCTACTAGCACTAAACCTATGATGAGATGGATCAAAGATCATCCTACAAAGGATATAATTGGACCAATTAATCAGGGTGTTAGGACTAGGAGAGCAATAGCTGAAAATGCTAACTCTCTCTTTGGATGTTTCATCTCGAATATTGAACCTAAAAATATAGAAGAAGCATTAGGAGACCAAGACTGGATCTCTGCAATGCAAGAAGAGTTGGATCAATTTGAGAGAAACAAAGTCTGGAAACTGGTTCCATTTATAGAAGGAATATCTGTGATTGGAACTAAATGGGTTTTCAGAAACAAGATGAATGAGTCTGGTGAAATAACCAGAAACAAAGCAAGATTGGTTGCCAAGGGATTTACCCAGACTGAAGGCTTAGATTTTGACGAGTCATATGCACCAGTTGCAAGATTGGATGCAATAAGACTCTTTCTAGCCTTTGCAGCTCATAAAGATTTCAAAGTTTATCAGATGGATGTCAAAAGTGCATTCCTAAACGGTGAACTTGCAGAAGAAGTTTATGTTGAGCAACCACCTGGCTTTGAAGTTTCCTCAGAAAGTAGAATGGTCTATAAACTACAGAAAGCTCTGTATGGACTGAAACAGGCTCCAAGAGCATGGTATGACACTTTGGCCAAGTACCTTCTGGAAAATGGTTTCAAGAAAGGTGAAGTTGATAAAACTTTATTTACCTTAAATCATGATGGGAAACTACTCTTAGTTCAAGTATATGTTGATGACATCATATTTGGATCTAAGGACAAGCAACTTTGTAATGACTTTGCAAATCTCATGAAAAGCAAGTTTGAGATGAGCATGATGGGAGAAATGAATTATTTTCTAGGATTGCAAGTCAAGCAACTCAATGATGGAATAATCATTAGTCAAACAAAGTATGCAAAAGATATGCTCACAAAATTCAATCTTAAGCCTTCTGAAAAGAATGCTAAGATACCTATGAGCATTGGAACCAAAGTGACCTATACTGAATCAGATAAGAGTGTTGAAGAACATAAGTATAGGAAATTGATAGGTTCACTACTTTACCTCACTGCAAGTAGACCTGATATTCAATATGCCGTTGGAGTATGTGCTAGATTTCAGACAAATCCAATGCAAACACACTACAACATTGCTATGAAAATATTAAGGTATGTAAAAGGTACAGTAGATGTAGGATTGTGGTATCCTAAAGAAAGTGGATTGAGTTTAGCTGGGTACTCAGACGCTGATTATGCTGGATCATTGCTTGATAGGAAAAGCACCTCAGGAACTTGTCAGTTTCTGGGTACTAGACTTATCTCATGGTTTAGCAAGAAGCAAAACTCAATTGCAACTTCTACCACAGAGGCTGAATATATTGCTGCTGGTTGTTGTGCAACACAAATTCTGTGGATACAACAACAATTTAAAGACTATGGACTCGATGAGAAGAAAACTCCCATTTTCTGTGACAACACAAGTGCTATTATGCGATTACGTAATCCTAAATTTCATGCCAGAACAAAGCACATTGATGTTAGACATCACTTCATCAGAGACCATGTTGAAAAAGGCAATATAGAGATACTCAAGATTGGCTCTGAAGACCAACTTGCAGATATCTTCACTAAGCCACTACAAGAAAGTAGATTCTTAGCCTTAAGACATAGTCTTGGACTAATGGAACTACCAATGAACTGAAAGAGTTCAGGTATCTGAAACGGGCAACCAGAGAAGAGGTATCTGGAACGGAAAACCAGAGAAGAGGTATCTGGAACGGGCAACCAGAGAAGAGGTATCTGGAACGGGTATCCAGAAGTCAAAAAGGCTAAAGAGCAAAAAAATAGCTTAAGATCTCTGAGACAGGAACTCAGATATCTGAATCACTCTATAAACGGGGAACACAAAAGAGAATAGTATAACTATCTGCAGTCAACTACTCTCTTGAAACTCGCATTATTTCTATCTTGATGAAAAACTTGGAAATATCCTAAGTATAAGACAGATTAAGATGCGAACAGTGTCCTTGGTCATACAGAATTGTGATTCAGATAGCAAGTCGCCAAAACTCATTAAATGGGCACAATTACACTTGCTGATTGTGATCATTGCTGAAGAAGCAATGGTGACCCTCGATGAAGTTAAGCGATTGATCTGTACGGTGGAAATTAATTCACAGTAAATAGTGGACTGTTGAAATTCAGACATGGCCCACTAAGCATTTAATGCCGAACTAGCTTTTGCTCACGCCTGTTTGCAAATTACAGATACGTACACACAAAATCAATTTGTATATATTTGTCTGTTGGGATTCAACTGCTATATATATAGGATTTTGGCAAATGAAATCACTTTTGCCTAATCCGAAATTTCATCTTGCACAAGAATAGCAAATCCTTCTCTTGATTCTCTGCAAACCCTCTACAATCTCTGCAAATCAAGATTAAGTTTTTCCAAAAGAATCATCAATCAAATCTCTTTCAAACACCAATTTCAAATCCTACACTATATAAAGAGATGGCCTCCAAGAACACTTCAACACGTAAATCCCAATCCTCCACCGGTATCATAAAAGCAAGCACCAGAGTTGGTTATTGTAAACAATCGATCGGTAGGAGTTTTAATCCCGACCATTGGACTTCAAGTCACATAATGATTTGGGTGGTGCCATGGTTGAGGAATACCTCTACTGCAATAGAAAACCAAACCGAAAATTGATTCTTGACATGCTTGAAAAGGCACAAATCAAGGGTTTTCTATCTGCTCGCCCAAGTTGAATTTCATCACTCGATGTGTTGGAATTTTACAACAACTCCAGGATTATTTCCTGTGTATCTGAAGGCACTGAAATAGTATCTATCAAAACCTCAGTCCAAGGAAAGGAAATCCTTCTGGACTTAACAACCTTCTGTAAGTTGTTTGAGGTTCAAAATCTTGGAAAGGATTTTGAAATAAACACCAAGGATGATGAACTCCTTGAAGGTGTTAAAGAACTTTACAGTGACGTGTGTGATCTTGAAAAATCAGATACACCCACTGAGTTCAAACTTGCTGACATCCGAACCAGACATCTGTTGGTTCACTGGGATGTACTAGCTTGCATTCTTCACAGATTCTTTGATGGTCTCCACAAAGGTGCAGACCAGATAAGCCAAGAACGATGGACCATGATGTTCTTGCTGAATCAACAAGACAAAAGGCTGGAAAATCCTTTTAACTGGGGAAAGTACGCCTTCATGAAATTCGTGAAGAAGATTCAAGGCTTCGAGCCTAAGATTGTCAAAGGACTATCTGAGCCAAAGGCCACAGTAGGTTATGGTCTGAAGATATGCTACTTGCTTGAAAAGCTTGGCATTGAGCTCAGAGAGACGGCTGAAATAGCCAACAGTAACCTACTCTACAAATATGAGTATACAAATCTGATGAAAAAGGTTACTGGGTCTCAGAAAGGTCCTAAGAAGCGAAAATCTGAAAAGATATCCAAGAAAAGGTTATACCAAGAAGCCTGTAACTTCAAGAAAGAAGTCTGCTGGCAAATCAGAAGACACACCCAAAGAGGTTGTCAATTCTCAGATATCTGCAGGCATTGCCGATGAACTGATAATGGCAGATGAACTCATCAATGCTGCAAAAGAGTTATCAACTACTGAACAAGTAGACCCAGCAAGAGAAAGTGCTTTCAGAAATGTTGCGACTAATGCAGAAAGCCTTGCTGATGAACTCATAAATGCTGCCAAAAGTGGTGAAAAGCACCAAGCCCCATCTGTAGAAACCGCAGGAGTTATGGACCAATCAGTTCCTAATGCTGATGAGAGCTCTGACGATGAAGATGATGAACTAGTCATCTCTCAAGTCCTAGAAAGAACAAAGAGGGCTAAGGTTACTGAAAAAGTAACTGGTGATAAGGTATCTGAAGAAGAACCTACACCACAGGTTGCTGAGACTATAGCAAAGGTTGTTGGTGCAAACACATCATCAGGGAATGCTTCTCTTGAACAACTTCACAAAGCCCTGATGAGTGGTATTTTAGTGCTGGCAGATGCTCATGGAAATGCCACATCTAAAAATCTGGAAGAACCTTCTACTGATCAATCTTTTGCTTCCAGACAACTCCAGAACCTTCTACTGATCAATCTTTTGCTTCCAGACAACCACAACAACCACATACACAACAACCACAACAGCCACAAGTGGTTGATGAAATGGTAAATGAACTCCATTTTGAATTACCAGCAATATCAGATGTCAAGAAAATCTCAGAATTGAAAGGGTTCCCCAACTCAATGAGAGGGATCAAACTGAGACATTAACTCAGAATGATCAATCAGGGGAGGCAACTGAGTTGCACACTCAGGAAAGGTGTGAAGTACCAGAAACTTCAAACAAAGAAACTGCACTAGGACAAGACGACCAATGTATAGAAAGGTCACAAGTTCCAGAGACCAATCAGCCTGAAACTGCTCGGGTAAATGACTGGTTTAACTCTTACCTTGTGAAAAATTTTATACTTATAAATCTTGTTTCCTCATAAGAATTTCTTTGTTACAGGCTGAGTTAGAAACGCAGAAACAAGAGGAAGCTGAGAAGCTTGCCTCAGATACTGAAAAAGAGGTCCCTTCAACCTTAACTCTTGAGAAATCTGAGCCTGTGCCACAGGTAAATGATTCTTAAAGAGAACTAATTTTTCAGTAAAAATGTTTATGTGCTCATTCATGATAAATGTTTCTAACAGGCTCCAACTGAGATGGAAGAAGATAAGGCAGAAATGACAGAGACAAACCCAGAAACCAACAAGGTTTCTGAAGAACACATCACTGAGCCTTCAAACTTGATGGTATATGATAATCAAGTGACAAGTATTCTTCATCTTGGGTTATCCTTTATCTCTTCTAATATTCAATACTTTCTACTTACAGGCTATTTCAGAAGTAGAAATGCAAGGGGATAAAGTTGCGACTTCCCCTGCATCAATGGCAATTGATGAAGCCCCCAAGGCAACATCACTCGAAAGAACACCAGACACTGCACAAGTTTTTGAGAAAAATGAATCTGAGCTTCCTATTGAGGAAGTAAGTAGCACAAATCAGAATTCATTAAAAGCATTTTTGCATAGATTCTTTCAAACTATTTCCTAAGTATTGTATTTCTCTCAGGTTCAAGAAAGAAAGGTTGATGAGGACCAGACTTCCAAGTCTCCACCTCACAACAAGATATCTGAGACACCAACTGTCTCAGTAGAACAAGTATCTGAGCCTGATGTTCATACTCAGGTAACTCAGAAACTAAACTACACTTCTACTCAGATATCTACAAAAGTTTTGAAACTCACTCAAAACTCTTTCTTTCAGGCTCAAACAGATGCAAAGCAGGTTCCCATTGAAGAAACAAGGGACCTACTTCACTTCTTCAAAGCTCACACCCTGCCAAAGAATATTCAATGCTTCAAGAAATGGCAGAAGTTAAGGTGCTCTGATCTCTCTGAAATATTGAGAATCACTGATCAACCAACCAGACGAGCACGAGCTCTTGACCTGGAAACATATGTCCAAGCAATGTTCCCTACAGAACAATATACAGTTGCGACTCTACTACATAAGGACTTTTCCAGAGAAGTGGCGCATAGTTTGATACATGCCTTTGAACAGGCAGATGGTCAGACAAGATTACAGATGGCATTCAAGCCAGTCCTGCCCCAGACCCTACAGTTTATACCTTCTGAACAAGAAGAAGTTAATGGGCAGAAGATCACTATCCCGGAAGTGATCAATCTTGTATCTGAAGATGATGAGGAGGAAGAAATGAATGAAAATTACTTTGATGAACCTCCCACTGACCATCACCAAGAGGATGATAATGACAAAAAGGATGATGATGATGCCCCTGCACCAGGGACCGGAGGAATTTCACAGAGAAACAATGCCTCAAACGAAAAGCAAACTGAGAAGACTTCACAGAAATCTCCGTCTTCATCACCTCAGAAATCTACTCATCCATCTTCTAACCAACACGCAGTTACTACTGAACAAGTAGTTGAGCTTTCTGACGAAGCAAATCAGAAAATATTAAACACTCAAACTAGAAGTGCTCAACTCAGACAACTGTTAGAAGAAGAACAACAGCTCCATCTTCAACTGGAAGATCAAATAGCTAAATCCAGAGATAAGATTGATCAACTACAAGATCTATACTTAGAAGAAATGATTGCTTACTCTGAGGTTAAAGAGCTACGGGATGCTGTGCAAAAGATCACCAAAGAACTCGATACTGAAGAAGTATCTGAAGTCAAGCATGATGCTAAGGCTGCATCATCTTCGAAAGAAGTACCATCCTCCTCCCAAAAAGGAAAGAAACCAATCTCTGAGATGGTTGCTGGACTCGATACGATCGATGAAAATGTCCAAGAGGATGAAGATCACTGGGCTAATCACTCAGATGATGAAGAAGACAAGACTTTGGCAGAACACCGCCATGAACATTTAGCGGTTTCTCACTTGAAAAGGAAGTTGATTGCTCCTACAATATTCAACAAACTGCCAAACGTCCACTCCCATGAATACATGAACAGGTACCAAGTACTGGCTACTCTGAACAAGGAGATGTCTTCACAAAACAAGGAAGTAATTGCCTCCGTCCCCTCTAAAATGAGAAAGTTCACTGAGCTCATCACTCAGAGAACAACTAGCATGGTCATTGCTCAGAAAGATCTGGGAATGATAAGGGACGATGATGTGTCTTTAGCTGAAAAAGCTTTTCAAGAGGCAAGTTACACTGCTGGAAAAGCAGATGCCATCCTAGGCCCATTAGCAGAGCTCACTGATAAGGACAATGGACTTATCAAGCAAAATGAGGAGCTCAAAGCCGAACTTCAGAAGTTGGTCACTGCCTATAATTATCTACAAGGGCACTTTGACTCTCTCTCAGATTCCTTTATGAGACTGAGTCAGCCAACAATGACTAAGGGGGAAAGAAAGTACAAATCTGGACCTCAAAGTCAGGGGGAATGGGAAGAAGGAGATGAAAACAAGAAGAAGTCCTGAGTGCGGCTCGAGAAGGAAGAAGAAAAACTTCCCAGCCACCACTCAGAATCAATGAACCCTCCTCAAGCCAAGCTGCGTTGCAAATAGTAGCTGCTTCCCAGAAACACACTGAAGTAACCAAAATGGTAACAAGGGCCATGGCACAGAAACCTCCAAGGAGTACCAAGGCTCCAAGGAGAAGACAAGTTAGAGGGATTGATGAATCTTCTGAAGAAGAAGAAGAAGGTCAAATCAAGTCCCTGGGCAATGAAGAAGGCTGTGAAACTCTCACAAGATCTAATCTTGATGATGATGAAGAGACTGATGAAGATGAAGCTCCTCTTCATAGAAAAAGGAAAATTGAAAGCCTAACTGAGCCATAGCTGCAAAGCCTTTGGCAGCTAAAACACCCTCTGGAAATACCAAGTCTATCCAGGGTGGTGGTTCTTCAAGCAACAACCCCAAAGAGAATTCAAGACAGAAAAGGAACAGACTGAGAGCTGAGCAAAGACAAAGTCAACTTCCACTCAAGCCAGAAGAAGCCAAAATAGAGTATGTGAAGTATGACAATGATTCCTCTGTCTACAGGTGCATCAATCAAAAGAATGGCTATTGGATTCTGGAACTGAAGCATCTATTGGTAAATTCAAGATTTCCAGAACCAATCCATAAACAACTCATGGCATGGAGAAAGAATAAACCTACCTTGATCAACACCAATCACATCAAAGCATGGTTGCATTTTGAAGTTGTCAAGAGAACTGAAGCCATGAAGAAGGACCTCTCTGATGATTGTCCATATGAAAAGCCAGATGATGTGCACAAAATTCTGAATATCACAGGAACAGGCACAAGACCAAGACTTGCTATGGAACCCTATGAGTCGTTCTATCTGACAGAAGATCAATACAAGGGTGACATCAGATATCTGAAGATTATCTATGAATACTTCAAGCTTTCAGATATCAGAATAGAGCATGCCTGGAAGTGGGGAAAGTACCTATGGGTCAAGCATTTTGCCAAGAAAAATCCTACCAAAACCTACAAAGAGGTCTGTGGATTTGCCAGAGACATAGAGATGCTTGTCAGAAGTCTTCTCTATGATTATTCTGATGACATCAAAAGGTTTGGAGATAGGAAATTTGCAAACTGATCCATAGAAATACTGTTGAAGACTTGAAGATTGAAGACTTGAAGACTAGTTCTTTAGGATGTTTACTTGGAGCTTAGTTACTCCTTTTGTCCTAATTTACTATGTAGTTTTTGTATTTTCTTTGGTCGAGCTTAATCAGTATCATGTATTGAAGTTATCCAGAACTTTAGTTGTAACTTATCTGAAGAACTTACTCTCAGATAGTATTCTATAAAAGATAACTTGTCAGCAAAGATCACACCTTGTGATTTGGTTGATGTCTACTTTCTGCACTTAATTATATGAATTGAAAGATCTTAAGAAATGATTAAGTGGTGGATTGTTTCCTCATCCAGTTGTAATAGGAAGATAGTCATCGTTGATCGATCAAAATGGGGAAATTTGTTAGATATTTTGTTAGAAATATCTTTAGATTTTGATCAACATGATGACTTATCTTAGTCTCGAAAGGTGATTAGTACTCTTGGTTCACTTGAACATTGTAAAGAGGAAAACCACTAAGTATGATAGTCTAGCTAATCTTGTATAGGATGTTAGGTCTCAAAATGTAATTTTATTTTATGAAGAGAAGACCAAGAAGAAGACATCCAAGCGAAGCTCAACGACATTGAAGACTTGAAGAAAAGCGCACAAGATTATCGAATCATTGTTCAGATATCTTAGCGATATCTTAAAGACACGAATAGTTTCAAACAAAACATGTCACAAAGAGATATCGAGAAATAAGATACATATCCGAAAACAAGGAAAGTGTCCACAGATATCTACTCTCGGATACCTTGAGCTTTAACCACGTTTACGAAGAGAAATATATATTGCAAACAAAGTTGTTTCAATAAACACAAGTGGTATCTCAAGAATGAAGATAAGGCGCAAAGAATCGATAACACTAGTCTACGATACAAAGCATAGTTCCGTTGGCACTCTGAGACAAAAAGTATAGTACAATGCATTTAATGCACGACGAGAGATGTCGAATAAAAGCAACGGCGACCGAGAAGAAGATAAAACCTTTCTGATTATACAGATATCGATAGTTTGAATTTGAGCCTAACGGATACTATTCAAACGGCACTCAAATTCATCTATAAATATCAACACTTAGACAGCTTGAGAAAACACACAGAACCTTAGACACACGATCTCTGAATATCTTACTCTCTCAAAGCAACTTACTTATCCTCAAAGCTTTCTGTTGCGACCAAAGCTTTTGATCTTAAGTAAACACTGAAGTTCTAAGTGTCCTGATCCTAAACAAGCAAAGCTATCTGTGAAGGAGTTGAATCAAAAGATCAACTATCTGAGATTCATTCTCTTGAACAGATATCATAAGACTTAATTGAAAATCGAACAAGATACCATACGCTGTAAAGTGTATTAAGTAACTTAGTTCACAGAGCTATCTGATTATCTGAAAAATTATTAAGACGCTCATCTGACAACTCAAACCAAAACCAACACCATAACTGGCGTGGAGTACATGAAGTACTTAGTTTGAAAAATCAGGGAATAACTCCAAGGTTACCGGAGTATAGGAAGTACTTGATTTGGGAAACTAAGGAATAACTCCAAGGTTATTGAGTATAGGAAGTACTTAGCTTGGGAAGCTAGGGAATAACTCAAAGGTTTCTGAGTATAGGAAGTACTTGGCTGTGAAAGCCGGGGAACAACTCAGGGGGAACATTTGGTTGGGAACCAATTGTTAAGAATCTTAGAATATGATTATTGTAAGGAGAACTCAATTATCTGTTCTAGTGAATTCTAGGTCTCTGATAGACCGAAGTGGATTAGTTGGAGGATTACGCCACCTCCAGATACCACTATACTTGCTGTGTTATTTACCTTTCTGTATTTACATTTCAGCAGCACACACACACATATTAACTGTTTCTGCACTTATCTTTATTAAGTCTTCCGCACTCTGATCCTAAGTATTAGATATCTATTCAGATATCTGAGAAATAGTTGTTATCGATAAAAGTTTTAAAAGACTATTCACCCCCCCCCCCAGTCTTTTACTTTGCCGTTATCTGGACCAACACATAGGAAGACCCGCAGACGTATTGATGATCTTGGCCCTTTGGCCAGTAGCAAGCTCAAGGGCTTGTTGCTCCCCCTGCAGTCTCTTCTTCTCCCGGAGTGTCGACATGATATAATCGAACCAGTGAGCTGCATAACAAAATAAACCTATCAGCCACGGACACATAACAGGAGAACGACAGGAATCTCGGAAATGAAAAATTCACAGCAGGGCATTCAAGATACATGAAAGCATAAATCCTAAGGATCCTTACTGAAGTCGGTCTTTTCCCCAACTTCCACGGCGTCAGTCAGTCCGCACAAGTAGGGCAGCGGCTGACAGATCAGTCCGTGGAACGGATACGTAGGTGGATCGTTCCTCTTATGGATCTCCGCCACCCACGGAGCCACATTCTTCGGAAGGGGGCGCCAGTCCGGGATGCTCTCCCTTAAGAACTTTTTTGGCATCCCCCACTGCTCTCGCCTCCTCGCGGACATCCCAGGTTTCAGGGCCAGCCGCACAAAAATGTACTTATCCCACCACTTCGACCCCAATGAAGAAATGGAGTTGGAAATGAAGTTTTAGGGTTTTCTAGCTACAAAAGTATAAAACAGGGGATTCCCCGGACTAAAAGTAATGTGGAAGAGCTGCCTAAAGTTCTCAAAATTCACCGGCTGCCCCTTCTTTTTACAAAAAACGGCGAAACAAATGAGGTTACCCAAAGACTTTGGGATAACCTGACTCGGACCGATCCCGATGTGGTTCAGGATATGCTTTATCTCGGGCGCAATAGGGACCTTCCATCCACAAGCGAAGGCCACTTCATGCACGCACATGTACCCAGCGGGCGAATTGTAAAAGGCATGCCCGGGCTCTAGAACCATGATTTCAACGGATTCCGGGATCTCCCACTTCCGCCTCCACTCAGGAATGTCCTCAGGTTTTACTTTAGACGGACAAGTGGGGAGTAGCCCGTCTGCATTCAACTCTCCGTATTCATCCGCTATCACAACGGCCGACGCGGGACGAGGGAATTTAATCCGCACCGCGACCCTCTATCAACGGAAGATTGGATTCAGCGGACACTGCAGGATGTAACACAATTTGACGACCAGTACGTCTCCGCGGGCGAGCGACTGGAGAGGCTTCCTCCCCTTCCTCCTCATCATCATCCTCTTCTTCTTCACCATCTTCCTCCTCCTCCTCACCACCCTCGGGTCTCCTAGATGTGCTAGGGTTGGACGGACCTATTTATGCCACAACACGGTCTTCTTCCCCAGCCTCGAACATTTCCACATCGTCAGCCTCCCGACCACTGTCGCCTTCCCGTTCAGTTTGAGGCTCATTCGGATCCACGGACGCCCCAACACCACCTATGGTCCAACATTGGACTAGCGACCTCGTCCTAGCAACATCTCCCTGGCCCACTGCAACGTCCGCCTGAGGTCCTGCTACATCACAGACTCTCTGTCCAGCGTCGGAGTCCCTAGAAGACACGAGATCCACGACCAGATAGTCTCCGACGGATGTGGTTAAGTCCGCAGACCCAGTCTCCAAATTTGCTCCGTCGTTGTAACCTTGAGCCTCGTGAACGTTTTGACTATCGCTCCCGAACATCCTAGGGCAGAAGGAAACGGATCAGAAACGACGATTGTGAGTGTCCGAGAGTTCATTTATATATCTTATTGTGTCAAGAGGTCCGAGGAAATCCTACCCTATTAGATTTTCTACATGACTTAGTCTCACAACGCTATGGGCACTAAACTCGGCACACAAAGACGCGCCGATGACACTATCATCATCTGTCTGTCTGATATGAGGATAACTTATAAGAGACTGTGCCAATCAGCACCAACACATCACCAAATAAGCATGCATTATCAAGGTTTGGTTACATTGGACATGACATACGAGACGAATCAACAAGTTACCAATGAAGGAGATTAGTACGCTATAGCACAATGGAGGAGATAAGTTTGCAACCACTAAGTATACTACTGAAACCTACCACTAGCAGCATTTGCAACCACGAAATCAACAATTGGATATTCAAGTAAGGCAAAAACATACAAGCATGCAGCAGGCATATCGCAAAGACAAGAAACTTCAGAAAGAATTGAGATGTACTTACTTGACAAAGTTGAATTGATAAGTTTGGACGGACGACGAAGCCTTGCTAGCTCTCCGTGGGTGCAAATCTGAGGTGGAAATTCCAAGATTTTGCGAGTTTCAGTTGCTTGGATTGATCTTTGATTGCTCGAATTGCTTGAGAATCGCTCTGAGTTTCGATGTGGCTAAAGTGTGAAAGCGACTGATGGGCTAACTATTTATAGGGGCAATTTGGGAAAGCCAAGAATCACATCACTTGGATTTAAACCCCAACCGTTGATCTTTTCAAATCCAACGGTTGTGCCGGTTCACAAGTGGATAGCTAACAGTACATCACATTTAATGTTCATCAGAGGAGTCACATCACTTGGGTCCAAAATCCCAACCGTCGATATTTTCCAATCCAACGGTCGTATCGCTTTACCCGGGATCTTTCCCCGTGGGCCGGACAGGCAGCTCATTAGGCCTCTTTAATTTACTGTTCATCGGCCCAGGAGGGCCATTTCACATATTTGGTCCAACGGATAACTTCCTATACACTCTTCCACAGAGTACTTCTTCAGATCCTAACCGTACTCGGATCTATATATCTCAGATACAAATATCTTTTCCATCTACAGTACGAGCTATTACATAACTCGGACTATAGAAGGAAAAGGGGGGAGAGAGATATATTGAACTCCTAAGAACACGGACAACGGATCTCGCAAAAAGTAATTTTTTCCTACAGTTAACGATTCGGACACGCTCCACAATACACTCGTTCTTTTCATAGTTACCAACTATCTTCTACTAAGATACTTGGAAACTAGGGGGACATATGTTGATATGGACGTGTGTCCAATCCGTTAAGGGCGCCATAGAGCGTGTCCTAGAGCGCATCAAGGCTGAGATAGCCAATCCAGTACTAGTCCGACCTTCGAATGGTCCGACCTAAGGGAAACCATTCCAGGACAACTGGTACTAACAAGTCAACACACCTTCACAGCTAGGTCTGACCAAGCTAGGTGGATAACTTCCGAACCTGACAAAAGGTCACATGGTCCTTCCAAGTACCACAAACTGTCAGTCCGAGGAAGCTAAACAGACCGGACGAGAGAATCTCGGACGCCACCATCGCAGTAAGACCAAACGTATATAACAGAACCACTAAGATACTTCCGTGGAACTCTAAGTTCGGACACCTTGAGTTACCCAAGGCCAGATCAACCAAGTAGACAGATCTGTCCGAGGGACTTACGTGGACCCAATGTGCGGAACAGTACTCTCAGAGGGAAAGGTCCAAACTACCCTCCCAGGCCCATTAATTAGTATTGGATTACTATTCACTAATGAGCCATGGGCCAAAGGTAGCATTGGTGTCCAAATCTGAGGCATATACTTGGCATCATCTTATGAGTCACCTCATAAGCATATGATAACTATAAATATAGCACAAGGTCCAAGACCTTAAGGTAAGTGAAAAAAGAAGTGACAATCTCCAAGTCATAAACATTATTGATACCATAACCTTCCTCATAACTATTACATTGAGAGCTCCCAACTCTGTCTTGAGTAAAGTCTCTTACCGGATTGACATAAGCAATCCGGGTAACCCTTTCTAACCCCCCCCCCCCCCCACTTAGTCCTTTCAGGTACTCTTGCACGGGCGGTTACTGCTTCGGACTTCAAGTATGAGGCGGGTCTTAGACTAGGTTGCTTGTAATAGTTTAGTTAGTTAGTGTTCGAGGTTTCACCCCTCAACAATTTGTTCCTTGTAGAGATAATAGAACTTCGATCACAGTCTTCTTTTCATCATATGAACCAAAGTTATGTTTACTTTTACGAATCCATTCTATTAAGTTGGGCCATCATCCCCTTAAAAGTCCTTGGTTACAGGAGTCTATCCATCGCGTATAGGCTTTAAGGGAATCGTGGGATAACCATTGAGACAAAATCAGGACCTACCAGATTGAACAGAACAATAGATAGACAAGTAAATCCCTTATGAAGGGTTATAGGCTTTAAGGAATCATTGGATCACAATCAAGACGGACCAAACAGATTGAACGGAACAATAGATAGACAAGTAAATCCCTTATGAATTCCAAGGTATTTCATCACAAGCGATGTGGGATACTCTAGCACGCCCCTCACGAATAGGTCGCAGTTAGTCGGCTCTACACGTGGAATCATTATAGCCATCTTTGGGCAAGCCGGAATTATCATCGGCTGGGGCACCCATCATCAACTTGGGCCTGCTCTGATACCATATTAAGTTGGACCATCATGCTCTTAAAAGTCCATATTAAGGAGAGAGTTATTCAACTTATATATTGTTTGTATGATCCTCTCACAAGCGAATATTCTAACACCTATAATAGAATCCTGTAAAAATGCATCCCTCCTCTGCTGAACATCGCCTTTTATTTGGCTTCTCCTTTTCCAGACCCCGGAAACCATGTAATGAAGTCAGAAATAGTCGGAATGTTAACTACCTGATGCAACTCTTCACTTATCTCTTGAAATTCCTTTGCCTCTTCAAGAATCACATTGTCTTCTCCATAGTATCTCTTTCCAAGAAGCATTCCTGTTATGATATTTAACAAGAGCTCAACGGTCATTGTCTTCATCTCTACTATGGAGCCTGGTTTTTCAGAAAACATGCGAAAAGCCGGCATACTAGTGCTCCAACGTCACCGACATGGATGTAAGCAAGGGGCTGTATGCGATGAGATGTTAGAAGCTCAATCGAGGTAATTCTACGAACATTTCGCCAGTGATCTCTATACGGAGCCCAAACGATGATAGAAAATGTTGCTCGGTTTTATATCGCACAAATTATACTGGCAATCGAGTTCATCCACAAGCATAACTACATACAGAGGTCCATGATCAATATGCTGCTTGTTGAAGCAATTCAACATCTATGGCAATAGATAAAGAATTTTCAGAGTTGTGGTAAATTTACCTAGGTGTCCTGTTTTTGCTCATTTTGTGCAGGGATATTAGACCTGACAACCGTCTGCTGGATAAAAATGGTCACATGATGCTCTCTGATTCTGGACTTTGCAAGCCTCTTGATACTTAAATTTTTTATCTATATGAATGTCAATCAACCAATGAATGAGGAGAATTTGAATTGACCAATTCGGATGCATATATACTTGTGTGAATCCTTAGGATCTTTACATCACGGAATTTACCGAAAGGTAATATATCTATCTTCGTATAGCGGTTACTTTTATCATTTTGATCGATCCTGATGTGATTGACAATTGGAGATTGATCGAACATATTTTCAAAGACTTTCTTGCAATAATTTTTGAGGAAATTACATAAAGATAAAGATGCCACTTTAGTAGTGTACTAACATATAAAGCTAGCTTGACTAACATATATGGCTAGCTTGATAAAACTCTTACAAAATGGTCCAAAAAAGTGCAATCTATTTTTTTTCCCTAAAATCTAATAAACTCTTACAAAAAAAGTCCAAACTATTTTTTGTGCTCTAAAGTGTAATAAAATCTTACAATAAAATCCAATCTATTTTTTGGTGCTCTAAATTCTAATCAAGTGGACTTCAAATTCTCGCTATATTGGGTTTGATAACATTGTTGACATCCATTAGTGTTAATTAATTACTAACTACTTATATTTAACTATTTTTTACATATACTCATCTAATTAAAGTGCTAATCAATTACTAACTAATTATATTTGAATAATATTTTCACTACCAATGAAACTAACTAACCACCTGAAACCAATCAAATATTTACCGTTGAAACTAACACTCATATAGATTATGACGGTGGTTTCAACAGAAACTAATGAAACCAACACTGTTCATGCTGAAACTAACACAATGGTATTCAAACTAACACCGATAATGTTGAAACTAACTTTTAAAACTAACACAAGTTATGCTGAAAAATGTCGAAATGAGCGGTGTTGGTGAAACTAATTGAAACCAGTCAAACTAACATTGAAACTAATATTTGCCACTGAAACTAACACACATGTCGATTACATGATGTTGGTTTCAACTGAAAATAACACCGTTATGTTCAAACTAACAAATTTGGTACTGAAATTAATGAAACTAACACATTTGGTGCTGAAACTAATGAAACTAAAATTATTATTTATTCTTAAAAAAATGCTGAAACTAATGGTGCAGTTGAAACTAACTTTTTAAAACTAACACACTTGGTGTTGAAACTTATAGCACTGAAGATGCAAAAACAAATGCCAAAACTAATGGTGTTGGTGAAACTAACTGAAACCAATTAAACTAATATTAAAACCAATGAAACTATGATTGTTGATGCTGAAACTAACTTTAAAACTAATACTAATTAATGATGTTGAAACTAATATTATGAGTGAATTATGCCGCATGGTGTATTCAAATTCAGTTGACTGGATTCATCATTTCCCCAAGGGTTTTAGAATTATGAGTTCCATAAACTAATACTATTTTGTTTTGAAACTAGCATTATTGGCCCAGAAACTAACTTCAATGAACTTGAAACTAACTTTCTGAGTTCCAGAAACTAATACTAATGATGCTGAAACTAATACAAATGATGTTGAAACTAATACTATTTTGTTATGAAGCTAAATTTAATGAATCTGAATCTGACTTTCTGAGTTACTGAAACTATGTTTAATGAACCTGAAAGTCCAACTAACTTTAATGAATCTGAAACTAATACTAATAAACCTAAAACTAACTTTCCGAGTTCCTCAAACTAATACTAATGATGCTAAAACTTATACAAATGATGCTGATACTAATACTATTTTGTTCTGAAACTCACATTGTTGGCTCTGAAACTAACTTTAATGAAACTGAAACTAACTTTCTGAGTTTCTGAAACTAACATTCTGAGTTCCTGAAACTAACTTTAATGAACCTGAAACTAATACTAATGAACCTGAAACTAACTTTCTGACTTCCTGAAAGTAATACTAATGATGCTGAAATTAACGCTGATGATGCTGAAACTAATGCAGAAACTAATGGTGTTGGTGAAACTAACTAAAGCCAATTAAAATAACATTGAAACTAACACTTATCATGTTGATTTCAATTAAAACTAACATTGTTGATTTCCCTAGGATTTTAGAATTTTAAAGTATTAGTGAAACTAACTAATGCCGAAACTAATGTTGATTTCCCTAGGATTTTAGAATTCGAAAGTGTTAGTTTTGTCATAATATTTTTTTACTGTCAACTTCATTATTTTTATTATATTTTCAGTGAAAAACAGTGATTTATAATTTTTATAGTGTTAGTTTACTATAAATTACACCCTCCGTCCCAGACTAAATGTCTCATTTTGACTTTTCGCAGTCAACATTTTTGTACTTTGACTACGGTTTAATCTTAAACCGTAAATTTAAAATGTTCAATTAAATTATATAGTTAAACTTTGCTTCCTAAAGTTACATTATATTATTCAATTCAACATTTTACATTGACGGTTTAAGAATAAACCGTAGTCAAAATTCAAAAATGTTGACTGCGAAAAGTTTAAATGAGACATTTGGTATGGGACGGAGGTAGTAGTTTTTAGAGTTAATTTGATTATTTTATAGTTGGTTTCAGCATAATTTTTTTTTAATAGTTAGTTTCGGACAAAAATGACTGAAACCAGCTTACGGATTTTAAATTAGTCAGTTAATTTAGTTTAGGGTCATATTTGATAGGGCTGTGCAAAAAACCCACCTGCACAAACCACCCGCCTTTCACCGGCACCCGCCAACTAATTTTTTTTATAAAATGTGTGGTGGGTTAATTTTTTTTCACCCGCCATTAGTTGGTGGGTGCTGGGTTGGATGGGTGCAACCCACAATCCACCCGCCATTTTTATGTATGTATGTATGTAGGTATATGTTTGTGAATTTAAGTATAAGTAGATCCATCGGCTAGAGAAGTTGAATATTCTCTTATGTCGTTGAGTATAGACATAGTTTATGTGAGCCTACCGCTCTTCTCTTTAAGCACTATTTCGTCTTCATTTTTGCACTCACTATTCGTTTTTCTCAGCTTATATCATGTATTCAAGCAAAATAACACAAGTTGACAACTTCTCGGGTCAACATTTCATCCATTACTGCGTGAAAATCTTTAAAATTCAGTAAAGAAAGATAACTACTTCAAAAGAATCACTACCCTCTTTGTTCAGAACATGCTCTTTGTTGCCGATTTTTTTTTCTTGCACATCTACTTTTGCAGAAGTTACAAGTTTTTACTACATCTATTTTTATCTATATTCACCCTTGATCCTTTGCCACCGCCATTTTTATCACCCGAATCACATGGGTTGGAAAAATATTCCACCTCCTCGGTTTATAATTATAATCACCAATAGGTGTGGTTTTATTTTCAGAAAACCACCAACACCATGGCTCACACCTAATATTTGAAGTCCATTAGTGTATATGGACTTCAAATTTGTTTATTAAATATAGTTTAGCTTCCATTTTGGAGTCCACTATTAAAATAGAGGTGATGGACTTCAAAATTGGTAATTAAATAAAGTTGAGCTTGCTTTTTGGAGTCCACAATTAAAATAGAATGGCCTTAATTGTAAGTAGAGAGATCATAGTTCCAAATATAGTTGATAGAATAGTGAACCGGGCTTGGATGAAGCCGGCTTTGAGAAATCACTTAGGTACACTGATACTGGGTTAGCTTTTCCTTTTATTTGTGTTGAGGGGTAAAACCTCGAACACTAACTAAACTATTACAAGTAACCTAATCTAGGATCCGCCTCCTACTTGAAGTCCGAAGCAAGACTGGTCCGAGCTAGCGTACCTGAAAGGACTAAGTGGGGGGGGGGGGGGGGTTAGAATGGGTTACCCGGATTGCATATGTCAATCCGGTAAGAGTCTTTACTCAAGAGAGAGTTGGAAGCTCTCAATGTAATACTCCCTCCATTTCAGAAAAAGTGTTACATTTTACTATTCTGCGGTCAACTGTCTCCGCGTTTGACTACAATTTACTCTTAAACGATATTAATAAATAAATTATTAAAATAATATAATGAAAATTTAGTAATTAAATTTTTATTATATGATTTTATTAAATTATTTACTATTGTCGTTTATGAGTAAATTGTGGTCAAACTCGCCGGTGAAAGTCAAATTGTAACACTTTCTCTGAAATGGAGAGAGTAGTTATGAGGAAGGTTATGAAATCAAGAGTGTTTATCACTTAGGGATCCTCACTTTGATAATGCTTATCACTTGAAAATTGTGACTTACCTTATGGTCTTGGACCTTGTGCTATACTTATAGTTATCATATCTTATGAGATTGCTCACAAGATGATGCCAAGTGTATGCTTCAGATTTGGACACCAATGCTACCTTTGGCCCATGGTCCATTAGTGGATAGTAATCTCATACTAATTAATGGGCCTGGGAGGGTAGTTTGGACCTTTTCCTCTGAGAGTACTGTTCCGCATGTTGGGTCCGTGTAAGTTCCTCGGACAGATCTGTATGCTTGGTTGATCTGGCCTTAGGCAACTCAAGGTGTCCGGACCTAGAGTTCCACGGAAGTATCTCATTGGTTCTGTTATATACGTTTGGTCTTACTGTGATGATGGCGTCCGAGATTCTCTCGTCCGGTCCGTTTAGCATCTTAGGACTGACAGTTTGTGGTACTTCGAAGGACCATGTGACCTTTTGTCAGGTTCGGAAGTCATCCATCTAGCTTGGTCGGACCTAGCTGAAATGGCGTGCTGACTTGTAAATACTAGTTGATCTGAGATGGTTTAATTTATGTCGGACCATTCGAAGGTCGGACTAGCAATGAATAGGCTATCTCATCCTTGATGTGCTTTAGGACACGCTTTATGGCGCCCTTAACGGATTGGATACATGTCCGTATCAACAATTTGGATAAGCTAGTACTTGATGTCTTTTCTTTTTGGTTTGTTTTGTTTTTGATGTTGGGCTGGAATATTTTTGGTTCGCTTTGTACGTTCTTGGCGGTTTGGGATTAATGAAAGTATGCACTTAGTTCCAAAAAAAGAGTTATTTGAGTGTCCTTTTTTTTTATCATAGTTCCTTAAGTGTGGTTTATATATGTAATTGGCACAGACAAGTGCAACAGGATAGTCTGCTGAAAAATTAGCCCCCTTTTATACTCATACGTATTAGATAACCGCATAATAACTCCTACATGCAAAACCACTACAATTATTATTGAGCTTAAGCTGAATACATTTAATTACATGAAAGATGATCAGGTCAGGTACGAAACTATATAACATCCACCATCCTCTAATATTTAATTAATCATTAAATATCAAAAGTAAAACAACCATTGACACTAACGATGAATAAATAAGATGATAGACTACTAATTGGGTTCAACAGGATTAGGTAGTAGTGTCGTACATCAGTTCCATCCCAAACAAAAAGTATCCACGAGTCCTGAACTTCATGAACATGAAAAATCTAGCAAGGCCAATGATTATAGTAAGTTACATAAGCGAATATACATAATATATGTTCCTTGGCTCCTTGCGAAGCAAATGCTTAAATCAACTAGTAATATAGAGAATATGTGAACTATCTAAAATATAAATTAAATTCATAGTCATAGTTTACATATTTATGAACCTTCCCGTTCCTTGATATCTTTCAATGTGCATGAATCATTCAAGCCTACAGAGATAATAACCATTAACACTCAATAACTAGTAAACGGTTCGCCGGGTAGATGTCAATAAATCATCTGATAAAACAACAAACAATCATAACACTCCGCCAAATCTAACACTTACGGAAACAGAAAATCGAACAGAACAAGAAATTCAAGATGTAAGCTATACTTAGGCGCCATTGAACAGAACAAGAAATTGAAGATGGAAGAAACTTTGTGAATATTTCAGCTAGTCTGTGTTGTTGATGATGTTACTGGAATGAACAACTCCGAGTGCTTATAAAAGTAATAATAACAGCAAAAAACTAATTTATTTCAGACAAAGAAAGAATCTATATATATGATAAAAGTGATGGGCTAGATAAAAGTAATAATAACAGCAAAAAACTAATTTATTTTCTAAACCTCAAACTCTATTTTTAACATTTAATCTATATCTATATGAAAAGAAGCTTATTTCTAACCTTGTGGTTAAGCCATGTGTCATGCTGACGTAGCACTATTGAGCATTCATATTGGTCAGTTTTTTTTCCAAATGTATTTTGATTGGTTGTTAGAATTTCAAATTTTGTATGTTGGTGGTGGAACATTTTAAGTATTTAATACGTAGTGCACCATATAACTCCAATGATTTATTTTTAGTATGTTGAATCCATATATAATTTTTATTTAATTTCATATATATTTATCTACAAAACTCCAAAAAATATTTTGAACGTATATATAGATTCACCGCGACAAGACGAATCCATAGACACCAAACTTGAATATTTTAATAATTAATTAAATTATTCATATATTAAATTAAATATTATGTAGGTTTATTAAATGATAAAAATAATAAAATTTAAAAAATAGAGCATTTATTAAATACTTAATACTCCCTCTATTTATCAAAGAAATCAATATTTATTTAGGTATACAATTACAAATGTATACTTTAAAAATTAGCAATAAATTAACGTATTTGATTAAATAAAAACCATCATCTTATCAGCATTTACGTAAATTTTCACATGTTTTCTACTTTTTACTCATTATTTATTCAAATATTACCTTCTATCTTATATACTCACTATATGAAACATTTTGAAGATAAATTTCACAGATATTTACAAAACCCACCCCTCCAAGATGGCAACTTTGCAGATTGATACCTGATGTTTGAACAATTACAAAATCCGCCCTTACATTTTTAAAGTAATTACATATAAACCCAAAAAGTCCCTATTTTTATTTTATTTTTACCATTACCTTTATTTTCACTTTCTATTTTATCATTTATTTTTAATCATTCCATTTAAATATTTCATTACTTCATATTTTAAACCCCCATTTTTCCTTCTTCTCCAAAACTCCTCACCTCTACTTCCACCATCATCTCCTCCACGGCTCCACCCTTCTTCACCACCACCACGCACAAATACCATGGAATCTTCATCACCAGTCCACCACCACGAACCACCATGGATGCTCAAAATTGAGCTTCCATGGAAGCTTCAAGAGAGCTTCATGTCCATGGAAGCTCAAATTGACGAGCTTCCATGGACATGAAGCTCTGTCCAAGCCTCCATGGAAGCTCAATTCGAGTTTCCATGGAAGCTCTTCTCCTACATCTTCTTTTTCTGTTTTTATGTTTTTTAATTTTAATTTTAATTTGTTAAAAAAATTCTATGGAAGCCCGAACAGAGCTTCCATGGAAGATGGAAGCTCTGGCCGGAGCTCCAGACATTTTTTTTAAAAATGTTTTTTTTAATAATTAAATGTGGGAGTTTGTTGAATTTTCGAATAATTTGAGGGTTGATTTCAAATATGTTTTTGGATGATAATATGAGCAAAATTTATAATTGGGTATATTTTGTTAAGTTTAAAATATAAGGGGCTCAACTGTAATAAAACTTACAATTGTAATTTTATTTTTCCATTAAGTTTTGTTTTACTATGTATTTTATCTTTTCTTTTTTCTCAAAAATGAAACTTTAATGTTGGTCAACGATTTTGGGCGTGGACGTAATTGTTCAAACATCGGCTATGAATCTGTAATTGGACAATCTTACAGGGGGTCTATTTGTATATGACCCATAAATTTCAATTTATATATATTGAGGTTTTTATGATTGAAAATTAACTTTATTAGATTATTAATGCATTATTTTAAGGATAAAATAAGTAAAGTCGGTAAAAGATCTTAGGTGTTGCATAGCCAACTGTGGCAACAGATTGGTTGCCGCCTAATCTTGGTATCATATTAGCTAATTTGATGCTACGGTTGAGTACGTAGAGCCTGCATAGGGGTGGTATTGATTAGTGTTGTTGCTAGGCATAAACCGGGTCAATGTTATTGCTTGGCGTCAAAATTTGTAGCATATGGTTTTTTCTAGAAAGTGCGGAAGGTTTAACTGACAAATATTAGCAACTGAATTGGTTCGAAATTCTGATTGGCAACATGTAGTAATTAATTGAAGGGGATTTCTCTTTGGGGATTAAATCTCTTGAGTCTACATATTATAGATTTGCGTCTTTTTTTTATTATAGAAGAAACCGAGACATTTGATGTAGAATTTTGTCCATTAGTAGTCGCTATGCTCTAATTTTATTTTTGTTTTTTTTCATGATCAATCTTTCGAACTATTTTTCAATTACATATTTGTTTTCGAACAACACCTAGATGTTGAAATGTTTCCTATATTCTCAAATCTCAATTGTTACCTTTAGTTGTGAAATGGGACATATGATTGTAAGCTTTATTTATTTGATAAACATGCATAGTTCTTGCTTGGAATTGGTTACATTTTAAACTCCTGATGGATAACAAATCGTCTAAATCGAGTAAGCGTTTACAGTGATAAATCTTGATTCTAAGTAGCACGAAAGTTCTAAGTGTCCTGATCCTTAACAAGCTATATCTGTTGTGAAGGAGTTGAATTGAAGCACTGTTGCGACTTGCTAAGATATTCATACTCCTGAACGAAGAACATAGACTTGGGTCAGAAAAGAACATATCACCACACATTGTCCAAGTGTGTTAAGTGATTCTTGTTCCAGAAGGTAGGATTACATAACTGTGGAAGTTATTAATCTACCAATCTGACAACCACATCTTAACCAACACCAAAAAAGGCGTGGAGTAGAGGAAGTACTTAGTTTGGGAACCTAAGGAATAACTCCAAGAAAGGTTCTGGGTAGAGGAAGTACTTGGCCAGGAAAGCCGGGGAATAACTCAGGGAATTCTGAGTAGATGAAGTACTTGGCTGGAAAAGCCGGGAAAGAACTCAGGGGGAACACTTGGTTGGGAACCTAGTGTATTAAGGAATCGAGAGAGGATTATTGTAAGGTGAAATCAATTATATGTCTTAGTGGATTCTAGGTCTGAGAAAGGCCGAAGTGGATTAGTTGAAGGATTACGCCACCTTCAGATACCACTATAAAGCTACTATGTTATTTACTTTCTGCACTTACTTTCTGTCTTTACTTACTTGTAAAGTAATTTACACACTTTACTAGCTTGATGAGCACGTGCACTTATCAGAAAGACTTCCGCTATTTTGATTATAAGTATCAGAAAGTTACCCAACTTTATCTGAGAAACTGTTTTATCAACAAAAGTTGAAAAGACTATTCACCCCCCCCCCCCAGTCTTTTACTTTGCTGTTATTTGGACCAACAAGTGGTATCAGAGCGGGAGGTTCCCAAGCCTTCTGCACTGAACCTAGATCCTAGATAAGTTCTCACTAACTGCTTAACCCCTGCACTTGATCTGTTTGTTAAGTTTTATCCTGCAAGATGTCTTTAGGCGATGCTCCAGTTCTCAAGCCAGAGAACTATGAAAAATGGAGGAACAATATGATGCTCCATCTGGAAGCCATCAGTGATGAAATGATCGAATTTATAAAGAATGCACCTATAGTCAATCAGCAAGCAAAGATAGTCACTGATGTCTTTGATGGAAGAGATGAAGATTCTGCCAGAAGAACCTCCACTTCAGAAACTTCTACAAGTGGGAGAGCTACTGGTCAGATAGCTTTGGAAGAAAAACCCAGATACCTCTGGACATCGGAAGATTTCAAGAGAAATAGACTGGATGATCAAGCTCGAAATATCATTATTCGTTCTACTCCAGACCACATACAGTGTAAACTATGGTGTGCAAAAATGGCAAAAGAGGCCAGGCAACTAGTTGAACAAATTTGTGCCGGTTCTCAGAAAACCAAGGAAAACAAGTTCGAAGTTCTGAAATTAAAATTCCAGAATTTTAAACAAGGGCCTTCAGAAACCCTTGAAGAACTTGATTTTCGATTTACAACGTTGATAAGTGAAATGGTTGCACTTTGTGAAAGTGAAAGATATTCTAACGTCGAAAAGGTGAAGACTACCGTAAGGAGCTTAAATCACAACTGGGAACATACTCAGTACTTTTATTACAACCAAGGAATGCCAAATATCACTCCAACGAAATTATTCTCTCATCTAGCCACTGTCAACTATGAAGCCTTTCAGAGAGGAAAAATAGTTGATCAGCAAGCTCAAAGTGTTGCTCTAATAACACAAGGTACTTCTGAGAAGAAGATTACCAAAGAATCCACTAACAAAGAAGCTCTTGCAGTAAAGCAAATGAGCAAATATGTTAGACAGGAGATTGAAAGAAGAAAAGCCAAAGAGAAGCTGAAAAAGCATCTAGTCCCTAACTATAACCAGTACAAGAATATGCAATTGACCAACTCTCTGAATAAACCTGGTCAGAAAGCATCAAGTACTGAGGTTACAGAAATCGGAAATGATATCTGTTTCTATTGTCAGAAACCTGGTCACTTCAAACGGGACTGTCCTGTTCTGAACAAGCTCAAGACATGTGACAAAAAGGATAGGAGAAACTTCAAGAGAAACCAGAGAGCTATGCTTTCTGAAGAAAGACAGAAGATCGAAATCCAACTAGATGCACTTGATCTTGATTCAGATTCTGACGATGACGATTCTGATGAGTCAAAGCTACCATCACCAGAATTGTGTGCCTACACTCACGAAGTATTTGACTTTGGTCAAAGGAAGAATGAAATGTGTGGAGTTGCTGAGGAAATCTACCCAGATTACTCTAACCTTGAGCCATGTCTAATGGTTGATGATGAGGTAACCAACATTTCACGGTTCATTAATTATGAGAGTGATGAGGAAGGAATCAAGGATCTAGAACATCTCAGAAGGGAGTTAGATCTTTATGACAGAGAATTCTTGGTTGCTTGATCTAGAACCAAAATTCTTGAAACAGAAAAAGAGTCTCTTGAAAGCGATTGTTCACATTTACAACGACTTTCTGATACTAAGGATGCAGAAAATGCATTCCTAAAGGCTCAGATAGACGAGACCAGAAAGTTGCATTCTGAGGCTATGGAGTTGCTCCAGAAGAAGTGTGAAAACCTTCTTTCTGAGAATGAGGAACTAAAGAAGAAAGAATTATCTTTCCAATCCTATGCCAAAGCAAGTGACACTCTCACTGAAGTACACTCTTACCTAAGAGATCCTTCAGAAAAGGGAGGACTTGGGCTTGACACACAAACAAGCAATTGTACTCCTCTGAAAAAGAGTGATGAAAGGTTGACGTTTGTTAGTGGTCAACAAAGTGGTTCCCAAATAACCTGTAGCATTGGTCAGAAAGCTAAGGTTGCTGACAAAGATAAAGTTGTTGACCAAACCTTTGAGGGAAAAACAAGTCCCCAAGAAAACTGTGGAAAACGTTTCCGAAAAGAAACCATGCACTAAAAAGTGCAATCACCCACAGTGCTATGTCTCTAGGAAAGGAAAAATTGCAGGAGCTGGCGATTTTCCCAATGTACCATTTTTCGGAAGAAATAATGATCCAAAGACTAGTGAAGCTACTGAGAAAAGATCTCAGAAAGCAAAAGGTGCTCGAAATGGCATTGGCTACAAAGCCATCGGAAAGATACTTGCTCAGCAATATAAACAAGAGCAAGAACGATGGATGAATGCCAAGATTGCGCATAGCAATCGTCAGAAGTGGAAGAAAGAATAGGCTACGACCACTCTGAATGCCCGGGCTAGAAGGAATTGATGAGACAATATTCTAACGTCTCATTTGGTCCTTTTTAGCGGTCTTTTGTTAGTCTTTGACCTTAGTTTTATAGTGTTTTTGTACGTTTTTATGCTTTGGTACTTTGTTTGTGTTTTGTAGGATTTTTTGTGTTATTTGGTCCCGAAGGTGAAAATCGGAGTGAAGACATTGGTTATAGATCTGTGAATGAAGAGTAATTGAGCGAAGACGGAAATAGATTCGGAGTTCGGACGAAGAATTGAGAGGCGTTTTAGCGTGACTTGCAAAAGTGATGATTTACGGAGCAGTCTAGCCATTTTGGACATAACTCTCTCATATGAAGTCCGATTTACCTGATATCGGTGGCCATGGAAATATAATTCAAAGGGCTACAACTTTTGTGCCAAAATCGTAGCCAAATTATTCCTCAAGAAAACGATACAGACATCGCAAGTTGACTGTCAGAAAGCATCTTCGCCGCGGCGAGACATTTAGGTGCGCCGCGGCGAGAGTTCCCGAGAGCTTATTTGCTGGGCGATTTTCTGGTCGAATTCTGCTAGGATTCTACTCGTTTTTTCTCCTTTAAATAAATTTCTTTCACCATAACTTCAGACATAACTTCTTTTACCCTAGATTTACATAGAAAAAAGCTCAAGAACTAGGTTTTGACATTGATTGATTTTTGGAGCTTGGTTTACCTCTTGTAAGAAGCATTGATATCGAATTCTTGGTAATCTTTTGATAACTCTCTATTGTTTATCTTCAATTCGTGTTTTCTTACGTTTATCGAATTGTATGATCTTGCATGCGATTATCACCATGTTTATGCTTGGCATATTCAATACCATGCCTTCTTTCGTCTTCGATTCCATCATGAGTAGTTAAACCTCTCCAGAACTCGGTAGTTATGTGATGGTTATGCAGATTCGAATCTAGGGTTTATATTCGTTCATATAGGTTCGTCTAGTTTTAAATCTTCGTAAAACCCTCAATTCAATAGGCTCGTTTTAAACCTTCAAAGTTGTTTTGGTTAAGGATCGTGGCATGACAACCCACGATTACTCTAGTTTTAAATATTCAAATTACAATCGGTTTAATTGAATTGATTGCTTTCTGTATGCCGACTGTGTGACAAATATGAATGATTACCTAGTATTGAATTAGCATAACCGGATCATCGCTACCGTGTTCGCTCTTCTTTCCATTGATTTTCAACAACTAGTTTTCTTCTGTTTCCTGTGTTAGGTTTAGTTTAGGTAAAAATACAAATTTTCAATTCTTGTTTTCTGCAAACATCTCTGTATTTGCTCTGCATCACTATAGTGGCTTAGTTAGCTCCTTAGCGAACGAACCTGTGGTTAGCATTGTCTGTCTACAACAACTGCTTACTAGTACTTGTTTTCTAAGTAATAATTTGAGCACATCAAATTTGGCGCCACTGCCGGGGAATTAATTCCTACTGTAGCGTTTTGAGTGTGATTTTTTGTTTGTTTATAGTTTTTATTTATTTAGCTAGTTTTTTGTTTGTTTTTTGTCGGAACTACTCGTGGTTTCCTGTCTTTGTGTGTGCAGGAACTTATGAAAACCGAGAAGCCATACAAATCCCCAATCGTAAAATAAAAAACCTATGGAGAATGGCTTATCGAATGAGCACAGCTCCGCCAAACAGAGAGGGAAGTGCTTCGCAACTTTCGACAATTTTGTGGAGAAAGATTTGACGAAGCATGGTTTCGGTTTCTAGAGCTGCAAGAAGAGTGCATATATGCTGGATTGGAGGATAAGGAATGGATAAGATGTTTCTATTGGGGATTAACTGAGAGTAGTCGAATGATGTTAGATGAAGCTGCGAGACAACCCATAGATGAGTTCGAACTTGGACAATTCTTTGAGTTTATCAATGCGCAGGTTTGTATTTATAAAGAGACGATGTTGTGGCATGAGAACATCGAGCGTGAGAAGACAAACTGCCTTGCTGAGCTAACTTTCGAATCTGCCCCCACAGAACAAGATGAAATACATTCTACTCCATTACCTGCTTGTGATTCGCACGTATTGGTTCCATCACATACATTGGATTGCCAAGGAGTTTCAACCTAATTTCTCGTTTTTATTTTCCCTCTGTTTCCCATAATTATTTTTTAGTTTTTAAATTTTCTGATTTGTTTAATTTTAGTTTGCAGGGAATCATGGAATTATTAGAGAACTTGAGGAGAGGAGCTAAGGATGGCTCACAAAATGCTGAGGATACCGGAAAGGATGCAAGAGATTCGTTCCCGTTTGATAATGGATAGCAGCATTCCCAAAAAGTCGAGCCAATGACTATAATAAAAGGCGCTTCCCGGGAGGCAACCCGGGTGTAAGTTTTCTTTATTATCAGTTTGTTATTTTTTCTTTTCTATTCCTTCGCTTGCTTAAACTTGAAACTCGAGGACGAGCTAAAGTTTAGGTTTGGGGAGGGATTTCATGTGTTTTGTGTCCGTTTTTATCGCTTTCATAGTGGTGGTCGGTGAGCCACATAGGATTGCATATCTTTTTGCGGCCTGTGTGCCTTATTTGTCTACGTGGGGTGGTATGTTAGCCACTTTTATGTGTTTGTTTTGTTTTCAGTTTATGTCTGTACGTGTTTATGGGAGCGGAACCTTTGTACTCACACGAGGAAACTCGTGAAATTCTAGCCGAGGCATGGAATTTCGATCTCGCGAGGTGAGATCGCATTAGAGTCAAAGAGAAAAGAATTCAAAATTTCGCCCTCGCCGCGGCGAGCGTTTTGCTTTGCCGTGGAGAGTTAAGTCGAGAGGACGGGATTTAGTTTCGTAAAATCTACTTGGCCATGAGACCCTTCCCGTAAATCTTTTTCCTCGTAAAAACTCATTGGCGAGACTTTTTTACATGGCGAGCCTAGTTTTTTTAAAATAGAGTCTTTTTGCCTACTTTCTGATTTTTGTGGTGAGTTTGAGTTGTTCTCCCAAGTCGAGCATCTATGGTGATTGTTAAATTAGCTAGCTGCTTATGTTTTGCATGATATTTGAGTGAAAGTGGCGTGGCGGATTTAAAATCCTATAAGTTTGTTTTTCTTGGAAATAGCAAGTATGTGTAGCTCTTTGGTCCAAAAATCCGGTGAGAAACCATTAGCCGATGAAAAAATATTGTACCGGCACCTGTGTGATTTATTCGGGAAGTGCAAACTCCCTTGTTTGCGCCTCATCATGCTCATGTGTACTCTGTGTAAGTTAAGTATGACGAACGGCATGCTCTTCATGATCTATTTTATCAATGCCAATCCATTACAAAGAACCGGTTTGGGGAGAAGAATTCTGCTGTGCTGATATGTTTAATTTATACTTGTAATCTGTATTACTTCCCCTGATTATTTAATATGTCTCGGAGTGTATCTGTGGTGCTCGTCATCACCGTAGTCGTGTTGGACGTGTTTCAAATACTACCTATATACCGGCGTGGTCCTAAAAAGCCATATGACCGTGAGGGTTGATGGCACGTATACCCAACTGACACGCACAAAGTGCGGACTTCGGTAAAACATACACTACCAAAAAAGTGAGACTAAAAGAGTCCATTTTGACCAATTGATTAGCATATAATTCATAGTATGCAAGAATGTGGTGATATGGAAGTTGGTTTGTATGTTCTGGCCAGCTGCTATGTGTAAGGAAAAAGTCGCTTCTGACTTAACTGATTGAGTACATTGCATGAGTTATTTGAGGCACTTTTGTGACGAAAGTCACCTTCCTTTCTCTTGATATTCTTGAGTGATTAACCCACTGGACACTTCCAGAGTGTGAGAGAGAGTTGCATAGGATCCTCTTGTGAGGGATTAGCGAGTTAGACTTAAGTGCTATTTACTCGAAAAACTTTCTTGTTTGATTTTTTGTGCACTATTCTGCTAAGGTTAGTTGAGTGCAAAACCTTTGCATCTTGTGAATTTAATGTTTACAATGGTAGATTCGGTCACTTGGGAGTTCAACTCTTTTATGTGCTTCTTATTTGTTTTAGTTTTGAGTCTAGTTTGTTTAGGTTGTGTGTTTGCTCGAGGACGAGCAAAGGTTCGGTTTGGGGATTTTGATGAGACAATATTCTGACGTCTCATTTGGTCCTTTTTAGCGGTCTTTTGTTAGTCTTTGACCTTAGTTTTGTAGTGTTTTTGTACGTTTTTATGCTTTGGTACTTTGTTTGTGTTTTGTAGGATATTTTGTGTTATTAGGTCCCGAAGGTGAAAATCGGAGAGAAGACATTGGTTATATATCTGTGAATGAAGAGTAATTGGGCGAAGACGAAAGTTGATTCGGAGTTTGGACGAAGAATTGAGAGGCGTTTTAGCGTGACTTGCAAAAGTGATGATTTACGGAGCAGTCTAGCCATTTTGGACATAACTCTCTCATATGAAGTCCGATTTACCTGATCTCGGTGGCCATGGAAAGATAATTCAAAGGGCCACAACTTTCTTGCCAAAATCGTAACCAAATTCTTCCTAAAGAAAAAGGTACAGACATCGCAAGTTGACTGTCAGAAAGCATCTTCGCCGCGGCGAGACATTTAGGCGCGCCGCTGGGAGAGTTCCCGAGAGCTTATTTGCTGGGCGATTTTCTGGTCGAATTCTGCTAGGATTCTACTCGTTTTCTCTCCTTTAAATAGATTTCTTTCACCATAACTTCAGACATAACTTCTTTTACCCTAGATTTACATAGAATAAAGCTCAAGAACTAGGTTTTGACATTGATTGATTTTTGGAGCTTGTTTTACCTCTTGTAAGAAGCATTGATATCGAATTCTTGGTAATCTTTTGATAACTCTCTATTGTTTATCTTCAATTCGTGTTTTCTTCCGTTTATCAAATTGTATGATCTTGCATGCGATTATCACCATGTTTATGCTTGGCATATTCAATACCATGCCTTCTTTCGTCTTCGATTCCATCATGAGTAGTTAAACCTCTCCAGAACTCGGTAGTTATGTGATGGTTATGCAGATTCGAATCTATGGTTTATATTCGTTCATATAGGTTCGTCTAGTTTTAAATGTTCGTAAAACCTTCGTTTCAATAGGCTAGTTTTAAACCGTCAAAGTTGTTTTGGTTAAGGATCGTGGCATGACAACCCACGATTACTCTAGTTTTAAATATTCAAATTACAATCGGTTCAATTGAATTGATTGCTTTCTGTACGCCGACCGTGTGATAAATATGAATGATTACCTAGTATTGAATTAGCATAACCGGATCATCGCTACCGTGTTCGCTCTTCTTTCCATTGATTTTCACCAACTAGTTTTCTTCTGTTTCCTGTGTTAGGTTCAGTTTAGGTAAAAATACAAATTTTTAAAATCTTGTTTTCTACAAACATCTCTGTATTTGCTCTGCATCACTATAGTGGCTTAGTTAGCTCCTTAGTGAACGATCATGTGGTTAGCATTGTCTGTCTACAACAACTGCTTACTACTTGTTTTCTAAGTAATAATTTGAGCACATCAGGAATCTGAGAAGGAAAGCCGAGCTCGCTGAAAAGTCGACTCAGCAACCTGACAGGTATCTGAAAGCACCAAAATGAGCACCAAGGAACACTCCAAGAAGGAAAATAGTTTTAAATGATAGTGACACTAGTCATTTACCTAAAATTCCTCCTTATGTTTCACTAAGACAAAAGAATGCCCCAAGGAAGTTCATTCAAATGGATTCCTACAGGGAGATTCTTTAGTCTAGAAGATTCCATTGTTGGAATGAGAGCCTAACTCCATGTTTCCTATTTTGTGCAGAACATTCTGAGGAAGAACCCGAAGTGGCATTTTGATAGTGGGTGTGGGAAGCACATGACAGGAGACAAAGCAAATCTAGTTAACTACAGAGAGTGTGATAAAGGACCAATTATTAGATTTGCTGGAGGAGATGAAAATTCAACCATAGGATTTGGCGATCTGAAGCTTGGAGCTCTTACAATCACTGAAGTACTACATGTAGAGGGATTAAAATATAATCTCCTAAGCATGAGTCAATTGGCAGACAAAGGGTACTCAGTAAAGATCAAGTCAAACCTATGCAAATTGGTTGACAATGATTCAAGGAAAGTAGTCTTAATTGCAAAACATGAAGGAAATCACTATGTGATTGATGAAGAACCTGCCACACCATGAGACTTTCTATTGATAAGTCAAACAAAGGTTCCAAGGGTGTTAATTGGTTTCTGAGATGGGAACTCATGTAACATTTAAAAGAATCTACAGGTTTCTGAGAGATACATAAGAAAAGGAAGAAACTAATGAGACAGGAACTCAGTTGTCAGAAACTTTGATAATTTGCTATTTCAGAAATATACTTGAAACAGGTATTCAAATATCTAAGGCATTTAGAAAAAGGCACTTAGAAGAGGTCTCTGGAACGGGTATTCAGAAACCATGAGACATCTAAGTCAGGGGGGGCACAAAAAGAATAGTTTGACCAAAAAGACAATTGCTATCAGAAGTCAAATATCTCTTTTGTGTTGAAAATTTCCTTTCTTGTGAAATATTTCAAAAAAATACTGGACGATCAATTAATGATCTCTGAATCCAGTTTTGTCCACTAGTTACAGGTTTCTGAGAAGTTGAAAGACACTTAGGTGAGTTGTGACAAATTATATTAATGGGCACAATTACATGTGTTGATTGATATCATTGATCTGAGACTCAATCTCAACCCTTCAGAAGAAACACTTGTAATTCAACGACTGAGATGCGTCCACAATAGCCCACTTGCGCAGTAACCAAGTAACTGACCCCACTTGCATTAAATGCAATAACGCCTATTCACCACGCCTGTGCAGAACTGCGAGTAATATACATACATAGTTCATTTGTATCGCATGTATTTGCATTACTAAATAAAGGCGGATTTGTAAAAGAAAAATACTTTTGCCTAATCCCACAAATCACTTGCATGAAAATAGCAAAAACATTCCTAATCTTCTCTGCAAAAACTCTCTAATCCGTCTGAATCTCTGCTAAGAATTTCTGTAAAGGAATCCTCGTCGATTCCAACTACGATTCTCATCTCTCTATTCTCTATTTCTATATAAATACTAAAGAGATGGCACCCAAAAGAGCAGCACCAAAATCCCAAGTCTCATCCTCTGGTACTGATGCAAAGCAAACCATTACCATCAAGGAAAAGAAGGTAACTGGATTTTTCAACCCAAATATGTGGAATACCAGACCCAAGGTACTCTGGGAGGAGTACTAGTTGATGAATACCTGCTTGGAGCTTCACTCAACCAAGCAGAAGAGAGAAGAGGGCTTGAAAAAGTAGGAATCAAGCAGTTATGTTCTGTGAAACCCTCTTTCACATCCTATATGGATGTTTTGGAATTCTGCAATAATTCCGCGGTGAAAATCGAGATTGGCTCCGAAAGGATGTCAATTACTTCGAAGGTTCAAGACATAGAGATATGTCTTGACGAATAAACCTTATGTCAATTGTTTGGACTTCCAAACTCTGGTGATGAACATCAGATAGACGTGTCCAAGGAGGCCATTGACGACTTCTACTTAAATAACATGGCTCCAGAAAAATGAGGACAACGTGGATGTTCCTGAAACATTCAACATTGTGAACATGCGTAGACAGCATGTCACTGAACCCTGGAACTGGCTTGCCCTGATCTTGCACAGATGTTTTGAGTGCAGCAAAGGAGGGGCTGACAAGGTGTCTCTGGAGATATGGGGTACTCTTACCCCATATGTACACCTTGAGCGAAAGGACAACTCCCTTCAACTGGGGGAGGTATATCTGGAAGAAGTTCACTGAGAACATCAAGTCCTTTGAAGCCACAATCATCCGTGGTCATGCTGAACCTCTGATAACCATTTCTTTCGGTCTGAAGATCTGTTACATTCTGGAGCACTTTGGTGTAGTGCTCAGAGAAGAAGTGCAAGTTGCATACGGTGATTTCGTGTGTAGACTTAATTTCGATAATAGACAAAAGAAAAGGGCATCAGAAGGAGTCTCTGAAGCACCATTAGTTCCCTCGAAGAGACGTAGAATTGGAGGCAGAAAGAAGACTAACGCCTCAGAGAGCAGTGAACAAACAGTTCTCTCTAAACATGTTGTTGCACCTGTTGCTGAAGAAACCTCAGTCCCTACACAGACCACATCTCCTGCTGATGGAGATACCACTCTTGCTGACAAGAGGGTAGATGAAACCAAGGAGGCCCCTGCTACGGAAGTAGCAGACCTACACATGGGCTCCTCCTCGGAAGAGGATGTGATTGCTGGAGATACTCCTGCATCAATGGTGGATGAAATAACAACCAGATGTGGAGAAAATACTATACAAAGACCAATTTCTCTGAAAAACATTTCTGAAGGTCCTTTAATGGATGTTGATGCTACTATAGCAAAGGTGGTTGGGGATATACAACTTAATAACCCTGATGATGCGTACCCATCAAAATCCAGATCTCCACAAGAACAACAACCGCAACGACCACAAAGCTCTACATTTCTGGAAGAAGAAACTGTAGTAAGAGCTGTGGAGATGCGTCAGAAAGATGACGTTGCGGAACACAACACTGTAGTGGAAGAAGTATTCCAAGAACATCAAGGGATAGTTCACTCTGTGGAAAGGCTCGAAGTGCCTGAAACTTCCTTTGAAGATATATTCATGGAACAACTCGACCAACTCACAGACCTACAACATGTTCCAGAAACCACTCAGTCTGACATTGCTCAGGTATATGAATGGTTTAATTCTCTACATGTGAGAAACTTTCTGTGTATGTCGTCTTGTAACCTTATGACACTTATCTTCATTACAGGCCATTCAAGAAACAAGAATCCTAGAGGTAGCTGAAAAGCATACCTCAAAAACTGAGAAGGAGGTTGCTTCAACCTTTAAGCCAATGGAAACCGAGCCTGTCTCACAGGTGAAATTGTTTTCTGAAGCTAACTTTTCAAATTATGATTCTTAACATAGCACTCACTATCTATGCTTGTTTCTTATAGGCTCAAACTGAGAAAAGAGATGGTGAAAAGCCAAATTCACCAAAGGAGAAGGAAGAGTCTATTCAAGACTCTGACAAACTTGAACATGAGCCTTCTACTGAGAAGGTAGTCATCAGAAAGATCTATAACATGTTCAATTCTCTGAAAAACATCTCTTCAAAAGTATTTAACAAACTCTACTTTAAGGCTCATGAAGAAGTAGAAGTTGCTGAGGCTGAGACATAAAAGTCCCCTCAAGCAGAGAAAGTTGATGAGGCTTCAAAGCCATCATAAAAAAAGATGCCAGAGAATCCCAAATTCTCTGAGAAGCAAGTGTCTGAGCCTCTTTCTGCAGATGTACTTAACACTCATTCTCAGTACCATAAGAAGCATCTTTCTTTAAAAACTTTCTAAGTTAAATATCTTTTCTATTTCTCAGGCTCAGAAAGACAAAGAAGAGAAGGAGGCCACCAAGGCTCCTTCTGAAGTTAAAGAATCTGAGGATGTTGATGCCTCGAAGATTCAGAAAAATGAGCATGCTATTGCAACACAGGTAACTCAAAATTTCTGAATCCATTTAACTCAGAATTATTAAGGATTTTGATTATTAATCAAAACCTCTTTGTCTATCAGGTTCAACAAGAGACCACTGTCGAAAGCTTTCAGCTGGAAACTCTTTCTGATGAGGGTCTCTTGGATCTGTTCCTGAAAAATGCCCTCCCTTAAATGATCCTTGGATACAGAAGATGGCAAAGACTCAGAAGGACAGACATTATGTCCCTTATTAAATTTATGAGTGATCCAATCAAGAGGGTATGGGCTGAACAGATTGAAGAATATGTCAACAATCTTTTTCCCACGGAAATTGAAGAATTCGCAACCTTAGTGGATAAAAGATTTGTTGAACATGTTGAACGCAAATTGATCAAAAACTTCAAGTCACAGAGTCGAGCTACAAGGTTCAAAATTGCTACTGATCCCAACCTCCCACCAACGTTTGCATCTGCTCTTGCTGAGCCAGGGGCGGTGGACAGCAAGACAATTAAAATTGATGATATCATCTATTTAGACTCTGATGAGGAGACGGATGAAAATGACATAAAGATGCCCAATTCTCCTAAGTCTTCTGAAAAGAAAGATGATCCCAAGAAAGATGAGGATGATGATGCACCATCTGGTGCTGGAAGGATCACTAGATCTAAGAAAAACTCTGTCACTGA
Organism: Plantago major; assembly: GCA_026545765.1. Taxonomy (NCBI): domain Eukaryota; kingdom Viridiplantae; phylum Streptophyta; class Magnoliopsida; order Lamiales; family Plantaginaceae; genus Plantago; species Plantago major. The sequence goes on along the minus strand of CM048840.1, from coordinate 67,185,262 downwards.
AAAGCCTTCAGACAGGAAAAACTCACCCTCCCCATCTCCTCAGAGATCATCCAAGCCCTCACCATCTCAGAAAAAGGATTCTGACGCCAGATAAGATGATTTCATGGCCTAGAAAGTCCAAGAAACTTCACAAACTCTTACAAATCTACAAGAGATGGTGGAAGAGGCAAACTCGTTGCATCTGGCACTGGAAGACCAGATTGCTAACATACAAGCCAATCTGCATAAGATTGATGACCTGAATCGCAAGGAGGCAGAAGCCCTTGCTGAACAAAAGTGCGTAAGACTTGATGCCCAGCTATTTGCTGAGGAAATAGAAGCTGAGGACACTGAGGCACTCAAGCAGCAAAAGGAAATCCAATCATCTTCTGGAAAGCAAAAGAAATCCAAGCAAGAAATGGTGGCTGGATTCGGGGATGAAGAAGATGAAGATGATGATTTCCTGAGTGAGCCAGAAGGAAATACCTCCTCTAAAGTTAACTTCTCAGATATCCACTATCTGAAGAAACACATTCTAGCTTTCCCAAACTTTCCAGAAGTTCCTACTCCCACGACTGACACAGAGAACAGGTTCAAAGAACTGCTCAAAATAAGGAAGGAACTAGAGGCTCAAAACAAGGAAGTAACTGAGTCTGTGCCACAAAACTTCACTAAGTTTGCTGAGATGATTGCTCAGAGAACCAGCAACTTAGTACTTTCTCAGAAAGATCTGGGATTAGTCCAAGACTCAGATAGCAGGGCTGCTCAGAAAGCATACAACCTTGCTGACACAACTTCCACCAAGATACAGACAGTGGTTGCTGAGGTTTCTACTCTTACAGACAGAGAGCATGGACTATATCAGCAGAATGAAAACCTCATAAGTGAGCTCAGAAGACTCACAAGCAACTACTCTCTGATGCAAAAGAACTTTGAGTCACTCTCTGACTCTTATGTTAATCTCTTGGCTCGTTTTGATCAGTCCTCTATGACTAAGGGGGAAGATAAGGTATTCCTTAAGGTACATAAACAAGCTAAGCCCAAAGGAAAGGGTAAGGAAAAGATGTACCAGGAACAACCCCTTACTCTGGAAAGAGTAAAAACAAGGTCCCAGGCAAAGACCTCTCAAACAACTGCCTTGCCACCTCCAACTTCCAAGAGCTCGAGTGACATAAGAAAGGGAGTTTTTGAAGAAGAAGAAGAAGAAGAAATCTCTGAAAAGAGAAGAAAAATTTCTCCAGAAAGCTGCAAACGTACTGAAACCTTTGAGAAAGACATTGATGATGATGATGATGATGATGAGCACAGGGAAACTCATCACAAGAGAATCAGCTCTTCTGCTCCTATAGCTACAAAGCCTCTTAAGGCTAGAAAACCTTCTAGAGAAACCAAGTACATCCAGAAAGATGGATCCTCCAATGACCCCTCAGAAAAGGGCCTGAATTCCAAATAGAGAAGGAAGAGGAACAGAGACATCAAGTTTGGAAGAACCCTTCCTCCAAGGCCTGAGGATGCTAGAATAGAATATGTGAAGACTAGCAATGATCATCCCTCTCTCTGGAACTGCATCAAAGTTCACAAGAATGGCTACTGGATAATGGAACTCAAGTACTTGCTTGCCAATGGAAATGGGATTCCAGAACCAGTTTACCAACAACTGATGGCATGGACAAAGAAAGGCAAAAGATCAAAAGTGATGCCTTCTGAGATAATCAAGACCTGGCTTGACTTTGAAGTTGAAGTCAGACAGAATGCCAGACAGGATCTCTCCAAAGAATGCCCTTACATCAGGCCAGAGGATGTGCACACATTTGAAGATGAATCTGAAAAAGGAACAAACTGCAAGTGGAGCCCTTTGAGTCATTCTACATGACCAAAGAGGAATTTGAAGGTGACATGGAATATCTCAGAGAGATATATGATTATTACAAGCCCACTGAAGAACAGTTGTTTCACTACTGGAAATGGGGGAAGTTTCTGTGGATAAAAGGAATAACCACAGGATTTACTGACAAACCCTATAAAGAGATATGTGCTGTCTCCAGAGATTGTGAAATGAGGGTGAGGACCATTCTGAAGGATTACACTGAAGATTGCCTGAAATATGGTAATGTGGAGTTTCTAAAGGAATGAAGAAGGATGAAGGCCAGCTAGTTAGGATGTTCACTTGGAGCTTGGACTTTCCTGTTGTCCTACTAAGTTGTGTAATTTTTTGATTTTTGCTGATTGTAATGTATGCTTAATTATCTTGTAAAAGTTATCTGTGCTACCTTGTAATTTTGTTATCTGATGAACCTACTCTCAGATACCTTTTCAATGAAAAGATAACTTGTCAGCAAAGATTACACATTGTGATTTGGTTGATGTCTTACTTTCTGCACTTAAATAAAAAAAATGATAAATCATCAGAAATGTTTAAGTGGCGGATTGTTTCCTCATCCAAAGTTGCAATAGGTTTTTAAAGGTAGTCATAGGTGACTGATCAAAAAGGGGAAAATTTGTTAGGAAATATCTGTTTAGTTTTGATCAGTACACCATAATGACTTACCTTAGTTCAGAAAGGTATCTAGTACTCTTGGTTCACTTGAACATTGCAAAAGAGGAAGTATACTTAGTATGATTAGTCTAGTAAATCTTGTATAGGATGTTAGATCTCTGAATGTAATTTTATATCTTTGAAGAAGACCAAGAAGAAGGCATCCATCAGAAAGAGCTCAACTATCTGAAGATATGAAGACTGCACAAGATTACCGAAGACTAAGGAATTGTGCCTCAGAACCCATATGCAAACGATAACTTGGTGAAAACAATGTTTCTGGAAGAAACGATGTTTTCCTTAGTTTCTGAAATGCTTGGAGTTTCTGATAGCAACGTGCACAAGCCTCAGACAGCGTGCATAGTTCTATTGGCAATACAGGACAAAAGATAGTACAGTGCATTTAATGACATTGCAGAAGTCGCTGACCAAAAGCTTTATCTCCGAACAAAGAGACAAAAGTTCTGTAGTACTATCAACGGATTGTTTATAGTTTGAATCTCAATAGCCTAACGGATAATAATTCAAACGGTTTGATTTTCACCTATAAATATCACCACTTAGAATGCTTGAAAACACACAGTTGAAATACTGAATCCTACACTCAACCATACAAGCCTTCTGTACTTACCCAAAGCTTACAGTTGCGACCAAGCTCTTGATTCTAAGTAGCACGAAAGTTCTAAGTGTCCTGATCATTAAGAAGCTATATCTGTTGTGAAGGAGTTGAAATGAAGCACTGTTGCGACTTGCTAAGATAATCATACTTCTGAACGAAAAACATAGACTTGGGTCGGAAAAGAACATATCACCACGCACTGTCCAAGTGTGTTAAGTGATTCTTGTTCCAGAAGGTAGGATTCCACAACTGTGGAAGTTATTAATCTACCAATCTGACAACCACATCTTAACCAACACCAGAAAAGGCGTGGAGTAGAGGAAGTACTTAGTTTGGGAAACTAAGGAATAACTCCAAGAAAGGTTCTGAGTAGAGGAAGTACATGGCTAGGAAAGCCGGGGAATGACTCAGGTAATTCTGAGTAGAGGAAGTACTTGACTGGGAAAGCCGGGGAAGAACTCAGAGGCAGCACTTGGTTGGGAACCTAGTGTATTAAGGAATCGAGAGAGAATTATTGTAAGGTGAAATCAATTATCTGTCTTAGTGGATTCTAGGTCTGAGAAAGGCCGAAGTGGATTAATTGAAGGATTACACCACCTTCAGATACCACTATAAAGCTACTGTGTTATTTACTTTCTGCACTTACTTTCTATCTTTACTTACTTGCAAAGTAATTTACACACTTTACTAGCTTGCTGAGCACGTGCACTTATCAGAAAGACTTCCGCTATTCTAATTATAAGTATCAGAAAGTTACCCAACTTTCTGAGAAACTGTTTTATCGACAAAAGTTTGAAAAGACTATTCACCCCCCCCCCCCCCCAAGTCTTTTACTTTGCCATTATCTGGACTAACAAGTGGTATCAGAGCGGGAGGTTCCCAAGCCTTCTGCACTGAACCTAGATCCTAGATAAGTGCTCACTAACTGCTTAACCCCTGCACTTGATATGTTTGTTAAGTTTTATCCTACAGGATGTCTTTAGGCGATGCACCAGTTCTCAAGCCAGAGAACTATGAAAAATTGAGGAACAATATGATGCTCCATCTGGAAGCCATCAGTGATGAAATGATCGAAGTTATAAAGAATGGCTCTATAGTCATTCAGCAAGCAAATATAGTTACTGATGTCTCTGATGGAAGAGATGAAGATTCTGCCAGAAGAACCTCCACTTTAGAAACTTCTTCAAGTGGGAGAGCTACTGGTCAGATAGCTTTGGAAGAAAAACCCAGATATCTCTGGACATCGGAAGATTTTAAGAGAAATAGACTGGATGGTCAAGCTCGAAATATCATTATTCGTTCTACTCCAGACCACAAGGTTTCCTGTGAGAGTAAGTTAACGAAATTTGTCGCCCTCCTGTCACGCTGACTAATCTCAAAACTGTCAATTAAGGTCCAATTGTACTCCCAATCTTTTAACAAGATACTAGTTCGAACAACATCCTTTAAGGGCAGGCGAGACAAAATGCAACGTATAATCGAGTCAAGTAAACTGCTAATGCAATCTTCATCACTAGCAAGATAAACATTCCAAAATTTATGTCTCAGATCCGAAACAGCTTGATAGCTTCCGCTCGTCATTCCAGAACCAACCTGAATTTTATAAATATCATGCCTGGAAATTATCGTTTTAATCCAAGGAGTAGAAATTTCTTCATGCACTAAAAGCTAGAAAGATCACATTTTTTTATCAAAGCGACAATAATAGACGTTCATTTTAATTCTTGAGATTGAACATTTTTCTTAGATTTCCTTGAGGCCATTTGATTCTCCATTGTTGGTGGATCTTTCTAGATTTTAGTGTATGAAGAAATTTCACTCCTTGGATGAAAAACAGAACGATAATTTCCAGGCATGATATTTACAAATTTCAGGTTGGTTCTGCAAATATGGGCGAAAGCTATCAAGCTGTTTCGAGTCTGAAACATAAATATTAAAATGTTTATCCTTCTAGTGATGAAGATTGCATTAGCAGTTTACCTACCTTGATTATATGTTGCATTTTGCCTCGCCTGCCCTTAACGGATGTTGTTCAAACTAGTATCCTGTCAAAAGATTGGGAGTACAATTGGACCTTAATTGACAGTTTTGAGATTAGTCAGCGTGACGGGCTGGCGACAAATTTCGTTAATTTCCTCTCACAGGAAACCTTGTGGGTCTACCAGCCAAAGAGAATCGAAAATGGCAAAGGTTTATGATGATGTGGATGTTGGAAAACATTGGCCACTCAAAGGAACCTTTGTACTCCCAATCTTTGACAGGATACTAGTTTGACCAACATCCTTATTGGCACTATATTGGTACATATAGATATTTTGCATCAAATTGCTGGTTGTATGCCCATTGTCACACCGACAAAACTTCCAAACAAACAGGGCATCCCAATAGGCCCATGTCTACCAACGCCGTCTTTTCTCCTTCCCCTGCTCTATGGTTTGGCTCTTTCTTTCTAGGTGTCCGATTAAGAATTCTCTACCGGTTCTTCCTCATCTACAAAGGTTCCTCTGAGTAGCCAATGTTTTCCAGCATCCACATCATCAGAAACCTTTGCAATTTTCGACTATTTAGCTGGTAGACCCGTAAGGTTTCATGCCACAGTAAGTTAACGAAATTAGTCACCTGCCTATCACGCTGAAAAATCTCAAAATTGTCAATTAAGGTCCACCTGTACTCCCACTCTTTTAACATGATACTAGTTTGAACTGCATCCTTTGAGTGCAGGCGAGACAAAATGCAACATATAATCGAGTCGGGTAAACTGCTAATGCAATCTTCATCAATAGCAAGACAAACATTTCGAAATTTCTATCTCGGATCCGAAACAGCTTGATAGCTTGCGCTCATAATTACAGAACAAACCTGAAATTTATAAATATCATGCCTGGAAATTATCATTTGTTTTCATCAAAGGAGTAGAAATTTCTTCATACACTAAAAGCAAGAAAAATAATATTTTTATCAAAGCGCGAATAATAACATTCATTTTAATCTTTGAGATTGAGCATTTTTCTTAGATTTCCTTGAGGCCATTTGATTTTCCATTGTTGGTGTGCATTGATCTCTCATTCCCTTGTGAATGTAACTAACAATTCAAATTCTAATAGTATATATTATTCAGAGGAAAGGAGAGATCGCTCAATGATGTGCTCAAATTATTACTTAGAAAACCAAGTAGTGAGTCGTTGTTATAGACAGACAAAGCTAAACCACAGATTCGTTCGCTAAGTGCCCGTTTGGTTTGAAAAGGAGTATTTCATTTTGCAAAACTGGATTATTCGGCCCATTTAAGAAATTGGATTATGTTTTGGGGTTTTCGCCTAAAGATCTTGTTTGGTTGGACTCTACGAATTGAACTATTTTCAATAAAATCCAGTTTGGTACTGAATTGATTTTGAATTATTCAGTAGGATAAAGCAAAGTGGAATTACTTATATACCTCTATTCTTTCCCACTTATTGTATAAAATCGAGTTTGATTTTCAATTCGATTTAGTGAAAATTACATGTAAACATAATTTTAGGGGAGCAAATTTTTACCACCTTCTCGAGTTTAATCGGAAAATTCTGGAATTTTGATCATATGAATTTCGTATACAAAATTATCCGAAAATCTTAGAAATTATTGCATCCATAGCTACATTGCCATTGTTGATAACTTTGGCATCGATTTTGAGTTTATATGACTTGACCATTAAAATTTAGTTTATAAATATTGTTTATAATCTGTGTAATAATTATCTTAACGAAATACATGTTTCCTTATAAGATCAATATTTCATATGAGTGAAATTTATAATCCCATATTTTTCATCTCATGCGTAGAATAATTATTTTTGGCGATTGAAATCGACATCGCATATGTTTATCATCCCATCTAAACATAAATTTTCCTACATTTTAAACATAAAAGTGTAAAGCATGTAAAATGCCAAATTCAGTGACGGAGCCAGGATTTTAGGTCAGATAGGGCACAAATAAAAACTCAAACTTTTAATTATATAAATGTTGTTTTTATAATATATAAAGTAAAAAAAATTCACATATATATATAATTAACGATGCATATTTTGTATTCAAAACACATATATACTCCGCCTATATTCTATCAAAATTTGCACATATTTAATATGCTAGAATAGTTTTTCAAAAAATGATGAAGAAAAAAAGTTCTTGAATCGACAACTCTAAATTATCATCGTTATTCTTGTAAGCAACGCTAACCAATTTTTTTAATTATTAGTATTGTTTTGTTTAATCATTCTTATAAAAAAGTTGGTTATACTATTAAACAAACAAAATTAATTTTGATGTAAATACATAAGATACGCCAAAAAATAAAAGTATAAAAGGTCTAATGAGTAAATGAGTAGAAAGAGAAATAAATATTACAGGGGTATAAAATGAAAAGAAAGGGTGCAAAACTAGGAAACCATAGGAAAAAAAAAAGGAAGGTGGAAACCATGAAACGGAAAAAATGAAAAAGAAAGAGTGCAAAACTAGGAAAATATAAAAGAAGAAATGGACGGTGGAAATTAGGAAGGAAAAAAAAAAGTGCATTGATGTGAATCGACTGGTGTTCTTGGATTGGGATGGCATATTTAGTAATTGATGGGAAGTTTGTATAAAATTAGACATTTCACGAGAAAGAAGATAATCCAAAAGTAAATACCTCCTCATAGAAGGTATTTGAAATTGGATTATTCATGTACAAATTTGAGGGCTTGAGGCGGGCTGGAAAAATTGGATTATTCCAAATAATCTATTTTTTCGGGCCGACAAAAAGGCAACCAAACTGGATTATTGATGGTATTCGGACAAAAATCCCCCAAAAACCCCTCAAACCAAACGGGCACTAAGGAATTAATCAAGCTACCACAACGGTTGAGAGCAATCAATTATTTGTGAAAACAGATTGATATGGGTTTTTATACTTCTAAAATAAAGATTAAAACAGAAAACAGATAAACTGGTTTTTATCAGAGAGAGAAGATGAACACAGTAGTAATGATCAAGTAATGCTAATTTGTTCTAGGGAAATCATTCATATTTTTCACACAGTCGGCCTACAGAATTCAATCAATCCAATTCAACCAATCGTTATTTGAATGTTTTGAACTAGAGAAATCGTGGGTTGTCAATCCACGATCCTTAACCGAAAACAATTTTGAAAGTTTTAAACTAGCGTATTGGATTGAAGGTTTTATGAAGATTTTAAACTAGACAAACAAATATGAACAAATCTGAAACCCTAAAAACGAATATGTAAGACTATCACATGACTACCATGTTCGGAGTGATTTAACTACTCATGAGGGAAGCAAAGATGAACGACTTCAAGGTATTGATCATGTTAAACATAAACAGGTTGATAATCACATGCAAGCTCATACAATTCGATAAAGAATAGCAAACACGAATCGTAAAGAGATAAACAATAGAGAGTTACCAAATATGACCAGGAATTCAATATCGATGCTTCTTACAATAGGTAAACCAAGCTCTCAAAATCAATCAATGTCAAAACCTAGTTCTTGAACTTTTTCCAATGTAAATCTAGGATAAAAGAAGTTATGGTTAAATAGGAGAAAAAATGAGTAGATTCCTAACAGAATTCGAACTGGAAAAACGTCCAGCAAATAAGCTCTCGTAAGTTCTCGCCGCTGCGAGGATGTTTTCTACCAGCCAGTTTCAGACGTCTGTATCTTTTTCTACAGGAGTAATTTGGCTATGCTTCTGAACAAAAGTTGTAGCTATTTGAATTATATTTCCATGGACACCGAGATCAGGTAAATCGAACATCATATGAGAGAGTTATGGCCAAAATGGCTAGACTGCTCCGTAAAACTTCACTTCTGCAAGCTTCGCTAAAATGACTCTCAAATCTTCGTTCGAACTCCGAATCCACTTCCGTTTTCGCCCAGATACTCTACATTCAAAGATCTAGAACCAAAGTTTCCACTCCAATTTTCACCTTCGGGACACAAATATCCTACAAAACACAAACAAAGCACCAAAGCATAAAAACGCACAAAGACACTATAAAACCATAAACAGAGACTAACAAAGACCGCTAAAAAGGACCAAATGAGACTCTAAATTATCGTCTCATCAAACTCCCCGAACTGATCCTTTGCTCGTCCTCGAGCAAACAAACAACCTAAACAAGAACTAGACTCGAAACAAAAACAAACAAAAAGCACATAAAAGAGTTGAACTCCCAAGTGACCGTATCTACCATTGTAAACATTAAATTCACAAGATTCAAAGGTTTTTGCACTCAACTAACCTTGGCAGAATAGTGCATATAAAATCAAACAAGAAAGTTTCTCAAGTAAATAGTAAATAGCACTTAAGTCTAACTCGCTAATCCCTCACAAGAGGATCCTATGCAACTCTCTCTCACACTCTGGAAGTGTCCAGTGGGTTAATCAAACAAGAAATATCAAGAGAAAGGAAGGTGACTTTCGTCACAAAAGTGCCTCAAATAACTCATGCAATGTACTAAATCAGTTAATCAGAAGGGACTTTTTCCTTGCACATAGCAGCTTGCCAGAACATACAAACCAACTTCCATATCACCACATTCTTGCATACTAGGAATTGTATATGCTAATCAATTGGCCACAATGGACTCTTTTAGTCTCACTTTTTTGGTAGTGTCTATTTTACCGAAGTCCGCACTTTTGTGCGTGTTAGTTTGGTATAGGTGCCATCAACCCTCACGATCATATGGATTTTTAGGACCACGCCGGTATATACGTAGTATTTGAAACACGCCCAACACGACTACGGTGATGACGAGCACCACAGATACACTCCGAGACATATCAAATAATCAGGGGAAGCAATACATATTACAAGTATAAATTAACCATATCAGCACAGCAAAATTCTTCTCCCCAAACCGGTTCTTTGTAATGGATTGGCTTCGATAAAATAGATCATGAAGAGCATGTCGTTTGTCATACTTAACTTACACAGAGTACACATGAGCATGATGAGGCGCAAACAAGTGAGTTTGCACTTCCCGAATAAATCACACAGGTGTCGGTACAATATTTTTTTATCGGCTAAAGGTTTCTCACCGGCTTTTTGGACCAAAGAGCTAAACAGACTTGCTATTTACAAGAAAAACAGACTTATAGGATTTTAAATCCACCACGCCACTTTCAGTCATAAATCATGCAAAACATAAGCAGCTAGCAAATTTAACAATCACAATAGATGCTCGACTTGGGAGAACAACTCAGACTCACCAAAAAAATCAGAAAGTAGGCAAAAAGACTATTTAAAAAAAACTAGGCTCGCCGCGGCGAGTTTTTACGAGACGAAAAAAAGATTTCTGGGGACGGGTCTCGCCGCAGCGAAGCAAAAGTGTTAGGAATATCTGTTAGTATTTTGATCACTCATCACATGTTCTTATCTGAGCCAGAAAGGTGATTAAGTACTCTTGGTTCACTTGAACATTGTAAAAGAGGAAATCACTGAGTATGATTAGTCTAGTAAATCTTGTAATAGGATTATAGGTCTCTGAGTGTAATTTTTATTTCAAGAAGACCATGAAAAACAATCCTAGCAATGGAGCTTTTCTGAAGATTAGAAGACTGAAGATTGCACAAGATTTATGAAGACACAAAGGTTTAGTCTAACTCAGAAAGACTATGTTCTTAATCCTTCTTGAGTATATTAACTTACTTTCGAAATATGATTCTGGACATATGATATCATGAGTATGGAGCATGCAAGCCATCAGAAAGGCTCATGTATCCGTTGAGACTAAAGGACAATGAACAGTACTATGCATTAAATGCATCTGCAGAAAATGCTGCAAAAAGCAAGTCCTCTCTGAAACAAGAGATAGTGACTTCTGGGTACATAGTTCAAGATATAAACGGATATAATTTGATAGAGAGAACAACGGATACAATTCAAACGCCTCTCAAATTTATCTATATATATCACACACTTAGATGCTTGAAGAACATACCTTAGAACGCTCTATCTTGCAAACTTACCATCAAGCAAAGTATTCTCTCAAGCACTCTACTACCCTTTCTGAAAGCTTTCTGTTGCTTGAAGAATCACTAGTAGTTCTAAGTTGTCCTGAACCTTAACAAGAGATTGTTATTCGTGAAAGAGTTGAACTATCAGATACCCTTTCTGAAGCTCATTCTCCAGAACAGACACCAATTACTTGGGTCAGTAAAGAGCAGACTGCCATCCACTGAACAAGTGTATTAAGTAGTCTCGTTCTGTTTGGCTCTCTGTAAACATAACTGAAAAGTTATACGAGAAGCCTTTCTGACAAAACCTTATAACCAACACCATCAAGGCGTGGAGTAGAGGAAGTACTTGATTTGGGAAATCAGGGAACAACTCCAAGGTTATCTGAGTAGAGGAAGTACTTAGCTCTAGGAGCAGGGGAATAACTCAGGGGGAACATTTGGTTGGGAACCATTTGTTTAGGAATCTTAGAATAGGATTATTGTAATGTGAACTCAATTATCTGTTCTAGTGAATTCTAGGTCTCAGAAAGACCGAAGTGGATTAGTTGGAGGATTACGCCACCTCCAGATACCACTATACTTGCTGTATTATTTACCTTTCTGTATTTACATTTCAGCAAAGCACACACACACATACTTATTGTTTCTGCACTTACCTATCTTAAAGTCTTCCGCGCTCTGAATTTATAAGTATCAGAAACCCCCAGGTTTCTGAGAAATTGTGTTTATCGACAAAAATTTTAAAAGACTATTCACCCCCCCCCCCCTCTAGTCTTTTACTTTGCCGTTATCTGGACCAACAAAAAGGCTCGCCGCGGCGAGATTTTACGAAACTAAATCCCGTGCTCTCGACTTATCTTGCCGCGGCGAAGCAAAACGCTCGCCGCGGCGAGGGCGAAATTTCAAATTTTTTTCTCTGTCTCTAATGCGATCTCACCTCGCAAGATCGAAATTCCATGCCTCGGCTGGAATTTCACGAGTTTCCTCGTGTGAGTACAAAGGTTCCGCTCCCACAAACACGTACAGACATAAAATGAGAACAAAACAAACACATAAAAGTGGCTAACATACCACCCCACGTAGACAAATAAGGCACACAGGCCGCAAAAAGATATGCAATCTTATGTGGCTCACCGACCACCACTATGAAAGCGATAAAAACGGACACAAAACACATGAAATCCCTCCCCAAACCTAAACTTTAGCTCGTCCTCGAGTTTCAAGTTTAAGCAAGCGAAGGAACAGAAAAGAAAAAACAAAAAACTGATAATAAAGAAAACTTACCACCGGGTTGCCTCCCGGGAAGGGCCTTTTATTATAGTAATTGGCTCGACATTTTGGGAATGCTGCTATCCATTATCAAACGGGAACGAATCCTTTGCATCCTTTCCGGTATCCTCAACATTTTGTGAGCCATCCTTAGCTCCTCTCCTCAAGTTCTCTAACAATTCCATGATTCCCTGCAAACTAAAATTAAACAAATCAGAAAATTTAAAAACTAAAATATAACTATGGGAAACAGAGGGAAAATAAAAATGAGAAATTGGGCCGAAACTCACTGGGCAATCCAATGTATGTGATGGAACCAATACGTTTGAATCACAAGCAGGTAATGGAGTAGAATGTATTTCATCTCGTTCTATGGGGGCAGATTCGAAAGTTAGCTCAGCAAGGCGGTTTGTCTTCTCACGCTCGATGTTCTCATGCCACAACATCGTCTCTTTATAAATACACACCTGCGCATTGATAAACTCAAAGAATTGTCCAAGTTCGAACTCATCTATGGGTTGTCTTGCAGCTTCATCCAACATCATTCTACTACTCTCGATTAATCCCCAATAGAAACATCCTATCCATTCCTTATCCTCCAATCCAGCATATATGCACTCTTCTTGCAGCTCTCGAAGCAGTTCCCTCTCTGTTTGGCGGAGCTGTGCTCGCTCGATAAGCCATTCTCCATAGGTTTTTGATTTTACGATTGGGGATTTGTATGGCTTCTCGGTTGTCATAAGTTCCTGCACACACAAAGACAGGAAACCACGAGTAGTTCCGACAAAAAACAAACAAAAAACTAGCTAAACAAATAAAAACTATAAACAAACAAAAAATCACACTCAAAACGCTACAGTAGGAATTAATTTCCCGGCAGCAGTGCCAAATTTGATGTGCTCAAATTATTACTTAGAAAACCAAGTAGTAAGCAATTGTTATAGACAGACAAAGCTAAACCTCAGAGTTGTTCGCTAAGGAATTAATCAAGCTACCACAATGGTTGAGAGCAATCAATTATTTGTGAAAACAGATTGATATGGATTTTTATACTTCTAAAACACTAATTAAAACAGAAAACAGATAAACTGGTTTTTATCAGAGAGAGAAGATGAACACAGTAGTAATGATCAAGTAATGTTAATTTGTTCTAGGGCAATCATTCATATTTGTCACACGGTCGGCGTACCAAAATCAATCAATCCAATTCAACCAATCGTTATTTGAATGTTTTGAACTAGAGAAATCGTGGGTTGTCAATCCACGATTCTTAACCGAAAATAATTTTGAAAGTTTTAAATTAGCGTATTGGATTGAAGGTTTTACGAAGATTTTAAACTAGACAAACCTATATGAACGAATCCGAAACCCTAGAAACGAATATGAAAGACTATCACATAACTACCATGTTCGGAGTGATTTAACTACCCATGAGGGAAGCAAAGATGAAAGACTTCAAGGTATTGATCATGTTAAACATAAACAGGTTGATAATCGCATGCAAGCTCATACAATTCGATAAAGAATAGCAAACACGAATCATAAAGAGATAAACAATAGAGAGTTACCAACTATGACCAGGAATTCGATATCGATGCTTCTTACAAGAGGTAAACCAAGCTCCAAAAATCATTCAATGTCAAAACCTAGTTCTTGAGCTTTTTCCTATGTAAATCTAGGGTAAAAGAAGTTATGTTCTAAGTTATCGTGAAAGAATCCTATTTATAGGAGAAAAAATGAGTAGATTCCTAACAGAATTCGAACAGAAAAACGTTCAGCAAATAAGCTCTCGTAAGTTCTCGCCGCTGCGAGAATGTTTTCTGCCAGCCAGATTCAGACGTCTGTATCTTTTTCTACAGGAGGAATTTGGCTATGCTTCTGGAAGGAAAGTTTTAGCCCTTTTAATTATCATTCCATGGCCATCGAGATCAGGTCAATTGAAAATCATATGAGAGAGTTATGGCCAAAATGGCTAGACTGCTACGTAAAACTTCACTTCTGCAAGCTTCGCTAAAACGGCTCTCAAATCTTCGTCCGAACTCCGAACCACTTCCGTTTTCGCCCAGCTACTCTACATTCAAATATCTAGAACCAAAGTTTCCACTCCGATTTTCACCTTCGGGACACAAAAATCCTACAAAACACAAACAAAGCACCAAAGCATAAAAACGCACAAAGACACTATAAAACCATAAACAGAGACTAACAAAGACCGCTAAAAAGGACCAAATGAGACTCTAAATTATCGTCTCATCACTCAACACCAACAATAGAGAATCAAATGGCCCCAAGGAAATCTAAGAAAAATGCTCAATCTCAAGTATTGAAATGAATGGTTATTATTCTCGCTTTGATAAAAATGTGATCTTTCTTGCTTTTAGTGTATGAAAAAATTTCTAATCCTTTGATGAAGAAACAGAATGATAATTTCCAGGCATGATATTTATAAATTTTAGGTTGATTCAGTAATTATGAGCGGAAGCTATTAAACTGTTTCGGATCTGAGACAGAAATTTCGAAATATTTATCTTGCTAGTGATGAAGATTACTTTAGCAGTTTACCCAACTCGATTATATGTTGCATTTTGTCTCGCCTTCCCTTAAAGATGCAGTTCAAACTAGTATCCTGTCAAAAGATTGGGAGTACAAGTGGACCTTAATTGACAGTTCTGAGATTAGTCAGCGTGACAGGCAAGCGACAAATTTCGTTAACTTACTCTCGCATGAAACCTTACGGGTCTACCAGCCAAAGAGTCGAAAATTGCAAAGGTTTCTAATGATGTGGATGCTGGAAAACATTGGTCACTCAAAGGAACCTTTGTACTCCCAATCTTTTGACAGGATACTGGTTTGATCAATGCCAGGTAAGATTTGGGACATAGAGAAGCTTAGACAAGCTCTGCCTTTCAATATGGGGACTAAAAAGGTATTTCTACCTCTGAAGGGAGCACAGGTTCAATTTGGAAAGCTTCTCTAAATGGTGAGTTCAGTTTAAAGTCAGCCAGACTTCTGGTAAGGAACACTCATATTGTTTCTCCCTGGTTTGAGAGATTCTGGAACCCCTATGTGTCTCCCACTATCTCCGGCTTCCAGTAGAACAGAAAATCCAGAAATTTGGTATATATTTAGCATCCAAATGTCAATGTTGGTTTCCTATTGAAACCATTGAGCATGTTCTTTTGTTTAATCTGGAAATCAATAGAGTTTGAGAGTGGTTCTCTAATTTATTTGGAGTTCCTTGCTTGGTTATCATACTATCCTAACCAGATTCCAATCTTGGTGGAATTCTTCTGACATAGTGAAAAAAGGGCACATGAGAAGTATTGTACCTCTCTTGATAGCCTGGCAAGCATGGAGAGCAAGAAATGATGCCAAATTTAGAAATAAGAAGTTCACCTCTCATGGTATCATTATTTTGTGAAAGTGCGTTTTACTGCACTTGTTTTATTAATTCGGCCTTTCTTCGTTTATTAACCGGTTCAACAATTGTAGTTGTCTTTTATGGATATTTTGTAGGAAATAACAAGTTGGACTACAACATTGCTTAATGGACTGGACTTCGCCTTAAAGAAAGAAATCTGGAAGGTGCCAGCAAACAGACGTGCTGGAACGTTAGAAGGAAAAAACTGAACGCCTGCAGATTAAAGAGGGAAGGACTTTGAGAGACTTGAAGAGAAAGAAAAAATCTTATGCAATAAGGAAAGAGTTCTAAAGATCGGCTGCTAGATGCGATGTTCAATTTGCGCAAGAACTGGTAGCATGCTATATTTGAAGGGGACTATCAGAAACTCAGAATATTATTACTCAGGCTCAAGACACAAGTTCTTCCTTGTCTTCAATTGGTGCTCTTATTAGTTAGATTAATTGATGCTAACAACCATATGTAATGGCTCACTTGCAACCACATGTAATGGCTTTCACTTGGATAATGACTCGAGAGATGCCTAATATAAGGCATGGTTATATTATCCATCTCAAAGTGAGTTACTAGAGGGAATAAAAGGCGTGTATTGTTATTGCTACACAAAACACATTGCGGGTTTAAAAACCATTATTTGATGTGGTTAATTATTCAACTCCTCATGATCAGCTCTACTTAATAGCATCAGTGTAAAAAATCTTTTGATGTCAACATTTATAACTAAAAGATGAGATAAGATGCAATGAACGGTCTGGATTCGTTTGCGTTTGTCACACGCGCGGGTTAGTGAGACTGGGTGTTTTCCGAAATTTTGGTGGAATTGTATTGAAACAGACCAAATTGAGAACTAATCAGACACCCTCGACTTGCCCACTATTGAATTATTATATATACTTAATTAATATAATATTATTATATTATATTAGCAGGCAGGCAAAATATTACCAGTTTCATTCCCTTTCTTCTCTTCCATCGCGTCTCTGTGTTACTTGTGGATATATCTTGGTGAATCTGGTGATTTCTATCACTGGTTAGTTATATTTTGCCTGCCTGCCTGCGATTATTTTTGTATTGTGAATTAGGGTTTCTTCGAATTTTGTGTTTATCAATTAAAACAATCATCTCGGTATTTGTTTTGTTCAACATGTTGAACTAGGGTTAATTATCTGGGTTTTTTTTTTTTTCCTTCAGCTTGAATCTTTTTGTTTGTCGATAAATTGCAGGTTTTTTATGCTCACTTGAAATTTGGATTGATTTATTTTTCTACAACAAAACAAAATATTATGTATGTATAAAAACAATGCACAACAATTGATTTCATGACATATACTCCCTCTCCCTCTGTTCCATTAAAAACTTAGTTTTTATTCAACTAATTAATTATTTATTATTTCTCTTTCCCACTTTATCATCATTTTATTCACTCTCTCACTTAATTTATCACCCACTTACAACTTTATCAATATACTACCACTCACAAACTAATATTTAACTAATTCTTCTTAAACAAAGATAAATCAACCTTAGTAAGCTTTTAATGGACCGGAGTGAGTATATGACTGCACGCGAATACTGTTCTCGATTCAATGTCCGGGTTAGCTCCTTGATAGATTAGAGGAGTTGAACCTGCCTTCTCTTTTGCCCTCACATTTTGAATTGAACAAATCAACGGATCATCCAACTTAACTCCATCTTTATGGACGACCAATACTCACTACACCTCACTGACAACAGCAGGTATAGTTTTCTTTCTCAACTGCATGCGCCCAATGCTGCATGTACTATTGTATATAAACTCCCTTCAAGATTATTTCGTCAACTATTTTAATGCGAAAAACTTTCTTCACAAACATATTTTTTAAATTAAACATTAATTTATGCTGTCAGTATACATCATTTATTATTTTTTTTATTTTATGCTGTCACCCAGTAAATTCAGTATTTTTTTTTTTTGTTTCCGAATGTTTTTATGCCTTAATTAATAATCTCTTCCTTCAGTGAATCCGATACGCCAGGCCTTAAACCGGAGCTGGTTGCTTGTAGCCCTATATTTGAGGCCATCTTCAATGAAAATACAGAGGTCATCAAGGCTTGCCTAAAAAGCGTAGAAGGTATATTGGACTCAGTTTTCTCCTTCTCCTTTCTCCTTGTACGGTGTGATTACACAAGAAAACTCCTAACTGATAGCTAGTTTCATCAGGATTGCTGGTATCATACATCAGATTCTCCTACTTCATTTAAGTAAACTAGTAAAATTGTGCACGTGAAAATTCACGTGCCAAATAAATGAGTCTCATATTAAAATTTAAATATGCATGACATAAATATCATAATATATATTTAAACTTATACTTAGTTAATTAAAAATTTAATCATAATATATGTTAATTATATGAGTAATTAATAAAAATATAAATTTTGGTGATTATAATAGTGGAAGTAGTGGGAGATGATGTGTAGCTCCCTTTTTTTTTCTTTTTTCTTTTTAGCTTTATTTTTATAGGTGAAATTTAAAGTCAAAATTAATCAATTGGCCAAAATTAAATTAATTGGTGTAATAACTACCTTTTGTTAGTTTTCTTTTAGAATAGTAAAGATGTATGCTTATAGACCACATTGTAACATCATCGTGAAGGTTAAACAATGGAATTCCTTTATTCTCTCAATCTATTACTTCTAAGCCTCCCCGACTTATGCCCTTCTCTCAAATGAAATAAACATTGAAATGAATACTTAATTTGCATAATAAGAATGTTACTAGAAATGGCGACCATCCCCAGGCTATTACATGCTCTGCTCTAATGATTATCTGTCTGTTGGGGCATGGTGGCATTGATCGCACTGCAACCAAGTTTTTTTTTTTAATTGTGTCGAGTAATAATTAATTACTATACTAACAGTTTCTTGCCTGATATTTGGATTACCCACAGGTAGCGACGGCTACATAGGCAAGCTATTCCGCTGCCCTTTCAATATTAACGATGTTCTTTATTGGGCATGTTATTATGGTCATGTCCTTTCAGTCGAGGTTAAATTAGCGATCATCTCTCATGCATCTCTACACCATACCATATATTAAGATGTTTTGTTAAAGAAATAAACATGTATGTATTATTATGTAGTGTTTGCTTGCAGAGGGAGCTGATCCACAGAAGAAACCAATTCATCCACTTTCTGATTATCCAATACATGGTGCCTGTTATGGAGGTGAGTTTCTTTTCATCTTCCAATTAGTCAGTCATCTAGTTCATAGTTATATGTGTATGGCACACGCGCTTGTTGGGGCATGCTGGTGAATTTATATTTCGAATTCAGAACATTTTTAGAAATATTATCTATTATTGTTAGTCTCCAAACCCAAATCAACTCTCTGATCAAACATGCATTCATCGGTTGGTATCAATAGTTTGATGCATGTGGCATCACGATCTGTATTTATAACTTCGTTTTAAGTACCTGGATACACACACACACATATATATATATATATATATATATATATATATATATATATATATATATATATATATATATATATATATAACCACATATACATATGTAGACATACATATATGATCTTGTACTTCAAAATTGCAAGCATATGGTTCATGTCACACAGTATACTTTGTAAACAGTTGTACTTTCACGTGTGACTAACGTTCATTGCAAAGCTTTCTCCATGTCCATATAGCTAGCATGTTGATATCCTCAAAAGTACTAGTATTGTGCAGGCCTGGAGGTCCTTGATGTTATTTCGATGTGGGTGATCAGGCGGAATGGGGGGCCGAGTGTCTATGCTCGTGTTTCTATGTACCCATTTTTGGATGCAAGAGATAAATATTACTCCACGGTGAGATAACATTCCAGTCATGATTCTTTAATTTCTTCTTCAATTCTGGTGTTTGATTAATTATGTTATCTTGTCTGCCTATGCACACATCTCTGCAGGCTCTTCATGTTGCTACTAGGCTTCAAAAAGTTGAAGTTGTAAACTATTTGCTTTAAAATGGGGCTCATCCAGGTCCTGTAGACTACACTGGTAAAGTAAGCAACCATGTTTAAAACTTTTGACCAATTTTATTTCCGAGCTTTTCGGCAACACCCTAAATCATAATTACTGAGTAACAAGAGTTTGTTTTTGGCAGATTCTGATTCAGTATACTGAGGAAGGAACTCCTCTTTTCCAAACCTTGTGGGGATTTATGAAT